>OX453305.1:8166638-8794210 GCA_949710035.1 Crambus lathoniellus | reverse complement strand
TTGAACACGTGGCGCTATAACTAATGAAACAGTTCAGCAGAACTGCGTTTAGGCTATTAGAGGTTTCAAAGTTTGTGGTTTGAGTTCGTTGTGGCATCGAATTTGAATAACTTTGTGCAAAGAAGTAAGTGGGTACTGAAATGAATGACTGCATAGCTAACTAGCTGGTGATACTTGAAGCTTGTCGTCATCCACCATCTGTGCCTACGATTAGATTTTATAGACTACGTTACAGATTTTTATGCGGATTTCATTTTGATTTAAGAAGGTTTATAATAAATGTGTACGCGCCGTTTACACCAACAAAGATCATAGACAAACCACAGAGAAGGAGCGCCGCGGGAGCACCCACAGTCTATGGGCAGCCGGCCGGCGCACCTCACTAGCGCCGCCGACCGCCATCTTCAATCAACCACACATTCATCTCAAGGCGTCGCCCGTGTACGCTCGCGTCGCGCTTTTGTCCATCCATATACCTATCTATATTTTGTAACCAATATTAACAATGTATTGTATGTACCGTCTAAATGCATAAAGTCATGAATTCATAGTAGTCTTCGTATCATTTACATCTCCCGTGCTTGTTCACGAACAAAAACATATACAACAAATACATATACGAACAAATACAAATACATATACGCACCTGCGCGAAGCTGAGGCAGGTTGTTTGTTATTTTAAAGTATTTTTAATAATAAGCGCGTTAAAATATATTTTGCGTTAAACGCACATATTTTACGCAATATTTTTTTTGTATTGTCTGATGCCGCTGTGTTTAAAAAAAAGTCCTTGCAAGTCATGATTTTTTCAGACAAACTTTGACGACCTAATAGCTCCTAGACCCCATCGATTTTGGTATTGTCTTTTGAGATACATTGTGCATTACAATTAAACTATTGTTTAGTCCAGATTCTGGGCCATCTCCTTTAAAGATAACATTGAATACTTAAATGCGCTAACTTACGGGTTGCCAAAGAGATTAAATTTTGTTTAAGCTTAATGGTGCGCTTACACGAGCAACTAAAATTGAGCAATTCCTGGCAATCCTCACCAAATATGACATCACGACCACATCAAGCAATTTATGGGCGATGTCAAAATGTAACAACCTATTGCTAAGATACGGCCAAACAATACCATGAAATATTGAGCAATTAACTACCGGGTGCCTATTGGCAGTGGCGAATAGAGACCTTATTTCTATAGAACCTTTCTGTAGAAATAAGGTCTCATCGCTGGGGGCCTCGAGGCCCCGGCCGATGCTCTACAGGTTCCAGATTGATCCATTACAGTTACCAAGCAATCATTGACGATCTCCGTGGCCGAGTGGTGTACGCACTGGTTTCAAGGTTATATCTAGAGGTCCCGGGTTCGATCCCCGGTCGGGTAAATGTTAAAAACGAACTTTTAAATATTACCTCGGGTCTGGGTGTATGTGGTAAAACCCGTCGGTGTTTCCAATTTCCATAATACGTGCTTAAGCTACTATACCTTGGTATTGAAACAATGTATATGTCGCGGCCAACTGGTTGAATCCGCCATTCAATTAAACGCCTAGGCCGATCATTTTTCCCGTAAGCTATTATCTTCCCATAAGTTGACGGAGTCACAAAAAAAAATAACCATACTTAACTAACCGGCGGATTTAACCATTCGCCTGCGACATATACATGTGATGGTGTCCAATATTTATTTTTTGAATTATTTATTGCCAAAGAAATTGCTCATGTACTCGTGCCATTAGTAATAATAGCATGTGTTTTTACAAAAATAAATTCGCTAGTAAACTCAAGCAACATGTTTTTTTTCTACATTAAAATCATAACAAAGAACCGCCCCAGTCGTATTTGATGTGATAACTCTTATTCCTCACGCTCCTTTTAGTAAATTCCATTCCAACGAGAGCTTATCCATTGAAAATAAAACACATTGTTCTTCTCGAAAGATAAAGCAGAGGCGGCTATATTTTCCGCGCTATATTTATAACTACGAGTACCTTTGTATAGTTATTGCACGCGAATTGTGCTTTAGTGCTGGTTATAAATTTCCTGACACCATATTGCATAAACTGTTTACGAGCCTTTTATGGGATATCAACGCTCTCCTTGTTTGGATAAAGCGATCTCAGGTGTTATCAAAAGGTTTGTAATGGTTCCGAGTTTGCATACATCGGAGATTATTTGAAAAGTTTATCCAATTATTTGTGCCGATAGCCCAGTAAATAGAGACTAATTAAGGGGGGTTATCTTACAAGTGGTCCGGTAGCTCAGAATTTTTGATATGTTGTCTAGGATGGTTAGTGAGTATTAAAATGCAAAATGCACAATTCCTCGCCCTCCGCCCCCGCCACGGCAAAAAACCGGCAGTTTTTTAGATTTTCGCTTATATCCTATATCTTTAGATGCATTTGAGTCAGAAACAATAGGTGACAATGTTGTAGAGAATTAAATTTTCTATAATTAACGGTTAAATTTTTTTTTCTAGGACAAATAGTTACGCAGATATTCACTAAAAAAAAACAGAAATTTGTCAAACTTCTAAAAATCAGGGTGAAAATGGGCCCAGAGTCGTAGCACTTTGAAACCTTATTTAATTATACTAATGAATAATTATAACATTTTATTATCCGGCGACGAAGTTGAATTGTGAAAAATAAGAAAGTTACAGTAGTTAACCCTAGACACCTAACGTTCGAAAAGTCTTGAAATAAGTAAGAAAATTTCACTTATATCTTTGTTTAGGTGCATTTTAGCCAGAAAACATTTGTCACAATGTTATAGAGAATTAAATTTTCTATTATTGATGTTTTATATTTTGTTTCTAGGACAGATAGTTTCGAAGATAATTAGGCACTTTTAAAAAAATAAAAAAATCAATTTTCCGGAAAATTTATGGTGCCCGCGCAGTTTTCAAAAGTGCATATCTTCGTTACTCAATGACTGACAGACAATGAGCTCAAGAGGCTGAAATTTAGCATGTATGTTCCTTGGGGTTTTTTTGTCTGTCTGTCGGTCTGTTTGTTCCGGCTAATCTCTGAAACGGCTGCACCGATTTTGACCGGACTTTCACTGGCAGGTAGCTGATGTAATAAGGAGTGACTTAGGCTACTTTTTATCTCGATATTCCCACGGGAACGAGAACCACGCGGGTGAAACCGCGGGCGGCCGCTAGTAAATAAATAAAAATGTAAGGACAATAACGAGTCAGTTATCTCCGCAAGCCTCGCCGCGTCGCTTTTCACTCAGAATTGATTCCCGAGGGCTGACCTCCTGCCTGATATATGAGTTTCACGGTGACTCACAAGGGTTCTTATGTGAGGTAGGTGAGTACCTACGCCTACGCCTGTTCTTAGAATCACTACATTTATTAAAACAGTTTTCTTACGCAAATTATATACTTATTTAAATTCCAGGTAAAGCCAATAAGTCAATAGCCATATTTATCTTTTTTCTATTTAAAATGAAAGTTTATTACAATTCAACTATTGATATTCCTACTTATTCAAGCGCTATCACTTCCAGAAGACGAATAAAGTTCATTTAAGTATATTGGTTTCAGAATTATTCTTTATAAGACGTACAGGAAAATGTATAATAAATAATGTTAGGACAATAACGTGTCAGTTATCTCCGCAAGCCTCGCCGTGCCGCTTGTCACTCAGAATTAACTCCCGAGGGCTGACCTCCTGCCTGATATATGAGTTTCACGGCGACTCACAAGGGTTCTTATGTGACGTACTCACGCCTGTTCTTAGAATCACTAGATTAAATTTTGTTTCTTACGTAATTTATTTTATCCTATTTGTGCCGCACGGTTTTACCCGTGGATATCCCTTTTCAATCCAGATTCCAGATCATAAATATAGTTTTACCCTCGTGGTGGTAGGGGAATATAAAGATAAAAAGTAGTTCCAGACTAATCTATCTACATGCCTTATTTTATCCCGATCAGGGTGCATACCATCAACTTATAAGACAGCGATTCAAAAATAGCGCGATGCAGAATAGGTTCCTAAAATGAATTGCTTTCTTTCGTACTATGTATGACCTTCTAAAAACTGGATCGCAAATGAATTGCTAAATGTGAATGACCAAAGCCATCTTCTATCTCACTCGTTGCACTAGGAGCGCAAGCAGCCGAGAAATAATAGCGGGCCATGGAATGACCGAACGATTTGTGTCCTTATTTCTTCTACCCGTCTCTTTCACTCGATTCTGTTATGCCCGGAGAGTGAGAGGGACGGGTATAACCTGCAGGTGACATGTTAGCTTGGCCGAGTTATAAGTCAAATAAGAGTATGTGACAGCTTAGCGGCTGTGAAATGTCATTGAATGATCACTGAACCGCTGTCATTGATATTAAGCTGTCATGGTACGAATAAGCGAAGCAGATCAGTTTAGGTCCTAAACAAAACCGCAATAAGAGTTGATGGTAGGCACACAGTGCAGCCATTCCACTCCACCGTGATTAAGTAACTAACATTTAAATTACCAAAACCAGCTGAAACCCAGCGCTTCATCTAGCTGCGGTATGGCATAAGTTGAGACGAGGCCGTTTCGGCAAAAAAGGAGTTTATTTGTTTGTTTTGTTTTTCTTTAATTGTGTTCTTTATAACTGAACTGAACAAACTTTATTCTATTCTATTCTATTTCTATTCAAACTTTTGCATTGATATCTAATAACTTGTAAGATTAGCAAGATGACTCTCGGGAATACCTACTACAAGAATTTTCAAAATCGTTTAGAGCTTACCTCCAACATATTATCACGAAGATAAAAACATTTCCTCAAAAATATATATACTTATTACTAGCTACGCCCCGCGGAATTTCAGGATAAAAAATAGTTTATGACATATTTTCAGACCTACCGAATATACAAATAAAATTTCATCAAAATCGGTCAAGCCGTTTCGGAAAAGTATGGTAACTAACACTGTGACACGAGAATTTTTATTATTTACTAGCTGACTTGTATGTTTTAATGCCACATTATAAAAAAAAAAAAACAAAGATAAAAAAAAATGTTAAGGGGTGGATAACCCTTATCACTTAGGGGTATGAAAAATAGATAGTAGCCGATTCTCAGTCCTACTGAATATATACCTAATAGAAGTAATATTAAATTTCATAAATCGGAGGAGTATGGTAACTAACACTGTGACAAGAGAATTTTATATATTAATATAAGAATATAAGATATACGAAGAAGAAGAAGATAGATGTAGATTTGTTTGAAGAAAACGACGAGTTTCACGTCGTTTTTGGTTTTGATACTTAATAATATCTTTAAAGAATTTAAAATATATTATCTCTAACCCTCTTTTCCACTTTTGCTACTTATTTTAAAATATTGAAACGCTTTTCATTATTCAGTACTTATAAGTTTATTTATTAACTGACTTCAAAAAAGGAGGAGGTTATCAGTTTGACCAAATTGGAAAGAGATAATATTTAAGTATGGCGTTCTATTTAGGTTTTCAAGCACGAGTGCTAAATGTTGTATTGTAAATGTATCTATGTATGTTTGTAAGTTTGTATATTTGTGTTTGTATGTTCGTAAGTTTTTATGTTTGTATGTTTGCATGTGTGTATGTTTGCATGTTTGTATGTTTGCATGTTTGTATGTTTGCATGTTTGTATGTTTGTATTTTTGTATGTTTGCATGTTTGTATGTTTGTATTTTTGTATGTTTGTATGCTGGTATGTTTGTATCTTCACATGTTTGTATGTTTGTTTGTTTGTAATTGTCCACGAATTTCTCAAATAATGAAGTCATATCGAGATGATTATTTTTGGTTTTAATCAGGTGTATTCCAACATTTTCAACTTTGGGAACAGTACAAGTTTCATCCAAATCGGTTCAATGGTTTTTCAGATAGTTATGGGTACTATGGTACAAACACTAGAAATTTTTAAATATAAAAGTAATTTAAAAAAATTAAGCCGTCTTCAAAAAGTACCTGCCAACTGAACGGTCCGTGCCAGCCAGAAACAAGCATGATGAAAATGCACTGATTTTAAAAAGTAGGTACTTAGCGACTTTAAAGATATTATTTTGTCCTTTTGTCATTTTTTCAGTGATATTTTATTAAAATATTTTGTATGGCCACATGGGCCACATAAAATATAGGTAAGTATTAAAAGAGGTTTCAATAGCATCTTGTAAGATTTTCGCTTTTAAAATCTTTAGATACTTAAGTCCTACTTAATACGTATAGTATTATATTATCTGTGTTAATACTATAGCTTACAGGATTTCATGCGAATTGTTTACATAGGATCCTCTTAGACTTAGTACTTAGACGGAGCAGGTCGTTAGTAAAATAAATAAAAAGTTTTAATGCCTAGTTTAACTCGAGCTCATAGTGAGTTTGCCCTACCCTGTTGAATGCGTAGAATACTAGTTGAACCTGTACAATACAGTAGGTACTCCGGGTGTAAGTTTGTCAAAGTGCAAACGTTATATAACTATCGCGTTTGAATTAAGAATTCTATTCTCGATCTTATTTCTTTGCAATAAAGTACAATCTATCTTTCAAAATTTCTCTCAATCGCGAAAGTATCTATGCATATTTACTAAGTTATATTAATTAACTTTCATCATTATCATCATCATTTACTTACACTCGGCCCTCAGGTTCAAGTATTATTCTAGTCGTATGATGTGAGGGTTTAACTCATGATACCATGTCGGTGATTCTAGTAGTCCTAGTAATATTATAAATACGAAAGGTTGTGAGTATCGATGGATGTATGGATGTTTGCCACTCTTTTACGAAAAAAGTACTGAACGGATCTGGATGAAATTTGCAACAGAGATAGATTATAACACATAGAATACTTTTTAGTCAGATATTCCTACCGGAACGGAAACCACGCGGGTGAAACCGTGAGCGGCCGCTAATAGAAAAATAAATTAAAATATTGATTTTCTCATGACATAAAGTAAAAAAAACTTAAGCTATAGGTCAAGTTAAAATTTGTAAAAAAAAAACTACTTTAACTTATCTTATTTTTTATTGCTTAGCCGCTGAGTCCGGCGATTCCCAGTAGTCTTTAACAGTTTTACACACATTCATAATACTTAAACTGTTTGGCAATACGAAGACCAATAACAAACCAAAAATACCTAAGACTTACTCAATAGTTATTTGATTTACCATTCACCCAACGCATGTTAGTAGTATGACTCTTGAGACGTACCATATATCATAAGTTTTGATAGCACAGTCCTCCAAAGAATCGGACTTAGAGCAGATTTGGGATAGTGACGTCATTAATCATGCCTCCCGCCGACGAGCCTTTGTCCAGGACGTCAGAAAGCAAGACACAGTTCCACTGTATGTGTGGGAATTGTCACTGTTTGTCTGTGATTAAATAAAAATAATTACTTAACTGTATTCACGTAAAGTTCTCACGAAAACTATTTAAGTTATTACCTACCTTTACTCTTATAAAGCTTTTCTTGTAAAAGAAATAATATGCTAGAAAAAAACAACAAATTTGCAAGTCCCCTATTTAGCCCCCCCTAATAAATTAAATCAAATCTTTTATTGCAGTTTTTACTTCAATACGATACATTGTCGAATCAAATAATATTGGTATTACTTATGAGTTGTTAATAGGTACATAGCTTTCCTGAGCTTCGCGATCGCCTTTGATTTTTAACCTATCATTGCCTCTATCATGAAAAGGGTAAATTTTCAAAACGGATTTTTTTCGTCATTGCGGTGGCGAATTTTTCTATAAATTTCACCCTAACCAAATGAGCTAGATTATAGATAAAGATGCCGTAAATCTAATAATTTGTGAGGTACCCTTTAGAACACAGTAGGTACTTTCAAAGAAATATTTATTTTTATTTTTTGCGCCACTGGAATGATGATAAAAGCCACTGAAATTACTCAATTGAGGAGGTTAAACTTTGTTATTAATAAGCCTTAGGAAATAAATTTATCTTTCGGTCAAATAAGGTACTAATTCAACAGATATTTGACAGCAACACGTTGACAGCTTTTGACGGATGGTATAGTTTACTATAGATACGAAATTACTGTTATTCGGCTACTGTTATCACATGGATAACGGAAATTAGGCGAACTCGCTTTTTGATTCCGTGTGAAATTCATAGTGCCTTCACAAGTATTATGTTATTTGTGTGCCTATGTATGTACCTATCAAGGAGGTCGTTGACGCTTCGATGTGAATACAGCTCAGTGTATCGATCATAAACAGTCAGGTACAATGGTAGTAATAAAAAGTTCGTCACCGTAAGGTAAACCGTAGCTCAGTATAAGCAATAGCTGCCCCTGTAGACCAGTGGCTTTCTATTAGCGAATTCGCCAGTCGAATAGAAAGAAAATGTATGGGATTGACATTAGCGATCACGTGACATTTCGATTGCTAATGTCTATCCCATATAGAAAGCCACTTGTCTAGGGGAGCTGGGTGCTTACCATCAACTCTTATTGCGGTTTTGTTTAGGACCTAAACTGATCTGCTTCGCTTATTCGTACCACGAAAGCTTAATATCAATGACAGCGATTCAGTGATCAATCAATGACATTTCACAGCCGCTAAACTGTCAGGAACTCTTATTTGACTTATAACCCGGTCGATTTAACATGACACCTGCAGGTTATACCCGTCCCTCTCACTCTCCGGGCATGACAGAATCGAGTGAAAGAGACGGGTAGAAGAAAAAGGACACAAATCGTTCGGTCATTAACATTTAGCAATTCATTTGCGATCCAGTTTTTAGAAGGTCATAGTACGAAAGAAAGCAATTCATTTTAGGAACCTATTCTGCACCGCGCTATTTTTGAATCGCTGTCTTAAAGTTGATGGTAGGCACCCTGCCGGGCTAGCATGAGCGGCTTATAACGCGCGATATGATATAGTACGGCATCCCGTCTTGCTTACACCTTAGTGGGGTAAGCAAGAGAACTTGCCGTACCATATCATATCGCGCGTTATAAGCCGCTCATGCTAGGCCGGCTGGTCTTCTTTACCGATTGCGCATGGCATATAGCGTCGCAATGTCATTATTAGTTATCCTTTACGCAACACGGTAACCTTCAGTTTGTCAACAAATTTTAACATTAAACATCGGTGGCTATAATATAGTTGCTATGGTAACTATTTATTGCAAGAAATACAAATTAAATAATATGGCATTGACAAATAAATAGAACATAACTAAAACTTCTTAATGATTAAAGGCTGCTAAAAGTATTGTTGATAAGAAATAAGAGTTAGGTCAACGATGCATACAATTATTTTAATTTGTGTGTTTATTTTTATTCTTCTATATTTTCCTTATTTGGGATAACAAACAGTTGTTGTAACTAAAAGATTACAAAACACAAATTATCCTCTATCTCTATAGTTTTATAATAGTGCAACCCGTGTGGGTTCACTATCCACAGATAGTGAACCCACACGGGTGCTATCCACAGATTGGTATTGTAACGTATATTAACTCACTTACTTCGCTGGCTCAGCGGCCCATAGCGACAGCGAACGTATATTAACAATGAAGTATAATTTATATGCAGTTGTCTGCTTTTTGCTTTAGTTTCGAAAGGTAATAGGTAAGAGCACGATTTAACAAAGGATTGAATTTGTCAACTGAAGAAGGTTTTCGGAATGTGACCGTACCAAGTACACAAATACAGTGTACAGTTGAATACCTAAAGCCTTAATGTAAACGTGATTGCAATCTAAGGCCTTGATTTCATGTCACTGAATAGGATTTCGGTTAGCTATGATTAGATATTTACAATCCACTCAAAGACACGGAGATACTCTAATGCTGAATAACTTGAGTTGGAAACATAGTTTAGCAGATATTAATTATCAACTGGTATATACAAATAGCTTCTAAAACAGTTCTTAAATAAAATATTTCTTACAATAGTAAAGAAGTCGTTTTTTTAAAACATTAGGACACCACCGGAAGCTGAAGTGACCTCTCAAAGGTCTTCACACAACTTACCGCGAATGCTTATTAGGATATCTCAGACATTAAAATTTAGGATTTTTCGTAGCTCACTACACAGCTGAGTTCATTAATTTCCGGAACTGTGTACTGAATCTTAAGATGTGATTTTTTTAAGAACTGACTACCAAGGCCTCGAGGCCAAACCGAGGTGAGTTTTCAAAAATTTGTCCAGTCAATATCCACACAAAAAAATTATTTTAATAAAAAAATAAAACCGCCTTCAAAAAAACCACATCAAAAAAGTAAGAAATAATTCCTCACCAAATAAATAACGTAAGTACTTTGAAGTCGGGCGGGTTTTAACAAAAACAACAAAAAATTGTACATGTTTCACGCCCGACTTCAAAGTACTTACGTTATTTATTTGGTGAGGAATTATTTCTTACTTTTTTGATGTGGTTTTTTTGAAGGCGGTTTTATTTTTTTATTAAAATAATTTTTTTGTGTGGATATTGACTGGACAAATTTTTGAAAACTCACCTCGGTTTGGCCTCGAGGCCTTGGTAGTCAGTTCTTAAAAAAATCACATCTTAAGATTCAGTACACAGTTCCGGAAATTAATGAACTCAGCTGTGTAGTGAGCTACGAAAAATCCTAAATTTTAATGTCTGAGATATCCTAATAAGCATTCGCGGTAAGTTGTGTGAAGACCTTTGAGAGGTCACTTCAGCTTCCGGTGGTGTCCTAATGTTTTAAAAAAACGACTTCTTTACTATTGTAAGAAATATTTTATTTAAGAACTGTTTTAGAAGCTATTTGTATATACCAGTTGATAATTAATATCTGCTAAACTATGTTTCCAACTCAAGTTATTCAGCATTAGAGTATCTCCGTGTCTTTGAGTGGATTGTAAATATCTAATCATAGCTAACCGAAATCCTATTCAGTGACATGAAATCAAGGCCTTAGATTGCAATCACGTTTACATTAAGGCTTTAGGTATTCAACTGTACACTGTATTTGTGTACTTGGTACGGTCACATTCCGAAAACCTTCTTCAGTTGACAAATTCAATCCTTTGTTAAATCGTGCTCTTACCTATTACCTTTCGAAACTAAAGCAAAAAGCAGACAACTGCATATAAATTATACTTCATTGTTAATATACGTTCGCTGTCGCTATGGGCCGCTGAGCCAGCGAAGTAAGTGAGTTAATATACGTTACAATACCAATCTGTGGATAGCACCCGTGTGGGTTCACTATCTGTGGATAGTGAACCCACACGGGTTGCACTATTATAAAACTATAGAGATAGAGGATAATTTGTGTTTTGTAATCTTTTAGTTACAACAACTGTTTGTTATCCCAAATAAGGAAAATATAGAAGAATAAAAATAAACACACAAATTAAAATAATTGTATGCATCGTTGACCTAACTCTTATTTCTTATCAACAATACTTTTAGCAGCCTTTAATCATTAAGAAGTTTTAGTTATGTTCTATTTATTTGTCAATGCCATATTATTTAATTTGTATTTCTTGCAATAAATAGTTACCATAGCAACTATATTATAGCCACCGATGTTTAATGTTAAAATTTGTTGACAAACTGAAGGTTACCGTGTTGCGTAAAGGATAACTAATAATGACATTGCGACGCTATATGCCATGCGCAATCGGTAAAGAAGACCAGCCGGCCTAGCATGAGCGGCTTATAACGCGCGATATGATATGGTACGGCAAGTTCTCTTGCTTACCCCACTAAGGTGTAAGCAAGACGGGATGCCGTACTATATCATATCGCGCGTTATAAGCCGCTCATGCTAGCCCGGCAGGGTGCCTACCATCAACTTTAAGACAGCGATTCAAAAATAGCGCGGTGCAGAATAGGTTCCTAAAATGAATTGCTTTCTTTCGTACTATGACCTTCTAAAAACTGGATCGCAAATGAATTGCTAAATGTTAATGACCGAACGATTTGTGTCCTTTTTCTTCTACCCGTCTCTTTCACTCGATTCTGTCATGCCCGGAGAGTGAGAGGGACGGGTATAACCTGCAGGTGTCATGTTAAATCGACCGGGTTATAAGTCAAATAAGAGTTCCTGACAGTTTAGCGGCTGTGAAATGTCATTGATTGATCACTGAATCGCTGTCATTGATATTAAGCTTTCGTGGTACGAATAAGCGAAGCAGATCAGTTTAGGTCCTAAACAAAACCGCAATAAGAGTTGATGGTAAGCACCCAGCTCCCCTAGACAAGTGGCTTTCTATATGGGATAGACATTAGCAATCGAAATGTCACGTGATCGCTAATGTCAATCCCATACATTTTCTTTCTATTCGACTGGCGAATTCGCTAATAGAAAGCCACTGGTCTACAGGGGCAGCTATTGCTTATACTGAGCTACGGTTTACCTTACGGTGACGAACTTTTTATTACTACCATTGTACCTGACTGTTTATGATCGATACACTGAGCTGTATTCACATCGAAGCGTCAACGACCTCCTTGATAGGTACATACATAGGCACACAAATAACATAATACTTGTGAAGGCACTATGAATTTCACACGGAATCAAAAAGCGAGTTCGCCTAATTTCCGTTATCCATGTGATAACAGTAGCCGAATAACAGTAATTTCGTATCTATAGTAAACTATACCATCCGTCAAAAGCTGTCAACGTGTTGCTGTCAAATATCTGTTGAATTAGTACCTTATTTGACCGAAAGATAAATTTATTTCCTAAGGCTTATTAATAACAAAGTTTAACCTCCTCAATTGAGTAATTTCAGTGGCTTTTATCATCATTCCAGTGGCGCAAAAAATAAAAATAAATATTTCTTTGAAAGTACCTACTGTGTTCTAAAGGGTACCTCACAAATTATTAGATTTACGGCATCTTTATCTATAATCTAGCTCATTTGGTTAGGGTGAAATTTATAGAAAAATTCGCCACCGCAATGACAAAAAAAAAATTTAAGAACTGACTACCAAGGCCTCGAGGCCAAACCGAGGTGAGTTTTCAAAAATTTGTCCAGTCAATATCCACACAAAAAAATTATTTTAATAAAAAAATAAATCGCCTTCAAAAAAACCACATCAAAAAAGTAAGAAATAATTCCTCACCAAATAAATAACGTAAGTACTTTGAAGTCGGGCGTGAAACATGTACAATTTTTTGTTGTTTTTGTTAAAACCCGCCCGGCTTCAAAGTACTTACGTTATTTATTTGGTGAGGAATTATTTCTTACTTTTTTGATGTGGTTTTTTTGAAGGCGGTTTTATTTTTTTATTAAAATAATTTTTATTTCACTCTTTTTAGTGCACCGTGCAGGCAATTTACGTGTTTTCTGGTAAATAGGTGTGTGATCAAACTGAAAACCTCCTTTTTCGAAGTCGGTTAAAATACCTTGAGGTATCCCCTTTTTAACAAAACAAGAATCATCAAAATTTCAAAAAATGGGACCAACTTGGAAACCAACCTGATGTAATAACGTTTGAACCATTTCAATCGGTTCAGCCGTCTTCGAGTAATCGGTGGACATACACAAAAAAAAAAAAAAAAAAAAAAAACATACAGACGAATAGAGAACCTCCTCCTTTTTGATTTAGAAGTCGGTTAAAAAGGACAAACATCGCAAACGCGCATGTAACTACGATTTTTTTATATGTTGTTAGGTCCCTTGAGAGTAGTTAACACACAAGTTTGCAACCCTGAAAACCCTGTGCTACACCCATGGTGCTCGAAAAACTGCCACTTGTTTCAGATTTTTCGAAAAAACTACCCTAAGGAAGCGTTTTTCAAGTATCTTCGTTTGGCACTTTAATAAAGATAACTAAATTTGCTACAATTTGAGTGAAGCCTGAGCACGCTTTGTCCATTGGTTGCGAAGATACAGCAAGTGAGAGATGGGCAATTCTCCCGCAGTGTTCGGAAAACTCTTTTTTATATGTTGTTAGGTCCCTTGAAAGTAGTTTACACCCAAGTTTGGAACCCTGAAAACCCTGAGCTACCCCCATGTTCCTCGAAAAACTGCAAAATTCTGTCACTTGTTTCAGTTTTAAAAGTTGCTTATAATGGTGGCTTACAAATGCAAAATAGCAATTGCATTTGCAAGCCACCATTGCAAAATGCTTAGGGTCATGCACTTGCAGAAAGGCCGGGCTCAAGTGCTCTACTCTATGTTCCTTTTGCCACGGTCAAAATTGCAACAACGCCATCCCTATCGTCCTGGATGAGGAGGACGAGAATGTGGACGACCCAATACCATATGCCGACCCGCCTCCAACTCCAGAAAACATTACCCCTCCTCCCCCACTCCCCCCACTGATCTAGACTGGATGAGACGGTCCTTCCAAAAGGGCGAAAGTCTAAACTGTTCTTGCTTGACCATGTAAGTTAGTATTATATTATAGTTTAGATTTGTTTAAGTTGGTTTTTACGTTAAAACGCAGTGATTTACATACTCAGTGTTTACTTTTATTTGTTTTGAGACAAACTTTTGACTAGCTGTATCTCTGCAACCAATGGACCAAAAGTACTCGGGTTAAGCTCAAATTGTGGTCAATTTAGTTAGCTTTATTAAAATTATAAAACAACCATATCTCAAAAACGCTTCCTTAGGGTAGTTTTTTTGAAAAAACTCAAACAAGTGCCAAAATTTCGCAGTGTTTCGAGGACCATGGGGGTAGCACAGGGTTTTCAGTGTTCGAAACTTGGGTGTAAACTACTTTCAAGGGACCTAACAACATATAAAAAAATCGTAGATATATGCGCGTTTGCGATGTTCGATGTCGATATGGACTGGACTAACACTTAATTAGGTATTTATAAATTATAATGTTGCATGCACTTTTTATTTATTTATACTAATATTATGAGGAGGAAAGATAAAATTTTTTGTTTGTTTGTTTGTATGTTAGTAATGTATAAACTCACAAACGATTGGTCCAATTTTAAAAACTCTTTTACCAGTAGAAAGTTACATTAGTCCCGAGTAACATAAGGCTATATTTTATCTCGATATTTCCACGGAAACGGGTACCACTCGAGTAAAACCGTGAGGAACCACTAGTGGGATTATAAAGTGAGAATTTTATAGTAAAAAGTAAGATGTATTATTATTTTTCTCGCTCATTGTGAATTCTAGGGTCACTTCACTACTCAGGATATCCAAACGGGAAATAATGTAGTAATTTATTAAGAACAAGGAATACTATGAGTGTCTGTAAGATGTAATTTTCAAAAAATAAACTGAATAATTATGCTAAATAGAAAAATAAAGGTACTTACTTACCTACATCTTAATTCAAACTCTCTTCTTTCACTTTAAATTTAAAATTGCAAATAAAACAACTCCTCTTATCATCATTGTTAATGAACCACTTTAAATTCAACAATCGCCGCATTCAAATCTTAAATCGGCATGAATTTGGAAAACCAATAAAAACAAAAAATTACCAACAAACATTTTGATGACTACGCTAACGACATATCCTGGTTTACGTCGACGTTGTGAAATTTATTATGGCCCGTTGTAATAAGCGAGCGAAGAATCCAATCAAAAAAGAAACAGCATCTGTCAGAGCTATTAAAACGGGAAGGTTTAATATCAAGCACATTACGAGGTTATATCGCAGTTACCCGTCACACACGGCACTTGAGAACGACAAGCTAGGTAGGCCTGAGTAAGGCTGCCTGTCCATTGACGGAGAAATATGAACCAATAGGATTGCATAAAATCTGCGAAGCGCAGACCTATTGGTTAATATTTCTCGGTTTCTCCGCTCCGCTGCCTCGCTCCGCATCAATGGATATCAATGGATAGGCAGCCTAAAGGACACAGCATATTACATCAACTCGGAAATGGATCGACACCGTATCGCCTTTCGTCTCGCGGTCAACCAGGCGTCAACCTTACGTAAGCACAAAGCACGTATGACGTAACCAAACCGGTACCCCTAGTATGAGTTTGGCAAACTGTATTCGTAATCGAAAATTATCGCTCTATCTCTTTCATGTCCTTTGACTGCTTTACCGACATGAGCAGTTCATCCAATAGTTTTCGTAAACGTTGACAGTTAAAATCAGACAGATAGGCGTCGTCGGTACGTCGACTCGGCTACGGCTAGGCGACGCCGCGCTTACCGCTCGCTGGTCCCGAGGCGAGGCGATTACGTTAGGAATCCGATTAGTGTGCTTTGCAGTAGGGAGTTTCATACAAAGAATACTGAACCGCTCGAGTTGATACGTTTACGTTCCGTTTCCGAGTTGATATATATGCTGTGACCTTTAAGGCGCTACTCGGAAAAATATGGACTTTTTGATATAAAACTATAGGACGGTTACAGTTGTTACAAATCTGGTAATAAGATATATATTTCTTCATACCTTTATCTAGAATCGTATAGTTTCAAAAACACGATTTTATGATTTTGCCTCGACACTTTTTATTTTCGAAAAGACCTCTAAAAAATACGAAAAGTGAAGATTATTCTTAAATGGGGTTACTTACACTATTGGAAATTGGTTTAATTAGTGGACACCAATAATATTGAGGATCGTATAGAAGCATTTTTTTTAAATCGCTGTAGTTTTTTAATACGAAGTGATTTTGTGTTTTTTTTGCCTAATCTGCAAAATCGGTCTCGCTCCCGCGCGCGTCGTTTTCTCATTGCTATCTCGCTTCAGCACATTTTTTCCGAGTATCGCCTTAAGGATGACTCACGCTACACCGTGCCGGGTCCGAGCCGAGCGTCGTCCTTGATATTTTGAATGGACACACTCACGCTATACCGAGCGGCATCCGAGTGTCGTCCGAGCAACGTATAGGTATGTAGATAATATAAGGTCGACGCTCGGCTCGGGTTCGTCTCCGAAAGTGGCGCCGCGTTTAATTGTATTTAATATACAGTTTTAATGAAACTTTACGGGAAATTTTTAGGGCCCATAGTCTAGTATTTTTAGACGGTATCATAACATTGCCTCGTAGTCACTGCTAGAAGTAGATAGCAAAACTGCTAAAAGTGGCCATTTTTGACACATTTGCCATCTACTTCTGCAAATGACTATGAGGGAATGTAGCAACCTTCTAAAAATACTAGACAATGTGCAATAAAAATTTCCCGTAAAGTTTTATAAAAATACTTTTCTATTAGCAACTTAATAAATAAAAACCTCTGAGGCGCCACTTTCGGTCAGGGTACCGCCTTAATGGGCTCTCCAATATTAACGGTCGTTTTCAATAACATTCCTCTAATGTTGAGTGAGAGCTAGCAGATATTAGTTTATTGTTTATTATTTATTATAATTGAACACTTAGTTACTTCGACTAACAGCATCTGCCAGAGCTATTAAAACGGGAAGGTAGTACATTACGAGGTTATATCGCAGTAACTCATCACATACCGCACTTGAGGACGTCAAGCTAGCCTGAATTTTGTGAGTTCTCCAACATTTACGGTTGGCTTCAATAACCTGCCGTAAATATTAGAGAGTGAAGGCTAGTAGAGCTTAATTGCCTAGAGATGTTTTTAATAATGGTTACTTTTACTAACAACATTTGTCAGAGCTCTATAAAGTAGGTAAGTTTTAAAATTAAGCATATTCCGGGGTTATATCACAGATTGCACTAAATCGTCACACACGGCCCTTGAAGACGACGACAAACTAGCCCTAAATGTGTTAGCTCTCCAACCTTTACGGTTGTTGTTATCAATAACCTGCTGTAAATGTTGAAGAGTAGAACAGGGTGCCTACCATCAACTTAAAGACAGCGATTCAAAAATAGCGCGATGCAGAATAGGTTCCTAAAATGAATTGCTTTCTTTCGTACTACGACCTTCTAAAAACTGGATCGCAAATGAATTGCTAAATGTTAATGACCGAACGATTTGTGTCCTTATTACTTCTACCAGTCTCTTTCACTCGATTCTGTCATGCCAGGAGAGTGAGAGGGACGGGTATAACCTGCAGATGTCATGTTAGCTTGGCCGAGTTATAAGTCAAATAAGACTACATGACAGCTTAGCGGCTGTGAAATGTCATTGAATGATCACTGAATCGCTGTCATTGATATTAAGCTATCGTGGTACGAATAAGCGAAGCAGATCAGTTTAGGTCCTAAACAAAACCGCAATAAGAGTTGATGGTAGGCACCCAGGGCGCTGGAGCTTAGTTGCCCTAATGTTTTTGATAATAATCAGTCCAATGTTAAATCAGTTTAGAATACACGTATAAATAAAATAGGCCTCTCTCTTACACGGGATAGATTAAATTGATGCTAAAGGCTAAAGAGATCGCCGAAGTACTTACTACTTTTTGCAATCTTTGCTCCGATAATGGTGGCAAGTTTTCCACGAGTACTTACTTCAATTCACTTTTTATAAAATAAGCACATCTTAGTTTTCTGCGTTAATTGTTTATTGAAATAAAACACTTTTTACGGATTAATTCACGCGGTTTTATTTAAACACTCATAGCGATATTTAGTTTGTGTTTTTATAAATTTTAACGACATTTCAGCACCTGTAATTTCCAGAGGCCGTGTTTACGGAACTAATACATTATTCTTTTGAATTTCATCTTGATATTTGGAGGTATATCTAGATTTGTTTTATAAAATTGTTGGATGTTTCTAAATTAATCAAAGTTATTTCAAATTACGTTCAACGTGTTTTATGCAGAATATTAAGCTTTTACTATTATCCTTTAGCACGCATTTATTGCAAACTTAAACAAAAAAATAAGCTTTTTGGGCTGTACATATTTATCAAAAACAACTTTAGAAACCCTCTGGTTATATTAGTCATTATGTAAGCACATCATTCCCCTCTCAAAGGTGTCCCAAAAATACGCACGCCCCATCAAAAGCCACGTGAAAACTGACCAATTAACCACCACACCCCTCCTCTACACATGGTCAATATTGAACCTTATCGCTTTGCAATACGGCTAATGTTTCGCCCATCTAAATTGTAAATGAGTTATAAACGCTCTGAATGGAATTATTACTCGACAAAAAATATTGCGTGGCACGAGAAATATAACATCGCAGCTTTTATTATACTTTTTATTTTACTATTAACATCGCGAACGCTCTTTGGAAATTACTGTTTGCTCAGTATTATGAGTAAGCGGAAATTTACTTATATGCCTTATTCCATTTTTTTGGATATTGCCTGTAAATTATTTTGACAACTTATATTCTTTCATCACTTACTTTCATACATAAATAGATAATAATATGCCTACTTATGTATTTTTAAAGCAACATACTTACATTTGAATTCGGTTCTTTGCGTCTGCTTTTTTTTTCTAATAAAGGGTGTCTCAAAAGTAGGTATAGGATTTGAATTTCGCGCTATTTCCTAAATATTCAAGATAGCCGGTTGAAATTTGACATACGTCATCTTGACACATGTAAAATTACAGTGCCACAAGCTTTCCTGTTCCAGTGACAGCCGTGACAGAGGAGCCACTTGCAATACCAAATTAGCTGTCAAAATGGACTGTCGTATGAAAACTGTTTTAGTTCCAAAGATAATCACCGGAACAGAAAAGTTTGCTGCACTATAATCAAGCGTTTGACAATAAAACAGCGCGTAGAAGTTATACAAATATTTAACGAAAATTCACGATCAATTACAAACACTCGACGAAAGGTCGAAAAATCTCGTAATATCAAGAAGAGGTGATGTCAAATGGCCACCGAGATCTTGCCATCTGATGCCACTGGATTTCTTTCTTTGGGGCTACGTGAAAGATAAAATCTACGCCAACTATCCACACAACATAGACAATATAAACAAAATATTAGCCGAGTTATTGGTGAAATAAGTAGCGAAAAGTGTGAAATTAGCAGCGAAATGTGTGAAAGTGTCATGAAAAACATGCACACAGCAAAAATGCCCGTGGCGGCCATTTAGCAGATATTCTATTCAGATAAAATTGTACAAGTCTCTTCTTTAAAATAAAATAAAACTACGAAGAAATTCCAATCCATTCGCGTTTTATTGAGACATATCATCCTATACCTACTTTTGGGACACCCGTTAGTTAGTGCTTTACTTTACGGAGACCATTTCAATTATTTATTATTGATAAATTCAATTATTATTTTCATATATAAGAGTAACTGAAAATATTTACCTAATGTACAAGTAAATAAATAAAAACACTTGAGGGCGGTTCTTTCAGATTGCGTGTCAACAAAACGATTAAAGTAATCTTCCTTTAATACTTAATTTCTTTAGGAAACTTTTTTTAAAGCAGCAATAATAATCAAGCGGAGTATTTTATTACAGCGTTTGCTATTAAAATGCATAGTCAGCATGAAAAGAATTAACTGTAAATAATTAAATTAATCCAAGTTTTATCGTTACAAATAAAAAGGTAAAACAAACAAATACAAGTGCTTCTTTCACAATGTCCTATTAGGAGATACTTTCATTAATCTGTTTAATATTTCCTTTTCTTTATTAATTATCATTAAATAATTAAAATCAACTATCCGAGATCAAAAGAAACCAGAAAAGTAAGTTTCAGTGAAAACTGGTATTTTTTAGTTTATCATAAATTTGTATACCCGCAAAAAATATACTTAATTATTTGTTTTTATTGTAGGTATTTATTTATACTTTTTCAATATTTTGTTCTATTGAACTGTTAATGTCAGTCACCCTTTAAATACTCATTTTTTTTAATTTGTGAAAGTATTATAAATTACATAATACAATGTTTTGATAAAGTCACATTTATAATAACAAAACAACATACAACTCAATCAGATACAGTCTATATCCGAAACACGATACTAATAAAACTCCACATTGTTCCTTAAAGAAGATTGGCAGATTGTATACGAGCATAGTAACAGGGTTCATATTATTATTAATATTAACAAATAAATAATGTTATTGTGCTTGACGTGTAATGGGCCCGGGGCCTCTCCATCATCAAGTATTAAGAGATCAAGATGCGTTTGATGTGATAATCTTGGGACAGTAATGGCTGGGACCGAAATAAAACATTGTAGCCCCAAAATGGAGATGTTATGTATAGGCATACTTACTTGACGACTTCGTATGAAATATAACGGGGAGAAAAAAAAACAGCCTTTGACGAGTTTTTTGAAGGTTCTTCTCGTTACAGGATCTCCCGCCGTAGGGTCTGCAAACCGATGGTGTTGCTTCTTTAGTCACGTCCAGACCGATTGAGCACGGCCGGCAATGCCTGGGCCAGACCCGGTGTGGTCGTGGCTCGGGCTGTCTCGGGTGAACGTTGCCTCGGCTGAGCTCCGCTCGACCTCGAGCCGTTCGGCTATCTGTAAACAGGACGCGTTCAAACTTGCCTCGGTGTGCGCTGTGCGTTCTAATGTTGACGGTGGTTTTGGCTCGCGTTTTAAACAAACTAGAATGCTCAAACTGGTTCAACTTGGCTCGTGAGGCCTCTGCGCAACGTTTCAAATTTGCCTCGGCTGCCACGGTGCGCGAGCAGGAAGTCCGAGTGTGGCTCGCGAGTCATGCTTGGTCGGTCTACTGAGACGGCCTAGCTAGACTGAATTAACGATATTGAATCTTGAATCTACTATATCTATACATACATATAAGACTCTGTTATACTTTGCTACGGATTTATTCAAAAGTTAAAGATTAACCTTTATACCAGAATGTTTCCACCTTGTTGGTGGTCTCTTTTAAACAAAATTAATCTGAATCACCCTAAAGTAGAAAGTTACTTCGCAAAGAAACACAAAATATCAAGTGGCATTCTTTTGAAAATTTAAAATTACAACTCGGAAACAAAGTTGCAGCTATGAAATTTATTACTTTCAAACCCAATGTTGTTATTTATAGTCCGGCTACCGTGTGCATCTGAATTTGAACGAGTAGTTTTCCAATATGAAATTACTAGTGGCCAGCCGCGACTTCATCCGCGAGTAATTTGATTATATCGCTTCAAAGTTTTGTGTCAAAAATAGGTAGATAGGCGTTCTCCAAGGTCTTATCATCATCATCAATCCTTCCTTATAGATGGATAAGGAAATCGAGCCATCACCCACCACGCAGGCCACAACTACCACTTCGAGGAAGGCGTTTTAAGTCGATTGAAGCTATAAAAGAAAATTCGCTAAAGGAGTTGAAGACCTGTACCCCTAGTGTAAGTTTTTATGTCAAGCAAACGCAAACTAATTCGATTCCGTATTTATGTCAATTTGTATGAAAACTATATAAGCGCGCTACTCGCCGCTAGAGGCGCTAATACAGTTTTCATACAAATTGACATAAATACGGAGTCGAAATAGTTTGCGTTTTTTGACATAAAAACTTACACTACGGGCACATATCTCAATCGGCATACAAAAAATGTATGGATGACTGGGAAAAGCGCTGGCGTAGCTGTAATGCAAGCTAAGGGCTTATTTTGAAGGCGACACAATTTATTTATTTTGTTTTATTAAACAATTCCGGTACTTTTTACACATAATGTATATCTTATCCCCCTTAATTCCACCCCTTCAGGAGGGGGGAGGAGTTTCACAAGATCTTAGCGGACGTCTCCTAGTCATAATCTAACCTTCCTGCAAAATTTCATCTTCATTGGTCTAGTAGTTTTGGAGATTTCGTAATAAGTGAGTGAGTGACATATACATAATACATATACTCGTATGTGTTTCATATAAAATATATGTTTACCTATACAGGATATTTTTTTTATCAGTGCACAAATTTTTAGGATCGACTCAGAATCGGTAAATGAACAACTTTCTCCTAGAAACATAGGTCGAAATACGACAAAAATTTTTTGACTCTTCATACAAATCGGACTGATCACGTGATCGATTTAGTATGGGAAGTCCAAAAACTTTTGTCATATTTCGACCCATGTTTCTAGGAGAAAGTTGTTCACTTACCGATTCTGACTCGATCCTAAAAATTTGTGCACTGATAAAAAACTGATCCTGTATATAAAAATGAATTGCTGTGCCTTAACTTAATCTCGCTAAAACTCAGAAACGGCTTGACTCATTTGGTTCCTATTTTTTGTTGTTTTGTTCGCTATTATAGTTCAGGTGTGGTCTATATATAAAATAATGGCAAAAATCCTTTTTTTTTCTCTTTTTTTATTTTAAGGGACTTTTAGACAACTGTCCGTGTCAGCCCCATCGTTACTATTATAGTGGAGGCAGTTATGCATCGCTCCCATACATAACCCAAAAAAAATTGTATTAAGCTATGTGCTTCATCAGTGATGAATCATCACATATGTTCCTTGAGTAATTCTAAGCATTTCTAGTCCGGGAGGCAATTAAAATCATGAGGCTAGACGGGGAGGGCGAGATACAAAGATGGCCGCCACCCGTCATCTTTAAAAAAATCTATTGTCGTCCTGCCGGCTTAGCATGAGCGGCTTATAACGCGCGATATGATATGGTACGGAATGCCGTCTTGCTTACACCTTAGTGGGATAAACAAGACAACTTGCCGTACCATATCATATCGCGCGTTATTAAGCCGCTCATGCTAGGCCGGCTGGTGGCTACAAGTTTTGTATCATTTTCATATATACCAAAGACGTAGAATTCATTGCTGATATTAGTTTTTTTTTCAGTTTCATAGTAATTTTACTAGAAAAACGTAAAAACGTAAAAAAAATGTTGGCGATTTTTGCTTAGAGAGCTAATAATTTTTGTATAGTCACATAAAATATCATACAAAAAATACTGTGATAAAGCGCAATTCATGCAGATTTTAAAAATGTACACTTTTTATAGTATCCGTGTACAAAAAGATTTTGAAAAAAAATATTAAATGACCGTAGCGCGGGAAGCTGGACTCGCGCTATGTTAATCCTACAAAATGGTCGAGTATGAGTATCAGCTTTATGCTTACTTTGTTAAAGGACGATGGGACAAAACGTCCCCAAAACCAACAGATTTGAAATGTATCTCAGGTGAAAGATAACACCTTTTTATCATGGCGACATCCCTCGAATGTGTGGGAATTCTGCGATAATATTATTTTAATTATTTGATTGAATCAGGCGTCACTTGGCGGAAGTCCCTAACCATTGTGAAAAATAAATATATGTAGCTTTCTTCCGCAAATAATCACAAAACTTGCACCTTCACCGATCACACTACTCTACACGTGTTTCGCCCCAACCCGGGGCATCCTCAGGAGATGTTTGTCCGTATGCAATCCAGCACCGAAGTCGGTGACACACAATATTATTTTCACTTCTCATGCTCGTAAAGTTCGTGTTTATGTTGGGTATAGGCTGCATAAAATCGCTTTTTATGCTCTAGTGCATAAAGTAAAATCTTCGTCTAAGTCTCAGACTTTAAGACAAAGATCGTCAGGTAAACAGCCACACACGCAATTAAACTTCTTTATTATTTTTAAATAAATAATTTTTATTATTTCATTCTGTTTCTTCAATTTTGTACATTAATCCATGTTAAATTACTAAATTAATAAAACTAGGCAAAATTAATGAGTTTTCTAAGAAATAAGTATTTCAAGAGCATTATGGACTACGATAAATGCTAAAGTCACTGTGCGACCAATGCCACGTATAAAAAAAAGAAAAAGAAAGTTTTCCCGCCAATATGGCGAAGTCTTTATTTTTTCTTTTTTGCAATATTGGTATTTATTTTCCTCACACTCTAAGTGAAAAGCAGAGTGTATAACTTGTACATAAAACCCATTTTACCCTCGAATTGACTATCCACCCTCGCCTACGGCTCGGATGGATATATACATCTCGGGTAAAATAGTACGTTTTATGCACTTGTTGTACAACCTACTATTTAATATTGTTATTTACTACAAAAGTAACACCTTTGATGAAATTGAAAATTGAAAATTGTAAAAAAAAAAACTATAATTTTCACCATTTCTAAGCGACTTAAAAAAAAGAAGCTTCTCAGTTTGATCTGTATGTATGTATGTATATATATATATATATGTACGTATGTATGTTTGTCCGCGATTATCTTGCGTTTGGCTGAACCGATTTTGATGCAGTTATCAGGAAAGTATTTTGTTACATTTAGGAGAGGGTTTTGGTATTTTAACCGACTTCAAAAAAGGAGGTTCTCGGTTTGACTAAACCCCATGGTTTTAACATTGAAAATGGCTATTAATCTCTTTAAAGATACGTATGAAATTGTTGACACACATAAAAGGTCTGTTGGAGGTAGGGACGGGTCCCATACGAATTCCGGGAGAAGTGCGAAAATGTGTATGTTTGTTTGTTTGTTTGTCTTTCTATATGTTCTGTTTTCACGTCAAAACGGCTGAACCGTTTTTGATGAAATTTGGAATGAATATAGTTTTAGACCAAAGAAAGGACATAGGCCAGTTTTTACTACGGGAAAAAATCTTATTCCCATGGGAAAATAACTTTCAGAGTGGGTAAAGTTATGGAATGGAAATGGTATTTAAGGTGACAGTTTAAGTTCCTGGGAAGGATTTCGTTTATAATAAAGGCAGTTTGAAGCCCAGGAAAGGATATGACCTACTATTTACCATGGGAAAAATCTTATTCCAATGGGAAAATAACTTTTAAAGTGTTTTAAGTAACGGATTTTTTGTACAGGGGTGGATTGGGAGCTGGAGGATTTGATACATAGGCTAGTGTTTATCCCGGAAAAATGTCTCATTCCCTCAGGATAAGCTTGTAAGCTGTACTGTAGTACACGCCGGCAGAAAGCTAGTTTTGTAAATAAATCAGTTACTTACAACCTATATTGTAGCGAATGATGTCAGAATGAGTCAAAGTTTTTATTTTTCAGCTCATGCCTTTGCAGAAACAACAGTCAACGAATGCAGAAAATATCAATTTACGAAGACGGCAACATTTCTCCAACGGAAGCTGCTCTTCGCCAGCACACACTGCGGGCAATCTATCAAGGAGCCCATGTCTGGGGACAAGCCTTAGTTCCTCTTCAAAAGCTTCCGAGGTTGCAAAAATCGTAGCCACCGCCTAAAAGACAATTTAAAGTGCACAGAATTATGTATGTGCACCGAAAACTGCGGACATTAAATTGTTTTATAAAAATTTAACATAGAAAGTATTTTCTTTGGCCACATAAAATCTAACAAAGTACGCAAAAGAAGATACTTGTACTTGACCATTTTGTAAGATAATCGCCGCATTGCGCGAGTCTTGCTACCCACGCTGCTGTCATTTAATATTTTTTTATATTTTTTTTGTACACGGACATTATGAAAAATGTATATTTTTAGAATCTGCATGAATGGCGCTTTATTAAAATATTTTTTATATGATATTTTACGTGACTATACAAAAGTTATTAGCTCTCAAAGCAAAAATCGCCAACCAAAATTTTTACGTTTTTACGTTTTTCTTGTAAAATTACTATAAAACTGAAAAAAATAATATCAGCAATGAATTCTAGTCTTTGCTTTATACGAAAATGATACCAAACTTGCTCTAGTAGCCACCAGGACGAAAATAGTTTTTTTTTAAAGATGACGGGTGGCGGCCATCTTTGTACCTCACCCTCCCCGTCTAGCCTCACGGTTTTGATTGCCTCCGGGACTAGAAATGCTTAAAATTACTCAAGGAACATATGTGATGAAACACATAGTTTAATACAATTTTTTTTGAGTAAACTTCATAACTGCCTCCACTATTAGGCGAGCTTAAAATATTGTAAGACTCTTCCGTTACTGACTGGCTGACAGACAACGCACAGCCAAAACTACAGTGCCACAAACTTTGCTGTGCTGGTGGCCAAAATGTGAAACTAGCGTGTTTTTTTTAAATGTCATTCTGCTGTCAAGTTGATGTCCAACCATAGCGCTGCTGGCGGCTGAAGTTCTTAGAAGTCAGGGCCGGTTAAATTGCTACAAAAAAAAGAAAAACGTACGTAGCACCACTGTCACCGGAACAGAAAAGGTTGTGGCACTGTATCAGGCGTAAGAAGCTGAAATTTGTCATTTTATATTTCTTTGGGGAGTGTAGGGTAGCACTAAGAGAGGAGGACCGATTTTGAAAATTCTCATCTAATTAATTTAATCGCCATTTATTTTATAAAAATAATTAATAGTCCTAAAAATTCTTGTACTCCAAAGTCGCGTGATTATCTTAATTCCACGAGGACGAAGTCGCGGGCATCCACTAGTCGTCTATAGACTGATAAACAAAATTGAAAGCTCGTAAGGTTACTTCCAAAGGTTAATCACTGATGTTTTAGCCGCTTTGTGTTACCTACCTATATAATAAAAGTGACCGGAGACCGGGGAGTGTATACAACTTGTTAATTAAATTCGCTTCGCGGTTATTTTTTTTCTGAGTATCTTTATTAGTGCAGGTGATACGAAGTTTACCGAGTCCACTTATCTTAAATAGGAGTATGTTGTTAGTTTTCAACGATATGAAAAGAACACTAATCGATAGTAAAATCAACAATATAAACAGAATGCCTCAATTCTTTTCTATTCTTCGTCAGATAGAAAACAAAAACCACTATTACGCAGTGAAACCTATTTGCTTTTTAAAAAGAATGCAATAGAGATCTACAATTTTTAAAGCAAGGTTTCCTCTAAAATTGCAGGTATATTTCGAAACTCTAATGTATTTTTCACTGTACTATATTAGTCGAAAACAACAACAAACTCTGCGAAGGTATTAAATAATAAACTAGAAATATCTCAGTTGAACTAATCAATCTGCGTCGTGTAACTGACAGACGGAAATACAAAAATTAATTCAAGAAAGGCTGGACACTGAAAAAGTTGATACAGAAAATTTTAGACATGAACATTTGTTGCGCGAACTAACTCGATTCGCGACGCCCCAGATTTATTACAAGAAGCTTAAAACAAGGTGGGGGTTCCGTGCCTTTATCTTGCTCGTAATATATTATTTACAAGGGAAAAAATTATGCCCATCCATCTTCGCTTGGCGTTGAGGTGTCACGAACTTTTGTACATCTGTACAGGTTTTTGCACCCACGTAAAATGTTGGGAGCGCAACTTTTCGGCGCTTGTCTTGGGAATAATACAGCTTGGTTTCATGACGTGTGAATAAGTTGGGGTATTCGCTTCGCGCTTTTTGCTAGCTATGCAGGTCACGGAGAAACTCGCGGCAGAGTGATTTCGAGTAGTTATCAAAGTCAAATTGGAACACTAACTAAAATAACTTTTACTACATAACTTTAACTAAATATTTTTAGATGCTGATGATAGTCGCATACTTTTCTTGCTGCTTCTACTCTATTTCTCACATAATATGTAGGTATGTATGTTTTTTGATATCGGGTACCTAATAATAATAAGTAAGTAGTATTAGAAAAGATCAACGTGACCGACGAGCAAGTTAACTCTACCAAAATACTTTTGATTTATCTGTATTTTACGCAAGCAAAGCCACGGGCGAAAGGAAGTAAGGTATGAAGTAGGTAGGTAGCTATATATTAACACAACATTATGTTTTTTTATGAATTGTCTTTATTTTGTAACATTGCGTTAAGAAAATTTTAGTGAAAATTCATAGCGTTTTACTTGGTAGGTAAGCTTAGCTATAAAGTATAACAATAAACACTCTATTGAAGGTTTATGGACTTAAGTTAATTCTTAACTACCATGGCGTACTTAACTCGACAATAATAAGTGTGTGCTTAATCCTACATAAGTGGGGGGAAGCACGCATTTCTACGGCGGCGTTATATCAATCATTCTTTTGTCTGGTAAAACTAGTAGATTGCTTTCACACGAGCTTGTTATAAGATCCTGTTCATAATTGTTCTTATTTACTACACTAATTAGCGAGTTCCTTTGATGCGTATTATTTGTTTTTAAGACTGTTATTGAAATATAACGCTTATTTTATTGTCGTATGAGGTATTGTATGAGGAATGCAACGAAAAGGCAAAACAAGAGGCATTATGATAATATTTTATGATATTATGCTGGGAAATGATATGCTAAGTTCACATACATCATTTATAAGGATCGTAACCAGTGGAAATAAGCGTTCTTTATATCTATTGTGTAGATCAGTACTTAAACAAAAAAATATAATATTTATTAAAATCTGTAGGTCCTATAAGTAATAGATGCGATATCTAATATTATTATGTCTGGTAGGACTACTAGATTGCTTATGTACTACAAAGGTTTTTTAAGATCCTTTTCATATTTGTCCTTATTTATACACTAATTAAGATTATAATTTAACGCTTATTAAATCATACACATTAACGATGAATGCAATTTAGAGGAAACAAAAGGCATATAATTGTATAAAGATCATAGCCAGAAGTGATATTTGCCCAACCTTGAGGGAGAGAAATACTTCCCTATAGAAAATAATTATTTATTGTGTTACTAGTGCTCCGCCCGCGACTTCTTCAACTTGGAACTCAGTTATTCCAGCCACATTTAATTTAAACAACTTATTTAAATAACCATTATTGATTTTTTTATTTAATAGTTATGTAAAGTTAGCATATCATACAATATTTTTTCAATAAACTACAAAATATATTATAATAGTACTAAGGTAAATAAAACTATAAAAAATGAACTTTAAAATAAGTTTTTACTAAAAATTTCATTTTCATGATAAGCTTTTTTGCTGACTGTTCTTAAATATTGTATTGCCATCTAAACCAAACCTGTATACAAAATTTCACCTTCATCGGATACTGGGAAGTGGGTCAAATTAAGCTTGCAAGATTTGTCTCCCAATAACTAACTAACTAACATGGCAAGTTAATAAAAAGCTTGTAAAATGGGAAAAATTTCTAGATATCTTTTCTTAGTGCTCACTGACATCACTTGAGGAACCTATATGAAGAAGTTTGATTGATAACCTGTTCATAAATTAATTCTGTATTTTGCTTACAATGTGCGAGTCGGACTCGCTCATGCAGGGTTCCGTCCGTACCCACACACTTAACGTAGCAATTACATACCATACACCTATCCAAAATACCACTACCAATGGCTAAGTAGGAAAAATTCTTATTCTTAGAACAACACGTACAAAGCTGTGATTGAATTCACAGCTTTCTACGAGGAAAAAAAATTCTCCTCTGATAACTGGGTAAGCTAAGAAGAAAAAAAAATGCGTCGTAGAAAACTAAATAAAATTACGGTTTTCTACCAGAAAAAAAAATTCCCATTTGAAAACCGGGTAAGCTAGGAAGAATTATTTTTCCTTGTAGAAAGCCAGTTAGTTATCAAACTTGGTAATGTACGAGGAATAAGGGGCGGGAAGCCGCTGGATGCGGGCAGCGCAGGACCGATCGTTGTGGAGATCCTTGGGGGAGGCCTATGCCCAGCAGTGGGCGTCGTACGGCTGAAATGATGATGAATGATGATTATTTATTTATGTGTTTAATTTTTTTGTTCGTATTAGGTATAAGCCCCATCCTGTATATACCAAAATCAAACTACGTAATATGAGCATAATTTAATTCAATTTTGGCAATGAAAAATAAAAAAGGTGCCTTTTCGCTTCGAGAATAATCTTATTTTTCATTTTATTCACTTTGTAATAAAAAATATAATGATATATTAGTAGTAAAATATCTTTACGAACTGCCCTCCATAAAACACCCTTTCCATCAAAATAAGGTAGAGTTGTAAAATTTTGAATATATTACCGAAATAAACTAATAAAGATAAGAAAATACTATTTTCTCAAGCTATCATTAAAAGGTCGTAATAATCTAACTTTTACTGTCGGATTTCTGTTATTAAAAGTCCGCTGGCTTTATAACTTTGCCTTAAAAGTATTTTAATGTGAAGGGTACACACGCTTTTGTAGACAATATTGTTTATTTTACTTTCTATTACATTAATATTATAATAATTAAATACTATAATAAATGCAAAAGTTTGTAAGGATGTATTGTGTGTATGTTTGTTACTCTTCCACGAGAAAACTACTGAACGGAGTCAAATATAACGTTTATAAATCAGAATAAAACATAGGCTACGTTTTTATATTATAATGCATGCATGCAATGCATACAGGACCTGTCATGCACGTCGTTTGATATTTTCTTGTACAAATTTTGTTAGAAATAATGTTAGATTTTTGCGTTTACGTAACAATATGAACATGTTGTTATTTAATTCGGATGAAGCCTTCGTATAATTGTGACAGAACGTCACTAAGGTGAATTCGTTTAATCAAAGAATTATTATTCAAAATAAAAAAAACTATATTCAATCTTTTTTATTCAATTTAGGTTGAGGTAACAACACTTATGAACGTCAAAGAAGCTATGCCCTTGGTTCGCAACTCCTGCGGCGGGAGACCTTACGAGAAGAACCGGCAAGAAACTCGTCAAGGGCAATCTTTTTCTCCCTGATTTATTTCATATAGAGTCGTCAAATTGAAAAATGACCTTCACACAGTAAGATCATTTGCCTTCACAATAAAGAATACGTAATCTAAGTAGTTACATTTGCATAATATATTGCATAATGTTACATTTATTTTGCATAATGTATAATTATACAACTGTAAACAATTTTCAACTAAACAAGAAATCAAATAGTTTAATCGACACACTATCTCATTCATATTATGATTAATGATTACTAATAAGGAAACTGCAAATATAAATATATTCAAGAATATATTTAACTTTACGTTAAGACAAGCAGTCAGGAGAAGACCCATTCCCACTGGCGGCAACCGTTCACGGGCATGACGCATGAACCAGCCATCGCTTCGCTCAACCATATTTTAAAACTATTATTATAGCTGCTATTTATTCATCGAAAATATTGAAGTGCAAACAAGGGTTTTTAATTAAAGTATTTTATACTTAAGTATTTTTTTATTTTTTGCATTTACAATTTAACTATTTTCAAAATTAGGTACGGATTTTTTTTTATAGCGGTTCCGTAGCTCAGTGGTTAGAGCATTCGCCCGGACAGTGAAAGGTCGTGGGTTCGAGTCCCTTCTAGTTGCGAGACGGGTCGACTTTTTCTAATACTTCATTTTCAATTATTTCAAGTATTTTATATTTTGTTTTCCAGACTTCTGCTACTGTAGGTTGCCTTTAAAATTCGATCACCAACTCGCATACTACTTCGTTGTTTACTTTCAATCAGTTGCTTTGAATTTGATCTAGAGACTCGTAATATTTTTTAAATTTTATAAAAAAAAAGCACTTGACTTCCAACGATTTTGAACCAATATAATTATTGTAGTATTATGTACAGAGTGTCGATCCACACGTACCACAACCACACCACATCGCAGGGACAAAATGTGGTCACGTGTGAATAGTGTCAATGCAGCTTTTTGCAGTTGCGTTGTGGTTGTGCGACAAAATGTCGATGTGGTTGCGTTGTCGCTAGTAGTTGTGATGTGGTTACATCGTATGCGGTGTGGCTGGCCGCTAGTTCGCAGCGTCGTCGTCGCTAATGGTTGCGTTGTGGTTTGTATCACTCACGCTGTCGATAATGACGGCAAAATGTGGTACGTATGAATTGTGTTGTGGTTGTGGTTATGGTACGTGTGGATGCGTGCAAAATAACGATATATTTGTATCCTGGTTCTTGCAATACGAGCAGAGAATGGGACATTGTCAACCTTTAGCTTAGCGAGCGTGTCAGACAACTCTGCGCGTGACTGGGGCGTTTATGTTACAGTATTATTTTTGTGAATATTAGCGTTCGATTTTTACCACGCGCAGACTTATCGCTCTAGTTTTTAGCCCAGAATTTTGACGCTCACGTGACACTTTGTTCATCGACAAAAAGTGTCAAATAATTTACCAAATTGACAAGCAGTTGGTTTAGTAGGCACAGTTTCGTGCAGTACCTTCGCGACAGCACTGTTTGCGCAGGCAGGCCTGTAATTATTTTAAATCAATAACAATTTGGTGCAGGGCACGCAACCATCGCGTGACATTGTGGGAAGGCTGACCTTCTAATAAATTGCGTCCGTATTGTGCCTGCTCTCTTAGCGCTGAAAGAAAATCTTAAGCTGTGCTTTTTTGCTGAATGTATGTACCTTATATTGTTAGCAAGGGATGCAAAAATATGTGCTGTAAATAGTTTACGTTTACTTTGTCCATCTAATTAATACTAGTTAGATACTACGCAACCGCTATTTTCTAAATAAAAACCATAGAACCTTACCTTACCTAAATATCAGAACTGAAGATCTGTATCTTCAGTTCTGATATTCAGAATTAATTAGATAAAATGCATATTAGCATTAAGTCCGCCATTTGCTCTGTTTTTGCAATAAAGATCAAATAAATAAATAAATACACTCTGGTAATTAAACATAACATTCTATAACCAATCACCAAAATAGCATCGTCCAAAGTAATGTTAAACCCTTAGTTCAAACGATCTTTCGCAAACGATGTTAACAAGACGGCCAATGTGAGTATGAGCGTCTCCACAAATAGAGTCTTGTGTTTGTTGCTAGTTAGAAACTTGCTGGGAACTAGTGGGGCCTTTGTGGTGGAGTTGTTTGGGAATTCTATCGGGAGCACTGTGATCTGCAAACAGAAGTTGATGCAACTGAAATAAGGGTCATTCTACAATTTGGTAGTGCTAATGTCATTAATGTATTTTAGGGCTCCGTACGCAAAGGATAAAAAGTATTACTGAGACTCCACTGTCAGTCCGTCTGTCTGTCTGTCTGCCACCAGGCGTATCTCATGAACCGTGATAGCTAGACACTTGAAATTTTCACAGATGATGCATTTCTATTGCCGCTATAACAACAAATACTAAAAAAAGAATAAAATAAATATTAGTTTTCCCATACAACAAACGTGATTATTTATATTAATAACGACAACAGATAGACGCTTGAAATATTGTCAAATTTTTTTTTGTTATAAATTCACTTTAGATATATATAATTAAATAAAATACAATAAATATTTAAGGGGGACTTCATTACAACAAACGTAACTCTTATGCCATTTATCCTCGATCTTGTCTAAATATGAAAAATGTTTAAGTAATGTTGTTTAGATTTATATTGTACCTACGTTAAAATATAGTGTCAATGTTGTACCTATAGATAATGGTACGGAACCCTTCGTGCGCGAGTCCAATACGCACTTGGTAGGTTTTTTTTATTATAACAGACAATCTCCCCGAATCTTCTCCACAGATTGAGCGTCGTGTTACTTACTCAAGAATCTTCATCATCATCATCATCACCTAATCAATTGACATAAAACAAAAAAAAACTTTTTATACCCGAACCTTTTTTACCCGTCTACGGCTTTCTATTTATACAATACATTACAAGCTATGTTTTGAAGTAACTTACTCATACTAGCATAAATACTTACGTAAGTATTTATGTCTTTAATGTACAAAGTTGCCTCTGTGATTTCCATAACTAAGCTCACAGGTGGATCTAAGAACCCTTTTTGTTTCTAAGGAACAGAAATAATGTTTTAATATTATTTCAGCAAACAGCACTTCTAATAAAAACAGTAAACAACACTGTGCTATTACTGGAAGCGTTCTATATTTTCTCTAGTAATTGTAAGTAGCTTTTTGCTATTTGTTGCTATGGGGCGATATCAAACCAAGAAAGTATTGAACACTCCATTACTATAACCACCTTTCAAACTTATTAAGTATGCCCTTACAGGGTATTACGCACTTACACGGTATTACGCCCTTACAAGATTTAAGTACAAAATGTGAACATAGGTTCACAAAAGCTAAGCTTCGGAAAGCTAGTACATAATAATAGATGATCAAACGAACTACTGTGAAGTTCGATCGCTATTATATGAGTCGTTTCATTCGAAGATATAATATTTACAGAGTAGTCCCTTTAACCTACAGGCAACTTCGCATGTCTTTAGAGATTTAAAAAAAAAAAGTTCACTAATCTGTCATTTACTGTTCTGTGGTCAGTTTGACGCCATTTTTCTCATTTCGTTTAGAGCAAGTTCAGAGTAATAGCGGTGTTCTAGAACAAAGCTTAACTAGTGGGTTTGTAAACCTCCGCCTGCAGCTGAGGTTTACCGGGCTGGGCGGGTTGCTATATCTTCGAATGAAACGACTCATATAATAGCGATCGAACTTCACAGTAGTTCGTTTGATCATCTATTATATTTCGTCGTTTCATTCTTTGATATAATATTTACAGAGTAGATGTTTAGAGATTTAAGTTTTGTTCGAGAAGAAGTGTTGATGGGTTGTTTTTATAAGAATAAATAACCATCTCAATTAAACATATTATGTATTTGTTCATAAGCAGAATGTAAACAATCAACCCTTAAATAATATTAAGTTTTCTCCGTACAAATTAAATACCTAATCATAAATCAGCAATAAAAAAAAGTAACTAATCATTAGTAGGGAACGTTACGGTTCTCGCGAAGACATCTTCGCTTTCAATAGGCCGGTTATAGAACCGAGCAAAGGCTGTGTCGATGTAGGTACTTGTCCAACCAGCTGTTTTTCTTATCTCGTCTACAAACACTGAGTCGTGAGCAAGCACGGTCGAGATGGAGGCGTATCGTGTGCTATCGCCACTCTCTCCCAAGCTCCCAACAGCTTATTTAACCCAGCGGCTTAAAGACTGCGAGCTGGTGCGCTTGTGGAGTTTTTTGTATTTTAACAACAGTTTGTCTGCGTTCGAAGTCCTCATATTTTTTGAAAAATATATATGATCGACGAGGACTGAAGCAGGGCATATATTTATTTTCTCGTGAGAGAATGGCAAGCACAGCATGGGTTGTTCGCGGCCCGGGACCGAAGTTTTATCAATGTCGGTTATGGCTATCTTAACACCGTCTTGAGAAATGAATACATTTTCTAGTTTTATAAGCGTGAAAGTTTGTACCCTGTGCATTGTACAAAGTGTTCTTGTCTAGGCTCAGTACTAAATTTGGGTATCAATTAGGTATGTGGTTGAGAACAAGTTGTGGGTCCCAAGTAGAGGTATATTTAGGGCGACTTGGTTTAAGTTTGTAAGCGCCTTTTAGAACTCGTTAAATACACTCATGTGAGCCGATGTTACTGTTTAATGGTTTAAGAACAGTGAAACGGTACGGCGCGGGACGGTGATTTAATATCAACGTAAGCTTCGTCAGATAGCTCCCATTCAGTATCGGGGTTGCTTTTACTTGGCTCGATATCTGAGCCGTTATTTTTTGTGTTTACTTATGACGCGTGTAGCCAAATGGCGATGAATCTACCTACATCGTGTCAACTTCTTTAAGCGTGGAAATTTTATTCCATCTACCTTGACGGTTAATGTAGCATACTACTGTAGTATTATCCATGCGCAGTAATATTGCACAATGTCGTCTTCCTTTGTAAAAGCTTTCATAGGACAGAATGTTGTAAAAAAGTTATTGCGCCACCAGTTTTAGTCTTCTTAAAATTAAATTTTTGCTTTGCATTTACCGTTATGGCGCTGCAATGCCAAAAACTTCTGGCGTTCTTAAAGTTAAATCCGTATTTAGCTGCTAGACAGACCGAAATTAGAACACCAATAAAATTAGCAAAGATTCTTATTGTACGTTTCGGTAATTTTAAATAATTTCTGATCATTTGTGCAATGTTTCTGCGTTTTACAGCGAGAAATGTTGCGTATCATAATTATAAAAAGCCTTGGAAAGTACAGACTTGAGAAGGCGTTAACACACTTTTTTCGCGGTTTACAACAAAACCTAAACATTGTAACAATTTAGGAGTCGTACCGTACGTAGTCGTACGGAAGTGTCCCCGATGCCTTATGTTAAAATTCTTTTTACTAACCTTCTATGGGCCACAGTATTGTCTGATAAATAAAGAATTTATTTATTAAGCATCGTCGAAATAAATTTACTGATTTATGATCTTGGCTTCTAAGATAGGACATATAACCTCTCTCATAATTTTGGTAAAAACCCTGGATGCTGATGCTACGGATAGGCCGTAAGTCAAGTCAGTAAATGCGTCGATAGCTAAGTTTGAATTTGGAGCTTGAAAATGAAATCTTAAATATTATTCGGTCTTCCTTACATATTGGAAGTCATAAATACGCCTCTTTGAGGTCAATCGGTGTTACAAAACTACCTTGTGGTATAAGTTAAGGAGATGTTCTATAGTCTTCCATTCTAAAATAGTTTTTCTTCTCAATAAATTTATTTAATGATTTAAGATTTAAGACAAAGCGTTTACCACCATTAGACTTGGGTGCAAGGAAAGTTCTTGATATGAACTGGTCAATTACCGGGGAACAATGTGAAATTGCTCCAATTCAATTAATTAATTTATAGCTTGGACCATCTCGTGACTTTCTTCGGGGGTAAATTTAGATTAAAGCACGACAGACTGTCACTTCCGTACAAAAAGGTATATAATATCCGTTTTGGATCCATGATAGTACAGTTTTGTTGTATGTTATATGAAACCAACAATCATAGAAGTATTGAATTCTGCCAGCGTGTACCTTTGTTATTGTGGCAGTGCACGGGGCCTGGGTTGATTGTAGTTCTTCGCATGAGACGAAGCAGGCTGAGGGTAGGTTCGTCGCGGTGGCGGCGCTAGCCTCTGTCCTGTCCTGTGGTTTGACCTCCCCGCCGCCCCCCTGTTTCACGGGTACTGAGGAGGTCCTGACCGGTTTCCCTGATGGGCAGGACGAATGACTGTGGACTGGACTGCAGAAGGTTTCTGAATTGTGAATGTTTTCCAAATCTGTGAACCTAGTCGTTCGATTGCCTTACTGGCTTTTATATTTTCGGATGATGTATTACCCAATAAAGAGTCATATCTATCGGAGTCTTGTAGGACGTGCAGGAAATTATTTTCTAAACTAGATGTAATCTTTCGTTAGGAAATGGTGTAAATCAATACCAAAATGCGACAGTCGTGGCTAAGATACTAAAGAGATTGTATCTTATCGTCTGAGGAGAGCAGTGTGTCCATTGCTCTATTTACCTATTGCCGAGGTACCCATATCAAGTTGTTGTTGAAAACCAAGAAACATTTTGTAGCGTCCCCTCCCGACGACGACGTCAGAAACTGCGGCAGCAATCGCTGCGTTTAATTTAGGTGCGTGCAACATTCAACAATTATTTGGTATCAAGTACCTTTGTCAAGTTCTCTTTCTGATCTTTTGGTAGACCTATTTTTCATAAAGGTGTCCATAAATTAGCTAAGCTGAATGGCATCTCCAAAATCAGGCGTATCGGACGTAGACGCCCTCAACGCTGACAATATTATTGTGGATCGAAAGTTATCGATGTAATTTCTTGAGTGAGCCGTTTGCGATACTGCGGCATCCAAGGTTTGTTGGATGGATATTGCCAAAGATTGTTCGATAAAGTCCCGCATCGTTTTGTATGATATTTATTGTATCCAAAACAAACGTACTCTTTTTTGCCAAAAAAAAAAACAACATGAGGGTAGAATGTAAAAGATAAAATTCAAAGAATAATTTAATAAGTTATTATGGCCTAATAATTTATATTGTCCCGCAGACAATAAACTATAGATAACGTGCATCTTTCCTAGTATGCAGGTAGATTCTACTTTATGTCATAATATGTGACCCATCATTAGCCCGCAGCTAATTACGATATCGTGGTTGACCCCCAGTCAATTGCGACTTAGTTTGGTTTTATGTAACTTAATGAACTGTAGATAACGTGCGCCTATCCTAGAACGCAGGTAGATTCTCCTTCATGTCATAATATATGTCCCATAATTAGCCCGCAGCTAATTACGATATCGCGATTGACCCGCAGTCAATATCGATTTAGTTTGATTTTGACTAACTACCTAAATAAACTGAAGATAACGTGCGTCTATCCTAGGACGCAGGTAGATTCTACTTCATGTCATAATATATGACCTATAATTAGGTCGCAGCTAATTACGATATATCGCGATTGACTCGCAGTCAATCTCGATTTAGTTTGATTTTATGTAACTAAATAAACTGTAGATAACATGCGTCTATCTTAGAACGCGGGTAGATTCTACTTCATGTCATGATATATGACCCATAATTAGCTCGCAGCTAATTACGATATCGCAATTGACTCGCAGTCAATCTCGATTAAGTTTGATTTTATGTAACTAAATAAAGTGTAGATAACATGCGTCTATCCTAGAACGCTGGTAGATTCTACTTCATGTCATAATATATGACCCATAATTAGCTCGCAGCTATTTACGATATCGCGATTGACTCGCAGTCAATCTCGATTTAGTTTGATTTTATGTAACTAAATAAAGTGTAGATAACATGCGTCTATCCTAGAACGCGGGTAGATTCTACTTCATGTCATAAATATGACCCATAATTAGCTCGCAGCTAATTACGACATCGCGATTGACTCGCAGTCAATCTCGATTTAGTTTGATTTTATGTACCTAACTAAACTCATCTAGTGAAATCACTTGTTCATGTTCACCAGTGAACAACAAGAAACAAATAAGTATTAATTGTATCTTAATATCTGATAAATTTAGTTAACTATTGTGTAGCTTGTTAATAACTTGTATGCACAAATATTCGAATAGGAATTGATAAAGCACTATAAACGTACCTGTGGCATTATCTTCATTCTCTGAAGAATATAAACGTTGGACTCGTTCAACATTTTCCTGTGCGCTGCGTTTCGGCATTTAAAATAGACGCGTGCGCTCGTTGCCTCGCATGAAAAAGGAATGAGAAAAATGGCGTCAAACTGACCACAGAACAGTAAATGACAGATTAGTGAACTTTTTTTTTTTAAATCTCTAAAGACATGCGAAGTTGCCTGTAGGTTAAAGGGACTACTCTGTAAATATTATATCAAAGAATGAAACGACGAAATATAATTATGCATATTCATATTTTTCATTGTATGATTGTATGCCACATATTGTGTACCCTACGTCTATACGTATACTACGGCATACAATCATACAATGAAAAATATGAATCTGCATAATTATTATGTACTAGCTTTCCGCCCGCGTGTACTACCCGACGATATCCCGCGGGAATGTGATATTTTTCCGGAAAAAAAGTATCTGTGTTTCGAATTTCAGCCAAATCCGTGTAGCCGTTTTGTTGTCGTGATTGAGTAACAAACATCCAAACATCTAAACTGTCACATTTTAAAGTAGGATAAATACGTCAAACCAATATGATCCTCAGAAGTATTCTAGTTAGTAGGTATTCAATCAGTTTTAGTATAGCTAGTAACGATAATGCTTTGAACAGACTGACGCCACCAAGTGTCTGTGAAGCAGGAGCGACGTGAAAAAGTCAGTCGCGCGCGCGGTGGATCTCCATAAAACAGTGACCACGATGCTAAAACTCCGCGTTCGCGTCTGCCGCGTGACTGATGCTCCCGTATCGCAGACGCTTGGTCGCAACTGTTTGGTCAGAGCTTAAGCCCCGACTGGACACAACCACCTGCTGCGGCCGGCTATCTCAACGACGCGACGCTTGTGCACGTGTCCTGGGCCCCAAGTCTGCTAATTTACAAATGGTTCAATTGAATCTTAATTGGATCTCAATAGCGGTTTTTGACATTTTTGGTATTCTGCTACTAACTTAAGACCAATGGTATACGACTGAACTGCCATTGAACTGCCATCGGAATATTTGCTAGTCTGCTCTTCAATCGTATTACAATAGTATTCTACTCTCATTTGACATTTGTTTGACAGGACTCTCAATGGGGTATGTATCATAATAACTAAGGTCATTACGACTAAGACCCAGGTAATTACAGACCAATATCTATTTTACCCGCCTTGAGCAAGATCTTTGAAAAAATAATACTGGAGCAATTATTAACTCATTATTTTTACTTTAAATAACCTCTTGCATAACAAACAGTTCGGTTTTACGAAGGGTAGGTCTACTACTGATGCCGGGGTTGCACTTCTTAAGCATGTCTTTGGGGCCTGGGAGGGGTCGCAGAATGCTTTTGGCATATTCTGCGACTTGTCCAAAGCTTTTGACTGTGTAGATCATCGGACGCTGCTGTTGAAGCTAAATCATTACGGTGTAAAAAATAATGCCCAAAAACTATTACACTCGTATCTTAGTTCCAGAACTCAGACAGTTGATATAAATGGGGTAAAATCAATGGGTTCTGATGTAAAGCTAGGTGTACCTCAAGGGTTTATCTTGGGCCCTTTCTTGTTTTTGGTTTATATTAACGATTTACCTTTCTTTGCAAATAGCTTATGTGAGATTGTCTTGTTTGCTGAAAATACTTCCTTAATATTTAACATTGACAGAAATCAATCTAATTTTGACGATGTAAACAAAGCACTCTCGGAAATACTCACTTGGTTTAGTTTTAATAATCTACAGCTTAATGCAAAGAAAACGAAATGCATTCTATTCTCTTTACCAAATGTACAATCTCCACCCGTAGAAATTGTAATAAATAATGAAAAATTAGATTTAGTTGAATCAACAGTCTTTCTGGGTGTAACTATAGACAGAAAACTTCAGTGGCATTCGCATATTGCTGCATTAGCTGGTAAGCTCAGCTCTGCAGCTTACGCTATTAGAAAAGTTAGACAGTTAACTGACATAGAAACTGCTAGGACTGTATACTTTAGCTATTTTCATAGCATCATGTCATATGGCATTCTTTTGTGGGGATTAGCAGCTGACATTAATGCTATATTTATTCTGCAAAAACGAGCAATAAGGGCCATTTATCAACTAAGCTCTAAAACTTCTCTTAGGGAGAAGTTCAAAGAAATTGGTATACTGACAGCTGCATCTCAATTTATATTAAATTGTATTATTTTTGTGCGTCGTAATATTAACTTGTATACTAAACATGGCGTTTTGCATGGTTACAATACAAGAAATAGGGATAAACTTTCAATGCCTCGGTACCGATTAGAGAAGGTACATGGGTCTTTCATGGGTCAAGGTATACACATCTTTAACAAGATTCCAAGTGATATCTTGGAGTTACCCTTTGAAGAGTTTAAGAATCATATAAAAAATTGCCTCCTCAAGAAGGGCTACTATACTGTAAGTGATTACTTAAATGACAAAGCAACTTGGTCAGAAGCTGAGAAGGATTTTTTCTCTAGTTAATTGTGAGTCGTGTTTAACAAAATTATTAATACTGGGTACATTCTTATATTGGTTTCTGCGTTTTGAGATGAGAAGTTTGAGTATGTCATGCTCTCTGTAAACATTTCTGCGGTGGTGTCGTGTGAGGCGGGTCGTTACGTTCCCTAAAATATGGTTAAGCGAAGCGATGGCTGGTTCATGCGTCATGCTCGTGAACGAGTGCTACCAGTGGGATGGGTCTGCTCCTGGCTTCTTGTCTCAAAATATGCAGATTTTTAATGTTTTATTGTTATTAGTTTTATTTTATCGTGGCTTGTATGGCACTGTTTATTATTGACTCTTATGTTCTTAAACTATTCAAAGTTTTATTACCCTTGTTTGGCATTTATATTTATTATTTTATTTGCTACGTTTTTGGTTGGTGTGTATTTTAAAGAAACTACCTTTTGGATGTCTATTTCTTAGTTATTGAAAATTATTTACTGCTATAATTACCGGGTTTTTTTATTTTGTTTTTAAACTTAAGATTAATTTGTGATGGAAAGTGACTTTACATATTATATTATGTTAAAGTCACTTTTCAATTTGACGACTCTGTATGAAATATGACAGGGAGAAAAAAATAGCCCTTGGCGAGTTTCTTGCCGGTTCTTCTCGTTACAAGGCCTCCCGCCGTAGGATTTGCGAACCGATAGCGTAGCTTCATTGACGTTCACAAGTGCTGTATCAGCCTAAAATGAATAAATGATTTTTGATTTTGATTTTTGATTTTGATATGGTCGAAATAACTACGATCGATTCACATATTTTCGTAATGACTATTGAACGACTCAACTACTGTTAATTTCACCTACGGTTGATTGAACTACAGTTGATTCAACTAACGGACGATTGGCCTAATGTTCATTTCATCTACTGGTTGTTTCGACTATGAACGACTCGCCTACAACAAGCTTATGAATTGGAAAGTTTATTAAATGGATTTGGGCGCGTTGGATTGTTTTTTTGGTTAGGGTGTCGCAAACATAAAATTTTTGACTGTTTTAGTATGAAGCGGGGACTTGCAAAATTTTCAAGAATGAATTTTATAAAAATGCAAATATCTCAAAAACGGTCCGTCATAGCTGAAATCTAACAAAATTTTCGATCCCCTACGGTACTCCGGAGATACCTAGGAGGCATCCGATGGACATATAGAAATATTTTTTTTAATTTTTTTGCTCAAAAAATTTTTGTTATTTCAAAATTTTTATATCTTTTGGGAAAAACAAAAGGGGGGACAGGGGGCGAAGCCCCCCGCCAAGGGGGCTCGGGGGTCGAAGCCCCCTGCCACCCAACAAAATGTAACAGACGTTTTAGGTTAGGTTAGGTTAGAACAGTGACCAAAACGCCGCGTGAGCCGAGCGAGCGAAGCGAGCGTGCCGCGGGAGCGGCCGGCGAAGCGCCAGAATCGACTTTATACACCCCCCCTACCCCCTACTTCAGTTTAATAGGAAATGGGAATATATATATAGTCGTTTCTGGCGCTTTGCCGGCCGCTGCCGCGGCACGCTCGCTTCGCTCGCTCGGCTCGCGCGGTATGTTCATGTAAACCGAACATGCTCGTCGCTTCGCTCCTCACACCTAACAGCAATACAGTCACGACCAATAATATGTATACAACATAGGACTATATCATATTACAATATTGAATGACTTCTGTGACACTGATCGTTTTCTTTTGGAACGCTACAGTGTGACAAAGTTCTATGTTGTATTGTATACATAATATTATTGCTCGTGTCTGTACATGAGTCACTATTTTTAAACTTAATAAACCGTTATTTTAAAAATTAGTTATTTTAAAAATAGGTGTAACGACCAATAGTTATTTTGAACAGTAGGTCTTTTGACCGTAGTTATTTCGACCATAGTCGAAACGACCGTAGTTATTATGATACATACCCGAAGGTAACTATCCAACTGAGACTCCATTACGATTCAATTACGATGACGTACAAGTTTTTATAGAATACCCAATTTGTTTTAATCGTAATGGAATCGTAATTGAGTCTCAATTGAATATCAATAGAATCTTATTTAAATTAAAATTAGCAGACTTGGGGCCCTGCTTGCATTACTCCACAAAACTTGAAAATATTGTGGAGTATATGGGAGTAAAAACCAAATTTACTCTGAGGGTCGAGTGGTTGGAGTCCCGCCACAACGTGAATTTCAACTTATTTGTGGTGAGGGTGCCGTCTGAACATCTATCGACCTTCATTGAAAGATTATTTTTGGCCGAGGGCTGTCATGTTCCGCCGGTTTCGAGGGCGGCTACCTGACACTGCTTTGCGCAACACGTTGCCACCAACATTACGTGTAAACAAATGATTTATAATTAAAGTTTTATATAATCCTCTCAACTGTCGGCGGCCATCTTGGCAATTAAACGCGCATCTGTATGTTAGTCTTTAAGGTATTTATTATATGGGCCAAAAATTTTAAAAATTGTTGATACCTGAAATAAATGATTATTATTATTAAGGATGTCCCTGTCTTTTTATTTATTTAACGTTAGTAGTAACTTATGAATGTGAATTTATCTCCAAGCGGGTGAGGTAATGCATTTTTATGGCCTTTAAAACCGTAAGACTAGCGGCTTGATTGACCTAAGGATCTGTAGGGATTAACTTCGCATGCGAACATGAATCTTTATATCAAATTCATAACGAACAATTTCGCGATCGAATTTTAGAGAGTCGGCCTACAGCTGATTTACCTCCATCAAATTAGTTTTCAAACATTGTTATTCACGTCCTCATTTGACGACCGATCAGGGGTAGGATTCCTGCCTTCTGTGCCAGAGATCTTGGATTTGATTCCAGAACAAGACAAATGAACATGTCTATTTGTCTAAAGTCTAGGTGTTTTCTATGTATATTAAGTATGTATTTACAAAAAAGTAAATAAGTATATTATTATTTATCCGCTATCTAGTTTCCATAACACAGTTGAAACTATAGTTGTGAGCTAGATAATTGGTGTGATTTTAAGATATTTTATTTTCCTATAATTATCTATTAGTTATTATTCGGTATTTAAATGGCAATTTCGCGTAAAATAAGAATAACTTATGTAAATTATTGAATTCTAAAAACCAACGATAATATTACAATTATTATTCATTTCGTCATACAATCGGTCATCGTTGACAAACAACAGCCTTTTCCTTACATAAATAGACTTTATTTGCTTAACCATGCGGTTTACTTTCCCCCGCACACCCTTCCTGAATAAACAGTAACAATTTTCTTCATTTATGAACGCTCGTACACGAATTTGTTCGCGTGTTCAAAGCGCGTTTTTTCGTGTAGATTCTTATCACAAAATGAGATGTAACTTATTTGCTCGTTTTGATAAAAGCAAAAATGTAGCTTGAACAATGTCAAATCGCTTAATCAAATCGTAACCGCTTCCTTTGTGTTCCTTCTCCACGCGATTTTTTATTACAATCTGTCAACTCTTTTTGTAAAGCGAATGATGAAGCGTAGTGCATTACTGTTAAAAATTTTTTTATTTGCCTACATACAATGGCCATAATGTATGGCATAGGTATATTGCCGGTAGTACATACACCCCGCTTCCGCGAAACTATGTAGCGGCACCGCTGAGTGGCCCGCCCGAGCGGTCGATCGATTGTTCTGTAGTCACCTCATAATACGTAGTCATCATCAGATATATTGATGCGGGTAAGGTACACAAATATTTCGGAGCAGAATTAAAGTTCAATAACTTTGGAAAACTCAACGAAGTAAAAATATCAGAAAGTATAGACCGTCAAAGGTATCGTAAGAGGTACTTACGCAGTCAGGGTGATCATAAAGATTGTAGAAAATATACCTTAATTCTGTAACACACAGTTTAAATTTGTTACCATTTTTACATGTTGTCAAAACAATTTTGACAGGTAAGTATTGCATTATACATAATTTTAAACAAATATATATTTTCTACAAATATTTATATCTTTCTTTATGTATAGGAAAAATGTGATACTTAGTAAAAAACCGCGAGCCCAATAAGTAGCTTTCAGGCGGGATGCTACTTATAGGGCTCGTGGTTTTTTACTATCACATTTTTCCTATACTAACAAAAATTGCATTGTGAATGCATAAAAATAATATAAAAAATCTTTCTTTATGATCACCCTGTCTGCGTCGATTTATTGAAAAGTCGCTGCTCTAATATTGATGGCAAATTGTATGGTCTCTGATTCTATTGACTTTAGCGCACTTTCCGGTTACACCACCCCGTTAGCTAGCTACGCTCACCCTGACAATCGACTTAGGCGGATGTGGCACTGCTATTGTAGTTTTGCGCGGTGCCGGCGACGGTGTAAGGGCTCCTACACAATTGTACGTTCCTACGTAGGGAATTTGCATCGCATCGCAAAGATCTGCGAAGTGTCAAGTATTTGACAGGCAATAAGGTTTCTAGCATGGCGCAGCGCAGATTTCGCAAATCACATTTTTGGGTGGAAGCCAGGGAGTACCGGCAAAATGGTGCTCCCACACTGCTGTTAGAAAATTAAAAAAAAACAAAAAGTAAGAAACACAATATTCTTCCCAAATTACAGCAGGTTAAATTACGTGACCTTAAATTTAACCTTAAAAATTGTATACACGATAGAAAATGTTGATAAAATAAATATAACCATTATACATTGCAAATAAATAATTTACTTTCTTAATAAAAAAAATATCGACGAGCCTTGTTTGCCTTTGGGTACTCGAAGTAGAATTCGTTAAAGCATTAGGACGGATATCCAAGGTGCGGGTTCGAATCTCATCTGTACCCCGAATGTGAGTTTGTCAATAAATGCAAACGTTACTATCGCGTTCGCGTTAGAAATAAATTCTAGATCATAACTATTTACAATATATCCGTTAAAATTTAAGTCAAACACGATAGAATGCGTATTTACTTACTCCTCTCCCTCATTCACTTACTCAGCCCTCTGAAAACCTACCTGTGGAGCTACTGGTTTTTTATTAAATTTTTTTCCTATAAATCTCATTTAGCAATAGCCCTTTCCAAGTCCTTCAATTCTATATAATGGTCGATAGCTGAAGCTTTTTTAACTGATAGTATTCAATAAAAATACAAACGTAAATCACCGTCGAACCACAAATAAGAGCGCACTAGAATATGTTTTCCATTTCAATACACTCTTTATGTAGATATGATGTTACGTGATCTGGGGGTCTACTCTGTACTCAAGAAACGAAAGTTCGTACTTTTGGTGACAAATGCAAACCAAAAGGGTTATATGTTGTATGTTGTAAGGGTTATGTCATATTATATGTTGTTTCGCTGGCAGTGGCACAAGCGAATGGATATTCCCTGACGTATCCTACTTATATCCTACTTGACACTGATTTAATTGTGAAAAAGAGATACCTATAATGAAGCTTACTTCCACAAAAAACATTCAAGATGCACCGCTCGCCCACCCGTGAAGACAGTGCCGCACCTTGCACCTGTAACGATTAGACTACTTACTACTTAACTAGACTCCACACACTCTACACGTCTTTCGTCCCAACCCGGGGCATCCTCAGGAGTTGTTTAACCGTACAAAATCCAGCTTCTTCTCAAACAAAACATTGGAACGTAAATTTGCCTATCGAACATCGTAAGGTTTCAAGAATAGACCACTAAGATCTGAACAAAGGAGGGATCTATCCATTGATATGAGTAGGAGATCCGCTCTGTCAGATAGCGTAACTCATTTCGTTCAGTTATATACTCGATTCGGATTCAGTGTCTGTTATGAATGTCATACAAAATAATTCTATTGAAACTTATTGAATTTTCTTCGTGTGTACACAGTTGGTTTGGTTAGGTTAAAAATATTGCCCATGCACCTGATTTGATCCTGAATACATAGGTATTTTAGTAAAAGTATTTTATACGTATCGCCATCACTGGACTTAGCCCAAGGACGCCGGAGCGGCCGAAAAGAGCCAGGCGAATTATATAGTAATTAGGTAGCATTTTAGTTTGGCCCCATTCGGCCGCCCGGCCCCAAGTCTGCTAATTTACAAATGGTTCAATTGAATCTTAATTGGATCTCAATAGCGGTTTTTGACATTTTTGGTATTCTGCTACTAACTTAAGACCAATGGTATACGACTGAACTGCCATTGAACTGCCATCGGAATATTTGCTAGTCTGCTCTTCAATCGTATTACAATCGTATTCTACTCTCATTTGACATTTGTTTGACAGTACTCTCAATGGGGTATGTATCATAATAACTAAGGTCATTACGACTATGGTCGAAATAACTACGATCGATTCACATATTTTCGTAATGACTATTGAACGACTCAACTACTGTTCATTTCACCTACGGTTGATTGAACTACAGTTGATTCAACTAACGGACGATTGGCCTAATGTTCATTTCATCTACTGGTTGTTTCGACTATGAACGACTCGCCAACAACAAGCTTATGAATTGGAAAGTTTATTAAATGGATTTGGGCGCGTTGGATTGTTTTTTTGGTTAGGGTGTCGCAAACATAAAATTTTTGACTGTTTTAGTATGAAGCGGGGACTTGCAAAATTTTCAAGAATGAATTTTATAAAAATGCAAATGTCTCGAAAACGGTGCGTCATAGCTGAAATCTAACAAAATTTTCGATCCCCTACGGTACCCCGGAGATACCTAGGAGGCATCCGATGGACATGTAAAATTTTTATTTTTTATTTTTTTGCTCAAAATTTTTGTTATTTCAAAGTTTTTATATCTTTTGGGAAAAACAAAAGGGGGGACAGGGGGCGAAGCCCCCCGCCAAGGGGGCTCAGGGGTCGAAGCCCCCTGCCACCCAACAAAATGTAACAGACGTTTTAGGTTAGGTTAGGTTAGAACAGTGACCAAAACGCCGCGCGAGCCGAGCGAGCGAAGCGAGCGTGCCGCGGCAGCGGCCGGCGAAGCGCCATAATCGACTTTATACACCCCCCCTACCCCCTACTTCAGTTTAATAGGAAATGGGAATATGTATATAGTCGTTTCTGGCGCTTTGCCGGCCGCTACCGCGGCACGCTCGCTTCGCTTGCTCGGCTCGCGCGGTATGTTCATGTAAACCTAACATGCTCGTCGCTTCGCTCCTCGCACCTAACAGCAATACAGTCACGACCAATAATATGTATAAAACATAGGACTATATCATATTACAATATTGAATGACTTCTGTGACACTGATCGTTTTCTTTTGAAACGCTACAGTGTGACAAAGTTCTATGTTGTATTGTATACATAATATTATTGCTCGTGTCTGTACATGAGTCACTATTTTTAAACTTAATAAACCGTGTAGGTGAGTTGACCGTAGGTGAAATGACCGTAGGTGAAATGACTAGTAGTTCAATCAACCGTAGGTGAAATAACCGTAGGTGAGTTGTTCGTAGGTGAGATGACCAGTAGTGATTTCGTACATTAGTTATTTTAACAAAATTTTTCAAAAAAATTAAGCCGCCTTCAAAACAAAACTGCAAACAAAAACTCATTTCCCAAAAACACGTAAAAGTGAAAAATAAATTGAATCATTCAATTCAAAGTACGAAAGTGAGAGACTTTTTCTAATTAATCTTGAACTTACTGATCTGATTGAAGTCGGTGTCAAGCCAAATAGATATTAATATTAATATGTATTTGATAGGTTACAATTTACACCACTCTGCGCATGAGATATTGTTTATTATTGTTTCACTATTTTAAAATGAAATGAAATGAAAATGAATTTTGAAATTGAATTTTAAGTATTCGTTCTTGTTACTTTCGGCTTGACACCGACTTCAATCAGATCAGTAAGTTCAAGATTAATTAGAAAAAGTCCCGCACTTTCGTACTTTGAATTGAATGATTCAATTTATTTTTCACTTTTACGTGTTTTTGGGAAATGAGTTTTTGTTTGCAGTTTTGTTTTGAAGGCGGTTTAATTTTTTTGAAAAATTTTGTTTATTTTCCTTTTTTAGTGTAAGAAATCTACTATAAGAAACCGCATAATGAGCAAGGGTAGCTCAATGTGCAACGACTATAGCCCATATCTAAATTAGAACACTCAGACAAGCACCACCCTCCAACTCTTAACTGTTATGCAGTTTCCTTCCACCATCAGCTAACCTAAATTACTTGAAATAATACAACCTAAAGTTCTATTTGCGCTTGTAGTACTTAAAAACATACTTTAACTCCTAAGCGTTAAAGAGTTTTACCTTCCATCATCAGCTTAACTAAATAACCTGAAAGGTAACAACTACAAATATTTACGTATCAACGATATTTAAAGAATTATCCTCCAACTCCTAACTATTGAGGAGTTGTACCTTCCATCACCAGCTCATCATCGTGAGATGATGACTACCAGTCGCAAATACTTGAAAATACTTATAAACCTTAAAGGAATCGTATTGCGCCCGTAACATATTTAGTATTTAATTAATGTTTTCGATGGCCATATGTGGTCTTCATCATCAGTTATTCTTCACCAAATGGTGCTTACCGAAAGCAAATGCACGAGTTACTTAAGAAAACACATAAATCGTTATAGGTGTGCCTATAATATTTGAAGAGTTCCCTTGATTTCTCCAGGATGCCATCATCAGATCCTGACCGTATAACAATGGAACCAATTTGTAACTATATGCTTTCAAACCAAAGAAGAATTTCTAAAATCGGTTTATAATTGACAAAGTTATGAGGTAAAAAGCATTAAAAAAAAAAAAAAAAAACCGAACTGAGAACCTCCTCCTTTTTTGAAATCGGTTAAAAATAGGTGTAACACACAATAGTTATTTTGAACAGTAGGTCTTTTGACCGTAGTTATTTCGACCATAGTCGAAACGACCGTAGTTATTATGATACATACCCGAAGGTAACTATCCAACTGAGACACCATTACGATTCAATTACGATTCAATTGCGATTCTATTGAGCTGACGTACAAGTTTTTACAGAATACCCAATTTGTTTTAATCGTAATGGAATCGTAATTGAGTCTCAATTGAATATCAATAGAATCTTATTTAAATTAAAATTAGCAGACTGCGTAAAACACGTTTGACGTAGTTATTTCAGAGAAGCGCGTAGCTATCTATGACATATTCTGGGATCTCTCTTTTGGGGATTATACGAGTAGTTACATACGTAAGTACAGTATTTTAGTGCCAAGTAAACATATAAGAATAATTAAGTTGTACGCGGTATTTTTTTTCCAAACAACTTTGAGAATGGATGTTCAAATATTAATCAAAATCTCTGGACGGTCCACAATTTCTACACTCGTTAATTTATTGACTGTTGCACTACGAAAAAGATATTATAACACTAAGTTCATCATCATCATCATCAGCCCATATTCGTTCTTGCTGGACATAAGCTCTTCGCATCCAGTCCCGACCTGCCGTATTTTGCAGTCACTCTACGATAGCAAATCACCCTACGCTACGTTTGCCTAAACACGGCTTTTCCAGAATTCGTTTGAACCAACTTCCGTCGCGTTCGGTTCTGCGTGCGATGTATCCAGCCCATTGCCACTTCAGCTGGCTTATCTTTTGAGCAGCTTCGGTGACATTGCTAATAAGCAACCGACAATAGTCGGTTAATACGAAGTTATTACGCCCTAAAAACTCGCACCCATTAGCGAAATAAAGCTTAACTTGATGTCGACTGTATTTAATCACATAGCTACTACCACAGCACCTTTATAGTAATTAATATATTTTCGAGCTAACCTAATTAGAGGCAAGTTCGCGGTACTCTCTCATTAGTGAGAAACTACTCCAAACTATTGTTTCTCAACTAATTATCAAATGAAACGGTAGCGTACTAAAACTACAGGCTTGTATACTATTACTTTATTAGGTTATATCTTAATAAATCTATTTTTAAATAATAATATCGTATATACTTAAGTTTTGATCTTATGTCACAGAATAACTAATAGTGCTTATGTGTCCATGAGTTTAGTTGGCAAAAGCTGCGTCCAGACTTGTAACATTTCGCCGAACATTACCCCGTACCGTGTCAGACACGCGTGTCAGAACGGATAATGTGGACGTCTTTTGACACGCGAACAAGTTCGCGTACATGTTACAAGCTTCAAATCCATTCCGAACACTGGAAGAAACTGCTTGACACAGATAAATGTACGGACAATGTACGGAGTTACGAAGGTGCAGTGTGGACGCTGGTCTGTGTGCTGTTACGCCTCGATGTTACGTGTTACGAGCCGATCCATCGAGAGTCGGTTTTTATCAAAGGATTTCGCAATTGTCCGCGTGTCAAGGAGACGTCCACACTTGTGTTTATGACACGCGTCGAAGTACGCCAGATGACACAGATACAGACACGGGATAGGAATGGATCAGGTCGTGACATGTGCCGGCATCACAGAATAAATACAAGTACAGAAGATGATTATTTTATAAAAAAGTAAATACCCTTTTGATAACCCCGGAGGTATTTGAGAGACATGGTAAAAAAATTTTTTTTGAGATCTGTTAACTCAAAAAAAAAATTTTTAACTTTTTAAGTTCTGAATTCAGTCCCCGAAGTTATTTGAGAGACATCCAATGGTAAACAAAAAATTTTTTTTTAGGATCTGTGTCTCAATATATATTTTTTTTACTTTATAAGTTCTGAATTCAGTTCAAATGGATGAAAACAGAGGAGCAGGGGGACAGGGCCGCAGCCCCCCCACAAAGAGGGCTCGGGGGGCTAAGCCCCCCGCCCGCCGCCCCCCGAGCCCAAGAAATCCTAACAGTCGTTTTAGGTTAGGTTAAGTTAGAACTGTGACCAAAACGCAGCGCGAGCCGAGCGAGCGAAGGCAGCGGCCGGCGAAGCGGCAGAAAAACCTTTTTTTTTTCCAAAAAAAAAGATAACTTTTTGTTTTTTCGTCTTAGTTCTTTTTTCGAAAGCTATGATTTTTTTCACTTTTTGAAAAAAAAGTTAGTGTTATTTTTATGCACCCCCTTTGCGACACCCGGACGGCCTAAAGTGTATATAAATAACTAATAAATAAATAAATAACTTCTTACATTCACACCAATTATCTAAGCCCATTTTAATTTCATTACGAAACTGTATCATGGAAAACTTGTTTGTAAATACATACTTAATATACATAGAAAACACCCAGACCAAGACAAATAGACATGTTCATGCACACAAATATTTGTCTTGTTCGGGAATCGAACCCGAGACCACTGGCGCAGAAGGTGGGTAACCTACCCCTGCGCCAAATCGGTCGTCAAAAGTATATGCAAAAGAATTAGCCTTAAAAATTTAAAATGCTGCTGAAAGTCACAATTCCACGCGGACGAAATCGGGGGCACAGCTAGTAGGTATTAAATACTTATAATCTTTATTTTTTATTCCATCTTTGAACTCAGCAGTTCTGGTGCCTTGCCACGCAGTCTTGTTCGATTGACACCATGCGTCTACACTTGTAACATTTTGGCGTGTCTGAACACCGTGTCTTTATAATACACTGTCTCTTTGATACAGTATTACCACAGCGCATGCCCAACAAAACTAGCGATGCATGATAAAGACACGGTGTTCTGGTTCTGACACGCCAAAATGTTACGGCAGCACAACCTAGACCGTCCACATTGAGCGTAACAAGTCTTGTACGATGACACGGAGTCCGGTCCGATGTCATGACACAAGTCTGGACGCAGCTAAACATACCCTTAAAATGTAAAGCGCAATTAACCTGACTAAGCGTTTGAACAAGTTCTCTTTTTAGACGACTGCCCAAGGAGTGTAATTATTACACGACTGCTCAAGGAGTGTTATGTGTTATGTATGTGTGTATGTATGTGAGTTTCTTTATTCCACCATAACTTTTGAATGCCTAAACGGATTTTAATGTGGTGTATTTTCATCCCAGCTCATTGACGGTACTGGATAAGAAATGTACTATTTAAACGTTAATTTTAATAAATGCTTGCTAAAGTGTCACTTGATTTTGATTTATTAAATTCGCCTTTGTTTCTGTCCGTGGTTTTTTTTTTACAAGCTTTTATTTAACTTGCAGTGTATGTATGCATGTCCGTTCGCCAAATCTTGCGAGCTAAATTTGACCCACTTTCCAATGTCCGATTGAGCTGAAAATTGGAATTCACCTTTAGTTCCGATGACAATGCAATTAAATATTTAAACAGTACAGTTACCAATTCAGAATTCTTGCAAATTTTCAAGTACAAGTACTATATTCTTGTTTTGTTGTGATGGTTACTTGACACGTGCTTGACCAAAGCCATCTTCTATCTCACTCGTTGCACTTGTAACAAGCCATGCTCCTTGGAAAAACGGCAACGTTGCAGTCGATTACGTCAACGTGTTCTGTTCCGGTGGCTAAAACTGGAACTAACGTGTTTTGTTCATAATGTCATTTTACTGTCAAGTTCCACTGTCCAACCAGCGCTGCTGTCACCGGAACAGAAAAGATTGTTGATCTATACACTTTACTCTTTGTTCTATATAAATAAACAATCGTGTAGTGTTGCCAGGTTAGGCGATAACTCTCAAATTATGTGGAAGTAAAAATCAACGAACACTCGAAAAACAGTATAGAGGTAAATGCTTGGAACACAATTTTTGACTTTGTAACTTTGTTTGGGCTAATAAGGAGGTAAACATAGCAAAAGTCCCCGCCCGTAGCCCTTAATCCGGGGGGGGGGGAGGGGGGGCGGTTTGAAGGTCTCATTTTTTTTTCAACCCGATTTTAGGACAAACTAGTTTTTCCTAGGCCAAACTAGTTCATCGCGTTGACATTTCAGAGAGCGACTTTGCCTCGGAAGACCTGTAGATGTAGAACATGACACAAAAAAAATAACCACCATTTTAACCAATCACGTGTTCTACAGGACTTCCTAGGCAAACTCGCTCTCTGAAATGTCAACGCGATGAACTAGTTTGGCCTAGGAAAAACTAGTTTGTCCTGAAATCGGGTTTGGCCGGTAAAATATATACAGTATTATACAAAACTTTTAGCCCAAACAAAGTTCTAAAGTCAAAAATTGTGTTCCAAACATTTCCCTCTATATCTCTTCGTTGACTAGGCTAAACTTGATATAATATAATAAAAATAAATAACTTTCGCCGTAATTCAATTCACATCTTAGATTTCTGCGCGAACTGTTCATTTAAATAAAACACTTTCTCGGATTTTGCACGCATTTATTTAACAACTTGGTTAAATTTGCTTGTTACAAAATAAAAAGAAAAATCTATTATTTTTGCACATTTTGGATAATTTTTTTATCTGGATATGGCAAGTCGGAATACTCTTTGGTCATGTCAAGAAACGTTGCTGTTTGATTTTCTTGATTGCTGTTTGGGTGTTTTAATACAATATCTATTGTATAATTAGTGCATATAAATACGTGATCATTGTTGGAAATTACTTATGAAACCTTGGATCTCGAAAGATTTGGATTCCCGAAGGAGGAACACTGCGTCAGCGATGGATTCGTGCGATACCTCGAGCCGACTGGGAGCTTACAACATCAGTAGGAGTGTTTAATAAACATTTTCGTGACTGTGATATAGTTAAAATAAAACAACCCTTAGTTATGTACGCGTATTATTTGATTTTAAGGCGCTATAATCAGGAATTCATCTCATCTCATGCATACAAGAAATTAGGAGCAGTGGTGCGACATTGACATTTATGACGTTGCCAATCCGAGCAGCATGGCCTGTAGGAGCGCAAGCAGCCGAGAAATGATAGCGGGCCATGGCTTGACACATTGTCAATGTATACCATAAAGTTATAATCAGCGAGCATTCAGTGAGCGCAATCTTCAGAGCGCGTGTCAGATAACTCTGCGACTGGGGCGTTTATGGCGCTAGTTACAGTACATTATTTTGTTCTAAGCTTATGGAAAATATTAGTATTCGATTTTGACCCCGCGCAGACTTATCTAGCGCACACTCTAAATTCAACTAGTAATCGAACACACGTCCCAACCCGACAGCCGATTTGAATTGGTAATTTGATAAAGAACATGAGTCCATGTCACATAATTGCTCAGGAGAGTCAGGAGACAAAAAAACTGTCTGTTAAAAAAACATACCAAGCAGTAAAAATGTTTGATGCAGTTTTGAAAAGTATGCAATAATATACTATTTACATAAGTTTGAGATTATCAATAGATTTTATAACGAGGGACTAAACAAAGCCATTATATACCAGAGGTGGTTTGGAATAGAATAGAATAGAATATTTATTAATTGCATTTCATGTGGTACATTTGAGATCTTAAACTAAGTTTTGGCGTCCGAGCGTGTGCGAGGGAGTCAATGAAACCGAGGGTATATTAAGTTGGCGTTTAGTCTCGAGGTGCAAACTGAACTTTTCACTTCGAGTGCGAGAAAACTAGTCAATTTAGTACAAAAACATTTAACAAATTCTGAAATTTTCGCGGTCAGTAGTAGTAGTAGTAGTAAAAATATTCGCCCTTTTGTAGGACAGGCCCATACTGCCAATTCTTGAGTATTATTAATTTATTATAGTTTCTTAAGTTTTCATAGGAATGTAGGTGTGTTACATTCCAATGCTCCTTGGAGTATTTGGCGTCAAGTGTGTCAAGCCAGCCTTTTCGATAATTCTTGCTGAGGTAGTCACCACTATAATAAAACACTCGGCATCACTTTACCGAGATAGCGCCTGTTTTAATCATTCCACATATCTTCCAGTTGCGTAGACACTTGGGGCACAAAACCACACCTATCTTTAGTCACAAAGTCCACTATAAAACAAATTGCGGTAAATTAAAATATCCACTCAACCTAACCCGCCAAAATGGCGCCAAAAAGTCTCAGTCAGTTTTTTCCGCTAAACCAGTCACAAAACTTTTGCGCAAAGCACCTTCCTTGCGGAAAAACCATGAAACAAAAAACGTCTTAACATTTTCGCAATGAAAATGGTCCACATTTCACAATTAATAGTATATTTACTGGCTGTTTGAGTTTATCTAATGTCACATGAAGGAAATTAAAAAAGTAGTTACATTTTACTCCCTAGGGACTAAAGTGGTTATTTAGTCCCGCTTCGTAGGGCTATATTTGCGTACTTTTAGAGCATGAGAAGTGAAAATTATTATTATTTCTATTAAGACATTAATTTAAAGCCCCTGGACTTAGGCTTCTTCTCAATTACTTACTAAAAATAATACATTTAATTAAAAATGAAGTTTCCCTGTCAGTTACAGGTCACTCGAAATAATTTTTGAAGAATTTTTCGTCATTCTTTTGTGACAGGTACTGTTCAATTTTTTTCAAATCCAAGACCTTTTTTTGTTAATAGGTCTTTTTCTTTACAAGCCCGTTGCATTGGCAAATCCAGGTTTGATAAGAAAAAGTGATGTGATACAAGGCCTTGTCCAGTGATGTGATACAAAGCGATTTGGTGTAGCTTTTTTGATTTGATTTGATTTTGATTTGGTACGAACGTGTGTAGCACGGATTATATTTGCTTTACAGCAAAGTTCATCCGCACCAAATCGGCGGTTAGGTGTGGTCTGGACGTGTGTAGCGGCTACAAGAACTATAGTGCAACAAGCTTTTCTGTTCCGGTGATAATCTTTGGAACTAAAACAGTTTTCATACGACATCGACAGTCCATTTTGACAGCTAATTTCGTATTGCAAGTGGCTCCTCTGTCACGGCTGTTACCGGAACAGACAGGAGTGTGGAACTATAACGAACGAACTATAAAAAGAAGCAAAAAACGCGAAGTTGCTATATTCAGACCATGAAGTTCGACTTAATACCAGTATTAAGTCGAGCTTCATGATTCAGACCCTACAGTGCCACAAGCTTTTCTGTTCCGGTGACAGTCGTGACAGAGGAACCACTTGCAATGCGAAATTAGCTGTCAAAATTGACTGTCGTATGAAAACTGTTTTAGTTCCTAAGATAGTCACCGAAACAGAAAAGATTGGCACACTATACTCGATGTCACTTTGAACATAAATAGTTCACTAAAGTCAACGACAGATGGCTCCAAGTTAGGTAATACAACCATAGTCTACCTACAGAAAAGAAAAATCCTTTTTTTCTTTATGTATTATGTTTATCAACTTTGATAGTAACTTAAATGTGTCTTGTTCTTTAATATTTATTTTTGAAATACTTACTAAACTGAAAATCAGCGTTTGCTTGCGTTGTAAGACAAGTAATATGACGCTGAACTGGGACCATTGAGTACTGCTGCGGCACGGCACACACACATTTTTATTTGGAACTTTTTGTCTTATTGGGTCTAATTTTGTTTTTTCTATTCTTGTTCGTAATACAGTGCTACCTTCTCTTATACCTATGTGAATATGCCTTGTATTTAATGAATATGTGTGTGTCAGTAGTAAGAATCTACAATCTCTATTTGGTGGTAAAATATATTTGTGCTTGCAGACTTGATGCAGTTGAAGAGCTAAACTGTAATAAATTAACTAGCAATCGACTATGCAATAATGATGCATTAAATGAAATGAAGCGACTTAGAAACACGTCCAATAATAACTAAAAATACAAAAATAAATTATATTTAAAAAAACCTTTTATTTAAAATCAAGCTTTTATTCGAATGTCCTAAAAAGAATAAAATAAACTTTGTATCAAGTCAAATCCCACAAATTTATTACATTAAACAAATTATATGTTTTAAAAGCTTGTCGCGAGATTTTATTGTTACTGGGCTTGCACTAAACACTGCTTTAACTTATATTTGACATATGAAATTAAAGCGACAAGCTTTTAAAACCTATAATTTGTTTAATGTAATAAATTTGTGGGATTTGGCTTGATACAAAGTTTATTTTATTCTTTTTAGGACATTCGAATAAAAGCTTGATTTTAAATAAAAGGTTTTTTTAAATATAATTTTTATTATTATCTTTCATTTTTCTATTAACGGTGCGCCCAATATCAATATTTTGGTCAACCGACACCTGAGCCCAACCTACTGCATGACCCCTTTTCATCTGTGATCTAACCGAATTGAAATCACCTTCGGGGTAAGACTTCCACAACTGACCCCGCGGGGTTTTTTTTTATTGCAGTGGCGCCCAACTCGCGGCTCAGAAAAGTGAATTTAATTGGGGCATTATTAGAAGCGTTATGCCAGCCCGAGTTACACTGGCTATATTAATATACTTTTAAAATATTGTGCGTGGCGCCATAAAAATCTAAATGTATTTTTATTTTTTCATATATTTCATACATCATCGCATTAAAATTGCATCGGATCGCTTCGCAATCGGGTTTGCGTGGGGTCGCCCACGTAGGACATGGCGTTTGATTTCTGTGCGCACAGTTTATTGAAATAATACTTTTACAGATAAACGTATTTGATTGTATAATGCGTATTTAATACCCTTATTTCTCACTAAAGTTTGTCCCTGTTGGAGATAAAACTAACATTAAGTCATACAAAAATACCGGTTTTCAGAGGCGACAAATAACGTTTTTAACTCAATATCGTTTCGCTACTCTGTCGTTCGTGGTATTCATCATGAACGTAATAAAAATATAAATCGTATTTCGCGTTAAATGGTGCAGAGAGCTATCGCTTAAGTAGATTTATTTCGTGCAATTTTACGATGCGACTGCGGATCATGATAAGAATGCGGCGACGCAACAAATTGCTTTTGCTTTTATTTGCATAATCTGAGAGACCAACCAAACCAACCCATTTTGGGCCCGTGGGGTTATGACCCATCCTCATTATTTTGTCATAATCAATAGTCATTTTAATGTCCCCACTACTGCTGGGGCACAGGCTTTCCATAAAGATGAATGTAGAAAATGTGCCATGACCCACCAATGCGGATTGGTGTGTATTAACGACTGCAAATGCAACCGGGTTCAACGGTTTAACGTACCTTTGAAGCACGGATGAGCTCTAAATAAAGTTGTAGGTTACCCATCTCATAGTCGAACATTGCGAAAGTAGCTTAGCCTCAACGATCGAAAGTCGAGTGTGCTAGCCACTGCACAACGGGCTCTTTAAATAATGATCAGAACCTAACGCTTAGTTCGATCACTCCGGCCATTCAGTCTTGATGGGCCCACGTGTCCCCATTTTAGTATTTCATGACCGTTATAACTTTTTGTGACGTCGGCCATTACTAATGGTTTTACTTTATTAGCCATTAAAGTTGATTATGACTGAATGTCCCTGACGCCAGCAGGGAAATTTGCGCGTTATATAAATTTGGACTTGAATTGGAATGAAGACCTATTAAGGTCTTAAGAGGACTGAGTGACCTTGACGATTTGGAGCTCGCATATTCTTTTGCCGACGTCGCCGTCATCTAGCGGAAATGTTCAGTACTTCTAAGAATAGTTCAATGACTAGTTAAGTGCAGAGGGAATAAGTATTATGTTCTGGAATACTGCCTATTTTAGATGCGCATCACCGAGTCATGCGTGTCTTCCTTCGGTATATTGTGTTGTGGACGCCAAAACAATTCGTCGGCCGAAATTCATTTTACTTACATACAAGCTTTTATTTAACTTACCCATTTAGTATGTATGTATGTATGTAAAGCATGACCAGAAAATGAAAAAGGAAATGTAGCGAAAAAAATTTTTCTATTTTGCCATTTTGTAACAGTGAGGAGGTGAAAGGTTTTTATTTTTTCTAGTCAGGCTTTAAGTATATTAATATTTAATAAATCGTAAGTGGCGGATTTTGTTTTTTTTTAAATCCCTTTAGACTGTTCTTTAGGTTTAGAAGTGTTCCACGTTATGTAGGAACCGGCCAAGACTTTACGTACTCCAATTTAAGAACTATAAAACAGTGGTACCAGTGCGTACTAGCTAGCTTTGATATGTTAGTTAAAAATGCGTACCCACTTACGTATAAGTAATAATAGTTTTTATAAATTCAATTGACGAGCTTGTTATGTATGTTTTTCGAACATAATGAAACGTAATGTACCTACATTTATATTTGGCGGGTACAGAGCGAATCTTCGATTAGGAAAAAACCGGCCAAGTGCGAGTCGGACTCGCGCACGAAGGGTTCCGTACCATCAAAAAAAATACGTTTGTTGTATGGGAGTTCCCCTTTATTTATTTTATTTTAATTATTATATTACTTTTGAAGTGAATAAGTGTATAAGTAACTAAATATTCTATGAATATATCAAGCTTCTACCTGCTGCAGTTATTAATGTCGAGCAGAAAACGGCAAATAAATGCTGTTTGTTGTATGGGAGCCCCCATTAATTATTTATTTTATTTTGATTTACTTATTTATTTTTAAAGTGAAAATACAATCACATATTCTGTGAATAATTCAAGCGTCTACCTATTGCCGTTATTAATATCGAGCAAAAAACGGCAAAAAAATCACGTTTGTTGTATGGGAGCCCCCTAAATATTTATTTTATTCTGTTTTTAGTATTTGTTGTTGTAGCGGTAACTGAAATACATCATCTGTGAAAATTTCTATCTATAGCTATAGCTATCTGGCTATCATAGTTCATGAGATACAGCCTGGTGAAGTCTCAGTAATAGGGTCCCGTTTTTACCCTTTGGATACGGAACCCTAAAAACTACGCAGCCCACGAGAACGGCAGAAGTTGTACCTATGTGTACCTTCGATGTACCCCAAGAATTTATCTTTGTTTTAATAAATCAATGAAACCTACGGGCTAATAAATCACTAAGCTATTCTACCACAGAGTGTGCGTTACTCCAGCACGAAAGAAGCTTCTAAATGGAAACGAGTTAACTGAACAGTTCGTGCTTAAATTTAGTGCATCTACACTTATACTATACTTATTACTTTTATTTAGGGGAAAGGTGTCCAAAATGATCCCCCTAAGGGAAATCGGTTACTGTATCCAAAATACTATAATATTTTGGATACAGTAACCGAACCGAACCGTAAAAGCAAACATTGAAAAAGTTTTGGGTAAGTCATTTAAGTATTGTTTGTTATACTGGCATGCCATTATTGCAGTTTGGTTTTATATCTTTAGATTTATTAGAGATTTTCCAAACCTCTAATAAAGGATCATTTTGTACACCTGGGTGTCTAAAACGATCCCATACTATCTTGTTTGGTTAACCCATACATTTTTGGTTCAATATATTTTATGTGCTCAACGAGTTCTCTCTCATGCTTAGTAAACACCGTTTGTTTACTGTCCAAACTGCACAAACTGCCTTTTTGTTTTTAAAACCATTACGGGTACAGAAAACTGTCTTGTCGTACAGAAACCTCACTCCCAGTTTTGTCGGTAGGTTTTTCTTTGAATGTACGTGGCATGATCTGTAAAAAGTACAAATAGGTAAGAATACAATAAAAAACATGACTAATTTTAAATTGTTTTTCAAGTTTGGTGAAATTATTCCTGGGATCGTTTTATTACTACTAAAGGGGATCGTTTTACCCCGAATGTTGAATTTACAAGAATTGTCGAAGTTTGACCTCAAAACATTATCTTGGTGAGATCAAAACGAGTTTCAAATGTTACTGAATATCAATTAAAACTACCAGGAAAACTTTCATTCACATATCCACAAAAGAATTTCAACAATTTAACTTTGATTGCAGGCTTATCTTAGATCGGAGACAGGTATTTTCAATTTTTTGCAATAAATCGACGCACTGTACTCACACCGCCATGACACTTTATTGGGCTACTGAGTGAAGTATAGGGAAGACGTTAGCCAATAAATCGCAAAGATGGCACTAGTATTTTCGTTGAAACTGTAGGGAATCATTTTACCTCGAGGGATCATTATGTACACCTTTCCCCTATATATAATAATAATAATAAGAGAAAAGATTTGTATGTATTTGATCACGCACAATTGTGATGACCACATCTACTGTGTTCCACAGTTTATTGAATCGAAGGTTTCTCATGCAAAATTAAGTAAATTAAAACTAGTCCTACCTTATGGTAAGGGATACTGTCCGTAATCCAGGGGGGCTGAACGTTGTCTCGCCGGCGCGCGCGCGGGCAAAACGATCTCCACACAACCCCCGATGGGATACTCTTACAGCTAACACTCTTATACTACACAATGCCCTAATAGGCTGCTAAAACTTCCCGGCGCTTTTCAAAGCGAACACACACGGGTTACAAGTCCGTACCCCGACCGGAGCCCTAGTAGGTGCAAAACGAAATCTCGGTCCCCAATATGGGTAGGTAACTTGCGCGGCACGTCGCTACAGAAACACACGAACTTGTCTCACGGCTGCTTACGGCCAACTGGCGATCCTACACCGGCCGGCCGAGCGCATTGTCTCGTGACCTTGACAATGACAACGGCCCGCTCGCAGCGCGGCGCGAACATCCCCCCGTCCCGGACAGTAGCAAACTGTCCGCCAACTCAATCTAAGGGCAGGCGAGAGAGGGTAGCGATCGCTCGCTTCAAAACAGAGTCCCCCACCAGGACCTCGGCAAACCTGGGCACACCATCCGACCCCGGATGAAGCTGAACAATGCGTCCTAAACGCCAGCGGAGGGGCGGCAGGTTTGGATCCTTTACCAACACGAGGTCTCCTGTCTTGGGTGGGGTCGTCCTATCCGACCACTTAACGCGTTGCTGCAAAATGTGCAAATACTCCAGATGCCAACGGCGCCAAAAACTCTGCGTAAGCTGCTGGAGCAATTCAAATCGCGAGAGCCGTCCGGAGGGCACTTCGGAATAAGGATATTCCGGCAAGGCGTTAAGCGGTCTGCCAATCAAAAAATGGCCCGGCGTAAGGGCCTCTAAATCATTCGCGTCCGAAGACAACGGACACAACGGACGCGAGTTGAGGACCGCCTCAACCTTACAAAATACGGTCGCGAGTTCCTCAAACGTGAGGACCGTCTCCCCAATAACGCGACGAAGGTGAGTTTTAGCGGCCTTTACAGTTGCTTCAAAAATCCCTCCCCAGTGGGGGCAGGATGGCGGGGAGTACTGCCATCGTACCCCTCTGCGAGAGAGTGTGGATCCGATCTCAAAATTATTCCTATCCAAAAATTCACAAACTTCCTTTAAATACCTATCGGTGCCCTTGAAATTGGTTCCACAATCGGACCTGATTAACGACGGCATTCCGCGGCGAGACACAAAACGATTCAACGTGGCTACAAAGGCTTCTGTGGTGAGGGCACTAACCACCTCCAGGTGGACCGCTTTAGTGGCCAAACAAACAAATACACACAAGTAAGCCTTTTCCGTTCTAGCATTACGAAGCCGCGATGTCTTAACGGTAAATGGCCCCGCAAAATCCGTTCCAACTCCTGAGAAGGGCATCGATTCGTTCACTCGATCGGCAGGCAAATCACCCATCTGGGGCTGCATCGTATCGGCGCGCAAACGATAACACGGGAGACAACGAAAAATAACGGATCGGATTATTCTCCGCGCTGACAAAATCCAGAACTCTCGTTGGAGGAGCGCGGTCAAAGCATTACAACCGGCATGAGCATTCTTTACATGTCGGTCTGTAATCAACAGTCTAACTAACGGTCCATCCTTGGGGAGCAACAAAGGGTGGCGTGATCCGTACGGCAGGTTGGCATGTCTGAGCCTACCTCCGACACGCAGCAATCCGGTACTGTCCAAGAAGGGATTCAACCGCACCAAGGGTCCCTTCAACTTGGGCTTACTTGAGCGCAGGGCTTTCAGCTCCGGTTCAAACTCTCGCTGTTGCGTCACTCGCAACCAATGCAAAAGAGCGTCTTGCCGCTCTTGTGGGGCGAGGACCGGAGACAACGATTTCTCCTGAGGCTGGCGACAATTTCGCACAAAGCGCCTCATCCAAGCAGTCACGCCGAGCAACTTATCAAGAGAACTGTAGCGGTCTAACAAAAACTCCATCTGCGGAGCAGCCACCGTCTCCACGGCGTGAACACGCATGCCTAGGTCTGGGACTCTGGCCACAGCCGGGGTGGCAGGCCATGAGCGCTCAGGCCGTAACAACCATGATGGACTCCACCATAGGTGGTGGTCCACTAACTCAGGCGCCTCGCAGCCGCGGGAGGCACAATCTGCGGGGTTCAATTCGCCCGGTACGTGGCGCCAAATCAACGGGGCCTTTGAAGTCTGAATTTGTGAGACCCGGTTGGCCACAAAAACCTCAAGGGTGTGGACTGAACTCTTCAGCCAACAAAGGACGACCTGGCTGTCAGACCACGCAAATATCGACCCCAAGTCGACACCGTTTCCCAAGGTGTCGGCAACATGATTGAGTAGCCGTACTAAGAGAGTGGCGCCGGACAACTCCAACTTCGGAATGGTTAGCCTAGTCCGAAGGGGGGCGACCTTACTCTTGGCCGTAACTAAGTGTACGGCGACAACGCCTGCTGCATCCACCGTTCGGATGTAAACGGCTGCCGCGTATCCGCTTTCGGACGCGTCACAAAAGCCGTGCAGGGAGGCTTTAAACTTTCCCGAAGGCAGCATTTGCCTCGGTATACAAACCCGATTGACGTCGGGTAGGGATGACACGAACCTCACCCACTCTCGTAGGAGGCTACCAGAGAGGGGCTCGTCCCATGACAATTCCGCAGCCCAGAGCTCCTGTAGGAAGCACTTCATCGAAAACACTACAGGGCTGAGCCAACCGTTCGGATCAAAGGTACGGGCTACAGTGGACAGCACCGTGCGTTTAGTCCAGACCTTTGGGTCTGGCAGTTCCAATCTATATGTGAACAAATCCGGGACTGGTCGATACTGGACTCCCAAAACAGACAGCATGTCTGGAGTCTCCGGATTTTCAAAGAGGAGCGGCTCTTGCTGGTGGTCCTTAGGCAAATCTGCCAATAGGTCCGGTGAGTTAGACAGCCACTTCCGCAACTCATAGCCACCAGCCCTCAAGAGCGCAATCAGCTCATCACGTAAGACGAGAGCCTCATCTAAGCTCGAGGCCCCCGTGCAGATATCGTCGACAAATAAGGCCCCCCCCTCAATAAGAGCAGATGCCCGGGGATAGCGTAGCCGTTCGCGCTCTGCGAGCTCCAAAAGCGAACGGATCGCCACAAAGGGGCTCGACCGCAAACCATAAGTGTTGGTGTTCAGCTCGTAAGCCAACATCGGATCCTGGGGATCCTCACGCCAAAGGATGAGCTGGTATCGTCTATCCTCCGGGTGAATCACGGTCTGTCTGAACATCATGCGGATATCGGCCACAAAGACGACAGCGTGCCGGCGGAAGTTGGTCAAAACATCACAGACATCGTGATGCAACTTCGGCCCCGCATGCAGACACTGATTCAACGACACTCCGGTTGACGTGGGCGCTGAACCATCAAAGACCACGCGGATCTTCCCATTGGAAGTCTTCAAAACAGCGTGGTGTGGCAGGAAGTAATGTTCCACATTACGCCAGTCCAACTGCGAGATGGACATGTGCCCAAGGTCCAAATACTCCCGCATGAAGTCTATATACTTCTCCTTGAATGCGGGATCCCTGGCCATCCTACGCTCCATGGACAACAATCTCTTCTCGGCCATCGGTCGGGAGCTCCCTAAAGGAGGGCGAACCGCCAAGAAGGGCAAGCGGGTAATCAAGCGACCCGAGAGGAGGCGCCCAGTGTTGTTCTGGTAGAACAATTCGCACTCCTCCGCTAACGGATCCAACCGCTTGGCAGTGGGGGGTTCCTCCACCTCCCAAAACTTTTGGAGAACGTCGGACAAAGTAGAACCGACAATGGTCTGGCGGTCTACCGACGGGGTCTCTGGTGTCTGTGGTACCTTTCCCATCACCACATGACCCAGCGACGAGGACAAGGCGACAAGATCGGCTGTCTGCAAAACTCGCTTGCTTCCACACAGTACACGACCGAGGACATCCGCACCAATCAACAAGTGTATTGGGCCCGGTCGGTGGAAGGAAGGATCAGCCAAAGCCAGTCCAGACGTCAGCTCAATCGTGGATGGCGGCACTCGCACTTGCGGGAGTGGTCCAACCACCTTATCAAAAACTATCGCCGAAGCACCGATCTTCGGCCTTGGCGCGAAGTGGGGGGAGAAGGAGAACTCAACTCGACCAATCGGATCAGGGATCCGCGAGTCTCCCACCCCCCTTACCGCTTCGTGATGCGGCACAAGCAAAAGACCCAGCTGTCGGACAAGCCACCTGGACATTATGCACCCCTGGGCACCTGAGTCCAAAAGGGCACGCACCGTGACAACATTGCCCTTAGGTCCCCAAACATTCACGGAGGCTGTTGGCAACAGCACAAGCTCCGGAGGGGTGGTTGGGTCCGACAGGGGCGCCATTAAAAATTTTGGGGGGGTACTTGTCCCCCTCGCGCCTGAGTCGGCGCGCCAAATGTGGGACGCTCGTACCGGGCGAGCGGGTCCCAATCGGGTACATACTGGCCCCGACCAACAGCACTCCTAGGTGCAGGGTAATACCCGTGTGGGGCGTGCCTCGGTACATAGTACCCCAATCGAGGCCTCTCCATTAGGGGGGGGGAGTAGCAAATAGGGCCCGTGCCCATCGCCACCGTGGCGTACTCTTGTGGTACCCCCCTACCCCCGCCCGTGGCGGGGGCGTCTCTCCTATAGTTCCCCCTCTCCGGGGGGGACTGAACGGGGGGGCTAAGCCCCGCCGAATCTCTAGGGGACCGGTTCCGGGCTGCCGGGCCCCCGCCCGTGCGCGAGGAATTCGAACCCCGGTCGCTCCCGGCGTCCTTGCGGTCCAAACAAAGGAGGGGGTGATGCCTCCCTCCGCAAAGACGACAATCCTCGGTCTGGGGACACGCCGACTGCATGTGTCCCCCCAAACACCTATAGCACCATTGGCGCCGTCTCGCAACGGCCCTCCGTCCCTCTGGGCGGAGGCCTCTAAATTTGGCACATTCGTGCACCACGTGCCTATCTCCCCTGCAATACCTGCACCGCTCACTCGGTGCGGGGGGAGGGGACTGCTGGAAGGCAGCATAGCGATTGGTCGGGCGACGGGGCTGTTCCCTCGCCGCCACCATACGACCAACACCTGGAACCGGGGCGGGCTCCAGGTGGTCCGTCACCCTACATTCGTCCTCCAAAAAACGAAGGAGGTCCGCGAAGGGCGGGAGATACGAGGCGCTGTCGCCTCCGTACCTCTGCTCGAAACGCCCCTTCATTTCAGCGGGCAATTTGGCGAGGACTATGTGCAGCAGTATAAAGGACCACTGATCCACCGGCAGGTCCAATCGCCTTAGGGAGTTGACCGCTGACAGTAGCGGGTTCAGCAACTCCCTCCGTAACAGGTGTACCCGCGTGATTCGCGGGAGGGCCAAAATCGTGGCCACGTGGGTGTCCGCCAGTAACCGGACATTCTGGTACCTGCTAACCAGAAGCTGGCGAGCCACCTGGTAGTTGTCGTCACTGATGAGCAGGTGCTGGATTACCGCGCTGGCCTCTCCTCGCAGGGAGGAGCGCAAATAGGCCAACTTCTCACTAGGGGATAAGTCCCGTCGTGAATCCACCAAACTGTCAAACAAATTAATGAAGCCCATCCAGGCTGACAGATCCCCATTAAAAGTGGGAATCTCCAATGTAGGCAATCGGCCTAGCAACGCCGTCGGGGTAGGTTTGACCTCCCCGCTCAAAACCGGCTCCCCCTTCCGAACAGCCAGGGCCCTCTCAGCCGCCTCCGTGAACTGGTCAGCCAGCTCATAGGCCTGGGCTACATCCTGCTCCAGCTGTTCCGACACGGCATCATCAGCTGGGGGGTTTTCCAAATAATGCGCGCGACACTCCATGGCGTGGCGCTCCAGGTCTTGCAGCCGAGCTGCCAGCCCGCCATACCGAGCTAGCAACGCGCCTACCCGGTCGGCTCGGTCTATTAATGTGACCGCACAAGCAAGCCAACGCAAAACTCCTTGGATGCCGGCCCTGGATACGGCGAGCGGATTCGTAGGAGCCATTTATAATCCGTTTTATAAACAAAGCAAACAAAGAAATATAAAAGTGGTAAACATCAACAAAAAAAACAATAGAAATAGGTCGCGTCACGATAATATAAAACACAATTAAAATTCGGACGACATACACGGACCCTACTATTTTCATAAATTATTAACAACTTACCAATTTCAAGGGCTAACAACATAACGGTATAAACAAAACGTATAGGATTAACGGTATGGCATACCTCGCAAATCAACTACTAAACCGTTATCAACAAACGAAAACAAAACTATTTTTAATAATAATACTCGTAATTTAATACTACTAATAATTAAAACTAGTTCCACTTTTTTAACTAGGCAAGCGGACTCGGAACAAACACTAGTATGTGGTACTAATAAACAACACTTTCGAACGAAACTATTCGTCAAATAAATCCCGACAAACAAAAAAAAATATACACATCTAGGCGAGTAAACTCGTATCAAATCACTAGTATGTGATGAAGTATGATTGCAACATATTACACAAACAAGATGTTTGCATTATCGCGCATTTACAGAAAATTGGAACACACGCGTAGCATTCTCAGCAATCTAGAATAAGATCGCTTACTAAGATAATGTATCTTTAATTGTACTCAATATTATTATCTGAATATACATCTTGACACCGAACAAGTCACATCTCTTTTATTACCTTAGCCTCGGTAAAGCGTCATACCTCTTCATGGCGACCCTTTGCCAACCGAACTTATAAATTTTTGCGGGAAAATCATTACTACATGGAGCAGCAAAGCAAAATTTTCAACACCATACTAGCAGCAGTCTTCGTTGCGGTGCTATTTGGCTCTACACTTCTGTTCATCGCATTACTTGGGAAGACAAAACAATAATATGGGAGCACCACAAAGTAAAGAAGAAGTTATCATCGCACAAACCGCCAGCGGCGACGCCCAAGCAACGCAGAAAACTTCAAGCCAGCTCACTACAACAGAAATTTTACTATCCGTCATACTGCTTCTCATCGTTATACTCATCATTTACGCCTGCATCCGGAAAATTTGGGACCGAATTGTCAACCCACTCCGTAGAGAATTCAACAGCGCAGTTCTAAGAAACACAATATCTTCCGTGGAACTGGCAACGACGTCGACTCAACCATCAACGTAGACCAGGAGGTGTCCAGGGTAGAAACCCGGCCCATTGTACGAGGGGCAAGGGAAATCCCAGCCCGATCTTCAGTTAGCTGTTTCAAGCGGTCCAGGAACCCATCTTAGAAGTCTGAAGATCCTACACACTCAAGGAGCATGAGAAAACCCCCAGCCCGCAGCCCCAGCCCCCACACGCCACGCCGGTCACCACATACCTACTCATCGTGCAGAGACGTAATTATTTTATTCGCGCGCTATAATGCCACCGTAAGTCGTAAGTTATTTTATACCTAAACGTTTTAAATAATATGTAGGATTACATTTTTTTTCTTATTAGATAATGTCATTTATTATTTCCGATTTAAATGAATTGCATAAGAAACTATTGTATATTAAAGATAATTTAGTAAAACTAGGACCAGATAGACGTCAAAAAGAGTTAGGTTTTACGAAATTTAATGAAGCGAAACTTGAATACGCGAAATTAGAGTATATTTTAGCTCAAGTACATAATTTAGTTGAAAAATCGGAGGTATCAACTAAAGATATAACTTTAATTAATAAAATAGCAAATGACATTCAGATCATTTATGACAAAATTATTTCTTTAGAGACTTTAAGTGTTAGTAGTATTTCAAAAATGGCAGAAAAAGATAAATTTGACTTGAAGACAGCCATTGCACTTTTACCAACGATGACAGGTCAAGAACACGTCACTAAATCTCTAATTGATGGTATACAATTATATAGTTCAATGATCAGCGATGCTACTCATGGGTTACTTATTGATTTTGTGATTAAAACTAGGCTCTCTCCTAGCGCAAAATTACGTTTAAAAAGTAGTTATCCAACTATTAAAGATTTAATTAGAGATATGAATACGCATTTGATTCAGAAAAAATCTGCTGTTGCTATCCAACACAAATTACAAAACTGTCGTCAAGGTCATAGGTCGATCGAGTCATTCGGCTCGGAACTAGAACAACTTTTTGTGAATTTAACCATAGCACAAGCGGATGACGACGCTACTAAGTTTGAAGTATTGCGTCCCATTAATGAAAAGGTTGCAATCAAGCGCTTTTCAGATGGATTAGTGAATCAAAAGCTTAGTACTATCATAGCATCACGTCACTTTGATTCTTTACCAGAGGCTATAAGAACTGCCCTAGACGAGCAGTCAATGTCTACCAGACACGAGGAAGTTATGAACATTAAAAAGTTTCATACTCGTAATTTCTCACGCACACCTACTAATTATCCGCGTCAGCCAAGTAATTATTCTAATAAATATAGTTACTATAATAGATTTAGCGCAAACAATAGGTACGCTGCCGGAAACACGAGACCACAACAAGGTAAGTACATGTCGCGAGACTCCCGCGCCGCGCAAGGAACACAATCACGTTCACGTGACCGCGGTCGGCCGAGCCCGCGCCCGCCGCGCTCAGCTGTGCCTTTTCAACGTGTGCAGTACGCTAGCCACGAGCAATCGACCAATAGTGAGTCACAAGCGCGTTCTGAGCCCCAGAACGATAATAATTTAGATTTTTTTCGTTCCTACTGAAAATTATGTTTTAAACTACAATAATAGTAGTACCGTAACTTTTAACGTAAGTAATAGCAATATCGATCTTTTAGTCGATAGCGGAGCAAGCCTTTGTGTTTTAAAATACGAATGGTTATGCAATTATCCGAAGTTATTGAATTTAATTACATTTGAGAAGTTAGTTATAAAAGGTGTTAGCGGTAAACTAGTATCTGAAGGATATATTTACTTAGATTTGTCTTATAATGGGTTAGTTTTTAGAGAAAAAATGTATGTGTTTAAAAATATGTCTTGTTCTGCAAATGGTATTTTAGGTGATAATTTTTTGAAACGCTATCAAGCTATAATTAACTATAAAGAAAATACTTTGCTTTTAACTAAAGATAGTAATTATGTGTCTATACCTATATTGAGTCACTATAGACATTTGATACCGCCACGATGTGAGGTAATAAAATATATACCTACATCGTTAGGCGACGATTGTGTTTGTTTATCTAAAGAGATACAGAAAGGAGTTTTTATAGGAAGTATAATAGCGAAACCTTGTAATGGTCGCATGCCAGTAAGGATATTAAACACCACTGAGAAAGAAGTTGATCTAGATCTTACCGATTTAGAGACTTTTTCATTGAATGATTTTGAAGTCTGTAATTTTGAAAAAGAGGAGGTTTCTGTCGATCGTGTAAAAACATTATTAGGATTATTAAATTTACCTGAACTGAATTTAGAAGAAAAACGAAGTATTGAGAGTATTTGCGCTAAGTACGCAGATGTTTTTCATCTGCCAGGCGACAAACTCTCTTGTACAAACCTAATGACCCATAATATAACTTTAAAACCTAATGTCTCGCCAGTTTATGTCAAGCCACATAGATTACCGTTCGCACTAAGGAAGGAAGTTCAGAAACAGATAGATATTATGCTCGAAAATGATATTATAGAAGAGGCTACGTCAGAGTGGTCTAGTCCCGTCTTGCTTGTACCGAAAAAAACAGATAGGTCAAACGAGAAACAATGGCGATTAGTTATAGATTACAGGCAGTTAAATAATCGTATTGAGGACGACAAATTCCCTTTGCCTAATATAACTGATATCTTAGATTCGCTTGCAAATAACATTTATTTTTCAAAATTAGACCTTTCGCAAAGCTATTATCAGTTATCTTTAAGCGAAGATTCACGAAAGTACACAGCTTTCACTGCTGGTGATAAAATTTTTCAGATGAAACGCTGTCCCATGGGTCTCCGGACATCTGCGAGTGTATTTTCACGTCTTATGACTATTGCAATGTCAGGCTTAAATTATAAAAAGGCTTTTATTTATTTAGATGATTGCGTAATTTTCGGGAAATCTATAGAAAACCACAATAAAAACTTAATTAGTATACTAGAGAGATTTAGAAAAGTTAACTTAAAATTAAATCCTATGAAGTGTGAATTTTTGCGAAACGAAATAATATATCTAGGACACAAAATAACTTCTGATGGAATTTTACCAGATGAAAGTAAAATTGCAACCATGCAAAACTATCCAGTGCCGATGAACTGCGACGATGTCAATCGTTTTGTCGCGTTTGCAAATTACTACAGACGATTCATACCGAACTTTGCAAACATTGTTTATCCTTTAAATCAATTAAGAAAAAAGAATGTACAGTTTCTATGGTCATCAGAGTGTCAAACGGCATTTGAAAAATTAAAATCAGCATTAATTCAACCCCCTATTTTATCTTATCCAGATTTTTCAGAAAGTAACATCTTTCGGCTACAAACAGATGCTTGTAAGACAGGTTTAGGATCTGTTTTATCTAACATGAACGGTCAAGTAGTCGCGTATGCGAGTAGAAACCTGAAACCCGCCGAGACGAGATATCCCATCATAGAATTAGAACTTTTAGCAATTGTTTGGTCTGTGAGACATTTTCGCCCTTATTTATATGGACGTAAATTTAAAATTATAACAGACCACAAACCGTTAATTTATTTATTTAACTTGAAAGACCCAACAAGCAGACTTACTAAATTCCGATTATTCCTAGAGGAGTATGATTTTGAAATAGAGTATGTTCCAGGACGAAACAATGCAGCTGCAGACGCATTGAGTCGCATACCTATTACATCTTCTACTTTAAAATCATTACATCAAAACACAGTATCAGTTTTAACTAGAGCACAAAGTAAAAAATTAAAAACCCCCACTGATTCTTCTTCAGAGAGCTCCACCAGCACTAGGCCTGATCAACCTATTGCGGTAGAACTTCTCAAGAAACCCGATGACGTAACTGAATTAAGTTTTAATCAATTAAAGTTTGACAATTATTCAAAGTCTAAAGATAGCATTATTTCTAATGCAAGTTGTTACGTTTACGTACCTTCGCAATCAGCGATATATCTGAGTACCCGATCGTCATCTACCCCAGAGGTGTTAGCGAGGGACTTAGAGTCATTATGTCAAAAAATAGGCATACATGAGGTACTTATTATTAAAGAAAAATGTAACGAGAGTAAAATCAAAAGTCTTGTACAAGCAACAAAAAGAATTAACTCTGTTACCCCGCGCTTTCTCATAACAAAAAATATATTAAGAATATATGATAGTGAACAAAAAAGAGTAATACTAAATGATTTCCATCTATTACCTACCAGCGGACACGCAGGAGTTAATAGAATGATGAACAACATTAAGCAATATTATTTTTGGCCAGGTTTGAGTAATGATGTAAAACTTTTTGTTAAAAATTGCCATCAATGTCAATATCATAAGCATAGTAATAAACATATTAAGCAGCCCTTAACCATAACATCAACAGCCCACTCATCATTCGAAAGAATTAGTTTGGATATAATGGGTCCACTCGATGTTGATGACTATAATAATAAATATGTATTGACATTACAATGCGATTTAACCAAATTCGTTGAAGCGTATCCATTACCTAGTAAAGACTCGGTCACAGTTGCTCAATCTTTTACCAATAATTTCATTTTACGTTATGGTATTCCTAGAGAAATATTGACTGACCAGGGAACCGAATTCATGTCATCAGTGATGTCCGAAACATGTTCTCTATTACATATTAAAAAATTAAATTCTACGGCGTACCATCACGAAACTGTAGGCGCTTTAGAAAATACTCATAAAACCCTAGGAGCTTTTCTGAGAATCCAGTGTAATAATTATAAACATAACTGGAGCACCTGGATTCCATATTGGTGTTTTTCTTTTAATACCACAGTGCATAGTGAAACTAAATATACGCCTTTCGAATTAGTTTTTGGAAAAATTTGTAACCTTCCAAATAATTTACAATCAGAAATCGACCCCTTATATAACTATGACAGTTATCCCCGAGAACTTAAGTATCGTTTACAACAAGCGCAATCCGACGCACGACGTAACTTGATACAATCTAAAGAGAAAAGAAAATTATTGTATGATAAAACTAGCAATAATGTTACCTATCAGTTAGGCGATTTGTTATTATTAAAGAACCAAGTAGGAAATAAATTAGATAGTATTTACAATGGCCCTTATAAAGTTTTAAGAGATATGACGTCTAATGTAGAAATTTTAAAAGAAAATAAAGCTATAATTGTGCATAAGAATAATACCAAACCATTCAATAAATAACTATTTTATTTGATACGTAATTATAAGTATAGGTACTTAATTACATACCATGTTACTTAACACTTTGTTATTGTTATGATTAAGTGTAAAATGTGAAGCTTCCGTTTTAATTCAATACCATTTCAATTCGATACCATTTTAATTAGATACAATTTTAATTAGGTATATTGTTTATATTGTAAAACGTTTTTGTATTAGTACGATTTAATAAATGAAATAGTTTTAACTTTGCTATGTTGATAATGTTTAAATTTTGTTTACTTATTTTACTTAAGTAATTAAATTTTGGTTAAGTTCGTTAAAGTCAATGTTACGAGTCTGTTCCTTTTTGCAGGGAGGGGATGATCCTTCCACTTTTTCAGGGGAGATGAAGTATGATTGCAACATATTACACAAACAAGATGTTTGCATTATCGCGCATTTACAGAAAATTGGAACACACGCGTAGCATTCTCAGCAATCTAGAATAAGATCGCTTACTAAGATAATGTATCTTTAATTGTACTCAATATTATTATCTGAATATACATCTTGACACCGAACAAGTCACATCTCTTTTATTACCTTAGCCTCGGTAAAGCGTCATACCTCTTCAGTGATACTAATAAACACACTTTCGAAGGAACTATTCGTCAAATAAATCCGGACACACAAAAAAAAATATACACATCTAGGCGAGTAAACTCGTATCAAAACACTAGTATGTGACAACAATTATATAAGTGTCTATCTATTATCGGATCCACCAAGTGAGAAACATTCGCTTCGAGAATTTACTAGAACAATTTCTTAGTACTTCAAATCGTCTCGGGATCTTCAAATACCCTCGAGATTTCAACAAAAAAAAAATAATTTTTAGGTACTCTTTTTAGGTACGCTTTTTATTTTTACTATGAAATTTTATGTAGTTAATTTTAATATGAAAATTAATTATATCAACTAAGCTCTGCTACCAAAAATATGATCACGCACAATTGTGATGACCACATCTACTGTGTTCCACAGTTTATTGAATCGAAGGTTTCTCATGCAAAATTAAGTAAATTAAAACTAGTCCTACCTTATGGTAAGGGATACTGTCCGTAATCCAGGGGGGCTGAACGTTGTCTCGCCGGCGCGCGCGCGGGCAAAACGATCTCCACACAACCCCCGATGGGATACTCTTACAGCTAACACTCTTATACTACACAATGCCCTAATAGGCTGCTAAAACTTCCCGGCGCTTTTCAAAGCGAACACACACGGGTTACAAGTCCGTACCCCGACCGGAGCCCTAGTAGGTGCAAAACGAAATCTCGGTCCCCAATATGGGTAGGTAACTTGCGCGGCACGTCGCTACAGAAACACACGAACTTGTCTCACGGCTGCTTACGGCCAACTGGCGATCCTACACCGGCCGGCCGAGCGCATTGTCTCGTGACCTTGACAATGACAACGGCCCGCTCGCAGCGCGGCGCGAACAGTATTCATGTATGTAACGAATAAACTCAAAAACGACTGGACCGATTTCAACAATTCTTTCACTTTTAGAATGCTACATTATCCCTAATTAACATAGGCTATAGAATATTTTGAAAAAAGTTAGGGATCAGACAGAGAGATTCCGGCAGTTAGAAATAAGATAGCCAGTTCCTCAGTAAAGGAGGATTCCGGGAGTAGTGCCGTTCCACCTTCAGCCTTATCATCACTTAACATCAGGTATGATGAAGACTAAGTGCTACCCCGTTGTGGATTAAAAATTCTTAATATTTCTTATAAAGTTTCGCGGTAGCCCTCCAGGGATCTAACCCGGGACCTCTAGAGATAGCGGCACCTTGAAACCGGCGCGTACACCACTAGCGCGGCCACGGAGGTCTTCTAATAATAATATATTAATATATACCTAGTAATATTATGAATATAACTAAAATAGGATGGGAAGGTATTTTGCATGGCTAAAACTACGATTCTGCGGTGAAGTATGCATATTAATTTAAGATCCAAAGATAAAAACTCCGAAGAGATTTTAAATCATTTATTATACACTAGCGACCCGGCCATGCTTCGCACAATCCTTTGAACCAGGGACTTATATCGATATTTGAAAAATATCGATATAAGCATAAAATTTCGATAGTTGGATATCGATACGAAATAGCGATTAAAATATCGATAATTTTATCGATATTTTAATATCGATAATGTACGAAACGTGCGAGTGCGACGCGCGACGTTGCCAAACTTAGCAGGGCGAGAGGATCGGATCGGGGGATTATCGTCGGATCGACAACAACGGCAAGACGACAAGCGTTTGATTTTGTTTTGCGTTTTGGCAAGCGGCAGATAGCTACCAACTAAAATGCGTTCTTTGCGTATTTTAGTGATTTACCCTATTTGTGGCTATTACGATACCAATACGAATGACGAATACATCGTAATTAATGACCCAATACGATAACAAATTACGATACGAATGCATTACGACTTCTTTTTGATAGCATTTTGTTGAATTTATTTGAAGCTTTGTTTGAATATATGTTTTTATATCAATACTAGCTGTTGCCCGCGACTTCGTACGCACGGTAAAGTGACTTTTGTATTTGTTTATTTTAAAATAAGTACTTATATTTACCTGACGATACCTGACGACCGATTTGGCGCAGGAGCAAACTACCTGCCTTCCGCGCCAGAGGTCTCGGGTTCGATTTCCGAACAAGACAAATATTTGTGTGCATGAACATGTCTATTTGTCTTGGTCTGGGTGTTTTCTATGTATAATAAGTATGTATTTACAATCAAAAAATATTTGAGTAAGTACTTATATATTTATCTGTCATCAAGTTCACATAGACACAGTTTCTAGGAATTGCCCCTGCCGTGTTTGTATATTTACGAAGTTTGCAAATTTGTACGCAAACATAGCGAATTTGACACAAAACTACAAGATATTCTATCGAAATATCCATCACGATACAAAAATAAGTTAATGTTGCCAAGTTGCAGATTAAAACTAACATCTAATAGTACATAACATTCATCTATTAAAATATATACTAAATTACCTCCTTCAATTAATGAAAATAAAAATTCTTTGTTATATTAACCAATTGAAAAAAATTCTAATAAATAAATGCTATTACAATTCAAATGAATACTTCAATGTCATCATTAATACTTAAAACAAAAAATAATTTATTAATAGGCTACTTGACTCATACTTAATTTGATACATCGAATGAAAATTTCCATCACATCACCGAAAAAAAAATGAAAAAAAAATATTTGGCTTAGGAAAACGTAATAAAGCGATATAATGAAATAAAAGTACAAGATTGATAAGTAAAAATAATATTAAAAATATATTTTTTAATTTTTTATTTGAACTGATGAAAACACATCATCCATGTTAGTGTAGTCAATGAAACTAGTTGACCTCCACAGTAATTCCTCAGTCAGAAAAAACTTTACATCATGATAAAGTATTAATAAATTAAAAGTATGGTATAAATTTCCAAAAAATAATAATAATAGAAGATTAGGTATTTTTTAATGAAAGTCTTATTTCATTGATATCTTTTTTAGGAAAAATGCTCCGTCAAAATTTTCTTAACCGGACATATTCATGTAACGTATAAAAACAATAATATGAAATACCCAAAAAAATATCCCAGCAGAAACACCAAATTTTAATAAAACAAAATGGGGTGACTTGGACTGAAAAATGTCTCTGTCGAACTTTTTAACGGAATTATACCATTTTGCGAAGCACACTCATGTTTGAAAAAAGTTTTGGATTTTCATCAAGTATCACATACTTACTAGTATAAATAACTCATTTGGTAAAATAAATTTGGACTGAGAAATTACTCGGTTCAATATATAAACAGATTTGTATATTTATGTATAAATACCTAACTTCCGTGTGAGTTTTTTTGGATAAGTTTATGGCTCATGCTATTTTATAACTCAGCAAAGTTTCATCGACTGAGGAATTAGTGTATGGGTCTCCATACAAAGAATCTGTTCATTGCCTACACTATGTTGAGACGTATTGGATTTCTAAATTTGCAAACAAATAAACGTCACTTTCACTTTTTCTACATATAAGTAAGGGTGTATTCCCCTTATCAAAGATGGATGTTGAATGTATAAAATTGAACGTCAAAGTCTTCAAATTTATTTAATCAAATGCATATTGGAGAAAGATCTTTGTTAAGTGGAACTACCATATGGTAAGTAAACAACCACTTGACACTGTCAACACTGTCAAGTGGTTGGTTACAAATTTTATGACGTCAGAACATGGCGAAGAGCGTTTTTACCGGTTAATAAAAAGCGAAATTTTAAAATAAAGTTTTGTAGGTTCTTATGTTTTAAAATTTTAATTTAAATACTTACATTTTTTGGTGTAATAGGACAATTATTAATCGTTTAGGACACGATGTTTAAATGAATACTTCCGAGACATTATTAATTAAAATAAAACATATTTTAATTTTAATCTCCCACCCAACCAAAGAATGATGGGTTCCAGATTCATACGTTCTAAGGATGATTGAATGGAATATGGTGGATATCATCAATAAAAATCTACCACCAAAGAATCTGGCACGTCATAATATATGGTCATCTTCAATATCTGATGCGCCGCCAAAAGTAGCACTAAGTTAAATAAAAAAACGACATCAAAAAATTTAAAAAATGGTTGACTATCCGGTAATTTTTTTATTCAGTTATAAGGATTCATTTTCTAACGCATGTCAATCACTTATCCTCTCAAGTGACGGCGGCCATCTTGGCAATTACGCGTAAGTGACAGCCTACTTCCGCATTATTTCCGGTTTTGCTTCCAGCCTCAATTAAATGACGATTTCCATGAAATTTTGTTTAGAGACTATAAACAAAACTTATATCACTGGAATCATTATTAAATAACCTATCTGGCCATATATAATAAAGTATAATTTAATGCTGAATTAAAATGGTGAAAGTAGGTGAAAGCAGGAAAAGGGACTTTTTCCCCGCTTTTTGAATTAAATTTGTAATAATTATAAATAAAAGCCTTTATTACGAGTATTATATTTTATTAAAAATTTATAACACACAAAACACAACAAAATTTCGCGGCAAATAACGCTTCCCATTTTTCGTTTTAAAAAACCAATTGAAGACCATTCACGTTGACAAGGCGTAGGACCACCCACAAAAAAATGGCGCTCTTTTCATTTATTTGTGCATTGTGACAAATTTTGTGGTGTTATAATCGCGTCTTTGTTCCACTCATATATTATGGCAAAGTATAAAAGAGATAGGAAACAATTTTATGAGCAAAATTCAACTCTAAACTATAAGGTAATAGAGCGACCTCCAGGAGGTCGCCCGGCACACATTGGTACAAAACTAGGGGCTTCCAGGAGGTCCGCCGGCACACAAGAGGTTATTATAAAACAATACTAACATAATTATTAATCATAACAATAATGCGCTAAAAGAATATAAGTAAAAGATAAATAACAGCAACGGCGCGCCCCATGTGTGTGGCGGGCGTGTGAGTGTGTGAGCCACACACACCACACCACACCAGACAATATCCAGACGGACGTAAAGTTGGCAACATGCATACATGGTATGACGCAGCAAGGCCTTATCGATTATTAATTATCGATATTTTTTTCGATATAATTATCGATAATAGAAATATCGATAAATTTTATCGATATTTATTAATATCGATATATTTTTTTATCGATATTTTAGTCCCTGCTTTGAACAATTTGTTGGTGTGAAAGCACTGATAGTGCTTCCACACCAACAAATTGATAGTACGTTTCACTACTCGCGTTTGGAAATATTTTTCATCAAAATGCTTACTGCATATAATCAATTTAGTCCATGTGTTTCTGGTATCCAAGGTAGTATGAAATCTGAAAGATACTTATATTACTAATGATAGTATAGGTACCTATTCTAACAGTCAAAAACTGATACCTATGGATCAGTTAAGTATCTTAAATGTGATTACATTCCCAGGTAATTCATATCTAAACGTTATATAGGTACTGTAATAACAGTACCTAATACATATTCGTTTACCGCGTGAAAGACAGTGGACACGAAATATCGATAACTTGTTACAGCCCTGTAAAACGAAAATTATTTCTTTACACAAAATATTCGTAAATTCTGCATTATGTGTAATCAATATTTGCTTGTTACATAAATAAATGTTTATTGAAGAGCATTAACACACTTCGTGCTTTAAAATCGAAGCGCATTAGCAAAAATAAACCTTAGGAAGGGAGGTGTCGGTTTAGAATAATTTACCTAAGAAATGAACATTTTGCGAGGTTATTTCATTGTGTTGTACAACAATCAATAACTGAGCAAGTCACCATGTTTCTATCACACTTTTGGCTAAAAATATCTAAGATTGCACGTAAAATCCGAAAAAAATACAATACCTAAATTCTCAGCGTGCTGATAAGTGCTGACGAACTGTCAAACAGTAGCCAAAAACGGTTCTGTTACGTCGCATCACGCATCTCCTTTTATCTCACAGCGTTGTTGCTAGTGACATCCCGCTCGCTCAGCCACTTTGTTTCTCTATTCCGATAGGTATATTAACTTTATGGTCAAAATACGACAAAAATTTTTGGACTGCCCATAGTAAATCAATCACTTGATCAGTCCGATTTGTATGAAGAGTCAATTTTTTTTGTCATATTTCGATTTGACTTATGTTTCTAGGAGAAAGTTGTTCACTTACCGATTCAATCTTAAAAATTTGTGCACTGATTAAAAAATTATCGTGTATAAACTTATAATTTACCCCAAGAGGCATACTTTTCTATGCCCTACTTACCTCCCAATACCATTTTTGAGGTATTGTATGCCGACTAAATTAAGAGGTAAGAATTTCTAAGAATAATGAATCAGACTATCTATTTCAATATTAATGCACTATTTACCCATACTGACCAATAAAAATATGAAAACGCATGAAAAGAAACGAACGCGACTGTATGTTTTTTTTACGAAATACAAATATTTTGTTGTCATTCCGCTTTGTTCGGTTTATCAACTCGTTTTCTTGTAGAAGCTACTTTCCTGCTGGAGTATCGCGCAATCTGGTGAAGTGGTGATGTATGAAAAAAAGTTAAAAGCTATTTATTTTACCAGTAGGTTTCATTGATTTAAAAATTAAGATAAATACTTGTACATCGAAAGTACACATAGGTTTTTACTTTCCGCTCATGTTCATCCATAATGTATGTTATTTGTTTAGGGTACCTAACTCAATTTGGTTTTTGGAGAACGGTTTGACGCGGAAAATTGGTTCGGGTACGTACCGTTTTTAGGGTCCCGTAGCCAAATGGCAAAAAAACGGAACCCTTATAGATTCGTCATGTCTGTCTGTCTGTCTGCCTGTCCGTCCGTCCGTCCGTCCGTCCGTATGTCACAGCCACTTTATTCCAAAACTATAACGACTACAGACTTGAAACTTGGTAGGTAGGTATATTCTGTGAACCGCTTTATGTTTTTTATAGAAAATAAAAAAAATAAAAAATACTTGGAACTGAAACTGATAAAAAATATTTTCATAATACATATTAGTGTAAGGTGTCTTTAGATAGGTATTTAAAAATGATATTTAGGTTTCTTTTATAATTTTTTATCAAAGTCAATATTTTAAAAGATATATACTTCCAAAGTCCCCCCCCCCCTCTAACTTTTAAAATAAGAGAGTGAAAAATTATATGTTGTAGATCTTAATAAAAACTTTCAACGAAAATTGGTTTGAACGAGATATAGTATGTACTTTTTGAGATATAACACATTTTCAAAAACCGCAAATGTAACTTGGTCATTCATACAAACTCTATGAAAAACAAAGTTATATTTTGCTGACGAAAAATTATAGTAGAATTTTGGCTAGGTTTAAGCAATAGGTAAGTTAAGTGGGTACGGAACCCTACATAGGCGAGTCCAACTCGCACTTGGCCGATTTTAAGGTCTTGCGGTCGGACACTACGTATAATTATAACTGAACCAATTTTGATGAAGTTTGGCAATAGATACACTTAAATTTTTTTAACACCTCGGATAATTTTAGGGTGTAATCTACTTGTATGGAACAGCTGATTTTTTTATCGCGATTTCAGTGTAGGTCCCGTAATAAAACTTGTTTGTTTTCATGAGTAGAATAATCCCTAAAATTATCCGGGATGATAAAAAAAAAATAGGTACCTTGTATAGCCTAATTCGCCTCATGCAAAGTAACTAGGTACTGTTACTACACTATACTGTACTTGCATTTTCTTTTGAGCACATCCTAAGAAAAAGAAATCACTAACTCTGACATGAGCGCGACTGCATCCTGTCGGCGCTCAGTCCAAAGGACAAAAAATATGTCGTAGTGTCATCTAATCTTAACCGTCTAGTCATATTTTTTCTATGATTACTTAAAAACAATAATTTTGCATAAAAGCAGTATTTACAGTTATTAAGCTAAAGATATCAACTGAACTAAGTATTTCTATTAATATGTACATGTAAAAATGAGTGTAAACTCTTCAAAATCTATAAAATTATTTACTGAAGTCGCTCCGAAACCGGCGCGCAGTCCACTCTCGATGAAATACCGAAACTGACTGCCGGCAGGGCTCGCGGGTGATAACAGGGCGACGGGGCAGGCACTCTCGCGCGAATACACTTCAATTTTCGTGTTAAAATTACTTTTCACCAGTTAAATACGGAATAATAATAAAACTCTCAATTAAAATTATTCGCATCGTTAAGACCTTTCGATTGGTATAAAAACTAAATAAAAAGCTTGAGCCGATTTAGAGAAATTTTGCAATTTATGAGTGAAATAGGGATTCATTAGGGATTTTTTTTATAAAAAGTGGTTTAAGAAAATACAATTTCTTTCAATTAAAAATGTTTATTAGGTAGTCGTTCTTCATTGACAATTTTTTTTATTTGAATTTAATAGACAGATATTTAGATATTTTGCTTCAAAGATGCCAATTTTTAGGCATTTGACCCCTCTTAAAGCCTTAACTGTTAGGTCTTGAAGATTTAATTAACTGCTGGGGGTTTCTTATTATTCGTGTATATTTTGCGATGTTATGAGCACTTTGGTAGTGATAGTTTTAATTGGTTCATATAGTACATCCACGTATTCTATATATCAAAATACACTCTGGTATACTTCTGTATTTTTATTTTGTAAGAAGACGCTGGTTTAAAGCATTAAAAAAGAATAACATAACATATAAACGCTATGATAATAATACATATATATAAATTAAGCTCAGCTATGCAATAGTGCTATGTACTTGTTGCTAGTTTTGTAATATTAGCCTATTAGCCATTAAGATAATAGAGCAATTATGTATTCCAATTGCTAGATAATTAAGTTAGCATTCTAGCGGAGATTAATTTAAACAAGAAAGAATTTCGAACATTTCACTGGTAGCAATCAACACGTTAGCGAATACAAACATTGTATGGAGTACAGTTGTCACCTATGGGATAGTTCTGCTAAGTATCAGCGGTAACTTCTATAATCTATCGAAAACCGTGCCAGGAAGCTCATTGAAAACTCCGCGCCTACGCGGAACTTCAGAGCCTCAGTCACCGTCGCAAACTTGCGTGTCTATCGGTTTTTTAAAGCATACACTTTGGGGAGTGTGCCAGAGAACTGCACGATCTTGTTTCTTCAGGGAACCAGACGTAGGCTAGCTTATCACCCTTACTTGTACTGTCCGCACTAAACGCTTCGCAGATTCGATTCTTATGCGAAACGCTAAGAAATGGAATGCGTTGCCTGCTTATGTGTTCCCCGATAACTATAACCTAGGTCTCTTCAAAGCCATAGTAAACTGGCATCTCCTGGACGAGCATGCAACATCTTGGACCACATCCTCTTAGTAAACAAGATGGTGGCCAAAGGCTGCCCAGTTAAAATAAAAATAAAAATATGATTAATGCTTAAAATGATAAAATTGTGCCAATGCAGAGTTAAAAATAAATGCCATGGTCACAAAATAAATACTAACAGTACTTCATCTTCGAATGTGAATTCGCGATCGCGGTATTTTTTATTTTTATTTATTAGAGAAACAAACAATATAATAATACTTAAATAAACTTATCTACGCTTTAAGACTTTGCTGATTTGTGAATTAAATAATTAATATGATGAATTAATTAACACAGCAAAGTTTCCGCTATTATAATAGTAGTTTATGTGACTGTCGCATAAGGAGGGGTATTAAAACACGAGTGGGAGGAGTTTAATAGTATTCCACGAGTGTTTTAATACCGAGTTATGTGCAGTCTCATACACTACTTTATCTACACTCATTTCATTTATTATATATTTCAAAAATAAAGCAAATCAATATTAATTATAAAATGTGAATTGGTGCCAAACCCCACTCATAGGAGTCTATACGGTCTATTCCTTCTAAATTCAAAATTCTAATTTTAAAAACGTTTCTGATTGTTGCCGGCTAAAGAAGAGCTTGAAAAAGTTGGAAGTCAGAGCCGGTAAATCCTACGGTTGCCATGGAGACTGTAAATTTAAGAAATATAAGTGTTTTATAATGAGTGACAGCTGTATCCGGGTGTTGCATAATGGTCATTATAAAACACCCGGATACAGCAGCTTTATTTTTTAAAGTTGACTATGGTTTATGCCATAGTCAACTTTAAAAATCTGCATCAGTATACGTTCAGGCATGAGTTCATAATTCGAAAAATATAACATGAGTGTAGATAAAATATATTATCTTGGAAAGATCTGTATAAAGCACATGCCGAGATCCTTTAAAGATTATATTGAAATCCAGACATAATGAAACGGGTGATGGACAATATGAGTTAAAACTCGCCCTTAGACCTATTATAATGCGATGGAGTATTAATTCAGTGTTAAGGTCTTGCTACGGTTTGTACTACGAAAAGTTGCTACTTACTGGATATTTTCTATTATTTAATTTCCTGAAGACTACGAAGCTACGGTTTGCTACGACATGCTCGTAGCAAATTATTGGCTTTTGGTTTTTTTATTAGAATGTTTTCCTTTAGACTACGAGGCTACAATTTGCTACGAGAATATGATAGCAAATTATTGGTTTTTGTTTTTTTTATTACAATGTTTTTCTTTATAATACGGTGATACAATAGTATGCTACAATAATTTTCTACGAGAATATCGTAGCAAATTATTGGTTGTTGGATTTTCTCTATTACAAGACTACGAAGCTACGGTTTGCTACGACAATATCGTAGCAAATTATCGTAGTACAAGAACCCGTAGCATTCGTGTTTAACTTTGACATGTTGTTTTATGAGTAGAATATTGAGTACAACTCACTAAGACTACTAATAGTAAATTGATACAAAGCACTAACGTCCACACTCTACCGCGTTCGAGTACGCACTGTGAAATCCAAATAGTTGAGCCGTTGGGAATAAAAATAGTTGGTCAGTTTCCAGTTGATCCGTTTAGTTGGTCGGATTGGAATAACAGAAATGGACCACGTGTAGATGCGTACTGCCATCGCTCAGCGAAGCGTTGCCAGACTGTGTTGTCAGAATTACCGTAAAATACTCCCCTATATAAGATGATTGTATGAAAAATCGCTTTCACCCCAGGATTTGTATTCCTTCTTTTTCAAAATTTGTTTGTTGTATTCGGGGTTCAGGCTCAAAACTATCGTCAAGTATGTATCGACTATTGGTGAAAAGTATCGAGTACTAAATTCTATACTCGGTATCGATACTTTTTGCGGATCCCTAGTCCGATCCAATTACTTATCTATGGGTAAGTTGAGAGATAAGGCGCCAGTTTAAAATTACCGTACGTTTTGTCGAAATTTCGCACAGTTCTTAAAATTACCGTATGGTTTTCGTACCACGATAGATTACCGTACAAGGCTTAAAAATACCGTACAAATACGGTAATTAGCGTACGTCTGGCATCACCCACTACTTTTCATGTGCGGACGAAAACTAGCTAGGTCTAGCAATTGTCTTTTAAGAATTGGAATTATATCATATAATTTTGTAAAAATACACTCAAAATTATTTTTTCAAAGTTGTTCTCCTAATTTCTGATCGCTGTCCAGAACCCAGAATCAAGCTGTCTACTTTCAACAATCTCAAAGTAATAAACGATTGGTACATTTCAGTTTATACAATTGGGAAATTAATTAATTCATTTTATTCTCCCAAAATATTATCTGTTTAAAAAGTGTATTTTCTTAGATAAAACGAAAAGTATTTTTGTCCCTTCATTATACATAATTGCCGTCACTAGCTAAAAAGTAGTGAATATCTCACTAGCAGAGTAAGCAATTCCCATCCCTACCGCAACGTCGTCTTTCTTCAGTGTGCCGAGGCAGGCAACTAACATGGTCCTGTCTCACCTGTTCCGCTGGCGAGATAAGACTGTAAATACCTAATTTCCGTTTGCATGGTTTACTACTATTCTAATTTCCGTTCGCTCGTTTAATTAATGTTTTGAAATGCATACAAGTTTAGCTAGTTAGATTATTATATGCCGAAATTCGTTGTTGACCTCAAACTTGAAACAATATACCGTATTCCTTACCATTTAGTTTGTATCTTATAAATACCGTCGTGTTCTTAATTTCCGTCGCCCAATTTCTTGAGTTATAAAATACCTAACATACAAATATGCCTTGACTTAAAAAATTGTTCATTAACGTATTACTTTAGACTGAAGAATTACTTGTTAGGTTAATTTTATATTGTATAAGTAGTATTTATTTTCTGTTTGAATCTTGTGACAATAAAAATATATTTTTTATTGAGCAATTTTCTAATTTCCGTAACGCCCAAAACTGTCTTTGTAACTTCTTAAATCCAAAACCAAACACTATATCAAAGTGCCAAATACATAATTTTCTACAGTTTAACATCTTTACCAAATTTGATTGCCGGTTTAGAGAATTTATTGAAAAACTAGCTGTCTGTCCGCGGCTTTGCCCGCTTGGACTACACGACGTTATCCCGCGGGAATATGATATTTTCCGGGATAAAAAGTAGCCTATGTTCCTCTCCAGTCTCCAGGCTACAAAATATCTATGTCTCAAATTTCAGCCAAATCCGTTTAGCCGTTTTGGCGTGATTGAGTAACAAACATACAAACATCCAAACATCTAAACTTTGACATTTATAATATTATATATAAGAATATAGGATTACAGGATTAGTAGGATTAGTAGGATAGTATAATAAAAATCGTGACGGTAGTTATACAAATAACACCTTGTCGCGAGAATGACCGATTAAAAGTTTTAATGATAAAATTTATCCGCCGACACAAAGCGTAACTAGTAGTCGTTTTTTTAACAAAGCTTACATCCACTTAAATGGAGACCACTCTATTCTCATTCGCGATGCATGCAGTGAGTGCATGTCGAATTGTATTTATGGTACTGAATTGTACAGCTAATAGGTTATACTGGAAATGGTACGAAACGCTTACCATTTTAGTATATTAAAGTAATTACACAGGATGATGTGTTAAATGGCGACTGAACGTATAAACAACAGAAAAAAAACTGTCTTAATGTAGTACTCCATCTGAAGATACTACACATGGAGTACCTTATGTTACTACACATGGAGTAGTAACCTTATGTTACTACTCCATGTAGTGACGCGTACATGGAGTACGTCACTACATGGAGTGTGACGTACTCCATTGATTTATTTACTCCGACATTTTGGATGTATGCCAAAATGCCACACTTGTAACACGCCAAAATGTTACAAGTGTGGCATTTTGGCGTACACGCCAAATGCCACACTTGGAACATTTTGGCGCGTCCGCAAACCGAGTCTTTATCAGGCATTGCTATTGTTTGCCTCGCATCATTGGTTGTTCTAGAAGCTAGACACATTTGTCCCATTCATATAGACCAAGTATCTAGTTCGTTTAAATTAAAAATAAATTGTACTGTGCTAAAACAAAATGGATTTGTCACGGGTACTGAATACTGGTATATTTAATTAGTGCGTAATAACCTATATATTGTACCAACAAAAAAAAAATAACTTTTACTTTCGACACATTCTCATTCTCCTCTCTAGGGCCCCACGGCCCAATAAACCACACTAACCCCAGTTGGATAAACAAATATGATCTAAACGTAAATCCTCCTCTTCCCTGTCTACCGGCCATGTTTCACTATAAACTCCATTGAAGATTATTCTCCCACCACAAGATAGTTATTATAAGCAACAATGTTTGCCATAGAAGCTAGACACATTTGCCCCATTCATAAGGCCCCGGTATCTAGTTCGTGTCAATTGAAAATAAATTGCACAATGCTGGAACAAAGCGGTTTTCCCCAGGGGACTGATATATTTAATTATTGCGTGTCAATATTTATCGCTGGAACGTTTTGTACGTGATTGTACACCGCAGAAGGCGATTGAATTGTTCCTGCTTTATTACAGATATTGGCCACTGGTGGGTAGTTGGTACCTATATGTTGACGAAAATAAAAAAAAAAATACTTATAAGACTTGACATTTTACCTACTCACTTGTGCAACTTCAAAATATGTGGTAGAAGCCACAAGTTAAACAATTTCAATTGTTTTAAAAAGCATGTTGTTTTAGTCCACTCATACATTGATATTATAATTAGTGTTATACTACTTCGCTCCCGTATAATTTTGGGATTAAATATAGCCTACGGGTGTGTGTAAAACTCGCATGTAGAGAGTTCCGACAAAAATCATTCAAACTCAGTTAAATTTTAAAGAAGGTACAAATAATATATTATTGTAACTAATTATAGGTAGGTATATGTAGTTCAGTACAGTTTGCAAAACGTTACCTTTTAATCTACTTTGGCCTTTAAACGGATCCCCATGTTATAAATGAGTATATTGAATCTTCAAATTTAAAACTGTAACTCTCCCATTACATGTCGTATGAGATAAATGTTTACCAAACCGTAAAATATGTTCTCATAGTTTTCTTGTAATATACTTTTACCATAGACTTTTTGACCTCAGCAACAGAAGATTATGTATTTTTTAAAGCTTTTGTAATGATAGCGACGAAATTTTCCGGTCGTATTCTTTTTAACGATCAGAGTTAAACAACAGCGTCGTATTTAATTCGATTTCATCGAATTCCGTAAAATTTAATGGTTTTAGAAATTGCTTTTCGTAATAGGTTTAGATGATGATGTTTTTCTTTAAATCATTATCATCAATAGTACTATGACCCAATTGCTTGGGCACAGGCATTGTTTATGTCTAGGTTATGAAAGAGGCCCTTGAAAATAATATTTTATTTTGATCTATCCTATGATCGACCTTCACAAAAGCTGGCTACTCGCCATTACTGGAGACCGAACTTGTTTATTCCTACTTAGCACCTACACTATCACCAAAAGTTAAACAATAATGATATCTTTACTACTTTTAATATTCATCTTTAAAATATTCGCCAGCTACAAACTAAAGGACAGCTATGAATGTAATATGAAGAATGTAAATATATATCTAATATTATGATGATCTTCGTAGTATGGAAACAAGTACCGAGGTAATGAAATGCAAAAATATGGCTAAAATTGCCTGTGGCTTGCGTTGCGTAGATTGTGCATGTTAACGCCACAGTCGAGGACAGTTTCTATCTTTAAATTATACGAATTGTTTCAAGTTATTTTATAATTATTATGCAATAATCCCTCTCCACTACAGCGCGCGTATATACACAGTTGTTGTTTGCTTCTTTGATTCGATATAATCAGTGTAATTCGACGTTTTTATACACATTTTGGACTTCACTATTCTTTGACCCGAGTTTTCCAAGTGATAATGAAGATGAAATTCATGAATACGTTATCTTAAGGTGCGTCCACACTTGTAACATTTTGGCGATTCCAAAAACCGTGTCTTCATCAGGCATCGCTAGTTTTGTAGAGCATGCGCTGTGGTAATACTGTATCAAAGAGACAATGTATTATCTAAAATATTGTCGCTATCATTACAAAAGCTTTAAAAACCTTAATAAAAACTCTTTGTTGGATTTGACTCCTTACTTGAGTCGATATCTATTGGCCGCGTGGACTACACGACGTTATCTCACTGGAATGTGATATTTTTTCGGGATAAGAAGTAGCCAATATCACTATCAAAAACCAAGTCGATCCGTTTTGACGTGAAACACGGACAAACAAACACATTTTACATTTTTGATAATATTAAAATATATTAAATTATAGCAACATGGATATATTTTTTGCTATTAAAGTAAAGCTACACATATATAAATATTATGTAAAGTATCGGTGAGGCAAATAGGTTTAATCATCTGCCAAAATATTTAGTTTTCACTGTATAATTCTACAATCTTCTGAAATGCTGCACCGAATGTTTACTCACATGAGGAAAATAAGCTCTGGACAAAACTAATTATTTGAAACTTGCCCCCGGGCAAAGCTCGTATTGCCAGCAATTTCTTCAAGTAGACACAAATGTCAAAGCAACGGTTATGGTATAAAAGCCTTGGGGGATCGACTTGTTTGTTTAGTTCTGGTTTGGTCTTTTCCTAGTAAATAAAAGGAAAATCACCAATTTCATTATGAGTTGAATGTATACGGAGCATTGGTGGTCAATAATAGGTAAATACAACTATTTATTTATACGTATATTGTGTTAAAATCTTAGATGCGGAAATGGTGGGTCAATTGCATAAATTGATTTTTATATCAGTTCAATTAGGTACGTAGCTATTAGTTACGGAGCTATGTGGTTTTTATATTAAAAAAAATAAAGGAATTTTTACCTAGAATTGCATTATGCATGCAAAAAAACAAAAAAATGGCTGATCGGACTAATTAATTTTAATATATTTTTTCTATCAGTACTGACATGAAATATTTTTCAAGCCCATTATCTATATGCTATACGGTACATTTAGAAACAAAGCAATATTAATAGAAGTTTTCATATGTTCACTATTTATGCAAAAGCTTTGCAAAAATCACCATTGCGAGTTATTTATATTATCATTCATAACAAAATGACTAACCCCAGAACAGAAAATACGTACAATGTCGATACTATAATCTTATTCAATTTCATATAATATATTAGAGTATAACGTAGTACCTATACAACATTCAATGCAATAGTCAATTACCTTTACCGTGCCAGCTTACCTGTCACGGGATCAAATTACATCATCGGTTTGCCAACATCCCGTGGCGGGTACTATGACCTTCAAGCGATTTTATTAGCTAAGTTATTGGATATAGAGTCTATTTTACCGTGTTTTTTGGACTCTTATGACAAATAATGTAATTCGCTAACACCACAGACCATCCTTACACTTTTATGCGTCACTTGGATTTAACTATAGACGTTTTAAAGTTCAAGGTCATTCAAGGTCACGCGTGATTTGTTGCCGTTTTTGTATTTTTTAAAGTTTTATTACAATAAAACCATTTAATTTTATTATTTTCTAATAATTTAGTCTATTTTTTATCAAGTAATAGTGAAATACATTGTTAAACATGCATAATTAAAATTTTGTGACATAAAATATTTTTTATAAAATATAAATAAATAAATAAAAAATAAACAAGTTAAAAAACAATAATTTACTCCGCAAATAAGATATTTTGATTGATTTTTTTATAAAGATACCAATAATAAATAATATATAATAATATATAAATATATAATAGTTCAAATTGTTTTTGCAAGTGCTGAGTGGACAATTTTGCGTCGCCATTTTTAATGGCTGGCAGATAACGCGATTTGCGAAAAAAGCTTGGCAACCGATGGGTTACAATAGTAATTTTCGAAATCGTAAGTACACAAAGTAATACCTAGTAATTCTCTGCATGTCCGCTGTCAGTGGGTGATAGAGTAACGACTACTCCGGAATCGCTAAATTCGCAGGAAAAAGTACCAAAAAACTCAACTGGAAATCTCACAAAGAGCTCTGGTACGTGCCAGCGATTTCCAGATAACTTAGATACTAAATAGAGAACACATCTAAATTGCTTACCGCTAACATTATGTATTTCGGTGAATGGACGTGATCGGAATTTTGGTAATACGAAAGAATAGGTGCCAATTTTATTTGCAGCGTTAGAAGATACGCTTTTTTACGAATGTGTTTTTTTTATAAAAAGTCTAAGAAAAAAGGAGTACTCCAAATTGGGCTAATCATAAGTAATAAGTTTTTAGTAAAAATTTAATTTTTATGACAAGCTTTTTTGCTGACTGTTTTTTAATATTGTATTGTCATCTTGTCAACCAAACTTGTATATACAATTTCAGCTCCATCGGACACAGGGAAGTGGGCCAAATTAAGCTTGTAAGATTTGTCCCGCACTAACTAACATACTAACTAACTAACTAACTAACATGGCAAGTTAATAAAAAGATTTTCGTGTTCCGAAATACGCATCTCTTCCTGCACATCTATTGTTTTTATTTCGTAGTAAAACCTCAAAAGGTTGAATTGACAACTTCAAGGAAGCATCGAATCAAACCAAAAAAGGTGTTTTTGACATTTACCAACGCCGCCAAAACAAAGCACAGGCGCAATAAAGTAATGCGATAAACCTTTAGCCATCCCTTACCTTAAACTAAAACATTTTGTAATGTTTGTGTTCAATGTGCGGAAACTACGTAAAATGTTTACGTACAATCGCGTTACTTCCTGTTCCACTCGAAGACAATAATAGCTTGCACCTATTTTCAACCTCAAATACGTACATTATCGTGCAAGTAAATCCTGTGCAAGCGAATATCGTCAATAAGTGATCAGTCGGAAGTTTCTATATCGTACATATTGGAATCAGTGCGGGCTCGGGAACCATTCAAAACTTTAGCTAAAGTGTTAACTTTTGTTTAGGTCCATGAGGAAACAGGTGTGAATTAAGTAACTAGGGTTCAGCATTGTATATTGGTGAGTAAAATAGCCAGCCACTTACAATAACGACGAGCATTCATATAAAAGATTTAAAATCAGTGCTGACACAATGCTATTTTGATAGAAAGTAGACAGCTGTTCACACAAGTAGCTCCATTCAGAGTCCTAGAATACTACTACTAATTTATCTCAGATAAGATAATTTTCATTAGGAATACTAAAATTATATGTGTAAAGAGTTTCATATTAGATGTTACGCAATGGTGTAGTGGCTCTAACCCTGATTTGTATATGTGATCGTCTAGTTATAATGTTTTTCTATGTATTTGGTGGTCTTGGTGAAAGTCGATGTTACTGGCATCTAAGTGATCTGCGAATCGTGTTTATGTTTGTACTATTTAGTAGCTGCGTGTGAATAGAACGGAAGCTCATCGAGATAAATCCATCATTCCGCAGGCCTATGGTTTTAAATAACATTGCGAAGCTTGTTAATATTAAAATGCAAATTGTTTTAATCTGATCGCGACCTTCGCCTCTCTTCTACTCTAATTCCTAAGCTATAACCAATAGATGTCTACTCACGTAGTGGATTACACTCTGGTCGTTTAGTAGCGCCTACAAAACCTTCTAGGAAAAACCCTTCTGAGGTTTATTATTTGGGGAACGTCAGCCATCTTTGTTACGCTGCGAAGCGTATGTCAGACATCTCCAGGATGTGGACATTTATTTACTTTATTTTATAAGGTGTTCGCTAGACACCTTCCCCATAATACCATGGTATACTTTATTTATTCATATTTGTATTAATTGAGAAAGTTCGATTTGGCCAAATCGGGCGATGGCTGAACGCTATGGAAGTGCAAGTGTGACGACGACCCAGAAATGCTGCTACCCGTTCACTGAAACCCACACGCAGATAGCCTTTAGGCTCAATAAGGCTGAGCTCGCGAGTGCCGGCCAGAGCATCCCGTTCAGTAGTCTAAGAGAATAATCTCTTATAGTCAAGGGCCCTCATTCGATTAAAGTCAGTGGGTGGAATGACTAGCTCGCAGCCTCAAGCGGTCAAACACCCCAGGATTTAAACACCCTGTGCAAGTCCTATTTCATCACAGATCACCTAGTATACCTATCTCTATTTCCTATCCTAAATACAAGTCTATAAGTGCACCTAACAGCGTCTATGTCCTGTGTAGAGGCAAAATGAACTTACACATTATACCTATTCAACACTAATACATTATACTTCCTTCTGCTCTGCTCCTGTTGTCTCTCTCGTCCAAATTCAGCAGCTAGACCCCTTTACTAACACGTTTAAATAAACTACCTATACACAGGTAACCTCAACGGTTTGAATGTAGTCTCTCCCTTAAAGTCTTTAATCACTCCCTACTATCCCATGTTTATTTATTTAGGTATATGTATAGAAATCTACCTAGACCTAGACTGAAATCTAACGAATTTAGCTCATAGAAATCGTGATTCAACTGAAAGGTGTACATGTGAGAACGCAAGGTGTTAAGCGAAGTCAAACAAACTAGCTCAATGGTTCTCCTAAGTATTTCTTAGTATTTAACACGGATTTGACTATGCCTCACACTGTGCTTCCTCTTAGGAATCTTATATCTAAGCAGTAAAACATATAATTATGGAAAAAAAATATTATTTATTTAACTTAAATGTGTTTTGTTTATCTTCGAAATAGCAAAAAGAAACTGGTTTGATTATTTAAGCTGTCACCTATAGGTTGCTATATAATGACAGCTAGATTTTCAGCTCCTATCTTAAGACCATACTACATAGAGAGAAAGCGAAAATCCAAAGAAAAAACTCTCTAAGGTCATCTAGATTCACACTTAAATTTAATTGAACACACACTAAAGTTTCAATAGTTATTTTACAACTTAAGTCTAAAGTGAGATACGAACACATTTATAGAACAAACCTGTTCCATTGATTGAAAAATGGAAAGGAAAACTATTTCACATATTAGTCTAATTTAGACTTGATTATTAACATTCATGGTAGATATTAGTGTTTCGTATTCCACCAGGCTACATAAAGTTACAGTCTCTAGAGCTTTAATTAATACTTTCACGTTAACCATCCCTATCTCTGAGATTAACTATGCATCTAGAAAAGACGCAATCCAATTCAGCCTCGATTGAGGTCTAACCCGGCTCTTTGCATTTCTATCTCATTCGGTAGACCATCTTGCAAATACCTCCGTCTATTTAATATTCGACGATTGCAATAACTGAATATCTTATATCCACAACACCCTAACACAACTATTGCGCATATTAAAGCCAACACAAAAATGAGATGTTCTATCGGGTTCCATTCGGTTATTAAAGCGAAACCCCCAGAATGGTGTTGTTCTTCGTATTGATACATTTCTACGTTGTATGTGATATACCGCTCGTTATTCTAGAGATTGTACCTTTATTGACACACGGAATAAGCCACAATGTACACAATTACATACCCCTCTCGACGTTGTTTAAATTCACTTTGTAAAATAGTTACACTTGTTTTAATATTCAAATCTACAATTTACTTAACAAAGTTAGTATTTAATTAATAGTTAACTCTTTAATCTTTATTTCTCACACAGTTAGTTACAATGGAGTCACGAAACTCCCAATCTATCACTGTCCTAAAATATCAAATAGCGTCTCCCCAATGCCAGTTGCATCCCCGTTTTTCTATCTTCCATCTCTACTGAAGTTATCTCCTCCCGCTCTACGCCCATCTCGATCCCTCATTGGTCAGCTTGATGCTTGCAATCTCCATGGTGACGCCTACGCACAACTTCTCACGATCCGCCCTAACAATTCAGAGAACTCAAGTCTTTTCCTTCCTTCGTCTACTTCACCCATCTGCAACACATTTAATATCTACCAAACTCTTAGAAATCTGTGCATTTAAACTAAAATTGTCCATCATTCACCAGTTTGAATAGTTTGTCTGACAGTTGAGCGTAATTTACGGCCTACCCAAGACTTCATTTGTCTTAGTCCCCGCCGTGCGCTAATAAAACTTGTCGCTCTTAATCTATTAGAAGAAATATTCGAAACATTTTTTTTTTTTTTTTTTTATTCCTAGTTTTGTTTTACGAGCCCGGCCCGCACATCTGCTAATAATACGAATGCCATCACACATTCCCCTAAATAGAATCTTAAACACCTACATCCGAATGTAAGGTCGTTTTAAATTATATTTCCTATCTGGCCACATTTCCACGTTCCCTTTCTATAGCTCTTATCTGTCCATTGTATACCTAAGTAGGCAATAAACCCCGATACTCCGCCTCCTTTGTTACATAAGTATGGCGCCTCACAAACCATTGTCCCTATTTTTTTTTTCTTTTATTATTTTTATCTATTCACATAATAGCGAAACAGGTGTATCGCATTGTAATTCCCTTTTATCTTGTTTGTTTGTTTATCTATTAGAGTGTACACGTTGCTACTGGGAATAGCACCAATGACGTATGGTCCTTCAAACAAACGTGCAAACTTCTTAGTCACTTTTTTAGATGCATCCGATTTCGCAAACTTTTTCAACTTCACTAGATCACCTATGTCAAAACACACTAGTTTATGATTTTTGTTATAATGAAATTCTCTACTCTCGGCTGACTTCAACATGTTCTGTCTCGCTCGTTCCCGAACTAATTCTAATGGCTCTTGTTGTAGGCCTAACCCCCCTCCAATAATTTTGTCGTTATCCGTAGATAAACGAGTTCCTGTACCCCATACTATTTCGTTAGGTGTGTAACCCGTCGTGGTGTGTATAACTTGATTGTAACAATCCTCTATTTTCGGCAATACGTCAACCCAAGAACAATGTGATTTTTCACAATACGTCCTAAACATTCTTCCTAGCTCTCTATTGACCCTCTCCGTAGAATTAGGTCGCGGGTTTCTGATTGAGGTGTGCGTTAGTACGATACCTAACTGTCTAACACCTGACTCAAAAATCCTTGATGTGAAATTTGCACCTCTATCCGAACATAAAACCTTTATTTTGACCTGTTCGTGAAATTTTCTAACACAAGTTAATGAGGCCCTGCCACTCGCCTGTCGTAATGAGTATAATCTAATTAATTTGCTGAAGGCGTCCTGCATAACAAACACGTACTTATGACCAAAGCGTCCTGCCGGTATGGGTCCATAAATGTCACAAAATACTCGTTCCCCTATCTCCCTAGCTATCACCGTCTTAATTGGTCCTGAGTGTGTCTCCAACGCATGTTTCGATTTTTGACACACGTCGCAAGCCCTAACTACCTGTCCTATTTTGCGTGCCATCTCAGTGAAGTAGTAACGTCGCTTCATTAACGCAAGAACCTTGTATCGCCCAAAATGTCCTACTTCCTCGTGTATACTAGTAATCAATTCCGTTTGTAAGTTCTCGGGAACATATAATCGCGACCTACCCGAACCTATCTCTATCCTATAGAGAATCCCGTCTATTAGTCTGTAATGTCTAGCCTCAGACTCGCTCCCAACTTTTATACGCTTAGTTATTTCGCTAACAACACGATCGCGCCCCTGATGTTCTCTTATCTCTTCCCAATTATTCTTTATGAGTCGTCCAGTTGGTATTTCAAACAAATTCATTTCCGGTCCCACAGTTTTATTAGTCAAGATATCGGTGACTCCACTTATATGTCGCGACAACACGTCAGCTACAGTGTTCAGACTACCCTTGACATGTTCAATCGTATAATTGAACTGTCCTATATAACTTACCCACCGTATCATGCGAGCGCTTAGTAATTTACACGATTGTAGAAACGTCAAACTCTTATGATCGGTCCTAATTACTAACCGAGCACCCCTTAAATACGTTTCAAACTTTGATAGGCTATAAATTATGGCCCACAGCTCTTGTTCAGTGACTGTCCATCTGCGTTCCGTTTCTGATAATGATTTACTACAAAACCCTATAACTCCCTCTTCCCCCTCACTTGTTAGTTGGTAGATGTATCCTGCGACACCTATATTCGAGCTGTCCGTTTGTAAATAATATATATCCTTCGGGTTTGGATGTGCAAGAAGCACGGTATCTACAAATAAAGTTTTCACCCTTTTAAAACAACCGTCTACTTCCTGTGTCCATGACCATCTTTTGTTTTGTTTCAATAGGTCACACAGAGGCCTAACCTCCTCACTATACTTTGATACAAATCTACGAAAATAGTTTATTAATCCCAGAAATCCTCTTAATTGTTTTATGGTTCGAGGTGCGGGGAAATCCAATATCGCCCTTACCCTATCCGGATCCATTTGTACCCCTTTGGTATTTACAATGTGCCCTAATAACTTTACCTCCACACATAAGAATTTACACTTTTCCTTCCTACTCGTTAGTCTAGCCGCCTCTAACCTGCTCAGTACTTGATCTAGGTGTTTTAGGTGTAACTTTAGGTCCCCCTTAGTGAACACTACTATGTCATCTATATAATTTATACAAAACTCGCGCACCCCTTCTAGTATCGAATCCATAGCCCTCGAGAAACCTGCCACCGATGTCTTAAGTCCTTGAGGTAAAACACAATACGTATAGGTTTTCCCCATAAAAGTGAACCCTGTATACTTTCTAGAATCGGGATGTAATGGTATCTGAAAATATGCATTATTGAGGTCAATAAGACTGATGTAATTAACCCCATAAAAGGATTGTATGATTTCTGATGTAAGTGGTGGCGCCCCCGCGTCCCCCAACATCTTCTTATTGAGTTCGCGCGCGTCTAATAAGAGTCTAATTGTTCCGTCTCGCTTTTTTGTAAAGGTAAGCGGACTACAACACGGTGTCGCCTCCTGACGGATAACTCCTAAGCCCTCTAACCCATCTAGTTCTCTTTTTATCTCCTCCCTATATGCTAAAGGTATTGGATAACTTCGCTTTATAAAAGGCGTGTCGTCGATTAATTCAATAACATGCTCGTATCTGTCCGTCAATCCTAATTCGTCGGTAAACACTCTACTATATCTGTTTAAAACGGGTAACAATAGTTTCTTTTGTTCGTCATTTAAACCCATCTCGTCCAAGTAGGTAGCCACCTTTCCGCTATTGTTTATTTTCTCGCTCGCCTCATTATACACCGCCGGTTGGGCGTCCGTCTCTAACATCGTATTTATCATGTTTGCATTGTCTCTCCCGCCTAACCGTTTTAATTCGCAACTCGAATTTATTTTGACACTAGTCCTAACTCCTAAGTGCTCAATTGATAACGTCCTTTCTCTACCACACTCCACTATCCCCTTGACATGTTCCAACCAGTCGTATCCTAATATCATTGACCTAGGAAGCCTATGCAGAATTAACATTGACGTTTCAATGATTGTGCCACCCAAACTTAGCTCTATTAGTACCATACGATTCGCACTTTCACTCCGTGATCCAAATGCTCCCTGCACCTGTATAGCCGGGATAGCGATCTCGGGCAAATCACCTCTCTCTTTCCGAATAGAATCGTGTAGTTCCCTAGTTATAGCGCTTATTTGGCTCCCTGTGTCTATCAATGCACTTATACGCATCCCGTACACATCCACTCCTATCTCGGGTAATCTAGGCAACGAATAATCAACACCTAAGTAATCTAACTCGTCTAGCTCATGTGATATCGACAAAACCTCTCTACCCCTGCTTGTACAAAGATCACACGCAAGCCCTTCTTCGTCACATTCTATCACATGATTGAATTGATTTTCCAATAAGACACCTATGCTACACGCTATTGCTCGCAAACTGTTGCTACTCACTGACACTCCCCCGGTCAATGGCCTCTTCAATCCCTTTCCGTCTGCTCCTAAACCCTGACCTGGCTCCCATCCATTTTTAACTAAAATCTTATATGCTATATCGTCTTTCCTATTTTCTGAAGTCCAATCATTCCCCTTCCTACACTTTGATAACCGATCGGACTCCGCTTGTGTAGGGGGTATTAGTTTTTTGTTTTATCCTCCCTCACAGACGTTGATAATGTTGACCCCTCACCTTCCTTCATGAATGTTATAGCTGGCCTAGTATTTATTTCACCCAACACGTTTGACCGTGATGTATTCCTATTAGAATATGATCCGTAACCTATCCTGCCTCGTCGGTGAGCCCTTCCCCGAGTTGAACCGCCTCTGCCTTGCCATCTTTCCGCTAAAATCGTTGCCGCAACTGGATAATCTGTCTGTGTCCTACTGTAACGACCTCTCTGGTTATTTCCTCTTTCTCTAGCATATCTACCTATCTCTCTCTGTCCCACAACTACATTTTGTTCGATACTCCTAAGAAAGTTCGCGCCTTTCATAATAGTGGGTTCCTCTGCTCTCGTAAACCACAACCGTTGAACATCTAAAGGATAATGACGCATTATCGAATTTACTAAATCCCTTTCACTAAAAGATATAGTCAAGGACTGCATCGACTCAACATATTCAGCAAAATGTTCGGACATCGAAATCGCTGATTCACTTGTGTACACCGCGTTAATCAACCTATACCTAACGGATTCTTGTATTTGTTCAGTCCAATAAGTCCGTCTAAAGTCGTCCTCAAAATCACTAAAAGTATTCCATCTCCTTGAGTACATCTCCATCAATTTTCGTGCATGTCCCATGATGCAACCTAGCGCTATATCAATTTCGCGGTCCTGTCCATTCACTTCTCTAATATATTTTTTTAATCGTTTCAAAAACGCAATAGGGTTCGCGAATGGTTTTCCGTCAAAACTCGGCTTCGCAACTGAAGGCTGTATGACGTATAAGTTTCTAGTTTCCGAATTCGCGGCACTACCACTAGCTGTTGTGCTAATCGACTCCTGTCTAATCGTCTGATGACTATTTTGCACATTCCCGCGCGACTCTAACCTCTCGTTTAATCGCTCCGCGCTCAACTGCCGTAATGTATTTTGAAATTCATCCATTCTTTGTGACATCTGTTGTAAAGTTATGTTATCTATATTTCCCGTTTGTTCCCCTATGCCTCCGTTACCCTCACGACTTTCCCCTGTCCTATCTTGACCCCTAACCCGTCTCTTACTGCGCCTAGGCATTATAACGTCACTTAACTCAACTGCCGACAAACTAGTTTTGATTTAAACTTTCCCCTACTCCTAAATGCACAGATCGTTCTTTATGAGAAAGGTAGATAGTACCACATGTGATTAAAATACTCATGATAACAGACTTACATTGAAATGTAACAATATCTTGAGAATCTGCTCCCGCCTTTGTCTCCACCTAAATCACACATCTTTATTATGCTAACCTTTTTACGTACAGTCAAAATCGTCAAACGCGACGCTATGCTTTGAATAATATTGGAAAGTATTTTTATTTTACTCTTTTATTGTTTATTTTGTTCGGTAAGAATTCTCCACGTCCTTCCCTTTTGTCTTTAATGTACAGCCGTCAAATTTTACTTCAATGGACAACAGCAGTTAAGTTGCAGACCAATAAAACATTAACCCTAAGGTCTCCTTTGTCTCGCTTCCCATTCACAAGCTTGTCAGACAGGCTTTGTCTTCCGTGAACAAATAACTTGGCTATACAGTTGTCTAAAAATAGATTCTTTTAGTTTTATAATTTACGAAATAGGTATGTACATTTTTTTTTTTTTCTTTTCGATCTCGTTGATAACATTATGACAAATTCTGACTGTAACTGTGTCTTTCCCCTACATTCAAAAGACATGTAAACAGTTTAACACAATAAAATAATCACACCATGCACATAATTAAAATAATTATTCCATGCACAATTTATCTCGCCTCCTTGTTTCGCATCACGATGTCTCGTAACATCCCTGTAAAAGTATTCCTTTCAACTGACCACGATTTCTACGTTGTGTTTATTTTATTTATTTTTGTTTTATTTATTTATTATAATTATTTGGTCCTTTTGATCCAATCGTATCGTTATTTCGAATACGTATTTGGAATCCTGGTCGACACGACACCATTTTCTGTAGTGGCTCTAACCCTGATTTGTATATGTGATCGTCTAGTTATAATGTTTTTCTATGTATTTGGTGGTCTTGGTGAAAGTCGATGTTACTGGCATCTAAGTGATCTGCGAATCGTGTTTATGTTTGTACTATTTAGTAGCTGCGTGTGAATAGAACGGAAGCTCATCGAGATAAATCCATCATTCCGCAGGCCTATGGTTTTAAATAACATTGCGAAGCTTGTTAATATTAAAATGCAAATTGTTTTAATCTGATCGCGACCTTCGCCTCTCTTCTACTCTAATTCCTAAGCTATAACCAATAGATGACACTCACGTAGTGGATTACACTCTGGTCGTTTAGTAGCGCCTACAAAACCTTCTAGGAAAAACCCTTCTGAGGTTTATTATTTGGGGAACGTCAGCCATCTTTGTTACGCTGCGAAGCGTATGTCAGACATCTCCAGGATGTGGACATTTATTTACTGTATTTTATAAGGTGTTCGCTAGACACCTTCCCCATAATACCATGGTATACTTTATTTATTCATATTTGTATTAATTGAGAAAGTTCGATTTGGCCAAATCGGGCGATGGCTGAACGCTATGGAAGTGCAAGTGTGACGACGACCCAGAAATGCTGCTACCCGTTCACTGAAACCCACACGCAGATAGCCTTTAGGCTCAATAAGGCTGAGCTCGCGAGTGCCGGCCAGAGCATCCCGTTCAGTAGTCTAAGAGAATAATCTCTTATAGTCAAGGGCCCTCATTCGATTAAAGTCAGTGGGTGGAATGACTAGCTCGCAGCCTCAAGCGGTCAAACACCCCAGGATTTAAACACCCTGTGCAAGTCCTATTTCATCACAGATCACCTAGTATACCTATCTCTATTTCCTATCCTAAATACAAGTCTATAAGTGCACCTAACAGCGTCTATGTCCTGTGTAGAGGCAAAATGAACTTACACATTATACCTATTCAACACTAATACATTATACTTCCTTCTGCTCTGCTCCTGTTGTCTCTCTCGTCCAAATTCAGCAGCTAGACCCCTTTACTAACACGTTTAAATAAACTACCTATACACAGGTAACCTCAACGGTTTGAATGTAGTCTCTCCCTTAAAGTCTTTAATCACTCCCTACTATCCCATGTTTATTTATTTAGGTATATGTATAGAAATCTACCTAGACCTAGACTGAAATCTAACGAATTTAGCTCATAGAAATCGTGATTCAACTGAAAGGTGTACATGTGAGAACGCAAGGTGTTAAGCGAAGTCAAACAAACTAGCTCAATGGTTCTCCTAAGTATTTCTTAGTATTTAACACGGATTTGACTATGCCTCACACTGTGCTTCCTCTTAGGAATCTTATATCTAAGCAGTAAAACATATAATTATGGAAAAAAAATATTATTTATTTAACTTAAATGTGTTTTGTTTATCTTCGAAATAGCAAAAAGAAACTGGTTTGATTATTTAAGCTGTCACCTATAGGTTGCTATATAATGACAGCTAGATTTTCAGCTCCTATCTTAAGACCATACTACATAGAGAGAAAGCGAAAATCCAAAGAAAAAACTCTCTAAGGTCATCTAGATTCACACTTAAATTTAATTGAACACACACTAAAGTTTCAATAGTTATTTTACAACTTAAGTCTAAAGTGAGATACGAACACATTTATAGAACAAACCTGTTCCATTGATTGAAAAATGGAAAGGAAAACTATTTCACATATTAGTCTAATTTAGACTTGATTATTAACATTCATGGTAGATATTAGTGTTTCGTATTCCACCAGGCTACATAAAGTTACAGTCTCTAGAGCTTTAATTAATACTTTCACGTTAACCATCCCTATCTCTGAGATTAACTATGCATCGAGAAAAGACGCAATCCAATTCAGCCTCGATTGAGGTCTAACCCGGCTCTTTGCATTTCTATCTCATTCGGTAGACCATCTTGCAAATACCTCCGTCTATTTAATATTCGACGATTGCAATAACTGAATATCTTATATCCACAACACCCTAACACAACTATTGCGCATATTAAAGCCAACACAAAAATGAGATGTTCTATCGGGTTCCATTCGGTTATTAAAGCGAAACCCCCAGAATGGTGTTGTTCTTCGTATTGATACATTTCTACGTTGTATGTGATATACCGCTCGTTATTCTAGAGATTGTACCTTTATTGACACACGGAATAAGCCACAATGTACACAATTACATACCCCTCTCGACGTTGTTTAAATTCACTTTGTAAAATAGTTACACTTGTTTTAATATTCAAATCTACAATTTACTTAACAAAGTTAGTATTTAATTAATAGTTAACTCTTTAATCTTTATTTCTCACACAGTTAGTTACAATGGAGTCACGAAACTCCCAATCTATCACTGTCCTAAAATATCAAATAGCGTCTCCCCAATGCCAGTTGCATCCCCGTTTTTCTATCTTCCATCTCTACTGAAGTTATCTCCTCCCGCTCTACGCCCATCTCGATCCCTCATTGGTCAGCTTGATGCTTGCAATCTCCATGGTGACGCCTACGCACAACTTCTCACGATCCGCCCTAACAATTCAGAGAACTCAAGTCTTTTCCTTCCTTCGTCTACTTCACCCATCTGCAACACATTTAATATCTACCAAACTCTTAGAAATCTGTGCATTTAAACTAAAATTGTCCATCATTCACCAGTTTGAATAGTTTGTCTGACAGTTGAGCGTAATTTACGGCCTACCCAAGACTTCATTTGTCTTAGTCCCCGCCGTGCGCTAATAAAACTTGTCGCTCTTAATCTATTAGAAGAAATATTCGAAACATTTTTTTGAATTTTTTTTTTTTTATTCCTAGTTTTGTCTTACGAGCCCGGCCCGCACATCTGCTAATAATACGAATGCCATCACAATGGCCTATTTGTTTCTGGAGGCTGAAAATGTATTTTTTGCGGAAGTTTTTCGCTATGGAAATGACTATTAATTTCTTCTTTGCAGTGTTAAGCATTAGCAATATGAATAGATTAAAATATTACGTTGTCTGGGGCAAAATATGATAAAAATTTTCATTGCATTAACCAATGCTCAGTGGATTTTCTGCCTGAACCGGAACACCCGGCGTTGTAACCGCCATCTTGGCTGCAATTAAATAAAACTATTCTGTTTTATGTTACAAAAATCCAGGCTAGAATAGTTTGAAACAGAATTACTAATTGTATTTCCTAGTTTACTATATCCTACTTATATCTGAAAGTTTGGATGTTTGGATGTTTGTTACTCAATCACGCCAAAACGGCTGAACGGATTTGGCTGAAATTTGGATCACAGATACCTTGTAGCCTGGAGAGGAACATAGGCTACTTTTTATCCCGAAAAAACATCACATTCCCTCGGGATAACGTCGTGTAGTCCACGCGGGCGAAACCGCGGGCGGAAAGCTAGTATTTATTATAAATACTGACTGAACTCCTTGAATTTGCCCAGAGATCTCAAGTGGTTGATACTATTTAGGTCAGATCTATTACTGATCAAGTACCTACTGATTGTCGTTAAATTAGAATATAATTATATTATGTTGTTTAATTGTATTTAATGTATGTATATAAGTTTGAATAGAATGTATTAATATATCATTAATTAAAGCTATAACCAAACACAACTAGGTACTTAATATTGCATTGACAATGACGATAAATATATAGTTCTACATCTATATTAAGCCGTTGATATTATGGATGGATTTGATACAATTAATGATACGACCAAACCCAAACGTTGATGTATTATCAGAAATTAGTTTATTCAGTGGAGCAAATGATTTTACCTAAACAATATTGACGCGGCTTTTATTATAAAATGCAATGTTATCAAAGAAACACTCATTTATTCAAAGTAACTTCATGTTTTAATTACATATTATAAAATAGATAATTTATGTAAGAAACAAAAACTGCCAACAAAAACTCACTTCCCAAGAAAAACGTTAAAATAAAAAATAAATTGAATCATTCAATTCAAAGGACGAAAGGGCGGGACTTTATCTAATTAATCTTGGAACTTACTGATCTGATTAAAGTTGACACATTTACTTTAAATTCTTCATGGGACCACACATGAACAATTTTCTTTCAGATAAAAAAAGAATTATTAAAATCGGTTAACAACTGGCGAAGTTATGGTAAAACGTACATAAAAAAATACAGTCGACTTGAGAACCTCCTCCTTTTTTTGAAGTCGGTTAAAAATAAATGTTTCTTATTTTTAAATGCATTTCTTAGATAAAGATTGTTTACTTAAAATCTTCTACTTCGCTAGATGTCGATTAGTCATATCACGCAGTGATAAAATGGTCTTGACATATCTTTTATTATGTCTCATGAAAAATAATAAAATAAAAATCTACGGAGCCAAAGCCGCGGACTTATGCCTACCAATTTTGTGTTTATACAAACGACCTGTTAGTAATATAGTGAAAATGGGAATACAACATATAAATCGGGGCCCTTTCTGCTCGGCCGTGTCGAAACGTACTTTCTCCCGTTTATCTGGAACAGTTGCCCGGAGATTATCCCCTCGGACGGGACCTTGTTTATTCATGAATTTATGCTTCGCGAGGCCTATTTTTGTAACTATTGCTGCTTGCATACGTTTCGCAAGTGGTTTGAAGATTTAAAGATTAATAAGGAATGCCTTACATACTGTCAGAGCTTATAAAAATGGCTTTCAATTATATTATACGTATATTTATAACGTTAATTTTATTACATATTTTACTGAAACCCTATACAGGGTGTTAGGGGCACCCTTGCAAAAACATTAACCATGGCTTCAGACCATCATGCTGAACAACGTACAGCAAGATTTTTTTGTCGGAAATGAAAAAAAAATATTTAAACTTTTCATACAAATTTAGCAACTCATCGGGACATTTTGTATTTTGTATGGAGAGTCGAAACACCCTGTATTTAAACTTACGATTACTAATAATTTTTTGTTAAAATTTACTGTTTTATACATTTAGCAGTAATGATTACAAATTTAAGTATATAATTTAAATGCCCTTTTTTAATTTCCACGCGTACTATTCATTTAAATAAAATTCCTTAAACGGATTACTTAGATAATCTTTGTCTTCAGCTAAAGTGATATTTAAACGTTTAGTAAATTTGTATAAAATCTTACGTTATCGATTTGAACTTGGTTATAAATTGGTGAAACCGTAAATGAAACGACGGTTTAAACTAAATAAAAACTGGTTCAATGTATTGTCTCTGAATTATTTAAGAGCCATTTCGCACTTTGCAATTGTCTCGCTCGCACAATGAACATTTTCAAAGATTGTGTACAACACATTGTGTTTTTTAGAAAAGTGTTTCATTATGTCCCTACAACGCAATTAGTTATACATTATTAAACATATTTCAACATTGTCAATACTGCAATAATACTAGATCTACGAGCTCAAAGTTTTCGAAAATTGACTTCCTAGATCTAACCAATACTCAATTGAATATATAAAATAACTTATACAAAATATCCGTAACATTGCGTTGTAGGGATATAATGAAACACTTTTCTAAAAAACACAATGTGTTTTCCACAATCTATGAAAATGTTGCATTGTGCGAGCGAGACAACTGCCAAATGGCTGTAATAGGGTATTTTACTGTTGTTGAAATGTAGATATTTAATGATGACGTTTAAAAATATTGCAATTAAGAATACCAAATGTGAAAAAATAATTTGAATCTGTTTTATAATAAAAGAATTATAGTCTGTTTGATTTTGACTATAGCTGTCTCTTTCTAAAACGAAATCTTCTATGGCGTGACTATGACGCTACTAACCCACTGACGTCACTAAGATAGCGTCCTGTCCTTGTCTAATTATAAAGTTTGAAGTCCTATATCTTTGAAAATATTCAAGATAATTCAAAATGAAAACTTGTTTTGTGTAGCTAATATTTCGAAAAACATTTTAAAGAAATAAAAAAAAATCTGTAAAATACCCTATTGCGAAATGGCTCTTAAGCACATTACATTTGATAAGATAAATATTGACAGTTGATCGTCATTTTTTTTAGGTTTTTATTACCTCCGTGGTTCGAAAGGAGTATCAAATTTGTACTGCTTCCTTGGTGGCGTTGACAAAGATTATAAAACATCTGACAATATGGAGCTAATATAATATTAGCTAACTGTACGAAAGACATTCTTATCCTGAAAACTAATAAAGCATATCTACAGCACACGCAATTATACACACGCATACACATACATACACGCACGCACACACACACAAACACATACACACACATACACATTACTTTTATTCACTTAATCTGAAATGTAGCTTGGCAATATATTATAGTAGACTTATGTCTATCTCTCATGTTGCGTTAGTGATTAAATTATTACCTACCTAATTTGTTTGGTCCGGAGGTGAAGAGTCTGGTAATCTGTAATACAGTTCTACTAGTACAGATACCAGTCTCTCACATAGATTACGTATATGTTATATTAGGTTATGATAATCTCCTGTATTTACTCTGTGTGAGAGAACAATAAATGTCTTTTTTATTTTATTTATTTTTAAATGTTTACGAAAGAATCAAAACAACATATAACTACAACAATACAGTTTAAGCATTACCATTGTATTAAGTAGTTGAGTTTGTGAAGCTGGTCCTCACAAACAAACAGTGCTTTGGTACAGAAGTTAGAACTTAATTGTACCAAAGCGACCGGCAATGTATCAGTTGGAAACGAAGTTAGGACTCGATCGCATGCGGAGTGCAACTTGATCTTGTAACTGAGAGTTTGCAAGTTCCTTGAAATAGGATCTTTTTGGAGCGTGTACTGTCTGATAATTCTACTGATACCTACTCACCACTGACGCACCGAAAGGAGACTGGACTGGAGGCCGCGGGGACGCCCGAACCCCCCCAGAGATGGCCACCTGGCCCTCCCATCCGGTCGCCAACCGGCAAGGTGGCCTCTATCTATTTTAACAATCATCATCATCCTATTAACGACCACTACTGGACATAGGCAGGTTTTTACAATAAAAAGCAATAATTAATGATGTCTTAAGTGTCTTTTGAAAACTTGGTGACTGCAAACATACCCTGTACAGGCAAACGCTAAAAATAAAAGACTGCCCGTAAAAATATTGCCTTGACTTTCTACTACGCTAGTGACTCACCCACAATAAACAAATATCTATACTAAATAACACAAAATATTATAGAATAAAAATCCAAGTTGCTAAGAACAGAAAAATAACAGTTTGAATAACAAGTACATGCAAAACTAAGATGAGATTATACAAACCTGAATAAGAAATTTTTAAATAACGAAAATCATCAGCCATTAGTACAACAAAAGCACTGCACATTTATTATGCAAGACTATAATTAAACCCTTCGCAATGACAAAATGCGAGTCAACGTAGAATTAACACCTCCGGCAGACAGAGTGTCTCACTCCAGCAGTGACAGATGTCCCCTTTATGAGCATTCCTATGGGAGCTCTCGCACTGATTTATTGTTGATCGTGAATCCCTGCATATCATATAGCCGGATATATCTGTGGGGACCATAGAGCTAATGCCAGTTTTACTATGTGCTGGTTAAGTTTTCTTGACTTTTGCAATGTAATCAGAATCGTTCTCAGGCAGGTACTCAGGATCTTCCATGATCCTAGTTTTGATAGTTTTTTCTTTATGTGGGCATTAAACCCTACCCATTTACCAAATTTCAGGTCGCTAGGTTTGAAGTACTAGTTCTATTTTGATGATCAGTGAGTCAATTAATCAGAGAGTCAGTGAATCAGTGACCAGTGTCGAATTAACATAACTTTGCTTTCGCATAACTTGTGCGTGTGCTTATAGTTTTCTATATTTTCAGCTCTCTAAACCTATCCATATGCCCTCAATTTTATTAGAGACTTGAAAATACTATAAAAATTATTCCAGAAAAGGATGGTACTGCAGTGTTTGTTTCGCACTCGACTTGGCGTGGGCACTGTCGTGCCCCCAGATTACAACCTATATCTATACATATAATAAAATCGTAGACTTTCCGTGTCTGTACATTGAAGATATTTGCAAAAAATCTATACATATAATAAAATCGTAGACTTTCCGTGTCTGTACATTGAAGATATTTGCAAAAAAATACCAGAACATGTTAGAAATAAGCAATAGAGCGTATAAATATCTTTTTTTAATTTTTTGTCTGTTTGTCGGTTTGTCTGTTGTCCTGTTTGTCTGTTTGTTTGTGCCGGGATCACGCAATAACCACTGAATGGATCTTTATGAAATTCTGTACGAAGCCAACTGGTTACTCTGAAAAAAGTATAGGATACTTTTTGTCGCGTAAAAATCCCTTATTCCTACGGGAAAATACAAAAACTGATTCTTACTAAAATAGATGGCGCCACATGATTATGAAAATACGTTGTATTTAATCGCTGTCTCAATTAATATTGAATCATGGTTATTTTTTTTTACCTGCTTCAAAACATAATATAAATTGAAACCCATCCAGGCCCATATAAAATCATAAAAAAAAAATCATGTTATTTATGTCATTATAACTACTAAGCAATAGATGGCGCAGGAAGTCAGTAAGGTCACGATATACCTCTCACAAAAGTACATTCAAATGATTATATTAAGTAGGGTGAAAGCCCCTCTGTTGCCACTTTAAGATGTTTTTCTCTTCTTTCGCTTATAGTCTTAAGTAGGTATCTATAAAATACAAAATTTATATCTAAAATTGTCAAGAATGTATCTTATACTTCTCTTTAAAATTTTGAATTCTTACAATAAAAAAAAACAAAAAAAAAACATTTAACCGACTCAAAAAAGTATTTTTCACCTAAAAAGGAAAAAAAAATATCTTTAATTAACGTACCTCTTTGAGGTCGGTGCCAGTCAGTTTATTTTTTTAAATCACTTTTTATTTCTTAAGTTTTAGTGTATATTGTACCATAATATACCCACATATCGAAAACTACTAAACCGATATTGATGAATCTTATACTGTTCTCAAAGTAAGAATACACCTAATTTAAATCAAATAGAATCATCTCGATATGCCTTTAGATTTCGAGAAATTCGTGGACAAACATAGTAAAAAACATATAACAATACGTATACTTACGAAATTTAGTTTTATTTTAGTCAATTAAAAACCTATTTTTTTAAACTTAAAATGTGCGAAGGGTGCCGATTAATGTGTTTTTTGTTAATCAAATTTTAAAAGATACATCGAGAAATCAATACTTAACTAACTTAGATAAAATAAAAGAAACATCTAATTTGATGTTAACTGAAAAACGTTTATTGAATAATATTCCTAAGTCATAAGAAATTCTTACTATTGTTATTATGACTTAAAAGTCATAGATAAAAAGTATATATTAAAAAGCAAAAGTTATTAACGAAATATTTTAAGCTAAGTAAGCACTCGGGGCAGTGGCCAAGACTGAAGTTTTTACCCTATTGATGTAATATTTCTATTTCTCATTTCCACTCGACGCTAGATGTCGCTACAGTAAGTATAGTGCCACAAACATATCTGACCCGGTGACAGTGGTGGTGGAGGAGCCACTAGCAATACAAAATTAACTGTCAAAATGGACTGCCGGCAGCATGAAGCTCGACTTAATACTGAGGTAACTGGAGAGTGCAGTACTAACACTTTTTTGTCACTAAAAATTACACAGTGGCTGTCTTCTGTCTCACCTACACTTTAAAAAAATACGTATGGCCATTATGAGACAACTGACAGCCTGATTGACAACTGACTACATACATAAATGTCAAATTTGCTGGGTACACTTTTTATTCAGGGTGAGAACTCCAGTTACCTCAGAGTATTAAGTCGAGCTTCATGGCCGGCAGTCAACAGTATATTTAGTACCAAAAAATAACCACTGTGTGAAATAAGTTTGTCGCAATGTAGACAAAATGATACCAATGTCATTTTAAAAAATTTGCTCATAAACGATATGTGTAGGTATACTAAGGTATACCTACACCTACCTACCATTTTTTATGCCATTTAACCGGCTCTGGCTTTAATAGGCCTTCAGCCGTAGGTACGTTCTACTTACCTATTAAATAAAATAATGGAATATGTATTAAAAATAGTTTTCATTCTAACTTATTTACTTATTTATTTATTTACTAGGAAAGCTTACATAAATGATTTTGATTAAAATTTAAATAATTAAATGGTACTTATATCATTACATTTTACACCTGTTACTTAAAGAAAGTTAATTACAAGCTCTCACAAATAGGAAATGTCAAATTACTAGCCTTCCGCCCGCGACTTCGCCCGCTCGGACTAAACGACGACGTTATCCCGCTGGAATGTTATATTTTTCAGGGATAAAAAGTAGCCAAAGGCAGCCATTACACAGTCCATCCAGATCGCGATCACTGATCGTGATCTTGATCGCGATCGAGATTTGCTATGTAGATATTTTGCGATCAAGATCACGATCCGTCAATCAACTTCGTACACAGTCCATCTGGATCGCGATCATTGATTTTGATCGCGGATCGCGATCCAGATTGACTGTGTAATGGCTGCCTAAGTATGTCACTTTTCAGCTGCCAAACTGTTCCCATGCCAAAAGTCACTTCGATCCGTTGCACCCATTTTGACGTGAAAGACGGACAAACAAACAAACCCACTTTCACATTTATTTATTATGGATACACACAATCTCTTTTTCATTTTATAGTCAAAATATGATTGACCTGATATTATGCATAACTAAGTAAGAACTTCTGTTTAAATCGTGAAAGCGCGCATGCTGCTGAGTCGGACCCACACTAAACGCGCTCTAATCGCGCGCGGAAAGAGTGCGCTCCACCGGAGCTCCATAGTAGTGGTCGGAGTGGACGTGCCTCGTGCGATCCAAGAGAACAAATAAGATTCACGATCCATGATCCCCAATCTTAGATTGTGGTTGGCCAATCCAAGATGGATCGTTTGGTGTGGTTCAATCTTATGAATCTCGCGTAGAATAGATCTAGGTATTGCCCGCTAGCAAGCAACGTCGAAGAACGAAGGACGGCTGTTCAAAATAATCATTATCATTATACACTGTTATGTGTGATACATGCATTTTTGCGTATAAAAACAATATGAAAATACTAGCTGTTGCCCGCGACTTTGTACGCGCGGTGTAGTGACTTTTGTGTTAAGATAAGTTATTACAACTTACTGTAAATCGAGATTTGACAGCCTAAACCGACCTAGATAGCGGTTTAAATTTAAATCGAGATCGGTAACAACAAGTAGCTAAATGGGATTTAAAATAAAATCAAGATGCAAATGGCCCTTTTGATTTATGAAGAAGAGAAGAGAAGTTTGTCTTTTTTTCTCGCCTCTAAGGGATTGCAGACTTCAGTATTTAATTTGACATAAATTTCAGCTTGATTTCCCACGCATATTTGAGAAAAAGTTTCTTGACAGACGGACAGATCTATAAATGACGGCTCAACTATGTTCATGCAGCATATTATTATGATAACAACATACCGTGTTCATATCCTAGACTGCTTTAGACCCTTTTAGTAGAGAATAGGACTTCAAGAAGAGCGTTATGAAATCTAGGCAACAAACACACATAAACTAAACGAACACAAAAGTCACTACACCGCGCGTACGAAGTCGCGGGCAACAGCTAGTTATACTATATAGAGATGAGGACTATGTGTACCGGTGTTATAAGAATACAATTAAGAAATATTCAATGTTGTATGTACTTCTGTCTAGTACCTATAGTTTTATCCTTTTTAATATCCTTCGCCCACTATGAATATTTTAAGTCTATGGCCGAGCCGTAAGTCAAAGTAAGCCGACGTAAATTATTGCGATTTCAAAAGGCCTTCAAGGCGCAAGACGTATCCCTTGATATATTCTTTATGCATGTCAGTGTAAGTTTTGTGCTCGAAGTATTGAAGAAACATAGCGATTGAATAATTTTAATGATTGAGTGGAAAAACTACATCAATCATAGAGACCTTGCTCGTGGCAAACATGTTTACTTGAAGGACATTTAGACATTTTGGTGCACTGCCTAAGGACAATAATTAATTATGTTTCTTTTAACTTTTCTTTTGGAGGAGCCCATGGCGCAGTGGATAGCGCGCTTGGCCTGCGATCAATGAGGTTAAGCAACTTTCGCAATGGTCGGTCATGGGATGGGTGATCAAAAACTTTTCACCTCAAGCTCCTCCATGCTTCGGAGGGCACGTTAAGCCGTTAGTCCCGGCTGCACTTGCAGTCGTTAATACCCACCAATCCGCACTGGGCCCGCGTGGTGGGTCATGCATGGCTCATTCTCCTTATCTATCCATAAGGAAGGCCAGTGGCCCAGCAGTGGGGACATTAAATGGCTGATGATGTTAATGATGTTGTAAATACATTTTTGTAATTTATCTTATTTAACTATGTCATATTCTGTGCTGAATGTATTTAATATTTGGGGTTTTTTAATGTAGCTAAAACTGTTTTTTGAGATTTTCTTAAGATATCTTTATATTGAATCATTTTTAGGACTAAACAAAACAATACCCTTTTGATATATTTTATTCAAACTACATAACATAAGGAGGTACTTACATGTTCTTTTGGAGCCCATACATTTTCAGAAAGCAAAATGAAACATATTCTTACATACTAGTACAACAACCCTTCACTAGAGGAACATTTAGAAACGCTATTTCTCATAAGAAAAAAATGAAAGCGTTTTTAAACAATGCCTGGGACGTAATTAAATGGAACCTCCTAAGGGAAATCGCTAGCGTGCGGTCAAGATCCTCCCAAAGGAGGAAAATGTCATTTCCTCCAGCATTGTTCTCTTCCTGCGCGATATTGTTTTGTTTTTCAAGACGCTATGGATTTGTGTGCTTAATGCGAGTGTCGGGAGACGACTTTCATTTGTTTCCGTAATAAGACCTGCCACAAATACGGCGTGGCATCACAGTAAAAGCCTGTCAAGAGTAGTTTAGGAGATGTAATCCTTTTTTGTGACTTTGTGGAACTGTTGGCAAGATTAGTCTGTTCGTTCGCAAGTCTGTGTTCATAACTTAGAAATGTATCGGGATTATCAGTTATATCTAAATTTATATTTTGTATATCACATACTTACATAGCTAACTAACACCCTATAGAATACATTCGCTACTAAACAAAACTGCCTTTATGTGAAGGTACGATAATTGTACGTTAAATTAAATTACGGCTAGCATATTATTCTGGTAAAAATAACGACGTAATGTTTATCTCAATAATAACTAAGTTAACAAAGTTCTAAATTAAAAACAACAACAACAAGTTTTTCAATAAAAACGCTAGGCACGCTATGTCAATTTAATATTCTTTGAAATTCCTATTTAGATCGATTCCAAAGTGACTTAATAAAACGAAATAAACCTGATTAGTGTGATAACGTGCCTTACCTTTGAACTGAAATTGGCTTGATCATTCAAAGTCTTTTCATACATAACAATGCGACACACTGTATGAATAACAATGAGCAACGTTTTATGTTAATTTAAGGACTTGTAACGAATCGTCGGGAATCTACTCAAATTTCTTTCACGTAATCAACAAAATTAGAGCGTATTTTTACATTTCGATATGGATAAACAATAAAGGTATTTTGTCGTTAGCATTCTGAAAACGTAAATAACTGAGTTTTGTTATTTACGTGAAAAAAGGATGGTAATGACGAATTTTTTGTGACCCATAACAATAAGTAAAGATTATTTTACTGTTACAAAATTTATATCAAATGCAGGAATATTATCCAGTACTATTAATATTTCTGTACTATAAATAACAATCCTTTTCATATATTAATAACGCTAATAATAACGTAGTTACTAATAATTACTCGTGTTATAATACCACTCATTGTGTGACAGTCACATATTATACTAACTATACTATTATTTGAATTTTTACTTTATTGCATTGATAATGCTATTTTTATTATTGACTAGCTGTGCCCGCGACTTCGTCCGCGTGGAATAGTGACTTTCGGCAGCATTTTTAATTTTTAAGGCTAATAAGCTATTTTGTTTTTTTTATTTATTTATCCTACTTCCTACTTATCCTACTATCCTACTAATATTATAAATGTGAAAGTTTAGATGTTTGGATGTTTAGATGTTTGGATGTTTGGATGTTTGTTACTCAATCACGCCTAAACGGCTGAACGGATTTGGCTGAAATTTGGGACACAGATACTTTGTAGCCTGGAGAGGAACATAGGTTACATTTTATCCCGAAAAACATTACATTCCAGCGGGATAACGTCGTGTAGTCCACGCGTGCGAAGCCGCGGGCGGAAAGCTAGTATAATATTATAAATGTGAACGTTAAGATGTTGGATGTTTGTATGTTTGTTACTCAATCACGCCAAAACGGCTGAACGGATATGGCTGAAATTTAGGACACATTTACATTGTAGCCTGGAGAGGAACATAGGCTACTTTTTATCCCGTAAAAATGTCACATTCCCGCGGGATAAGGTCGTGAAGTCCACGCGGGCGAAGCCACGGGCGGAAAGCTAGTTTAATATATATATGTACAGCGCTATGAATGCTATGATAAATATTAGCACATTAAAAATTTACATAATATAGCCTTCCGACCGCGGTTTCGCCCGCGTGTTAAGTGCAGTGAAGTGTGCGGTGTATGTGACGTCACGTCTGTGACGTCAAAGTGTGTAGGTGTAAGTAAGGTGGACTCCATCGGGAAGATTGATTCCTCGCGAACTCTCGTTTTAGGATTATAAGCAGTAACTTGTGTAAATGGTTGCCAATAAATATATAGTTTTTTCCATCAAAGTATTTTTTAATTAACGTACTCCTCCAAAGTACATAAGTGGCGCAGTCGACGGATGCTGTTGTCTTTATAGTATCACTTTTCAACCATCAAAAGTATACCTATTTCGCAACGGTTAGCACCGAGCTTCCAGGGCCTTTGTGTTATTATAAATAAATATAAAGTTATAGAAAAAGTGGCGAAGAAATATGATGCTGTGGAGCTGGTCTCTCATCCTATCGTAAGTCCAGTTTTACTTGTTTATGTGGGAAAACTAAATTTGAAATTATAGAGAACTTCAGAACTTATATTTTTATTTTTAATGTTTTTAATAATTTGTTATTATAAACTGAGAGCATAAGTAAAAAAAAAATACATATTATTTTGACGTATTCGTGATAATAAATCTTAATCGAGCGATTTATTTATCAGTCTACGATAAACGGGAGTTCAACAAAACCTTTTAGGTGATTTTAGTTATTACCAATCTAAATATCTACAGAATATAATAACAAATTACTTGCCTTTATTGTGTGTTTTAATAAAAATAAAGATTTTAAACGGAAATTTGTGTTCTAAAAATTAATTTTGCATTTTTATTGTTAGCAATTAATTATTTTTTTGTTGTCTTGTGTTTATTTTGTGTGTTTTATTTCGTTAGTATAAAATGGGGCCAGATTCAGTCCCAGAATCAGCTCCAGAAAGTGTGTTGTCGGAACCAAAACACGATAATAAATTACCTTTAATTAAAAGTTCCTTACAAATCATACCTTTTTATGACGGGAACCCCAACCAACTTAATCGGTTTATTACAACTTGTGAAACTATTTTAACGGAGTATTTCGATACGGAAAATTCGAGTTGTTTTAATAACACTATTATTTTACATAATATTTTGAATAAACTCCAAGGTAAAGCCGACGAAATAGTGAACATTAACGGCGTTACTTCATGGACGCAACTGAAAAATGTGTTACTAAGAAATTTTGGGGATCAGAGAGACGAAAATTGCTTAAATAGAGATTTAGTTAACATGAAACAAGAGAATGAAACACCGCAAGAATATTATAATCGATGTATTCATATTCTCAGTACCATTATGAACTATATCCATTTGCATGAATCAAATGAGGCTGTAATAGGTTGTAAAAGAGAGTTTTATCAATCTCAGGCATTAAAAACTTTTCTAGCAGGGCTTAAAGAACCGTTGGGCACCACCATTAGGGCTATGCGACCCTTAGATTTGCCAACTGCCCTTAGTTATATGAAGGAAGAGCAAAATATTCAGTATTTAAGGAAACAAAATAATTCTCAATTTTATGTAAAGCCGGAATCTTATAAGCAAAATTTCAGTAACTCTAACAACTTTAACAGACAATTACAACCTCAAAAACAAAATTTTGTTAATCAAAATAGGTTTCCATCACCTAATTTTTACCGAAATAATAACTTTCGTCCACAAAATCCCAATTTTCAGAAACCTTATTATAACCTAAATAGGTTCCAACAACCTCAGTTTCGACCTAGGTTACCATCAAATAATTTCAATAATAATACTATTACGAAACCTCAGCCTATGAGCGGATTGTCATATAGTTCCGCAAATATTCCTTTACGTCCATTGCTTAGCAATTATCACAGTACCCAATACCCGGTTTATCAGTACGGAGAAGGCCCGTCGTCGTCCCATCATTGTTGTGGCTACGCCGCCCACGCAGAGCGCAGCTGCGAGCCACACGAAACTGATAACGAACTCGCCCAAGTTACTGAGAATGATGCAAGTAATTATATAGAGCAGTTTGAACCGAATAATTTCGTAGAGCAAAATGAATTGGAAAACCAAACTGAGTTTCAAAATGAGACTCAAAATTTTTGCCAGGAACCGGACCCCGGAACTTGTACATAAGTGTTAATGCCCACATTAAAAGACAGTTACCTTATTTAGAGATTAAAGAACCACCCATTAAACTGTTAATTGATACTGGGGCTAATCAGTCTTTTCTGTCACCGGAAATAATTGAAAAATACTATTCCGATTTGCCTTTATCTTACGAACCTTTTACAGTGACAAACATACACACTACAAGTAGTAATAACTACTCTATAGATATACCGTTGTTTTCGGAGTTTCGAGAAAATCTTATGTCCAAATTTTATTTGTACAAATTTCACGACGTTTTTGACGGTTTGATCGGATACGAAATGTTAGAAAATTTAAAAGCTAGCGTTGACCTGAAAGATAAAAAGTTAGTTACACCAAATGCAGTTATTCCAATAAAAACTTTCGATTCCGGAATAAATAATCTTTTTGAAGCTTTGGTGAGATCGAGATCCACTAAATTAGTAAATATGCCTGTCACAGTGCAAAATGGTGACGTATTCATTCCTCGGATTGACTCGCTGAATAAGTGTTCCATACCTGCCACGATAAGTCGAGCACATTCCAGTTATGCACACCTGGAGATAACTAACCCGACTAATAATGACATCATCGTGAGCTTAGTTTCACCACTTAAGGCGCATACACTACATAGTAATTTCGATATTCTGAGTTTCGATACAGTCGCTCAGAAAAATATTAATGTAGAGTCCCTCCTTAGGACTGAACATTTAAACCAAGAGAAAAAACATAATTTATTAAAATTATGCAATAATTATAGTGACATTTTTTATACTCCCGGCACTTCGTTGTCTTTTACGAACCAAATAAAACATCCAATCAATACTTCGGATGAAGTTCCAGTTTACACTCGTTCATATAGGTATCCTCATGTTCATAAACCCGAAGTGGAAAAACAAATAAAAGAAATGTTGAAACAAAAAATTATACAACCTTCGAATAGCCCGTGGTCATCCCCAGTGTGGATTGTGCCAAAGAAAAAGGATGCATCTGGGGAAGTCAAATGGCGTCTCGTCATTGATTTTCGCAAATTAAATGAGAAAACCATCAGTGATCGGTACCCAATTCCAAATGTCAACGATATTCTTGATAAACTAGGTAGGTGTCAATATTTTACTGTTCTAGATTTAAAATCAGGCTTTCATCAAATAGAATTAAACCCAAGGGACATACCTAAAACAGCGTTCAGTGTAGACGACGGATTCCGAGGGCATTATGAATTTCTTAGAATGCCCTTCGGTTTAAAAAATGCTCCATCATCATTCCAACGTGTTATGGACAATGTTTTACGTGGGCTTAAGAACGTTACAGTGTACATGGACGATATTATAATATATAACTCTTCACTACAAGAACATATTCAGGATCTCGAAGCCGTATTTCAAAGATTAAGAGAGGCAAATTTCAAAGTTCAATTAGATAAAACAGAGTTTATGAAGAGGGAAACACCATTTTTAGGACACATTATTACAGATAAAGGAGTAAAACCAGATCCAGAGAAAATAAGCGTTATTCAAAAATTTCCTACCCCACAAACAACTAAAGAAATAAAATCCTTCCTTGGTCTACTCGGTTACTATAGAAAATTTATTCCAAATTTTGCAGATATAACTAAACCTATGACTTCTTGTTTAAAAAAAGGCGCTAAAATCACTATGACACCAGAATATATCAATTGTTTTAAACACTGTAAGGATTTGCTTATTAATGATCCTATTTTACAATATCCCGATTTTGAGAAAGATTTCAACTTACGAACCGATGCATCTAACGTTGCCTTAGGTGCAGTTCTTTCGCAAGGACCTATAGGTTCTGATAAACCTATAGCCTATGCGTCCAGAACACTTAATGACACCGAAGCCAAGTACAGCACAATAGAAAGAGAGTTGCTCGCAATTGTGTGGGCAACCAAATACTTCAGGCCTTATTTATACGGTCGCAGGTTCAATATTATAACTGACCACAAGCCTTTACAGTATTTAATGAACGTCAAAGAACCGAACAGTCGCTTAACAAGATGGCGGTTACGTTTAGAAGAATTCGATTACAAAATTATATATCAAAAAGGAAAAAGCAACTCTAATGCTGATGCATTATCGAGATTACAAATAAATAACAATGAAATTGATGACATGTCCTTCAGTTCTGATGACGATATGCCGTTATCCATGTTAGTTAACCATTCTAGAAAGCCCGTAAGTGACGTCTTGTCTGCAGGACGTAGTACTATACACACTGAATTAGAAAACCCCACATTAGAAATACCTATATCTGAAAGACATATCAACAATTTTGATAATCAAATTCATCTTAGTTTTGTCCACCATTCTCCTTCTGCACCAAAAAAATGTGACGTTTTTCCCGGTAAAAAGAAAATTTTGGCACAAATAAATCAGAATAATATTGAAGCTGACCTTATTAACTTATTTAAAGATCATATTAAACATAACATTAAATTTGGCTTATATCTATCTGACCCCAAACTCATTCCCCTGATCACTACTACTTTACAAAAACATTATAAAAATTCAGCATACAATTTAACTATCTCAAAATCTAAAGTTGAAGATGTAAGCTGTAAAGAGAAACAGTTTCAGATAGTCAAGAATTTTCATGAAGATAATACAAATCATCGCGGAATCTTAGAAGTTGAAAGAAGGATTAGATTGCATTATTATTGGCCTAATATGAAAAACAGTATTACCGAATTCATTAATAATTGTAATACTTGTCAGACTTGTAAATACGAAAGAAATCCTTGTAAACAAAATCTGCAAATAGTTCCATTGCCTAATAAACCATTTGAAGTTTTACACATGGACACTCTAACTGTAAATAGACAAAAATTTTTGACTATCATAGACGTCTTCTCTAAATACGCACAGGCATATCCATTAGAGTCATTAACTGGAATAAGTGTAGTGAATGCCTTGTGTACTTACATATCCCATCACGGAGTACCTATGAGTATAACCACCGATCAAGGAACTGAGTTTAAGAATCTACCTATTCAAGAGTTCGCTAATTTACATAAAATCAAATTACATTTTATTAGTGTTAACAACCCTCAATCAAATGGAGCTATTGAAAGGTTTCATTCTACAGTTCTAGAGCACATTAGAATCACGCAAAAGGAGTTAACTACAAACGAACTAATGTTATATGCTGTAATTGGATATAACAATAGTACTCATTCTGTCACTAACAAAAAACCTTATGAAATTGTTAATGGGCACACTAGCAGTCATGAACCGTTTGACATAAATTTAGAAAGCATTTATTTACAACATTATACAAATAGACATAAAGAGACTACGGTTGAACTTTACAAAGAAATAAATAAGAAAATCATTACAAATCAATCAAGGACAATATCGGATGCTAATAAAGATAGACATGAGCCTATCACGTATGAAGAAGGCAAAGCTCTCTACGTTAAAAATCCAATAGCAGTTCGTCATAAGACGAAGCCTAGATATTTAGGACGTAGAATTAAGAAAAATTTAAAGCTTAAGGTATTAGATGATAAGAATATTATGCACCATAAACGTATATTAAGGAAACCCCTGACACAACAAAATAACTTGTTGCAGGATCTCAGGGATATTGCAGGCCCATCAAATCCTGATAACTGAGTTGGTGGATAATCCAGGGATACTCCCATTTAAGTTAGGTATCGTTAAGTTTGAGAAAACGGAGCATGTGTTCCTACATTATTTTGAGCTAGATAAGATAAAAGATAGTATTAAGAATATAGAAGGTTACTTAGGTAGTTACATAGATTATATAAAGTCTTCCGATCCCACTTATTTCAGTGACAGTTTGGTTGTTGCAGATCAGATTCTAGTTAACATGTTAGACAATATACATGAAAAATATAATTCTTTAACTAAAAAATCATATAAAAAACGCGGACTTATTGATGGTTTGGGTTCTGTCATAAAGGGAATCACCGGTAATCTTGACCATGAAGATGCACTGTATTATAATAAAGCTATAAACATTTTGCAAAGCAATCAGGAAAAAATTAAAGATAAGGTTAATTCATTTATTAGTTTGAATAATCAATTTTTGAATGTACTTAATGAAACCCTATCTACTATCATTAGTAATGAGTATAAAATACATGTAAAATTCAATGAGATCACTAGAGAAATTAATATGACTAATTATAGACTAAGTGATTATATAAAAATTAACAGTCTATTCAATCTGTTGAAAATGAACCTACAGATCATCCTCAATTATTTGATTTCGTTAGAAAATGCCATTAGCTTCTGTAAATTAGGCTTAACTCACCACAGTGTTATCACTTCATCTAATGTCCGATCTATGATAAATACATTATTGGATATCTATGATAAATCCGAGTTACTGATGAGTGAAAACGCTGAGATGAGGGATTATTATGATGTCATTGAATGTGGTTCTTACTATGTAAATAATAAGGTTGTTTTTGCTCTGAAGTTCCCTATAATGCATTCAGATATATATGATTATTATCATCTTGTACCTATTCCCACTTATAATAATACAATTTTAATTCCACCTAAACCTTATCTGGCAATGAATCATGAGAGCCACCATTATATAAACAAAGAGTGTAAGAGATTTCAAGATATATATTATTGTCAAGAATACGAAATTGCCACTTTGCAAGCAAATGATTGCATATATCTGTTAATTTTGAAACAAGAAATAACAAAAAGCTGTATATATACACACATTAAGGCCGAAACCGAGATAGTACAGAAACTCGATGATAAACATTATATTTTATCTTGTCCCAATAATACAAGAGTTCATCTACAATGTGATCAAGAAGTTTATAAATCTCTTTATGGTACTCATTTGATTGAAATTCCTGATGGTTGCAGCTTTTCAACAAAGTTACACCAAATCAAAAACTCCAAGAATGATATAAAAGGCATACCTATCAAGTTATTGTCATTTCAACTGAACAACATTACTGTCGAAAATACCAACCAACCATTATTATTGGATAATGTACCTTTGGATGAAATTCACAGACTAGAACCTTTGATTGAGAAGGAAAAGCTGATTGATTTAGATAACTTTCCAGATCACAACTACCATTATTGGACAGCCCCAATCTATGTTTTAGTGGGGTCAATAATTGCAGTTTATACAGTTTACCGATGCGTAGAGAAAAGGAAGAAAGGGATAGAGACAAGAAGAGAGAAAGAAAGAAGAAGCAAAGAGAAACAGAAAGATCCCAGAAATATATTGGATGCAGTAGAGACAGGGCCTAGCAGCCAGCAGCCTTTTTTCTCCAAGGGATGAAAGGCTTCCGAGTAGGGGTGGAGGTGTTAAGTGCAGTGAAGTGTGCGGTGTATGTGACGTCACGTCTGTGACGTCAAAGTGTGTAGGTGTAAGTAAGGTGGACTCCATCGGGAAGATTGATTCCTCGCGAACTCTCGTTTTAGGATTATAAGCAGTAACTTGTGTAAATGGTTGCCAATAAATATATAGTTTTTTCCATCAAATTATTTTTTAATTAACGTACTCCTCCAAAGTACATAAGTCGCGTGTACGTCGCCTACGTTATCCCGAGGTAAAGTGATATTTTTAGTCTATGTCACTTTCTAGCTCCTAAACTACCTACATACTAAAAATCATGTCGATCCGTTGCTCCGTTTTGACGTGAAAGTCGGACATACAAAGAAACACACTTTCATATTAATAATATTCGAGATAGTACCTATGTCAAAAGAAAATACTTATTACGCTGAACAACTTCTCTTATGATGCTATATTTGTATCTCTTATAGTTTAGCTGGGCTGCTAGGGTTCCACATCAGGTGAACCAGACCTTCAAACTTTGTATGACAGTAGAAAATGCTCATCACGTTTAATAATTTTCCTTAAGCCGGTATTTTTTATATCTCTCATAGATTGGCTGGACTGCTATGGTTCCACATCATTAATTTTATTATAATTTATTTTGACGATCGTGATATCTGATATTACGATCGTCAAAATAAATTATAGCCTATATGTTGGCGAGGACCAACAGTCTATATAACAAAAAAAGTTTCATCAAAATACGTTCAGTAGTTTTTGTGTGAAACGCGGACAACAGACAGACAAAAAATTAAAAAACTATATTTTTGGTATCTGTTTCGTTTAAGAAGACCCCTGATGGTATTTTTTTCTATTTCTTTTCAATGTACAGAATTGGATCGTTCACAGTTTTATTATAAGTATAGATATATAGACTGTATGTCAAAAGAAAATAAGAAAATACTTATCACGCTGAACAACTTTTCATAAGACGCCATGTTTGTATCTCATATAGTTTATCCTGGCTGCTAGGGTTCCACATCAGGTGAACCAGACCTTCAAACTTTGTACGTCAATAGAAAGTGCCCATCACGTTTAACAATTTTCCTCAAGACGGTATTTTTAAATCTCTCATAGTTTGGCTGGACTGCTATGGTTCCACATCAGATATTACGATCTTCAAAATAAATTATAGCCTATATGTTGGCGAGGACCAATAGCTGTATAACAAAAAAAGTTTCATCAAAATCTGTTCAGTAGTTTTTGTGTGAAACGCGGACAACAGACAGACAGACAGACAAAAAATTCAAAACTATATTTTTGGTATCTGTTTCGTTTAAGAAGGTAGTATTTTTTTCTATTTCTTTTCAATGTACAGAATTGGATCGTTTACAGTTTTATTATAAGTATAGGTATAGGAAAAATGTGATAATAAAAAAAAAGAGCCCCATAAGTAGCTTTCAGGCGGGATTCGAACCCGCGCCTCCGGGAATCCGGCCCGATGCTCTGACCAACTAAGCTACCGAAAGGCCTACACGACTCGTCGAATTTTGCTCACTTGTTACGCTGTAGGCCAGCGTTGCTTCATCAATGTGAGGAAACCCTCGCATCCGAAAGAAACATTTTTACAAATGTTTAACAATCGATTAAGATGAAACAGCCATATTGAGATAGATATAGATAAATGGAAAAATGAAGTATTTTGAAAAAATCGACCCGTCTTGATCGAGAATCGAGCTGGTTGTGAGACGGGTCGATTTTTTCAAAATAGTTCATTTTCCATTTACTATTATTTAGTTGGTAAGTACTGCTAATAAATAGCTTTTAATAAAAGTTAGCCCTGGGTTGCATACACTGTTGTCTGTTGCATCAAAGGGCAGAATTTCGAAAAGAGATGAAACGTAAAATGAAAACAGATACACAGTTCATCTGTTTCAACTAGGTTATATGCGTTTTAAGAAGTAATTTGTGTAATTTTTTGGGGACTAACGAAGGACAAAGTGACTAAACAAGTTTTTTTTTTAAATTTTATTATACAGATAAATATGACAATTTAGAATGAAAATTTATTTTTTCATTCTAAATTCTTGAAAACACGTGATTAAGTCAAAGAAGAAATGTTGGCTTAACAATAGTATCAAAAAAAACAAAAAACTTTCTTCCGCATAATCAGTCTTAGATTTCCATTATTTATAACTAATCAACTATTGCAGGCAGACTTGAACCAACATCGTAACCTCGACTAAACCACCCCGCAAAATATTAAACACGAGCTAGTACTACAGAGAGGTCTTCCAAAGTAACTTTGTGTCACAATGGGCCCATTTCCCTGTTACAACCCTGTACGTGTGAAGTATGTAATTTCATACTTTCGCGTGCTCACCTTTTTACTAGTAGCTAAAGACGTCTGTAGACGTTGCGACTACAACGGTGCGTTGTTTTTTTCTGCTTGCATACAGCACCCCAAGCACTTTATCGTGATCGTATTATATTGTACTAGCTTTCCGCCCGCGGCTTCGCCCGCGTGGATTACATGACGTTATCCCGCGGGAATGTGATATTTTTCCGGGATAAGAAGTAGCTTATGTTCCTCTCCAGGCTACAAAGTATCTGTGTTCCAAATTTCAGCCAAATCTTTTCAACCGTTTTGCAAGATTGAGTAACAAGCATACAAACATCCAAACATATAAACATCGACACATCCAAACATCTAAACTTTCACATTTATAATATTATTATTTCCTTTATTACATTTTAAATACTTACAAAATTATATTTCAAAACATTAAATTTTTACAATGAATAACACTAAAAAATATAACATTTAAAAATACAAAAATGCAGTTCCCCAACGGCAGCAAGATCAGGGTCCCGGCTACCGATGGTTAAGGATCCAGAGACAGGAACCTTCTCACTATACGGGCCGTGTCCAGAAGTACTGCCTTCTGCATCTGACTCCCGATCCATCCACCTAACGCGAGCCTCTTAAGGTGTTTATCGCATCAGCGCCCTATTTTTTTTGTGCATGGGAAAACGCGGAAGCCGAGGTCTAAGGTGAACCGAAGTCGATCGAAATTCCCGAACCACATCTTCAAGAGTACTCCTCAATATATCATTGTATTGGGGACTCACAGTAGTAACCATATCATCTCCACCATCACTATCAGCAACGCCAGCTTGCAATGTGGCCGCGGCAGAAGCTTGAGTTGCCGCCTGCGATTATTATTATTATTAAGTAGGATGAAAATCAGAGCAGCGCCTCTGTTGGTGGTATAAAGAACTAGTATTCCAAGTTAATAGTTTCTATTATTAGTTCATTTTAAATCTTAATCTCGGTATTTCAGACCATCAAGCAATGTTTTACAGGAGGTGAATTGTTTATTGGCGGTTTGATATTTAAACAGCAAGTATCAAAATTTATTGAAACTCAAACAGAATCAAATCAATATATCTATTGTAAAAAAAGAGATATTATGTAGCTAAAGGTTTTTTCTATATCGAAACGTCAAAAATGACATTTCATCTTAGACAAACCTATTGTTCAGCTGTCAACTATAGACTTTCGAGGTAGACAGAACTCTTCTCGGGTTTTATTTGTCATGCTACGCGTGCTGTCGTGCTGTGAATGGCCCAGTATTATTTGACTAAGATAGGAGATTTCACTTTTCCCTGCATTTTTATGCTAATAGGGTGGTGCCCATCACCTGAAAATCTTTTTATCACAGTATATAACGAGCATAATATGTTTTTTTTTATTCATTTGAATACTTTTTTTGGACTTACTTGTAAATACTAAAAGTAAAAGAAATATTATGTAACATAAATTTTTTTATATTTTTTTATTACAATAAGTACTCTTAAAATGTGTTTAGTCCGATCAACGAGGATATTCGTTGTATGGAGACGTCCGGAAAATTCCCACGTCGCTCAAATTTGGCATGATTGTAAAGTAAGTAATGCTGATTCAGGATCTGCAGGAATCCATGAATATTTCCAACGGCAAGTTAGTCATTTTTGACGTGCCGTGAGCGCGTGAAAATCGCTTCTAATTTCTTTGAGAATGGTTCCTTAGCCTTATTACTTTCTGTATGCTTACCTATTACTAGGTAGAGTAAGTTTATAAAGGAGTTAAAAAACATTTCTTGCTAGAAGGTGAGATTTTTACCTACACGCGAAAACATAAAATTGCTTCTAATTTCTCTGATAAAGTTTCCTTTCTAAAATATTCTTTATAAAATACTTTCTGCATAACGCATTACGAGTTAGAATGAGTATATGAAGAAGTCGAAAAACATTTCTTACTGGAACTTGATATTTTTACCTAAACGTGAAATCGTTAAATCGCTTCTAAAATCTCTGTTAACGTTTCCTCAGCCTCAAATACTGTGTGTATACGTACGTATCAACAATGAAAATATAAAGGAATTCAAAAGCATTAAAATTGCTTCTAATTTCTCTGATAAAGTTTCCTTACCCTTAAATACTTTCTGCATAACGCATTACGAGTTAGAATGAGTATATGAAGAAGTCGAAAAACATTTCTTACTGGAACTTGATATTTTTACCTAAACGTGAAATCGTTAAATCGCTTCTAAAATCTCTGTTAACGTTTCCTCAGCCTCAAATACTGTGTGTATACGTACGTATCAACAATGAAAATATGAAGGAATTCAAAAGCATTTCATAATAAAAGTTGAGAGTTTTACCTAAACGTGAAAACGTAAAATCGCTTAGTGTCTCTGTGAATGTGTCCTTAGCCATATTTCCTTCCTGTGTTTAAATAAATAAATAAATAAATAAATATTTTCTTACAATCACACCAATTATCTAAGCCCGTAGTTAATTTCATAAGAAACTGTGTCTACGTGAACTTGATAACGGATAAATATATACTTAAATACTTTTTGTTTGTAAATACATACTTAATATACATAGAAAACACCCAGACCAAGACAAATAGACATGTTCATGCACACAAATATTTGTCTTGTTCGGGAATCGAACCCGAGACCTCTGGCGCAGAAGGCAGGTAGATTACCTCTGCGCCAAATCGGTCGTCAAACGTATTATTAGTCAGAATAAGTATATAAAGAAATCAAAAACATTTCTGACTGGCAGTTGAGATTTTTACCTATACATGAAAACGTGAAAACACTTACAATTATTTCTCTGTGAATGTTTCTTTAGCCTCAATCGCTTATTATTTATCTGTGAATGTTTCCTTAGCCTCAATTACATGTAAATATTACTAGTTAGAATAAGTATATATAAGATATTTTATCAGCAATACCCTAGGTATGCTGTAGTAGTCGCCTTCAATATCCCGACGACACGAAAATATACAGAGTCATCGATTGTGTAGAGGACTGTCTGCGATTGCAGTATGATTTGAATTCGCTCCAGGTGTATTGGTAGTGAAAATCAATTGTTCCTTAATGCAGAGAAGTGTCACCTGATAACATTCACAAGAAAACATGCATCAATTTTGCATATGTCCAAGATTGATAACGTGTTGTTAAAACGTGTAGACGTGATAAGGGACTTGAGAATTATAGTTGACAGTGGACTCTCCTTTGATTCACATTTTGAACAAATAAAAAAAAAAGCTTTTCGCTTTCTTTGTTTCATAAGTAGGGTCTCAAAACCAGTCAGTAACCTTTTTAACCGACTTCAAAAATTGAAAAGGAGGAGGTTATCTATTCGTCGCGATTGAAATGATTCAAACGTTATAACATCAGGTTTTTTTTCAAATTGGTCCCATTTTTTGAAATTTTGAAATCGGTTCAGTAGTTTTCAGGAAACCTTGAAAATACTGTCGTTTTCTTACTACTTTATTTGAATTTATTACTTAACTTTAGGCATAACTCCTTTGTTTATAAACCAATTTAGATGATTCTTGTTTTGTTGGAAAGGGGATACCTCAAGTTATTCAAAAAAGGAGGTTCTCAGTTTGATCACATACCTATTTACCAGAATACACGTAAATTGCCTGCATGATGCACTAAAAAGAGTGAAATTAAAATTATTTTTATTAAAAAATAAAACCGCTGTTTTAACAAAAACAACAAAAAATTGTACATGTTTCACGCCCGACTTCAAATTACTTACGTTATTTGGTGAGGGGTTATTTGTTACTTTTTTTTTGTCATTTTTTTGAAGGTGGTTTTATTTTTTTATAAAAATAATTTTATAACTTTTAAAATACTTTTCTTTAGTTTTGTTCGCTTTATTTTAGATTTTGAAAGTGTTGTTTGGACATTGGTCTTCTGGAAAGAGTGCAGCAAAAATTTTAAAATTGCTTTACTTCCGTGCTAATGTTTCGAACATAGAATACACTGGTTCTTTAAAAAAACACAATTTATTGTCATTAGAAAATTGACGAAAGATGTTCGATCTAGTGTTTCTATTTAAATTAATAAACTACAAGATAGATTGTCCGTCCCTTCTATCAAAAATAAATCTTATAACTAAAGCACGACTACCCGCACGCCACTCACGCCCAATAAAAAAATCATGTACCACCATACTATCGGAAAAATTATACCCAAAATAGCTACTTTTCTCGCTGTCTAAGAATGTGTACTGATCATTTTCCCAATTTAGATTTGTTTTGCAATTCCATAACTGGTATTAAATCAGAAATTTATGAAATGTTAAAATGAACCTTCTGTTTTTATCTATTTCATGTCATCTATAGCTTAACCTAGGTATTATTATATATTTTTGCACACTAACTGCATGTTACTTTTAACTTAGCCTTACATAGCTGTATCCAACTTTTTTTGTTATGTTCAATTTTGGGCACTCGTTGTCTACATTTTAGTAACTTTTTTCTATGCCAATTTCTTTGTAATGACTGTTTCTGCCAAAATAAAGAGAAAAAAAATCAAAAACATTTCTTACTAGCAGTTGAGATTTTTACCTAAATGTGAAAACGTAAAATCGCTTTGAAACTCTTTGGAATAATTCTTTTCACCGATTCTACTTTATGCAGTAAATACGAGTTAAGTACTTACAAATTTTCAGATTGTAATTTTTTAGGATAACTGCTGATTTATGCTAGACTAGCGGATCCTCGCAGTTTCACCCGCGTGGTACCCGTTCCCGTACGAATATTGAGATAAAATATAGCCTATGTCACTCGGGAAGAATGTAGCTTTCTAATGGTGAAAGAATTTTCTAAATCGGTCCAGTAGTTTCGGAGCCTATTCGATGCAAACAAACAAACAAAGCAACAATCAAATCTTTCCTCTTTATAATATTAGTCTATTCTTACGCTCTATCTATATAGAGCGTAAGGATAGACCTTCACTTAACTGCTCTGCCACGTGCATGGAGTAGCAGTGCGTATGGTAGCCAACGTTATTACAAATAATAAAGAGTTGAAGGATATTTAAAAAGAATAAAGTGTATTTATGTTAAGTACATACATTCCAAGTCATTTCTTCTATGGCCGCTTCCGCGTCTGCGCTCGGTAAAAATCGAATACTAATCTTTTCCCTAAGATTAAAACAAAAAAATGTACTGTACTAGCGCCAAAATTTCCCAGTCGCGCATGCGCGCAGACTTATCTGTCACGTACCTTTATTGGTGATACGAAGTACTATATTAAAGTATGATACAATTTATATACTTTTAAGGTCTACTTTTGGATTTTTTTATTTTTTACTAGTAATACGTACGTACACAGAAAATGATTAAGGCTCAGGAAACATTAACATAGAAATAAGAAGCGATTTTACGTTTTGGTAAAAATCCAACTTCAAGTGAGAAATGTTTTTAAATTTCTTTACATACTTATTTTAACTAGAAACACGTACGTATACAGATAGTTATTGAGGCTTAGGAAACATTCACAGATAAATTATAAGCGTTTTTACGGTTTCACGTTTAGGTAAGACTCTCAACTTCTATTATGAAATGTTCCTGAATTTCTTCATGTACTAATTGTTGATACGTACGTATACACACAGTATTTGAGGCTGAGGAAACATTAACAGAGATTTTAGAAGCGATTTAACGATTTCACGTTTAGGTAAAAATATCAAGTTCTAGTAAGAAATGTTTTTCGACTCCTTCATATACTCATTCTAACTCGTAATGCGTTATGCAGAAAGTATTTGAGGGTAAGGAAACGTTATCAGAGAAATTATAAGCAATTTTATGTTTTCGCGTGTAAGTGAAAATCTCAACTTCTAGCAAGAAATGTTTTTTAATTCCTTTATAAACTTATTCTACCTAGTAATAGGTACGCAAACAGAAAGTAATGGGGCTAAGGAACCATTGACAGAGAAATAAGAAGCGATTTAACGTTTTCACGTTTAGGTAAAAATCTCGAGTTCTAGTAAGAAATGTTATTGGATTCCTGCATATACTAATTCTAACTCGTAAAACGTACGTATGCAGTTGGTATTTGAGGCTAAATAAACATTAACAGAGAAATTAGAAGCAATTTTATGTTTTCACATTTAGGTTAAAATCTCACCTTCTAGCAAGAAATGTTTTTTTCTAACTTTATTAACTTATTTTACCTAGTAATAGGTACGCATACAGAAAGTAATAAGGCTAAGGAACCATTCTCAAAGAAATTAGAAGCGATTTTCAAGCGCTCATGGCACGTCAAAAATGACTAACTTGCCGTTGGAAATATTCTTGGATTCCTGCAGATCCTGAATCAGCATTACTTACTTTACAATCGTGCCAAATTTGAGCGACGGGGGACTTTATCGGGTTACATATGCCCCGTTGATGGGACTACACGCATAGAGCACATAATAATATGCAGTTAAATTAATTATTTAATGGAATTTAGACAATAGTCGGCGAGGTGTGGCGAGTTCTTTATTTACTAGTCTGTTAAAAAGGACGTTGAAAAAGAACAATGAGTCGTAACGTATCCACCCTTGTATCAAGTTGAGACCTATCTATACCATTAGAAAGGTCTTTAAAAAATTGTTTTTTTTGCGCCCTTTGGAAAGCATGCATTTCAAGTACTTAATATTGACAACGCGCACCACCCTTTTTAATTTCAGTTACTGAATAGACGGTTATTTTGTACTTTTTAGTCTGTTCCTATAAAAGTGTGTTTTTTTAGTTTTTTAAACTACCAATATTTTTTTAATTTAATAAATGGCAAGCCATGAATGGATGGTAATGGATTTCACAGTACATTCATGTCTCTGCACACGCCGTAAGTCAAAGGCGTGATTGTATGTAGGTATAAAGAGCGCAATCTCGACGGGTTTCCTAGTGGTTATTAAGGAGTGCCACTGGCTTCCTCCCTGCTCCATCATCAGACTTTTACCACCAAATGTAGCGAATATGTCTCATCAGAACGAAACAAATGAGTCCAAACTCGATTGGTTTCCTAGTGGTTATTAAGGAGTGCTACTAGCTTCCTTCCTGCTCCATCATCGGACCTTTACCACCAAGTGTAGTGAGTAGGTCTCATCAGAACGAAACAAATTAGCTCAAACTCGAGGGGTTTTCTAGTGGTCATTAAGGAGTGCCACTGGCTTCCTCCCTGCTTCAACATCAGACCCTCACCACTAAGTGTAGCGAATAGGTCCCATAAGAACGAAACAAATGCCCACAAATTTGAGGGGTTTCCTAGTGGTCATTTAGAAGTGCCACTGGTTTCCTCCCTGCTCCATCGTCAGACCCTCACCACCAAGTGTAGCAAATAGGTCTCATTAGAACGAAACAACTGAACCCAAACTCGAGAGATTTCATAGCAGCCATTGAAGAGTTCTATGGCCCACCTCTTGACTCCATCATCAGATCTGCTCGATAGTAGCAAATTATTGTATTGTCATCAGATTCCTATAGACTTGCAAAGTTTCAAATCAATACGACAATTAGAAGTAGGTTAAAATTGAATTCCAAGATTTTCTTACATTGTGACTTAGTTAGTTAGTTACAGGTGAAGCTAATAAAAGTGTGTTAAAAAATATGTAGTTTAAAAAACTATAAAAACACACTTTTATAGGAACAGACTAAAAGTACAAAATAACCGTCTATTCAGTAACTGAAATTAAAAAGCGTGGTGCGCGTTGTCAATATTAAGTACTTTAATGCATGCTTTGCAAAGGGCGCACCACGCTTTTAAATTTCACTTACTGAATAGACGGTTATTTTGTACTTTTAGTCTGTTCCTATAAAAGTGTGTTTTTATAGTTTTTTAAACTACACATTTATTTTTTACTTTTTAGTTTAACAAATGGCAAGCTATGAATGGGGATGGTAATCGATTTCACAGTCCATTCATGTGTCTGCCCACCCCGTAAACATTATAACTCAAAGGCGTGATTGTATGTATTTAGTTTTACAAATTCAAGTGGAGTCTATTAGTTACCAGATGCGCGAGCCGAACCCTTACTTCCTCCCTGCTCTATCATCAGACCCTCACCACCAAGTGTAGCGAATAGGTCTCGTCAGAACGAAACAACGGAGCCTAAACTCGAGGGGTTTCCTAGTGTTCATTAAGGAGTGCCACTGACCTCCTCCTTGCTCCATCATCAAACCCACACCACCAAGTGTAGCTAATAGGTCACATCTGAACGAAACAAATGAGCCAGAACTCGAAGGGTTTCCTATTGGCCATTAAGGAGTGCCACTTGCTTCCTCCCAGCTCCATCATCAGACACTCACCACCAAGTGTAACGAATAGGTCTTATCAAAGCGAAACAAATGAGCACAAACTCGAGGTGTTTCCTATTGGTCATTAAGAAGTGTCACTGGCTTCTTTCCTGCTCCATCATCAGACCCTCGCCACCAAGTGTAGCGAATAGGTCTCATCAGAACGAAACAAATGAGCCAGAACTCGAGGTGTTTCCTATTGGTCGTTAAGTAGTGCCACTGGCTTCCTCCCTGCTTCATCATCAGACCCTCACCACCAAGTGCAGCCCATATGTCTCGTCAGAACGAAACAACGGAGCCTAAACTCGAGGGGTTTCCTAGTGGTCATTAAGAAGTGCCACTGGCTTCCTCCCTGCTCCATCATCAGACCCTCACCATTAAGTGTAACGAATAGGTCTCATCAGAACAAAACAAATGAGCCTAAACTCGAGGGGTTTCCTAGCAGTCATTGAAGAGTTCTATTGCCCACCTCTTGACTCCATCATCAGATCAGCTCGAAAGTAGCAAATTATTGTATTGTCATCGGATTCCTATAAACTTTCAAAGTTTCAAATCAATACGACAATTAGAAGTAGGTTAAAATTGAATTCCAAGATTTTCTTACATTGTGACTTATTTAGTTAGTTACAGGTGAAGCTAATAAAAGTGTGTTAAAAAAGGCGTTCGCTTTGTCAGTTCAAACGATGTACCCATCAGTGCCTTCAGTGAGCCTTAAGGCTCATTTTCATTGTTCGATGTAGCTCGTATGCGGGGTGCTAGAGATTTCTGAATACCATTGATGCCATTGGCCAGATTTCTTATGCGAAAACATGAAAATAGTGCATAAGTAGTGTATACTGATCGTGTATAGTATTGTCAAACTGTAGGTTTTCGTTTTAAGCCAAAATAAAATATTACGCCCGCTGTAGTGCTTCCCCGCATGTGGCTTACCGACCGCGTGATCGACTTACCCTTTCATTAGTCCAGCAGGGAGTGCCCCTACGCTGTATAACGACCGAATTTTTGACCAATGAAAATGAGCCTTTACAATTCCAAAGCTCTACTAGTACTATCACACCCGCTAATTCAGTGCAATTCATCTTGCTGACACGTCAATGCACTCGAAGACAAACGACGTGATATAATAACGTGATTAACGTGTATCGTAATACAAAGCATGTTTAGTCTTAACATAGGGAAAACTTAATTTCCTTGCTATAAAAGTCTTGGTTGTTGACACTTCCTACTAGTTTCAAAGTGACTTATTTATATTTATACCGAAATAAGGTCGTCGTGAAATATAGTACACTAGCTGCTGCTCCCGTGGAACCCGCTCCAGTGGAAATATCGGAATAAAATAAAACCTATGTTACTCAGGAAGAACGTAGCTCTCTATGGTAAAAGAAAAATTTGTTTTAAAAATTTTGTTTTTAAAATTGGTCCTGTAGTTTTTATTTTTATCCATTACAAACAAACAAGAAAAATTTAAAATGAAGTATTTAGAAAAAAATCGACCCATCTCACAACCAGCTCTGATGGGACTCGAATCCACGACCTTTCGCTGTCCGGGTGACTGCTCTAACCACTGAGCTATGGAGTCGTTACGAGAAGCGTCGAATTTATCCAATACTTTTTACGCGCTGTATAGCCAGCGTTAATTTTATCAATATGTGAAGATATTACCATAGTATTAGTGAGGGTTCACATACGAAAGAAATACATTTCCAGATATTTGACAACCGCTAAAGATGAAATTATTGCTTCCTATTGTAAGTTATTTAAATTTTTACTTTTTTGCATTCACAATGCAATTTTTTTAATTTTATTATTGAAAAATTTAAAATAAACAAGAAATCAAATCTTACCTGTGTATAATATTAGTATAGAATCTATACTATCTATACTATAGATAAACCCGGGCTTACCATCAATGCTTAAGTGCTTCCGGAAGGATTCAAAAATATTTCGTCTATTTATATTTTACTGGCTTTTCGCTGGCGACTTTGCCCGCGTGAGCTAGTCAATGTTTTCCTTTCGGAATGAGACATTTTACCGGGGTCAAACGTAGCTAATATGCTATTCTTGAACATTATCTATCGGTGTGTCAAATTTTGTACAGATTCGTTCGGCTGTTTCGCCGTGATTGAGTAGCATACAATAATATTAGTAAGATTTCTTTAACGTTTTTGCGTCATTGCGTAACACATTTTGCATTGTACCCGAATAAAAATATGCTTGGTAGGACCTTGTTAAAACCAGCGTTTCGTAAAACTAAACAGACATATAGGCAAAAGCTCAACAGTAAAAACAGTTTTGTCATCCCTGGAACAAATATTTCAAATACATCGACAACCAAATAACAAATTCGTTTGGACAAAGCCAGCTTGCAATAGTTAGCCGAGAGTTTTAGATTTACATTTTTTCCTTTTTAATTGCAAGCGTGGTATCGCTTGAAACTCTAACTACTGAAACCCTACAAAACAGAGTTGTGAAATATTTGGATTTAGAGCGAACCAGTACGAAATACCTTGGTAATATCAAACCTGATTTTTTTACAACGATAGTGCTGGTAAGGATATTCCCATCGCCACACCTTTTAAAACATAAATATACGAAAATATTCTAGACAGATGCTCGTGACTTCGAGTTCATGGGTATAATATTTTTTATAATATTTTTTGTTTGATTTTGGATAGTCCTCAGGTAAATCAACCCCTATGCTTTGCTTTCTTCGCAATGATGATTTTACACCAAAGAATGATAAAACATTCGGACCTCGGACACGCTTGCACTTTGGATAATCTTCGTATCACTGGAACACCAATAGCCACCGAACATATTGCCGACATGTTTTCTTAGGATATATCCAAACTACGTTTGCATACGAGAACTTTCATTTTACTCGGCATATTGGCGGATGAACGAAATTCCGTTTTTATTGAGTGTCCTAATCTAACATCAAAGAGAATATATAGGTAGTAAAAGTGATTTGCAGTAGTCAAAGCATGGATATTCTACACTGATTTTTGATCGACAACATTTTAAGAAATATTATTTTTATAAAAAAATAAAACCGCCTTCTAAAAAACCACATCAAAAAAGTAAGAAATAATTCCTCACCAAATAAATAACGTAAGTACTTTGAAGTCGGGCGTGAAACATGTACAATTTTTTGTTGTTTTTGTTAAAACGTTTTCACTTTTAACAAAACAAGAATCATCTAAATCGGTTTATAAACAAAGGAGTTATGCCTAAAGATACGTATTAAATTCACATAAAGTGGTAACGAAAACGACAGTATTTTCAAGATTTCCTGAAAACTACTGAACCGATTTCAAAATTTCAAAAAATGGGACCAACTTGGAAACCAACCTGATGTAATAACGTTTGAACCATTTCAATCGGTTCAGCCGTCTCCGAGTAATAAGTGGACATACACAAAAAAAAAAAAAAAAAAAAAAAAACATACATACAGACGAATAGAGAACCTCCTCCTTTTTGATTTAGAAGTCGGTTAAAAAGGTCACCGAAATCTTATATATTTTGTGTATGTTTCAGCTTTATTATCTTTGTAGTTTTTTTGCATATAAGCTGAAATTTATCGTAATTCAACATGTATAAATCTAAGATAGCTAGCTGTATGTTTAGTAATCGCCCTGGACAATCGGATTTGCGAAGCTTTAGGTAGGTACCCAGTGTCAAAAATTATTACGCTAGGCGGTTGCTTCGTTACCGTTTGTCTTAAATTACTGTTTTGTTATTAATTTTCTGTTTATAAAACGAGTGTGTAGCAAAATATATGTGTATTCTTTTTTAAGACAAATCAGGGTACAACCATTTAATTCCATCACACGTAATAACAAGAATAACAGGCAAAAATCTCGTCACCAATTTTTTTTACTTGTCTTATTTCGTGTCCTATCAACCTCAACAAAGTAAGTCAGGTCACAAAAAATGCCCAAAACACTGAGAAAAATAAAAGTATGGACAGAAAATTACCGCACAAATTGTATATTTCTAAATCTCTCAAATCCTTCATCGCCTCGCACTTTGCTTAGTAATATTCGTTACTAAAGCCTTTTGAGCCACCGGGAGCAGCTTTCATTAAACAGAAAATTGCTAAATATATTTTAAGCTAGCAGCCGCCTGCGATTTTAGCTGTGTGAGCTTTTTCTTTTATTTAATAATTACAGACTTATAATAATGTGGAGTTTATTTATTATACATAATAAATAAAGTATACCTACATAAGCATACATACAGTTCATTTCTTGCCTTATACTATACCTTATACTAACAATCTGGTGTTTCTTTTAAACTGTCTATTTTGTGAAAGTGGGACAAAACTAATAAAGGTTCAAAACATTTATAACACAGATCATTTAAGGGAATCTGTTAATTAAAAATCACTTTTATGGATTTCAATACTTACGGTTTTTTTCCATCAAAATTATAAATTAAAGATATTTAATCCAACCCACTTTTTATTTAGCGCTTTTTTTTAAAAATAAAATGACTGTGTTTACTAAAACTCACAATTATAAATTGTTGTTCAAACATTTTCTATGAAAAATAGTAGATTGTATTACAAGGGAGCAAAATAATATATTTACGGCGAGGGCGCTATTTTGAATCCAGAGCGCAGTGAAGGATTCTAGAGTAGAATCTCGAGCGCAGCGAGGGATTCTAAATTAGAATCCTGAACGCAGCGAGAGATTCAATATACGCCGCCCGAGGTGAAAATAATTTTGCGGCCGAGTAATACACTCTGCTTTTCATCCCCCTCTATAAGAAAAGCAGTAAAGACAACTCAAACTACCTACCTTACTTTGTCGTTCGGATACATCATAGCGCTAGTCGGGCAAGAAAAAAAATTTGAGTTTTGAAATAAAAAAAAAAAAATAAAAAAATATATGTCCATCAGATTCCTTATAAGTATCTCCGGGGATGCCGTAGTGGGGTTGAAAATTTTGTTAGATTTTAGCTACGACTCACCGTTTACGAGATATTCTCAATTTTATAAAATTCCGTTTTTGAAAATTTCTCGGTCCCGAAAAAAGTCCCGGCCCCATACAAAATCAGTTGATTTTTTTTAAGTACTGCACACCCTTTGCTACACTCCAACCAATGCTTCTTTAATTATGTTCTAAATTCAAATCTCATCGTTTTGGACCCTGTTATGAAGCTGTTTAAAATTCAAATCTCATTTATACCCTCTTGTCATAACAGGTAAACAATGAATCGTTTTGGACCCTGTTATTAGATAAACAATCATCGCTTTTCAAATCCATGGGATGAAAAGATAATTATTTCTACGCTGATAATAATATTTTCAGCCCATTACTCATTAAAGATACTGAAACATTAAAAAACAATAAATAAAATACAAAACGTAAGCTAAAAACTTGTACGTCGATCATCGACATCAAATATCTCTCTATCTCTTATAGAGATTGAGTTTAATATCTCTATCTCTTATAGTTTAAAATTTTCCCACACTGACCCGTCCCGATGGATCACCCTGTATATCCTTACAGCAGGCCTAGCATGTGTGCCACGAGAAGTCAACATTATTTGGCTATTACAGTAATTTTGTCTCGTTCGTTTATTCTCATTACGCGCTGTAAACGATTTAAGTATCTCATGGGGTTTATGCTAGACCTACAGAATTGCACCCAGGAAAAGAGTCAACATAGAATGTACAATAATTACTACATAAACAATAAAAAACATCAAGAGTAACTATGAAGAGATAGCAAAAGCCCTGTTGAGATTCAGCATTTATTTCTCAATTTGAAAAGACTTAAGGACTCTAAAAACAAATCTAAAAGTAGGTTCGCGTTATTTGATATTCAATTAACTAACAGCAACACTTCGCTGAGTTTCCCTAAAAATCCCTGCTCAAATAATAATTACGAGACGTAGGCTTCGAAGAAAAAGTTCTACAGAAACGGGTCTGTCTTAACTCAAAATACGGCAAGTGGTTTAAATTCTTGTAATAAATAAACAAGTTTATTGTATTTTCTGGTATAACTTTTTAATAAGTATTTGTTTTTATTGGTGAAGATCTGTTATTGACTTTCTGTTGTTATGATTGTGTCTAACTTACTCTTGTAATATTGCTGTTGGTCTTCCGAAAAATAAAAAATAATATTAAATTAATAATATTATATAAGCTATAGAATATTAATAAAATATTTATGATGTGGACCTGGGACTTCCATTAACGTTCGGGCTACAATACTATACCCCTCACTGGGTTTAAATCTTAACAAAGTACTTATAATGTTGGCTTTTAATCATTGATTGACGCATGATGGTGATGATGGTTGGATGGTGATGGATGATGAATGCTTATGGCGATAGATTATTAACATATACATTTGTCATTCATTACAATATTTCAAATAATAGATTCACATAATAAAAGATTTGGAGATGGTTTTAATAAGTTTTTCCGAAATTTATTTCAGGAAAAACTTTAAAAATAAGGGCCCTTAAAAAATAAGGGCTTACATAAGTACATCGACTTTACGCATACAATTACCCTGTTTTAATCCATCCCAGCCTTACAACGCCGAGATAATCTTGTAATTTTATAAGTGTCGGCCGCGATCTGCTCGAGTTCCTTACGCCTGTCGCTTTTTAAAGAATTAATTGCGCAAGCCGCCGTATCCGCGAGATAAAAGTATCTTGTACCTTCCAGCACATTTGCATATTCTTCGAAGGTTTTTACTTCCAACGTTGGACCGTCGCGTCGCGTCTAGTGGTATTACGTTAACTTGGAAATGAATAGAGTTTGATAACTTTCGAGAACGGATGATGAATTTCATTACTTATTTTCAAGCGATCGGAGAATTAATCTTTTGTTGCTAATTAAGACGGGAAAAATAAATATTAAATAATTAATTGCGCAAGCCACCTAAGTGCTCGTTCTTGGAGAGGCGGCGCATCAGGCGGCGCGTTGTGCGTCGGGGGTGAATTGTGCTGTGCATCAGTTGGTTGTGCATCACATGGGTACAACATGTAATGACAATCCATAGGTTGTATTGATACAACAAAAAAATAACCACGAAATTTAAATTTCTAACCTATCACGTGTTAATTATGAACAAGAGTAACGGGACTCAACTCGACATTTATTACGTAGTACATAATTATGTACTTACAGCTTGACGTTTCGACTGTGTTGCTACAGCCGTGGTCACAAGCAGACACTGGCAGTGTTAGTGCTTACAAACCTCGACTTTATGCAGACAACGTTCCATTTTAATTATAATGGAACGCGAAAGTTTAAAATCTTCTATCACGTGTTCTACAGGACTTCCGAGCAACTCAAATATCAGGCCAATTTTAGGTATTTCGACCATTTGGTATTTAAAATGTGTGTGAATTAAACTTTGATGTTATAGCTATAGACATTTTAAACATTAGATGTTTAGTTCAATCATTAGGTATTTCGAACGTAGGTACACGCGTCACATTGACTTATTTGATTATACCTATTACGAGCGCGCAATGATAGCACAATCTGCCCGTGCTGCCTGACGCGTCGCCTCTCCTTTAACTCCAACGAGCCATTAACAAAGAATATATACAATTACGATTAACGTATTCGCGAGTTAAAAGTATCTTGTTCCTTCCAGCACATTTGTATATTATTCGAAGGTTATTATTTGCCAACATTGTGACCGTCCGTTGAGTCCGTCCGTTGAGGACCGTCCGTTGCGTCACACACAGTAAATATATATGCTCGTGGTTGCGTCTTACTAGACGCAATGTAATAACACTGTATTACACTTCGTTCACACGGGATCCGTCTTTGACGATTCGTGATCACGAATCGAGATTTTTTCACATGATGATGAATCGTAAAAAATGGGGCATACGTCTTAGTATACCTAATTTTGATATTGGAATTCGTATTTTGACTAGCCGTGAATATTTTTTTATTGAACAGCAAGACACGTTGGATATTCATAATACAAATTATAATAACATATAATAATGCGAATAATTTAAAACAAAAAAAAAACGAAAAAATGACAGTTTGGCATGACTCAGTGAATACACCTTTTATTCCTGGTAAAATATCGTACTTACTCAAAATTTATTACTATTCTCACTGTTCTGATTAACACTGAATATATTTAAATAAACTAACTTGTTCACCATTCACAAACTTTTTCTATATTAGGTACAGTCGAACCAATTGAATCAAGACCCATTTTGCTAATAACTTGTTTGAAAGCGTCTAAACTATAAAAGTCAATAAGCTTGAATTTCGACCTTATTGAAATCTAATAACTGTTGGAAAATAAACTTATCGTTGGTCACGATTCAATTGGTTTGACTGTACCTTCGACGACCGATTTGGCGCAGGGGTAGGATGCCTGCCTTCTGCGCTAGAGGTCTCGGGTTCGATTCCCGAACAAGACAAATATTTGTGTGCATGAACATGTCTATTTGTCTTGGTCTGGGTGTTTCCTATGTATATTAAGTATGTATTTACAAACAAAAAGTATTTAAGTATATATTTATCCGTTATCAAGTTTTCCATGATACAATTTCTTAATGAAATTAACATGGGCTTAGATAATTGGTGTGATTGTAAGAAGTTATTTATTTATTTATTATTTACCTTCATATTTTCTCATTTTACTAACCTCAAATTTTGGCTTAGGTATGTATTTTTATTTGAAAGAAAGAAAGAAGAAAAAAGTTTATTCAACAAAATAAATTATTACAAACACAAAAAAAATATTAAAAGAATGATGAATTTTGTTGAAACGGCTGCATCTCAGCATGTGCCACCGCCAAGGCGGTGACGCTGGTTTTCGGATGCAACCGAGACTACTTGCTTATGGCTCTATTAAAAAAAACTTATACTTACAGTCTTAAAAATAACAACATAAATAAATACCCCTCTACAAGATGGTTGGAAAATTTTTTTTTTTTTTTATTAATTATTTGTTGCCTATAAATGAAAATGTTAAAACTCGGCTATGATGTATCGAGCTTTTTTCTTTTGTATGAAATCACAGCCTTCTTAATGACGATAGAGAAGGCTGTGTATGAAATCAATAAATTTTGTGTCATACCTATCTGTTTGTCCTCTATGCGTTCCAAAATCATTGACCACATTGTGATGAAACTTTGGTAGGTTGTTTTGGAGACACACCAAAGCGAGGTAGGTACTGGCTAAAAAAGAGAAGAAAAAAATCTACTTATATTTAAATGTTGTGGGTATGTACAGCAAAATTTAAAATAAAAACCATATCGATAGCATAACTCTTAAAATAGTTTTACTTCAAACTCAAACCCCTTATTCCAAAACGTGGACTAAAATTAGCCCTGGCTTAAAACTGGTAATAAACTGGTAATGACACTTTTATTTTCCAAATGAAAGACAGAATGAGCATCAGTTTTAAACCAGGTCTAACTTTTATTTCCATGGTTTGGAATAGGGGGGTCAAAGATTTTTTACATTGTAGCAAATTAACATAGTAACAAAATACTCATAAACATTTGCGAAATTTGGCCAAATCGCTGGCTGGCCCCGTTTGGGTCCCCTTCATTGCCCTCTTTGCCCTCCTTGCCCATTCTCTACAAATACAAACAAATTAAACTTCACAAAAGTGAAACTAATTATTGCACAACAAAGAAATGTAGCGGGCAGACTACCAGGGACGAAATTATCAAGTTAGACTCCGTAGGTTCTGTTGTTTTACAACAAATGGCGATGGCGATGTCCGATGAAGGAACTGTATTACTAAATAATTAAAGAACGGCGAAAATAAAACCAGTCAAAATCTAATATATAAAAATCTCGTGTCACAGTGTTTGTAATCGAACTTCCCCGAAACGGCTTGACCATTTTTATGAAAAGTTTTGTTTATATTTGGTAAGTATGAGAATAGGTCGTGGGCTAATTTGATGTCCCGAAATTCCATGTACCCCGGGGCACAGCAAGCAAATATAATTAATATAAAAAGCCACTAACTAGCAAAATATTTTTTATATAATATAGACTATTTGAAAAAAAAAACAAATTGTTGTTAAACAAGAGCTACTGAATTATGTCTTACTTTTTGATAACTTAACTTCTATTTTTGAATGGATTTAAAAATTGCAATTATGATTAAAAACACAAAAATGCTGTAACGATTTAAAAGTTACTGAAATAAATTTTTAGATACTGATCAAGAATATTGAAAATTAAACTAAAGGCATTTCATTTTTATTTTCAGGCCGAGTCCATAGCATAAAACCAGGTTCCTCCTGACTTACATTTTGACTTAGAATATATATTTTTTTGTATTTCTCACTTTTCGGAAGGTAAATATTGTTCTGCCTCCTGAACCAAATTCTGGATACGCGCCTGTCAGACTGTGTACATCTCTATCAATAGATACGTGCAGTGCGCGACAGTGCAGAGACACACTGTTTCCGCAAAATAGCAATAAAGCCATCTACTCTAGCTTCCGCATACATATTGGAATTGGAAGCACTGCACTGCACCGCCACGGCAGCCCCACGTAGCACTCTCTGTAATATTGCACATGTAGGTCACTGTATTCCCGCAGCGTATCAATAAACTCTTTTTTTACTTAAACTACTGCTTTATTTTGCACTATGTAGTAGATGGACCGCCATTTATAGTTGCGACATCAGACATTTATTTCGACGTAGACTTTTTAAGAAAGGTACCCCACTAGCACGTTTTGTAAGGAAAATCATTTATGTCGGACCAGGCTAAATTATTTCCTTTGGGCTTTCTATTCTATACTATGCTCTAGGTAGGTATTTATTTTTGGAAATTGGTAAAGATAAAACTAAAATGATGTAGTCATTCGCAAAAATTCAGATAGTGTGCCTGTTGCTCATAAATATTATCACATCATAAACTATCATCGTATCACATTATAAAGGTATTAAATTATCGAAAAACAATATAAAAATAACGACAAGCCACGGCTACAATATTGAATTGGCTTTGGACCCAAGCTAAAGTAAGGTAGCGGAACACGAAGAATCTCGTACAATGACCTTATATTACCTGTCCCTGTCGCTCCCGCGTAAAAATGGTTGCGTCACGCTCGCACAGAGCTCGCTCCGAGCTCACACCGCCGTCTTTTGACAAAAAAATGGCGTTTCAACTTCTACTTTAAAAATATTTACTTAGTTCCACAAAAAATATAGTAAAATTTTTTATTAAAAGAAAACTAAGTGCAACTAAAAAGGACACTGCTCAGCACAAGTTGCAGCATGAACATCACCTGCACTGGTGATGTTCATGCTGCAACTTGTGCACAGTCCACATGGTGTTGCTGAGCGCGTCGGTTGGTGATCTAAAGGAGCTCATGGGTATCTGCGAAGTATATGCAAATGTCCATGGCCTAAAATACAATCCCAAAAAAGCCAGCTCATGGTATTCAAGGCTGGGTCTAAATGCCCGACGGACGTGCCCCCCTGTTAGCTTGGGTGGTGTCACCCTTAGTAAAATAAATAGTGCTAAGTATCTAGGTCATATTGTGACAGATGATTTAAAAGATGATGATGATATTGAGCGCGAACGGAGAGCGCTGTCCGTGAGGTCGAACATCATAGCCCGCAGGTTCGCTAGGTGTTCTGTTCCTGTAAAAATAACATTATTTCATGCCTATTGCACCTCATTTTATACATGCAGCCTGTGGGTTAGACACACCTGTCGAGCGCTAGAAACCCTTCGCGTCCAATACAACAACCGTTTAGGGCGCTGTTGCGGCTGCCTCGCTTCTGTAGCCAATCGGGGATGTTCGCCGAAGCGGGTGTAGATGGTTTTTTCGCCATCATGCGAAAAAGGGCGGCTTCGATGGCGCAGCGGACGCGCGACAGCAGCAACAGCCTCCTGAGCATGGTTGCAGGGTCGGTTGACGGTCACTTTATGGGGCCTAACCTTCGTGTTATTGTTAATCGAAGGGCCTGACTATCCTTACAGACCAGTGCGTCATATCCAAAGACAATTTTAAATTTTAATTTTGTAAACCCTACAATTTTTTACTAACGATAAGGTTACTAACTAACACAATTAACTTTAGTAGCTTGATTAATTGAATTGATTATTATTATTATATCACCTGCACTGCAACGCTGATAATTCTGCAGAGCCCTAATACTACGTGCATGCGTGGGTTTAAATTATACTAATAATCTTAATCAATTATTATTTGAAGAGAAAATTTATACTTAAATACTTATTTTTATATACTTACATAAGAGAATGCATAAATAAAGTACATACTACAGATTATTTACACAAAAACTAAAATATTAATATTATAAGTATTAACATAATTACAGACACGTCCTCTAACATTGCATCTGTTGACTAAGTTGAGTGACTGCGTTTGAAAGAATAAATGAGTAGTTTCAAGCTATGTAGTAGTATGTATGTATACATGTAGTAGTCCACAGTCGCAATAAGAATAAAGGCCCCATGCAATTTGTCTACTAGCCGAGGCTTTGCAGCAGTCTGCAACTGGTACCATCGTTAGTGGAGATAATGCCTTGGATAACCGTTATAAAAATTAAATAGTGAAAACTGCAGAGTATAAAAATCAGAAGTACGCCATCTTAATACTTTTACTAGGAGCTCCGCGCGGTTTTACCCGCGTGGTACGTACTTATTCCCGTGGGAATATGAGGATGAAATATAGCCTATGTCACTCTGGAAGAATGTAGTTTTCTAACGATGAAAGAATTTATAATTGGTCCTGTAATTTTGAGTTTATCCATTAGTATTTTTTTCACTTAGACCATTGTTTCATAGATTTTCTAATCCTGTCATCATGCGTAGTCATGTGCTATAAAGTAGGAACAAAAAATCATGTGATTATTGGTCACTGTGGGGTATAGTATGGCTATAGTTGATTAATAAAGAGTAAGACAAACATTTTGAGGCTGTGTCAGTCTGCATTCAACTGTATTAATATTTTGTGTTGCTTTTTCGTAATCTCATATGAAATACAGAGAACAATAACGTAATATAGGAGGCATCACGATATTTTCTTATCTAATCCCAATGTTATTTGCGGTGGGGTATGACATAGCATCTAATCAAATCTCAAAGCCTCATTTCACTTTGGCAGAAGCCCAACTCTTCTATAGGTCTCGTAAAACATCACTTAACCGTTCTAGGGTTATATTAGTATGAGCAATCACACCTACAGACTACAGGCTCACTTATAAGAGTAATGTGTAACCTAATATGATTATATTTTAGTAGCCTTCCGCCCGCGGCTTCGCCCGTGTGAACTACAAGACGTTATTCCGCGGGAACCTGATATTTTTTACTGGGATAAAAAGAAGCCTATGTCCACTGTCCAGCTCCCAAACTATCCCCATACCAAAAATAACGTCGATCCGCTGCTCCCTTTCGAAGTGAAAGACGGACAAACAAACAAACAAACAAACACACATTTACATTTGTAATATTAGTATGGATTGAATTTAAGGTATGTTGATGTTAATTTTTTTATATTTCGCAGCTATTTAGTAACTAGACAGAGTTTGCCTAAATCAATTATCCACTTTTCGTCGTATCCTACGAAAAGGGGCGTAATTGCAAAACAGCAACTTTACAGGAGAAGCTTTTTTGTGTTTATAAAAAAATCGGATAAAGGTATTGATAATGTTTGATTTCAATAGCACGTATTGGCATCCTGTTCTTTGTATTAAACATGATTTTGGTAATAATAATAATAATTTAATAATTTATGTTCCTTTATTCCTTATTCTCCGATGTATTTCTGCTAAAGAGCTCCCAACTTGGGTTCTTATGTACATTGGGGCCTTATTTGTCGGAAATATAAAGACAACAAAAGGACATGAATTTCGTTTACCATTTAAAAAATACAAGTAAACCTCATATGATATACTAACTCTCGTTAATTAGGACTTAACAATTAATTTGACGTAGAATAAAGACACAAATAACATAAGGGCTTCCTCTCTTCCATACTTTAGTTTTTTTTCTATTCCGCAGAAAAAGAACACAACCAACACAAGGGCTTTTTTCAGCGTTTTACGAGGTTTAAGGATGTGCATAAATCGAAATATATTTACTACTAGCTTCCGCCCGCGACTTCGTCCGCGTGGACATTCGAGACAATACTTAGGGGACAAATAACCAGGATAAAACGTATTATAAGTATGTTTTAATTTCATAAAAATCCGATTAGCCGTTTTTAAGTTATTAGGCGGGTCCTCCCTCACCAAGTGAGCAGACTCGTGCGAGGCCCGCCGCACGTGGCAAACGTTCTGCCTCGTGCGAGGCTGCTCGCTTGGTGAGGGAGGACCTGCCTAATCACGTAAAAACGGCTGATCGGATTTTTATGACATTAAAACATACTTATAATACTTTTTATCCTGGTTATTTGTCCCCTAAGTATTGTCTCGAATGTCCACGCGGACGAAGTCGCGGGCGGAAGCTAGTAATATTATAAATGTGAAAGTTAAGATGTTTGGATGTTTGTATGTTTGTTACTCAATCACGCCAAGACGGCTGAACGGATATGGCTGAAATTTAGGACACTGATACATTGTAGCCTGGAGAGGAACATAGGCTACTTTTTATCCCGTAAAAATGTCACATTCTCGCGGGATAAGGTCGTGAAGTCCACGCGGGCGAAGCCACGGGCGGAAAGCTAGTTTAATATATATTAGTACAGCTCTATGAATGCTATGATACATATTAGCACATTAAAAATTTACATAACATAGCCTTCCGACCGCGGTTTCGCCCGCGTCTACTACACTACGTTATCCCGAGGTAAAGTGATATTTTTAGTCTATGTCACTTTCTAGCTCCTAAACTACCTACATACTAAAAATCACGTCGATCCGTTGCTCCGTTTTGACGTGAAAGTCGGACATACAAAGAAACACACTTTCATATTAATAATATTCGAGATAGTACCTATGTCAACAGAAAATACTAATAACGCTGAACAACTTCTCTTATGATGCTATATTTGTATCTCTTATAGTTTAGCTGGGCTGCTAGGGTTCCACATCAGGTGAACCAGACCTTCAAACTTTGTATGACAGTAGAAAATGCTCATCACGTTTAATAATTTTCCTTAAGCCGGTACTTTTTATATCTCTCATAGATTGGTTGGACTGCTATGGTTCCACATCAGATATTACGATCGTCAAAATAAATTATAGCCTATATGTTGGCGAGGACCAATAGCCTATATAACAAAAAAAGTTTCATCAAAATCCGTTCAGTAGTTTTTGTGTGAAACGCGGACAACAGACAGACAGACAGACAGACGAAAAATTCAAAAACTATATTTTTGGTATCTGTTTCGTTTAAGAAGACCCCTGGTGGTATTTTTTTCTATTTCTTTTCAATATACAGAATTGGATCGTTTACAGTTTTATTATCAGTATAGATAGATAGATCTGTTTCGTTTAAGAAGAAACCTGGTGGTATTTTTTTCTATTTCTTTTCAATGTACAAAATTGGATCGTTTACAGTTTTATTATAAGTATAGATATATAGACTGTATGTCAAAAGAAAATACTTATCACGCTGAACAACTTTTCTTAAGACGCCATGTTTGTATCTCATATAGTTTATCCTGGCTGCTAGGGTTCCACATCAGGTGAACCAGACCTTCAAACTTTGTACGTCAATAGAAAGTGCCCATCACGTTTAACAATTTTCCTTAAGACGGTATTTTTATATCTCTCATAGTTTGGCTGGACTGCTATGGTTCCACATCAGATATTACGATCTTCAAAATAAATTATAGCCTATATGTTGGCGAGGACCAATAGCTGTATAACAAAAAAAGTTTCATCAAAATTCGTTCAGTAGTTTTTGTGTGAAACGCGGACAACAGACAGACAGACAAAAAATTCAAAAACTATATTTTTGGTATCTGTTTCGTTTAAGAAGACCCCTTGTGGTATTTTTTCTATTTCTTTTCAATGTACAGAATTGGATCGTTTACAGTTTTATTATAAGTATAGATATATAGACTGTATGTCAAAAGAAAATACTTATCACGCTGAACAACTTTTCTTAAGACGCCATGTTTGTATCTCATATAGTTTATCCTGGCTGCTAGGGTTCCACATCAGGTGAACCAGACCTTCAAACTTTGTACGTCAATAGAAAGTGCCCATCACGTTTAACAATTTTCCTTAAGACGGTATTTTTATATCTCTCATAGTTTGGCTGGACTGCTATGGTTCCACATCAGATATTACGATCTTCAAAATAAATTATAGCCTATATGTTGGCGAGGACCAATAGCTGTATAACAAAAAAAGTTTCATCAAAATCTGTTCAGTAGTTTTTGTGTGAAACGCGGACAACAGACAGACAGACAGACAAAAAATTCAAAAACTATATTTTTGGTATCTGTTTCGTTTAAGAAGACCCCTGGTGGTATTTTTTTCTATTTCTTTTCAATGTACAGAATTGGATCGTTTACAGTTTTATTATATGTATAGATTATAACTAAACCGTTTAAGATAGCTTAAACACGGTAATAATTCCAAATTCCAAATTCCAAATTCCAAATAATTTATTGTGAAACACAGGTATGGGGTTGTTATAAATTAATTACATTGTTCAGCTGGTTTCCGCCATTATGGCATACAATTAGTTGAGTAGGCTTTACAAATTACAAATTTATAACAAGATTTTACTAAACACTAGTTACAATTCATTTTCATTTAAATTTTCGGATAACAATAATTTCATTCAATACATTTGCATACATTTTATCAATGTCAATTTATAAATTTTAACATAAGTACATACAATCTATTAGGTATTCTACATTATTTGTCAAAAACTTTAAAATGTCAAAAAAAAAAAAAAAAAACTATCATTATAATTTATGTTCATGATTACACATCAAATAAATTATTAAAAATGTCAAAAACGATAAATTATGTTATTATATTAACGTCCGATAAAAAATCATTGAGGGAGTAATAACTTTTGTCAATGAGGAACATTTTTAATTTATTCTTAAAAGTATTTATATCATTATCACCTTTGCGTATTGAAACCGGAATCTTATTATAGATGCGTGATGCGTTACAGAACACACTGTCACTCAGCAACTTTGTTTTGTTTGGAATCATGCGAAGTTTATCTTTATTTCGAACTCCAGAGAAAGTTTCAAACATATGTATGTTTTCTCTAGTAAAAATAGCGCATTCTAATATATAGAGACATGGAAAAGTCAAGAGTCCATGTTTTTTAAAGTATGGTTTACAGGAGTCCGTTTGTTTCAAATGGTGCATTGCCCTGATGCAGCGCTTTTGAGCCCTAAAAACTTTTTGTTTATTTGTTGCATTACCCCAAAATATAACGGCGAATCTTAGAGTCGAAGAGACATAACCGTGATACGCAGTCAGCAGTGCATTTGTGTTCACGATTTTACTTAAGTTATAAAGGGCGTAGGAATACTGACTTAATTTATTACAAACATGTTCTATATGTGAATTCCATTTAAGATCATTGTCAATATGTAAACCTAAAAATTTTGCTGTTTTTGTGTCATTTATTCGTTTCCCAGAGTATGTTATGTTTAGTTGTACACAATTTGCTTTACGTTGTTGAAAAATCATTACTTTAGTTTTATCTAAATTGACCATCAGATTATTAGATTCAAGCCACTTTATAATATTCAACAGACTAGTATTAATGTTTGTTTCTAATGTTTGCAAGGTGTTGCCACTAAACAGAATCGTACTATCATCTGCAAAGAGAGTAACGTGATTATCAGTAGCTGCTGGTAAATCATTAATGTAGACTAAGAAAAGTAAAGGGCCCAATATGCTACCTTGAGGTACCCCAAACTTTACCAATCTCATATGAGAATGATGAGCTACTTCAATTTTCGTTGACAAGTCAATTTTTTCTATTAATGTCCCTTGCCGCCTATTTGTTAGATATGACTTAATCAATTCATGTGCATTGCCTCTAATACCGCAGTGATGTAACTTTTGCAAGAGTATATTAAAATCTACATAGTCGAATGCCTTTGTCATGTCCATATAAAGCGCGACTGTGGGAACTCTTTTATCAACATTATTCGTAACTTTAAGCAAGAAATTATAAATAGCTAAGTTAATGGACTTTTTCTTCCTAAACCCGTATTGCTCTGGTGCAAGAATATTATTGCTTTCAAGAAAAGAATATATATACTTGTATAAAATCTTTTCAAATATTTTAGAGAAGACAGACAATAATGCTATTGGTCTATATGCATCCAAGTTAAAGTGGTCTCCTTTTTTATATAAAGGTTTGATTATTGATTGCTTTAACTTTTCTGGGAAGATACCTTCCACAATACACAAATTTATTAAATGACAAAGCACAGGTGCAATTATTTGTGCGACATATTTTATAATTAACGTCGTGTAACCATCAAGTCCTGAACTGTTAGTGTTCTTCAAAGATTTTATTACCTTAATAATGTCAAAAGCTGTCGTAGGACCCATAAAGATTGAATTTGGAATGTCAACGGTAGATTTAATTTTGTCAGCCTTAATTGTTGTCTTTTTAACTTCATCAATAAAGTGATCGTTGAAGGTGTTAGCAATATGCAACGGATCAGTAGTTGTCTCACCCTTGACGATAATTTTCCTAATACTATCCTTAGGATAATTATTTTTGGACTTATTTATAATTTTCCAAGTGGCTTTACATTTATTTGAAGAGTTTTTTATATAATAATCATTACGTGCCTTTTGTGTCAGCTTTAAAATAGATTTATAACGTTTCGCGTATGATTTGTAATCCTTCTTTGTTTTTGAATCGCGTTGTTTCCTATGTATCCATAGAAGTTCTCGTTTACGCTTACTACATACTCGAATTCCTCGAGATATCCATTTGGGCCGAACGATTGCTTTACATTTTATGCGATTGACGGGAAAACATAAGTCATAGAAACATTTAAAAATTTCATCAAATTTGTTGTATGCATCATTTGGGTCACTTAAATTAAAAATGTCATCAAAACCTACGTTACCTAAACTATCAATAAATTTTTTTCTATTATGACATGAATAATCACGCCTCATAATGTACCAATACTTTAGTCGACTAGTTTTCTTAACGGGAAAACGTAGCATTTGAGCAGAATGATCTGACAATGCTAACTCGATAACTTTACCTGAGCATCCTCTAAAATTATGCGCCATATTATCCAGGCAAGTTTTACTAACTAATCTAGTTGGCTCTTTAAATTGTAATCTAAGTCCAAAACAGTTAAGGATATATATAAGTTCTTTTGTTTGATTAGTCGGCTTTAGCACATCTATATTTAAATCCCCACATAAAATAACTTTTCTCATCGTTGAACTCACATTAGATAACACAGTATGAAGTTTATTAAAGAAAATGTCAAACCTAAAATAATCATATTTTGGTGGCCTGTAAATGCACAGTACATATAAATTATGTTCTGGAATTTCGATAGCACATATTTCTATAACATTCGGAATGGATAGGTCTCTTAAATGAGTCAAACAGTTATAATTAATTTTATGTCCAACTAATATACAACAACCACCATGTCTACCGCTTCTGCAAAAATAGGTCGCCAATCTGTAGTTAGGTATAAATAAATTAGATATGTCATTATCAGTCATGTTATGCTCTGTGATACATAAAACGTCAATTAAAGTACCTTTACTGTTAAGTTCATCCAAAGAAACTGTCAGCATATCGGACTTGTTAATTAGACCATCGATATTTTGGTGCAACACAACAATATAATTATAAACGAAAAAGATCATTTGTATCAGGTCTGCCCTCTACACATTTTGAGGTGATATTGTGCTCATTCTGTTCGTCATTTACAAAATAGGTCATATCAGTCTGTGTACTTTTATCTTCAAACATATTTAAATCTGCAGTTTCCTTAGCTAATGTATACTGTTTAAACTTATAAGTATAATCCAGGTGAAGTATTTCTTTTAAAAGAGATCGAACAAGGTATATTTTTGAAAAATAACAATCATCATAATCCATTCTTAAGTATAAAACATTGTCATGCCTACTGGATATAAAACGATACAAATAATTTATCTTATAAATGTTTAAATTTGAATTATATGGAGCTTCAACAAGAATTACTTTGGTATTACGTATATTATTTAACCACATATTTAGTCGTATTTGAAGGAGTTCCGGGTTCCTATCATTTGTCCCGCCGAGAATTATTATAGTGTCCTTTTCCGTCAAATGTAATTGATCCAATTTCACAGAATTCAAAATTTCACCAAGTGAGGCACCTGGTTTTATAAAGCAAAATACCTGAAAATCATCTCCTGTTACCTTTTGTAACCTTTCTCTAAGTCCTCTAGCCTGTTGATCGCCTAAAATTACAATTTTTTTCTTCTCTTCCTCTTTGATGCTTCTGTTTTTTACTTTTTGGTCGCTTACGCTTTGAAGTGACTTAGGTATAGGTGTGTTGAGAGATTCTGCTAGAAATAATGGTGGTTTTTCGAATAAATTACCTGATATGTCCCTCCTACATATAGGTAGTTCTGAAAATTGATCTTGACGTGAATGAGTTTTGTTACGACATCGAATTGGTGTTAGGTTCAAACTAAAGTGCACATTTCTATGATGATGTATTGGAGATTCTCTTGATACTCGCATACCTATATTTACCATCTTTTTTTTCATAGGAGTGTTTTTCATAGTGGTAGGATAATCATTCGCTAATTTTTTAAGTGTCTCGATTTGTATTTCTTTCTCTTTCAGTTGATCCTTCAGTTCATTTATTGCAGAATTCAAATTTTCCACTTCGATGTCGGCAATAGTAAGTTTGTCTGTAGCAATCTTTAGTTCTTCTTTCATGTCTTCCATGTATGAGTTATTTTGCAAATGGATTGTGTCACTCTGAAAACTCCTTATAGTACTGTCCAACAAAGTTGAATTGAAATCATCAATAGCCATTGCAGAGATATTTTTTTCTGAATTTGATCGGAAAATTTTTTTGCGAATCGTCACGTTATCTTCCATTTTAAATAATAATATTGAAGGTGAAAAGTAATATAAAAAACAAATGTAATTTAAAAATAAAACTAAAAGCAAAAAAGAAAAAAAAAAAAAAACTTTTTTATCCCTCAGTGGAGGTTTGAACTTGTGCTCGATGAGTTTCTATGTTCGTGAGTCGTTCTATGTATCGTCTAGGCTATTTCTACTAGTGACTGAGTGACGAAATTTTAGATCACACGTAAGCTTCTTCAGATATTTGTAAAAACCAGTGCAAGGTATAATCGAAAAAATCTTTTTGGTCTTGCCTGCACTCGAGAAAATTCACATCACAAAAATTATTCTTCCATAATTATTGACACTAATTTTTGTGCCGATAACTGATATTTATTCCTTTATTCGTCACTTGGTCTGTTCATATATCACTAACATAAGTATTAATATTAGGAATTGCGATCTGAAGACACTGTTTATCACTAACACTAATCGGGTTATTTACTGTTATTCACTGCAAATAATTTGAAGAAAACACCAGCACGTAATATTTCGATGTATCACTTTACGATAGATATGTAAATATTCGATATAAACAACTATTAATAATTTTAAAACTGATTTTACTGTGGAGCTCGATGCTAATCGGACGATGGTGGCGCCCCCTCTCCCCAAATTGATAATTTCCTCTCAAATTATGTGTCTGTAACATCAAATAGTGCATAATGTTGTGATTGACTAACTTGTCGACTCTTTTAGGACAAATGCACTAATAATAGGAGTCCGCGGAATAGAGACCGAACGGTGTTTGCGCCCCCTCTGCGATGGCCCTAAAGGCGGTTGTGGCTTTATTCTATGTTCAAATTTGCCACCACGCAATTAGGGCTTATTTTAAAACTTGAATATCAAGAACATTTTTGAACTTTTTAAGACGGTTATCAGACTGAAATATGCTTAAATTAACGTAGAATCCAAAAATCCAATAAAAGAAAAAGCCCTAATGAACATTGGGGCAGTTTTCTAGGGATACGACGTTTTGATGGTTTTTAATAAAGGTATCAATTGGATCATTGATTGAAGCATATATTTAAGTTTGCCATGACGATAAGTTTACGAACAAAAACTTATGAGATTACAAGGTTCAATCATTTATTTTTTAAATACATTACTATCGTATATTATAGTTCAAAACTCTAAAAGATCAAAAGAAGAAAGACTAAAATAAGGAAATAAATAATATACTTAGGAATTTGTAGTACCTATAAAAAGGTTTTTAAATATTATTGATAATTGCTATGGTCATACGAAAGTTCTATATTTTCCAATTCATTTTCAACCGTAGTCAATTTAATTAGAATGCACTTTGCTGCCACTGTAACGATATAAATTAGCCCCATTGTTGTCAAAAGTTGCCTTAACGGAATCAAAGAAACGCTACTCATGAATAATGAACCAGATGGAATAAAGGATATGACGCCCAAAATTAACTCTTTGTTTTCGTAAAACAAAAGCCGTGTGTTATTAATAAATACACAGCCTCTTTTTGGCACAAAGAAAATTTATTGTTCTCATTAGTGCGGTGACAGAATAAAGCGTTAAGCCAAAACAGAAGCAAGTTAATTAGTTTTTAACGGAATAATTCTTGGGTTCTAATTAGCGACTGGGAGTGCGTATGTTTAATAAGGTCTGTTATAAGAAAATTGAGTCATATTATTAAGTGTAAGAATCCGTTACATAGGGCAGGAGATCCTTTTGTGGCCACTGTATTTTTTCACTTTGAAGCACTTACTCCTAAATTCAAGACAAAAATTATATCTCACTAGCTTTCCTCCCACGGCTTCGCCCGCGTGAACTTCACGACGTTATTCCGCAGGAATGGGATATATTTCCAGGATAAAATGTAGCCTATGCGCCTCTCCAGGCTATAAAATATCTGTATCCCAAATTTCAGCCAAATCCGTTCTGTCGTTTTGGTGTGATTGAGTAACAAACATACAACTAAACTTTCACATTTATAATATTAGTAGGATTAGTTAGTAGGATACCATAGAGAATTTATCTACCTTTAAATGTAAATCTTTCAAATTCAACACAATAAAAAAAACAAAACCAAATCCAAGTTAATTCAATATATTTTAGTGTGCTAGAAACTAATCAATTTTATTGCCATACAATAATTTAATGCTATAAACAAAATAAAACAAAACTTTCAACCAAATTATTGCATACAAATAATTCTTAAAACAGAAAATGGCGTTTATAGGAAAAAAATCGTAGGACAAGGGATTCAAACGATTTTTATTATTAGTTTAAAATGCACTCTTTTAATTGCCATTGGAAAAAGTAGCTAATAGTTATTTATATCAATTTACTTATAGCAAAAAGTGGCCAAAACCGGGACTTCTGCCCTAATATACAATAATAATAAATAAATAAATAAATAAAAATCTTTATTGATCCCTTCACAACTCTAAGGTACTTATTGCTAATACAAGTATTCTTGAGAGCCTTGTGTGGGACTGGTGCCTGAGATAGGTATCAGAGAAGACCCTGTACTACAGGTCACCAGGCCCCCACCCTCAGATAGCATTTTGTCAATATCACTATTAGTTACACTATGTTAACACATAGGTTTGTATAAAAAACAAAAATAAAGGAAACAAAAAAATTTAAACAGTAACACAACAAAGTCTATGTTCTAGCCAGATTATATATCAAGTGTTGATGATTGTGTGTGTGTGAGTGTATGTGTGTGTCAGTGAGTGTGAAATGTATGTATAGGTGCATGGGCGTTTGTTGTGGGTGAGCATGATGATACGTGATGTGAGGTTCGTATGATTTATATGATAATAAAAATAAAATATAATAATACAGAATGCAGACAAATAAATATATCCTTGATTTGAGGTTTGTATATTAAATTATTTTAAAGGAAGGAGAAATTTTTCAGTCGTCTCATAGTCTAATGATTTTAAATACCCTGTAATAACTTTTTTACAAGGAGATTTTGTAAGATTGTATATGTGGAGAATTGAATTTATTTTATTATAAATGAATGGGCCTAGAAACGAAAAGAACCTCTGCGCTAGAGTTGTTTTAAAATGTAGGATGACACAGACTTTGTGATTTCTACGCTTGTCTTTGTGTAACTCGGAGTTGTATGGTAATTGCGAGTGTTTTTTGAGCGCGACTTGGAGGATGAAGGTTTGTCTCACACTTAGTATATCCCAGTCTCTGTATAATCCTGCTGTGGGATATCGATACGGAAATCCAGCTGCTACTTTCAGTAGAATGCGTTGGGCTCGCTCCACAACTATCATATGTGATTTGGCAGCACCACCCCAGACAGTGATACAGTACTGTAGGAGTGAGTGAGCGAGAGCGTAATAAACAGTCTTGATAATAGAGCGATCAGCAACGTGCCTCAACGTTCTGAAGATATAGATTAGTTTGCGGACTCTAGACGCCAGTAGTTCGAGATGGGACTTGAATGTAAGGGCTTGATCTAGATAGACACCAAGATATTTAAGGGTATTAGTTTTCTCGAGAGTAGGGCAGGAGCAGAGGGCTAGAGGTGACCTTACGCTACATCGGTGGGCCATGAGGTGGTACGTTTCTGGTGGGACTTGGTTGGTTTTGCATGCAAAGGCAACATATTTCGTCTTAGGGACGTTCAGTGTTAATACGTTGCATTTGAGCCATGAGTTTACCCTATCAAATCCCTCCTGAGCAACATCGAAAACCTTTTTCCAGGAGTCGCTTTGGAAGAAGAGTGCGGTGTCATCGGCAAAAGCATAGACTCTACCACCAAGCTGCATTTGGCACAAATCGTTGATGTAGACGAGAAATAATGTGGGGCCAACTATGCTTCCCTGTGGCAAACCATACGTGACCTTAACGTCCTCACTTACCCACTCTCCGATTTTTACCCTCTGAGTTCTGTTGGATAATATAATACAAGTCTTGAATTAATTGCAGGGTTGTGTGAGTTATTGTCGTGAGATACGGGGAAATCTTATTTTGCTTCTAAGCGGTTGATCGGGGAGAGGGGTTTTGAAAATAAATAGCTTCTGGGATTAATTGTGCAGGTGAAATAAATTTCGGAGTTGTTAAAGGTTGACTTCCGTAAAACGTAATTATAAATAATTTATGATCAAAATACAACCATCCGTTTTTTCCCGTACGGTAACTCGGAACAGAAAAAAACGGACCGGTATGGGGAAAAGTAAAATGTCGGAAGGTAAAATTCCGTGTAGTGCACAAGCGCACATATATATTCTATGGCCTGCTATATCGGACCGTAAAAAATCAGACTGCCGGACGGTAACATTCAGTGTAGTGCACAAACGCCCAAAATGAGAGTTTATATAAACCATCTCAATCCAGTGTTGACACATGAATTTTCTAACAGTGACAGACAACCATAAATTAGAGATTAAAATAAGGAAGAGGACAGAAAAGTGAGTATCTATACAATACAAAGAAGTTTTCATTATAGTTACGGCCGCGAGCGGCCGACGACAGACGTCGGCCGCTCGCGGTCTGTCGCATACCTCGGAAGCGGCGCCATAAATTTTCATACACTGACTATTGTCGCATCAGCCGCACGCGTCAGTCGCACGCAATCGATCGCGCGCGGCTGCGATCGGGCGCGATGCTCGGAAGTCTACCTTAAGGTTACCGTAGAAAGCGTTAGAGATTAAGCTTTAGGAGTAAAAGGTTATAATTATGTATTTACATAGTATGGATTCTACGAAAGTTACAGAAGCTACATAAATAACTATTAAAAAAATGGCATTTCTCGCTTTTTTCACACTCTTTACAGAAAAACTCAAGTTACAATTCAGGCTCTCTGCTCATAGCGATTATATGAAAAAAACTTTAGCAAAGTATTGCATTAAAAAGACTATGTGCCTGTTCTGTCGCGAAGGACTAAAAAATGTTTGATGCAAAATGTAATAAATGAAATGCAGTGATGCAAGGTATCAGATGCAGGTTGATATGCAGAATGCAGATGAGTACTAAGAAAAGAAACGCATGAGTTGTTGTCAAGGAATCTAATCGAACACTAATCAATAAGAATACATTTTGTCTTAAAGTGCACCGTCAACCCGGTAGTCGAAATGCGGTCAATGCTACGCCACGTCAGTTATAATTTTATCTACTAACAAAATAAACCGCATGTACGTGCATCGTACATACTGCCACCGAGAAAAACAAAATGAAAGTAAAACTATGCAATAAAATTTCTTTAACAAAATGAAAGTAAAACTATGCAATAAAATTTAAATCTGAACTAGTGCAATAAACAATAACTTAACGTAACACCCTTTTTTTGTTTTTATTACTTATTGTAAAAAATAATCAGGTATAAAGGTAAAAGTAAACTTGATACGTAAAACTAAAAAATAGAAAATATAAAATTATAAAAGAGCTGTAAAATGTCACACACTTAAACACATAGTCTTAATGTTCCTAAAGGTTCTATCTAGGTTCACTAGTGTCAAATGTCACGGTGTTCACTGAGGGCCGAGCCCTATCACATTCACTTGGTAACTTATTCACTATTTTATGTTTTTTGTTGTCATATTGCACTACACTATAGATATCCTCACTTGTGCTTGGCTTCGCGTCCTCACAATGAGTCTTCCCCGCTATCGAATTACCACTCTTTCCGGTTTTGAAGTGACAATTAAAAGCAAAACGCCTATGCCTATAATCACATAAATCATAATATAATGATGCATATCGTGCGAGGTTAGTGGCTCTATAGTGGATTGATCTTTTAACTTTTGGATATCGCTATGTAGTTTCCTAAATTGAGTTTCATGTGTCTCCGGGAATACTGACAAATTTTGGACATTAACTGAAGTATTGATAATCTTGTTAAGAGGTGAAAGTTCTGGAATTATCAGGCTTGGTGTTTCAATTGTAATTTTATCGCTATATTGCATATTTGCATATAACATAAAGGTGTTTCCTTTCAGTACACACCCTTTCTCTAACGTTATCAGTCCCATGTGACGTAGCGTCTGTGACGTCAAGGCCGTTGGACATATGATGCGTACAATGCACTCGCCGCAACAATAATAAAACCAGGTGTTTAATTGATGTAACTTGACCCAGTTATCGCTGCATAGCGTACTTTCTGCGCGGCAAAATAATTCGTGTTTATCACGGTAATTAATTAATTGCGTATCGCAAATAGACTTCTGTCGAGTTATGTCATATACTGGGTGATTGAACTTGCACATCATATTCTGTTGACTAATTGTTTGACATTCATAAATATCGGTTTGATCTAGTGGCACAAAAGTGTCTCGGTGTATATTTATAGCGATAAGGTTTGTTGCAGGAATAATATTTAGAACCTTAGTCCGGCTAATGCGTTGTGGGATGTTAATTAATTTAATTAGTTCATAAGGCTCGTCATTCAACAACGGTACCTTGACTTCCATTATTGAATAATTTTGTGTGATGCGGCTATGAACTCTAAGAAGTTTATAAACGTCTTTTATGTTGTCATGAGTCTCAGGTAGCGCTAAGTTGTGAGCTAAATGTCGAGCTATTTTATCTAGTTCTTGTTATAATTGACCAGGCGATATTAAATGCACATCGATGTGACCTTGATACAGGTTAGTCAGTGTGTTTATTAAGGTTTGTTGCATGAATTTAAGGTTTGTCAGTATGCTTTTGGCGGCCATAATAGATGTCAAAACGTAACATGCGGTTTCATCTTTTGATTTTTTAGCTAAATATTCTCTGTCAAGTGTTGCAAGGTGTTTACGTATCATATCTAGGTGTTTTATCATGGTTTGCTCGTTTCTCTGTACAATGTTACGTTCAGCTTCTAAAATGCTTGTCTAGTTCTTGATTAATGTTAATAAGTGGTTTTCATTTTGTTGAACAGTTGTTATGTCGGTCTCATATTTTGCAGCGAATCTTTCGTCGAGTACCCCAAATAAGGTATTGGCTAAGTACCCGACTCCATTTACCAGCCCCCTTTTTACTCTGCTCTGCATCAAATGTTGAGAAGTTAATAAGCTGTTATAATAATGTAACTCTTTCATGTTCTGATCTAATTGGTTTAGTAACACTTGGAATTGCATGACCCAATTTTCTCTCTGAAAGTCTTTGATATGCGTTACGTATTGATCCAGTACTACGATGTTATGCCAATAATTTGTCATATTATAGTAAAATATTAGTTTCCATTCTTCTTTGATCTCTTGCAGTTCTCCGACCTTATCAAAATAAAGTGATTGGTTGTTACTCACTGAAGTAAGAGTAAAGCCAGAGTGATTTTGTTGCATCGAGGGTGACAAAACTCCAATAAATAATAATAATATATAACAAAATAAACTTTTCCACGTCATATTTTTTCCTCGATTTCTTTTACGCGTGTATGTCTGTTCGTCATTTGCAGGTTTTTCTATTTCAAGGAGACGCACTAATTTAGTGATGGGCCTTTTAAGTTCTCCCTTGGCGGTTTTCAATGTAACCACACGTGAATGGCCGTCCCTTCCAGGATGTAATTGTATAACTCTGCCGAGTGCCCATTTTCCTGCTGGTAAGTGTTCGTCCTTGATGCACACAATGTCATTTAATTGAGGGTCTGGTTTGGATTGCTGCCATTTTGATCTAGCTTGTAGTTGTTGTAAATATTCGCTAGACCATTTATCCCAGAAATCCTTACCCAATTTTTGTACCAGTTGCCATCTCTTTCTATAATCGATGCTGCAGTCGTCTGGTTCAGGGATGGTTAGAAGTTCCGTCCCGGTGACCCTTGCACAAAATCTTTTAAATGCTAAGAACGCTGCTGTACTCAACTCCGTCACAAGCTCTAGATGGACAGCTTTGGTTGCAAAACAAACAAAGACAGCGATGTAAGCTAGTAGCGTTTTTATCTCACGACCTTTGTTGGCCTTGATTTCTACGTGGCTTGAAAAGTCGACCCCTGTATGTGTGAAGGGTCGAGAGACTGTTACCCTAGGCGTAGGGAGGTCAGCCATGATTTGGTTTTGTGTTTTTGCATTAAAACGGCGGCACGTGACACATTTATTAATTACCCTTTTTACTGCACGATAACCTCCGACAATCCAATACTTTTGTCGCAAATGTGCTAATGTAAGTTTAGGCCCCCTATGCAGAAGTTGTAGATGAGCCTGCTCGATAAGCATGTCGGTCGATCGGTGATTATGGGGCAAAAACATTGGTTGTTTGGTGTCTTTCTTTAAGTTTGCATTTCTCAACTTCCCCCCTACTCGCAAAATGTTGTCGTTATCAAGAAAGGGGATTAAACTACGGATGTTACTTTTGGTACTGATGCAGTTGTCATGTTCTATATTTAGTATCTCGTCCTTGAACTCGTGTAGTTGTATTTGTTTTACGATAAATTTTTCTGCAACATGTAATTCTTGCGGTGTCAGATAGCCTCCGTGAGTAAATCGATGTGTCATTCGTAGTAGCCATGCGACGATTCTAATAACGTGACTCATACTACTATGTTTATATATTAATTCAATGACAATTGACGACGATTGTAATTGTGTTATGCATGTTTGCTTTTGTTTTAATTCATAATCTGTGTCAGTAATGTGTTCCTTTTTGTTCAAAGACTTGTCAAAAGTTTCGAAAATTTTTGAAATTTCCGAGAGCAGCACGCGTTTTGTCAATTTAATGCAGCTTATGTTAATTTTATTCGAAAACGCGAAGTAATCTGTTTGTGGGTTCCATTGCAACCCCAGCGCTTTTGTTGTGCCTTCGCTTTTAAAGTGTAACGTTTTCTGGCTCAACTCATTGTCACTGATGTTATGTAATAACTCTGGATTATTACTCGTCCACTTTCGTAATGTCAACCCTGCACCCCGGAGCATGTCAATAAGCTGTTGCTGCATTGCTTTGGCGATTTCTAAACTATTACTACCACATAGTACATCATCAACGTACATAGCGTGGTTTATGACGTCACTGGCTAGGGGGTACTTGTCCTGATCGTCTAGCGCCAACTGTTTCAGTGTTCGTAAGGCTAGAAACGGGGCTGCCTTTACACCAAACGTTACGGTACATAAATGATATTGCTGTACTTGTTGTTCTCTATTGTCCCTCCAAAGAATTTTTTGCAATTGTTGATCTTCCTCGCTGACCTTGATCATTCTATACATCTTCTCACAATCAGCGGTAAAAACGTATTTGTGTAATCTCCATCGTATTAACAATGTCAACAGATCCTGGTGTAGTTTTGGTCCACACTCCATGAGGTCGTTAAGACTGAAACCCGATCCAGTTTTTTGTGATGCCTTAAAAACTACTCTTAACTTCGTAGTCACTGAATCCTGTTTCAAAATACCATGATGGGGCAAATAAAAAGTCGGTTCACGATCTATGGGGCTCGGTTTCATGTGACCCATTTCTATTTTTGTAATGTTTTTAAAGTACTCCGTGTCGCTAACTGCAAATGACGCATTCGGTAAATTACTAACGACGCGTGTCATAATTAATGCATCGGTTTCAAATTGATAGTCGGTGCAGACTGATTTGCAACTCAAGTGTACTTTACCTTTACTTTTATTTGACAAAGTACCAACACCTGAGACGCTTGCATCTAATTTTTCTCTCTGTAAACCTAATCTTTGGGCTGCATTCTCCGTAATCAGAGTAATTTGTGACCCTTGATCGACTAGGGCACGCAACGTCACATATTCTCCTCTAACCGTTGCCACCTGAACTAATGTAGTCGGTAATAGTATTTCGTCATCAGTATTCGAGACGTAATTGTTTTGCATTGGTTTGTCATAGGGCAACTTCGGCGCTGCCGATGATGTCATAGGTGGCCGTTCTACGTTGCTAAGAGCGCTATGTAACAAAGTATTATGCGGCAAATTGCATTCTTTGCACCTTTTGTCTGACCCACAAAAACCTTTGTTATGCACGTACAAACAATTTTTGCATATGTTGTGTTTAGTTAAAACGTGCAATTTTTCTCTATTTGTCATTTCAATAAACTTGGCACACTTAAACAGTGCGTGATCATTTTTGCATAATGGACACGTAATTTTTCCTAAACTAAAGTTGCATGCAGGGTGACGCCCATGACCTGGTTCTCTGATAGCATGTCGAGCTTTTGAGTTGTAATTTCTATCATAAGAACGAGATGCATTAAATTGTAGTTTCATTGGTTTTTGAGATGAACTAACACCGTTTTCAGGCCTTTTTCGTTGCAATGGCTCTAATGCAATAAATTTACTTTCCACAAATTGCATAAACTGGTCGAACTTAGGCAACTCACGTGTATTGGATCTAGATTGCATATAATCTGAATAGGTTTCGGAATCGAGCTTTTCACATAATATATGTACCAACATCGGATCCCACGTCGATGTGTCTACGTTCAAATTATGTATAGCGTGAATAGTCTCCATAGATGTGTCATATAACCGTTTTAATTCGTAAGATGTTTGATTTTGCACATTAAGCTGTCGCATAAATATTTGAAAGTTCTTAGTGAATAAAAGTTGCTTATTATTATACCTATGACATAATAAATCCCAACACGTATCATAATTCTCTGGTGCAACATGCAAATGTTGGACGAGCTTTTCCGCCTCGCCCCGCGACCTTCCCTTTAAATATTGCATTTTTTGTGTTTTTGTAAGAGCTGGATTATTATGTATAGCTTCCGAATACAAATCCATGAATGTAGGCCACACGGTATAATTGCCACCAAACAAAGGAATTTCATATTTTGGCACCGATTGTTGTTGACATACTGACGCATTTAATTTAATATTTAATTGCCGTTTCACATGCTCATATTTTGTTTCAAGTTCATTAAAAGTTCTATAGTATTCAGCATCTATTCCAAGCAAAATACCATCGATGTGCAAATGTAAATTATCTATCGGCTTCCAGCGAGACTCTAGGCACTTCAATTTGTCATCAATTTCCCACTTTTCTGTTATTTCATCCACTCTAATCGAGTCCACTAACCTGCTAAATGCTCTAAAATAGGCACGCTGCAAATCGCTCTTTTGCTGCAAAGCTTCAGCTTTCCCGTCATGACTTACAAACTGTGTGCTGTCAAACCTGGTTTGCTGTAACTGCTCAAGAAGCCCGGAACTGGTTGGTGGTTTCGGTTCCTCCACCACAACTGGAACCTCCTTCTGCTCCGCTTTCCACGTTAATAAGTCAAAGCGTGTACCTTCATACCATTTCTGGATTACACCGATGATGCCTTCAACATAATACTGATGAGTTTTTTGCTCCGCCTTCATCAATTCTCCGTCGTTTTGCTGACACTCCGCCCATAAGTTATCTAAAGCCTCCAATCTCTTTTCAATATATTCTCTAGACTTACGACTGGCCGAATCCTTCTTAAAATTAGCATGGATTCTCTTGATCTCCTCAAAGATATGCTTCTGACGCTCAATTAAGGCCTCCATTGCAATGCAAGAAAAATATGGAAAGATCTTACTTGAACTACTGGACCTCTTCCTTCCTGAATGTGCAGCTCTGGATCGCTGGACTCACGTCGACGCAGGTTCAACAGGATGCAACGCCGATGCGCGGACGCGGTCAGGTTCACTCGCGATGTCACTGGTTGATACCCAGGACTTCGAAACAACTCTTTCCCGAAATAGTAAACTAACGCGAAAAAATTGAATCAAAAGTCCTTTATCGAAGGACCAAAAAATGTTCTGTCGCGAAGGACTAAAAAATGTTTGATGCAAAATGTAATAAATTAAATGCAGTGATGCAAGGTATCAGATGCAGGTTGATATGCAGAATGCAGATGAGTACTAAGAAAAGAAACGCATGAGTTGTTGTCAAGGAATCTAATCGAACACTAATCAATAAGAATACATTTTGTCTTAAGTGCACCGTCAACCCGGTAGTCGAAATGCGGTCAATGCTACGCCGCGTCAGTTATAATTTTATCTACTAACAAAATAAACCGCATGTACGTGCATCGTACAGTGCCATCAATTGTGGAACAAAACAATGCGTTTGGCTTCTAAGTTAGTAAAGCACTTGGTAAGCACGTACTTTATTTAAAAAACATACTTTGTCGATGTGCCGAACGAAGACGTCTCGCAATTTTCTTAAAATTTCAACGAAACATCGTCTTCTTTGACACCAAACTGATATAACTAGGTATGCCTATATTCTAAGATCCCTAAGGATTGTATGTTCAATTCCATTTCTTTTATTTATCTATCTAAGTCTTAAATTCACATGCAACTTTCTATTTGCAAGTTTATGAGTGCTGTTTACATATTATATGGAGTCCATTAAGTGCGGTGCAAGGTATCTTTTATTCAAATAGAAATTTCCGAGAACTTTTAATTCGATTAGTTGAACACTTGCGCGGTTTCCATTAGGTAATTCATTGTGTTGTTTGTTTGATGAATTATTATTTTAATTATTTATCATAAAACAGAAGATAGCCGACAGTATTGTGTTTAAGTAAAATAATAGGTCTTTATATAATTTATACAAAGTACCGATGAAATTGCCGTTTTTTTCTCACACATTCATTGATTAGTTATTATCAATATTATAAGAAAGATGTGATACTAAAAAACCGCGAGCCCTATAAGTAGCTTTCAGACTATAGCATTGTGAATGCATAATAGTACATTACAGCCGAGGACAGGTAAGTAAGAAATTACATTGTCGAGGATGGTTTGAAGCACGAGCCGCAGGCGAGGGCTTTAATCATTCGAGGCAAGGTAATTTGCTTACCGTACAAGGCTTGTATAGTGCTTTTCTCAAGAAATGCGAGGAAATAAAAAAAACTGTTTAACTAAATAATATTTATGAAAATTTATATCACACATGTTCGGGCAATTATTAAATGTAAATGTTATTGTTTTCCCGGGCACACTTATGTATAAATCGCCCATAATAGTATTATTTTAATGATGTATCATTAAAATACGCCAACAACACAGATTCCGAAAACGTATGCGCCTTTTTTCACTTTTCCAAATCAGATCGTAGGTTTTTATATATCTTTCTTTTGATTTTGCTGGCAGTAAGTTTTCTGTTATTAATTTTGCTTCTGCTCTCAAATTTGGTGGAGTAGGTACATACAATGTCTGTCTGTATATATGTTTCATTGGCTAAACTCATTTTGATAATTTATTACACAATATATGCTGTATTGATATCAAATGAACCGCTGAAAATCATTCCCGCCGTTTTTTTTTAATATTGGTTTGTGAGGCCATGTGGAACGGCACAGCCGTCTCTATCGTCTTCTACAAGCCATGCTATGATACGGAACGGCAACATTGCTGTGAACCGGTTTACTCCTCTGAGTACTAAATCCTATGGAGGTGGCATACCTACGAAAAAGTGAGGTGTAACTAAGTCACAATGTAAGAAAATCTTAGAATTCAGTTTTAAACTACTTCTAATTGTCGTATTAATCGGTCCGTCAAAATCGGTCCAGCCGTTTCAGAGATTAGCCGGAACAAACAGACAGACAGACTCAAATTGTAAAACATGTCATTATGGTATATGTACCGTATATTTAATCATATGCACGTAGTAAAAAGCGGTTATTTAATGTTACAAACAGACACTCCAATTTTATTTATTTGTATAGATGTATAGAAGATATGCCATCTCCATAGGATTCAGTACTCGAGGTTTACTCGCTGTTTACCTGTCAAACGGTGCAAACGATGTCAAATCGGTTCACTTAAAACTACGTTGCCAACTTTATGCGCATGGCTTGTAGAAGACGATAGAGATGGCTGTGGGAACGGTCATACAGCCTATTGATACTTACTACTTGCTACGAAAATGCGCAACTTCAATACCCGCTTCTGGGCGGTAGATGGCGCTGTACATATATCCCATACAAACTTACTCGTAAAGGATATTTTGTCTATGATAAATCTCATTTTGTTTTTTCGATTGATGTTCGTGCTAAGGGTACATAGCGCTTGTGGTACAATACGAAATAATATACTCTGTGCGCACCGTATTAAAAAAAAAGGTAACCTAATTATGATACAATAACTACCTATCAAAATAATAATAATAATGTGGCTGTATGGTGCATATGTCCCTTTGCTTTTTCTGTTTTTATACACAGGAATAACGAAAGAAAAAATAAAGAAAAAAGTTGGTAGTACCATTGCAGATCACTGCAGTAATGAATTTTAGTACTTACTTACTGCACTAAAATCAGTGCAGTAAGTAAGTACTGAAATTCATTACTGCAGTGATTTTCAAATTTAGAATGTTTACCTCGGAAAAGTGCCACGTACTGCATTCTTTTCTCAAATATAATATTAACATTTCAGAGCATAAGTGTGAAAAAATAATTTAAAAATCTCAATATTATCATGATGTCAAAATTAATTGTCAGTTTCGAAAATAGAGTATAGGTCACAGCACATTACATCAACTCGGAAAGGTATTGACACCGTATCGCCTTTCGCCTCGCCGTCAACCAGGCGTCAACATAACGTAAGCACGTAACCAACCGGATCAGGAGCCGTACTCTGAAACGCAAATCCGAAACTTCGCTTAGCCCCATCCCTTTCACTCGATTCTATCACAACTGGGGAGTGAGAGGGACGGGTATAACGAAGTTTCGGGTTGTGCATTTCAGAGTAGGCCCTCAGCGTCGGTACGTCATCGGCGCGCGGCGTCGCCTAGCCGTAGCCGAGCGGCTTCGGCTAGGCGACGCCGCGCTTACGGCTCGCCGCACAGTGGTTCCATATAAAAATAAAAAAAATGAGAGAAAAAAAAAGATAAAAAAATGAAAAAAAAAATAATATTCATGTTCATTTTCATTTTCAGACCACTGTGCGTAGAGCCATAAGCTCGGGTACGGAGAGACGTGAGCGCGTGGACGACTAGCGGTAAGCGCGGGGATAGCAAGTTGAGCGACCCGCAAAGCGGTTCGTGAGCTGGGTGCCTACCATCAACTCTTATTGCGGTTTTGTTTAGGACCTAAACTGATCTGCTTTGCTTATTCGTACCACGACAGCTTAAGATCAATGACAGCGATTCAGTGATCATTCAATGACATTTCACAGCCGCTAAGCTGTCAAGACCTCTCATTTGACTTATAACTCGGCCAAGCTAACATGACACCTGCAGGTTATACCCGTCCCTCTCACTCTCCGGGCATGACAGAATCGAGTGAAAGAGAAGGGTAGAAGAAATAAGGACACAAATCGTTCGGTCATTCACATTTAGCAATTCATTTGCGATAGTTTGCGATCCAGTTTTTAGAAGGTTTTTAGAAGGTACGAAAGAAAGCAATTCATTTTAGGAACCTATTCTGCATCACGCTATTTTTTAATCGCTGTCTTAAAGTTTATGGTAGTCACTCTGGTCCCGAGGCGAGACGATTACGTTACGATTCCGATTAGTGTGCTTTGCAGTAGGGGGTTTCATACAAAGAATACTGAACCGCTCGAGTTGATACGTTTACGATCCGTTTACGAGTTGATATGTCTGCTGTGACCTTATGTCGTAATGTTATACATCTAAAAAAAAGAATAATAATACGAGCGTCCAATTTTTTATTAATGCTTGAAAGTAGGTACCCTTCTTTGGTTCTCGTCAATTTGACTGCTTCAAACAGATGTTTTTTTTTTATCAAAGCCAGTCTTTTTAATGAGATTATAGGCAATAGATAGATTAATGTTATCTGATCATATTCCTAAAGTAAAAAGAAATAAGTGTTTCAGTATAAATTATCTTGGAATCAAAGCAAAGCATGTGATGATTGTCTTGTTACATCAGCTATCATTTCGTTACATTTTACGGAAAAAATTACCTAAACTAATCTGTTGGATCTATACAGGGTGTTAGGGGCACCGTTGCAAAAACTTTAACCATGGCTTCAGAACATCATGCTGAACAACGTACAGCAAGAATGTTTGTCAGAAATGAAAAAAAAGGACTTTTCATACAACTTTAGCAACTTATCGGGACATTTTGTATGGAGAGTCGAAATTTTTTTTTCATTTCTGACAAAAAATCTTGCTGTGCGTTGTTCAGCATGAAGGCCTGAAGCCACGGTTAAAGTTTTTGCAAGGGTGCCTCTAACACCCTGTATGTAACCGCCTCTGTGGTCTAGTGGTTCATCCCACCGATTTCAGACCCAGAGGTCCCGGGTTCGATTCCCAGTGGGGGTACATATTGTATTCGGTTTGGTTGGTGGTAGGACTTGTTCTTAGTCCGCCTGGCTAGCTACCACCATCTTATCTAAGTCTGACGCCATAACAATGGTGTTTTCAGCATTATTGTGTTCCGGCAGTTAGAGATAAGATAGCCAGCTCCTCAATGGTTGAGGATTCCGGGAGTAGTGCGCTTCCACCTTCAGCCTTATCACCACTTATCATCAGGTGTGATGAAGGCTAAGTGCTACACCGTAGTTTATAAAAAAAAATAAAAAAAATGTATACTAATTTATCGCTATCTCATGCAAATGATTTATATAGTCACGCCAACAACAAAAAAATACAAATATCGTCGCAATACTTTCTGTCGCTTCAAATATGAATGCAGACTAATCATCGTCAGCCATTTCCAATATCCCCACTGCTGGGGCAAAGCCTTTCCTTATGGATGGATAGAGGAAAATGGGCTATGATGACCCACCAAGCGGGACCAGCGGCTTAACGTGCCTTGCGAAGAGATAAGGAGATAATCAGTTTTCCACTGCGAAAGTTCCTTAACCTTAACGATCGCAGGCCTAGCACGCTAGCTACTGCGCAACGGGTTGCTCAAAGTCTTAAATCAGTCTTTAAAAGTGTAGCTATAACTATAACCATAAAGTTTTAAATCAACATCGAGCGAAATAAACTCCGGCCCACAATACAGAGTGGTTTGAGCTGAAGCCTCAAACACGGCACTGCCATTCTAAACTTGGTTAAGCTCAACACTTAGGCAACTACGTGGTCCACTGAAACATCTCGTAAAAGCTTTCGAACAAGTATTATGTCCCATTGTTCGTTTAGAGCATCGGATGTTTACAGAACAATCCTATTATGTAGAATTATATAAAATGTAAAGCTGAGAAAATGGATAGATGCTTGTTACTCAAAAAAAATTACATCAAAATCAAGTATTTTTTTAATAAAAATGTATCTTGTTCAAACTCTTTGGTTTAATTTCAAATAAAATCGTCAATTCACAGTCAACAGGATGATTCCACAAAACGTGCAACAGACTACGGTAAAAGTGGGTAGTAAATCTTGTAGCAAACAAAACCGGGATGGAGACAATTACGTCGCCCGGTATCGACGCCTCTGCAGCGGAGATATCTCATTTATTTCGCTTATCATTGTCCCGGGAGCGGATATCGTCAACGCGACAACCATTTCTTGTACGGTGGCCATGAAGTAAGCTGGATGCATTGCGACGTTATTTTTGACATCCATTTTATTGTGCCCGCTGCTGGGGCACTGCTTTTCTTATGGCTGCTTAAAGAGAATGGGTCATGACTACCCCAGGGTATATGTATGTATCCCAGGGTCCTGGGTCCAATGCGGATTGGTGGATGCGTAAGGACAGCGAATGCAGCCTTAAATTGCTTTCCAAAGTACGAAGGAGCTCGGACTAAGTAAATTTTTGGTCATTCGTCCCGAGACCAACCACTGGAACAGGGGTGGAGACAATTACATAGGCGCCTCTGCAGCGGAGATATAACAGATATCTCGCTTGTCATTGTCACGGGAGCAGGGATCGTCAAAGCGACAACCATTCATTGTATGGTGGCCATGAAGTAAGCTGGATACATTGCGACGATATTTTTGTCATCCATTTTATTTGGTTTACTAAATGCTTGCCCGAATTTTAAACGCAATAATTTCGTTTGCCATAATGTCATTGGAAATAACGTGTCGTTTGCCATAACTATCAAATAACATATTTTTTGCCATAATTTCATTACTTATTCATAATTTATCGAATGTCATAGCTTTTTATTTTATAATTTTATTTGCCATACCTACTTTTCATTTACAATAAAGTTAATAATCCATATCAATGATTTACAATAAAACTCATTGCTTGTACTGCAAGCAGGCATGCAACACGCAAGCAGGCATGCAGCACGCAAGCAGACATGCAGCAAGCAAGCAGGCATGCAGCACGCAAGCAAGCAAGCAGGCATGCTTGAGCATGCAAGTCTTCTGTCACGGCTCCGGCGCTTCGGGGTTCCGGTGGCCCCAAGCGTGCTAATCGTCCCAGATGGCTTTCGCTCACCACTGCAACTTCGGCTTGTTAGCCTCAGCCGCGGCGGGTCGCTCAAGGCCACCCGCTCCTCAGCACGCGGGCCGCCTAAGGCCGCTTGTTAACGGGCGTTTTTTCAACGGACACCGGACTGGCGTGATATTCTTATCTCTGTTTGGCGTTACGTCGATAACATATCGCTTTGGTCCGATGTCCGTTGAAAAACTTAACCACTCCGCGCCTTCACGGCTCTAAATAACACTCTTGGGGTAGGGCATACAAGACTATGCAGTCAGGGTTGAGTGAGTCGGATTTGAATAAGTATTATTCGTTTATTACTAATTCGTTATTTATATATTACGTTCGATAAAACAGAACGTTAAAAGACATGTATTATTATGTCAAATATAGATTATGTCAAATGATATTTATAGTTGCTATTAGGTAATTATAACATTTTGTTGTTATGGCATCTCATTTTGAGTTATTGCTACCAAATGATTATATCATGTGTTATTATCATAAATAAGAATAGTGCTATGAATGCTACGAATATACTAACCAAGGATCATTATGACAAATGAAATTATTGCAAGGAATATTATGAAAAACAAGACAATACCGTTTTATTTACTGGGGCACTGGCCTTTCTTAGAGATGGATAAGGGAAATGGGTCATGACCACCTGGGTCCAATGAAAATTGCTGGGGTTAACGACTGCAAATGCAACCGCAACCATTACTGTGGCACTGGCCTTTCTTAAAGGTGGATATCCTATTTACCACGTTTTTACAAGCTTTTTATTAATTTGCCATGTTAGTTAGTGGGGGACAAATCTCGCAAGCTTAATTTGACCCCCTTTCCAGTGTCCGATGGAGCTGAAATTTTGTGTACAGGTTTGGTTTAGAGGACAATACAATATTAAAGTACAGTCAGCAAAAAAGCTTGTCAAAAAATATTTTTTTACTAATAACTTATTATAAGGTTGCTTTCTTGTTTGTACGCAAATTTTGCAAACGATTTTATACTAGCTTTTCGATGAGCTTGAGACTTGAAACTTTGAACATAGGTCAAAAATGGATGACAATGCATTATTAAGGTATCATTGAGCTGATCTGATGATGGAGCCGGAAGAACGCCACAGGAACTCCATGATGAAACTGTGCAACCCCGTCGTGTTTAGGCTCGTTAGAATTGTGTTGACACGTACTCTGACGGGAGACAAGGTTCAGGGTCTGATGATGAAGCTGGAAGGCCATGCCATAGGAACTCAATATTGAAACCATGCAACCCCATCGAGTTTGGGCTCGTTTGAATCGTCTTGACGAGTAATCTATTGGAAAATATATTTTGTCTGTTTTAAAAACTTGGTTTTAAAAATTAAAATGAAAAAAGAGATTATTTTTACATCTCATTTTCTAGACGCTCATTTTATAGCCCGACTGCCACCCGACACCATTTCACTGAGGGGTGGCGATGCAACGCGAAATAAAATGTGTACACTACAAAATGAACAAAAGTTAACGTCTTGACACCCCATCTGTATTTGCACTGATTACGATGCAACTTTTCACTGTTATGACTTTTGTGAAAAGTTAAATGGTGAATTAAATAAATTGCTGTGCCATACGAAAAAATACTTGTTTTACGTTAAAGGCAGTGTTGGAGCCTTTAAACTTGGAATGTTGAGTCGATAAAAAGTAGCTTCAATAGGTATAGCTTATGTCCTTCCTAGGGTTTAAAACTATCTCCATTCAAAATTTCATCAAAATCGGTTCAGTCGTTTTGACGTGAAAAAGGAACATACAGACAGACAAACAAACAAACATACACATTTTCGCATTTATAATATTAAATATAGTAGGGATTACGTTTTCTAGTGAATATTGGGGTAAAATAATATCGCATATTTATGTAACTCACGAAGAATGTAACTTTTTAAATTGGATAATTATATGACTAAAAAAATGAATCTTTCTAATGGGGAAAATAAAACTAAAATCCGTCAAGTAGTTTTTGAGTTTATCCATTACACACACAAACAAACAAAAAATCAAATCTTTCCTTCACATAATAGTATAAGATAGGTAGTTAATAAGTAAACAAGTATACGTATATTAAGTATACATATGAATAGAGTACCTACCTGAACCGGTTTTCATAAAAGTTAATATTAAGTTTAATTCACATCACATAGGTTGATACCTTGTTCAGATAACATTATAATAGTACTTACCTATAAATAGTTACGAACCTAAGTGGAAAGATCTCCAGATATTTTGACAAGCCCAAACTTCTAGAGACTTAAACGCCCATGAAAAAAACATTCGGAAAAATTACAAACCATTTTCGTTAACTGTAAAACGATAAGGGCGCATAGGGAACAAGCTAAAAGTTTGCCCAACTTAATTTCCCTTCTGCTAACTTTTTGGGAATCTCTTCTATAAATCTCATCAATTTGTTGGGTATGACTCCCAGGCTATCGCTCCCTCAGGGAGTGTGGGCAACCTTTTCTTATTGAATTACGTCAAACTTTGGCTACCCCGTGCGGTTTTTGTATACGTGTCGGCTGGAAGTGTAACATAAATCATAGTTACCTAAGCAACAATTTGAAGCAATAATCTAGATAAATTGTACTTTCGTAGCTTCGTTCTAGTTGTATTTGATAACGGTTTCTAGTGTCAGTGCTGGGTGACCAGGAGAGTCTTTTGTGTGAGGATCGGACGAATAACGATAAGTGTTTGTCAGTCTGTAATTTCATGTTTAAACTGTTTTTTCTTAAGAGAGATGTAAGTTGTCCGTAAGCGTCGAATATGTTTCTTGTAGTTAAAATACGCATCTTTTGAAAAACATATTGAAATGACTTTACAATATTAATATTCTTGAAAGAAAACAACCATCGCAACGTAATAAAACTACAATTTTTTTATTCCTCTGGGCTTTTTTTCTTACTAAACACTGAGTAGGATGTACAAAATTATTAGTGTGCAAGAGATGACTGGGATTACCATATTAAATTCGCATAATATGTGGCACGTTTTTTATAAACGAGCTACAAAACAATTAAAATACTTTCTATTTCAGTTAGATTCGTTAAAGAAAAATGTACTAAAATACGGCCGAACACAGTCATATGAACCAGCAGGCCTACTCTAATTCAACGAAACGCGAAACATCGTTATACCCGTCCCTATCACTCTCATGGCATGACAGAATAGAGTCAAAAGCGGCGGGGCTAACGAAGTTTCGTTTTTCGTTTAATTAAAGTAGGCCTCAGGCCTAGCACATCACATCGCTGCGCGTGAAACTTTTAGTAACGTACTTTTTAGGTAAATGTAGTTTACATGTAGTGTTTGTATTCACCTAGTGAAACGGCTGGTAGTGCTACCAACATGTTCTGTAATTAACTAAAGCATTGTTTTGTAATTTTATGAAAACGTTCGACAGTTGTTTGTTACGATGTTACTTAACAATTCATATAAGTTAAGGAAAAGAAGTAGAAACAAATATTTTCATACAATTTAAAAAAAAAAATTTGATAGACTAAAGAAACTGATGTTAGTTACATAAAAATCTCATGTTATTATTGCTCTGTAAACTTGTGAAAATAATTGGAAGTAATTGGTTTGAAGAATAAGTATCCATGTGTCCAAAGTATGACTGTAAATTATATACGTCTTTTGTTTTTTTCCTACTCTTTCACGCAAAAACTACTGAACGGATTTGGATATGCAATTGAAAAATTGCATTGTGAATGCAAATAAGTAAAAAATGTAATAACTTGAAATTTGCAACTTTAGGCTTGAAAAACACATACGATACTTTTTATCCCAATATTCCCACGGGAAAGGAAACCACGCGGCCGCTAGTATAAAATAAATCGTTACCTATTTATTATGAACGTTACGTGCTTCTGTATGTCAAATTCGGACTCATTTAAAATATTTTTATATTTTATTTTAGTTATTTGTTTCATAACTGAGCTTTTGCACATGTATGATTTTAGGATGCTCTAGGGCTTAGAGTTTAGGCCCTAGAAAGCAGATAGCCCTAGATTCTAGGGACATCTGCAGTAATTCCCAAGAAATATTCATTTTGTAGTCGTAGCCAAGGCTACCCCTAAAAGAAGTGCAGCTAGCCTTTTATTATCGGATTAACTTGGGCTTGGTTGGGCCAGCGCAAATTCAACGCGTGAAGGCTCGGCAGATAACATGTTTAGGACGCAATACGATTAGTAAGGCGGGGTACGAAAATATTTATATCTACACACGTATTTATTGTCGGTAAATTCTGTTCAAGGTAGTTTTTTTTTACTTCTAATCATGTTCCTATTATCCATACTAATATTATAAAGAGAAAATATTTTTATTTGATTGAATCAGGCGTCACTTAGTTCCTAACCATTATGAAAAACGAAAATATATGTAGCTTACTTCCGCAAAAAACCACAACATGCAAGATGAATCGCCAAAAAATTGCAAAAGACAGCAATACACCTTGCACCTATACCGATTAGACTACTCTACACGTGTTTCGCCTCTCGCATGTTGTGTTTTTTTTAGCGTAAGTAAGCTACACAATATATTTTGTTTTTTACAATGTAAAACATTTGTATTTTTGTTTGTAACGAATAAACTCAAAAACTACTATTCTGATTTTGAAAATTCGTTCACCAGTAGAAAGCTACATTCTTCCCAAGTGACGTAAGCTATATTTTATCTCGATATTCCCACGGGAACGGGTATCACGCGGGCAAAACCGCGAGGAGCTATTAGTTGTGTATATAATCGAAATGAAAATGGTTCGTAAGTAATTAAGTAATTACGTAAATAGAAATAAATATTGAACATTTCAATCCTAAACTAATTACGAGTAGCTTAAGCACCTGTGCTAAATGGCAATTGTATTTGTTCATTATTACCACATACTTACACCCAGACAGACCCGAGAAAATATTGCAAGTTCGTTTCCAACATATACACGACCGGGAATCGGACCCGGAATCTCAGAACTAGTGGCACCTTGAAAACCCTTGGGTACACCACTCGACCACAGAGGGCGTAGAACATCGCAATGTCTTCTGGGTGAGCATACATCACTACTTACTTATTTATCTAAGGCTTGGTTTCATCAACAGTCGGTTACGGTAACCGTTGGTTATTTAGTTGGTTAACGCACGTGAATGGTTAACCAACCAACTAACCGACGGTTAATCAACGGTTAACGTAAGCGACTGTTGAAGAACTCTGGTTAAAACTGTTGAACTACGGTAACCGCTCTTAATAACTGTGATAACATCGTGTTAAGGTTAACATTTGAATTATAATTCTCTTTATAAGTGATGAGTTTGAAAACTTCAATAAAGTATTATGCAGTTTTAGATTTTACGTAATAAATATGATTGGTGGCAGAACTTGTTCTTAGTCTGCCTGGCTAGCTACCACCATCATATCTAAGTCTGACGCCATAACAGTTATGTTTTCAGCATTATTATGTTCCGGCAGTTAGAAATGCCTTGGTGATTGAGGATTCCGGGAGTAGTGCGCTTCCACCTTCAGCCTTATCACCACTTAATCATCAGGTGTTATGAAGACTAAGAGCTAAGCCGGTGTAGATAAAAAAAAATAACACTAAGACTTGTTTCATTTCAAAGTTACTCTTAAAAGATTTTTCCGTTGCAACGGCATCCCTTTACTAGTAGCTTTGCACAAGACTTAACTTTCTAAGAGTCGTTTCAAGTCTCGAACGATCTTTGTGTATCGGATCTGCGTCAAAGGAAAGCACTTTGCATCTCAATGCTGTGAAAATTAATTTTGAGCTATAGCTGCTAATGTATAGAATGTCCTTATTCGAACAATGAGAGTGTTGGGGTGTGAATATTCGACTTTTAACTGCCGCTGCAATTTCAAAATCACCGCGCAGACATTTAATAGTAGATTTCATTACAAGTGCGGAAAGCCTGTCATTGCAAAGAGTTCCGACAAATGTCTACCCGAGCCGAGGCGCAGCCGAAGGTGAGGGTTGACAGTCGGAACAAGTTGCAATGACGGTTCCGCACGTGTACTGAACAACTATTTTTAATACAGTTGCGAAAAAATTAAGCAATTTAATAAAATAATAAAACACAATTAACTCGACTAACTAATCGTAAAAGAATATAAGCAGAGACTTTTTTTTGTGTTCTTCACCCATTCTGGGTTGGCAAAGGAAACTATGATCATACAGCCAAGGCTTCAGTAGAATTTTTTTATTGATATGAAATGAAAATTAAATTAAATGAGATGAAGTGAAATGAAACCTAACAAAAGCAATCCGAATCCTACAGGAGCGCCTTTCCTTATTTCTCTCTTTTACCACATCGTTTTCCATTAAAGCCACATTATTGCACTAATTCCACCATACAAAGTAGGTACCTACCACAATAAAAACCAGGAAAAACTAATTTTTAATACAGTTGCTCAAAAAGTGGCGTATTGCAGGGACGTATAGCGTTCGGGATGTGGGCTATTACACACTCGAACTTTTTCTTTACCTTTCCCGAACTCGTGCGTTTTCTTTCCCAACTGTCAAAATATTGTTAATTAAAAAGAAAAAACCAACCACGAAGTTTTTACAAAAAAAAAATCATAGAAGTTTTTATGATTCATGCAAATATTTCTAAAAAGAAGCTACTAATTTGTTTCAATATCAGATTTTAAAAGTAATTTTAATTATACATTAAATTAATATTAGTATCGGCCAAATTAAATTTATGAATATAAAAAAATACATAAAATTGGCTGTATGACCACAGATTACTAAATATGGTATGACGTGCACTATTTACCATAGTATCTGCATATAGGAGTTTGCGCAAGTAAGTGAAAAGAAAATGAGGGACCTTATTTCTTAATTTTCTAAATTAGTTTTTTCTGGTTTTTATTGTGGTAGTTACTTAGTATGATGGAATTAGTGCAATAATGTGGCTTTAATGGAAAACGATGTGGTAAAAGAGAGAAATAAGGAAAGGCGCTCCTGTAGGATTCGGATTGCTTTTGTTAGGTTTCATTTCATTTCATCTCATTTAATTTAATTTTCATTTCATATCAATAAAAAAAATCTACTGAAGCCTTGGCTGTATGATCATAGTTTCCTTTGCCAACCTAGAATGGGTGAAGAAAACAAAAAAAGTCTCTGCTTATATTCTTTTACGATTAGTTAGTTGAGTTTATTGTGTTTTATTATTTTATTAAATTGCTTAATTTTTTCGCAACTGTATTAAAAATAGTTGTTCAGTACACGTGCGGAACCGTCATTGCAACTTGTTCCGACTGTCAACCCTCACCTTCGGCTGCGCCTCGGCTCGGGTAGACATTTGTCGGAACTCTTTGCAATGACAGGCTTTCCGCACTTGTAATGAAATCTACTATTAGAAAATTAAGAAATAAGGTCCCTCATTTTCTTTTCACTTACTTGCGCAAACTCCTATAAGCAGCTACTATGGTAAATAGTGCACGTCATACCATATTTAGTAATCTGCGGTCATACAGCCAATTTTATGTATTTTTTATATTCATAAATTTAATTTGGCCGATATGTATAATTAAAATTACTTTTAAATCTGATATTGCAACAAATTAGAAGCTTCTTTTTAGAATTATTTGCATGAATCATAAAAACTTCTATGATTTTTTTTAGTAAAAACTTCGTGGTTGGTTTTTTCTTTTTAATAGACAATATTTTGACAGTTGGGAAAGAAAACGCACGAGTTCGGGAAAGGTAAAGAAAAAGTTCGAGTGTGTAATAGCCCACATCCCGAACGCTATACGTCCCTGCAATACGCCACTTTTTGAGCAACTGTATTAAAAATTCATTTTTAATACAGTTGTTCAAAAAGTGGTATGGTAAATAGTGCACGTCATACCATATTTAGTAATCTGTGGTCATACAGCCAATTTTATGTATTTTTTATATTCATAAATTTAATTTGGCCGATACTAATATTAATTTAATATATAATTAAAATTACTTTTAAATCTGATATTGCAACAAATTAGAAGCTTCTTTTTAGAAATATTTGCATGAATCATAAAAACTTCTATGATTTTTTTAGTAAAAACTTCGTGGTTGGTTTTTTCTTTTTAATAGACAATATTTTGACAGTTGGGAAAGAAAACGCACGAGTTCGGGAAAGGTAAAGAAAAAGTTCGAGTGTGTAATAGCCAACATCCCGAACGCTATACGTCCCTGCAATACGCCACTTTTTGAGCAACTGTATTAAAAATAGTTGTTCAGTACACGTGCGGAACCGTCATTGCAACTTGTTCCGACTGTCAACCCTCACCTTCGGCTGCGCCTCGGCTCGGGTAGACATTTGTCGGAACTCTTTGCAATGACAGGCTTTCCACACTTGTAATGAAATCTACTATTTCAACAGCTACTCCGGCAATGGTTTTAATAGAAAATGTTCAAATATTGACGATTCATTAGTACTTACCTATTTTTTAGTATTAAACTTTTAGTATTGAAAATTAAGTAGGTACCTATTAGAAAAAGAAACAACTCCGTAGCTCAGTGGTTAGAGCATTCGCCCGGACAGTGAAAGGTCGTGGATTCGTGTCCCATAGCTAGTTGTGAGACATAATTATTTATTATGTGTCAGTAATTTTTTTTAACTATCAACTGTGTCATTCCCAAGTTACAGTTGATAAAAAAATGCAAAAGATATTCGTTTAAATGTTACACAATCAAATCATTATCAATTTGTGAACTATATGAACCCTAATTCAATAAAGAAATAACACTCAATATTGTTCTCAACTGAGCAAATGCCCCATTATAATCTTATTAAGGCGATACTCGGAAAAATTATGCTAAAGCGAGATAGCAATGAGAAAACGACGCGCGCGGGAGCGAAACCGATTTTGCAGATTACGCAAAAAAACACAATATCACTTCGTATTAAAAAAACTATACTGATTTTAAAAAAATGCTTCTATACGATCCAAAATATTATTGGTGTCCACACATTAAACCAATTTTCAATAGTATATGTTACCCCATTTAAGAATAATCTTGATATTTCGTATTTTTTTGAGGTATTTTCGAAAATAAAAAGTGTCGAGGTAAAATCATAAAATCGTGTTTCTAAAACTATACGATTCTAGATAAAGGTATGAAGAAATATATATCTTATTACCAGATTTATAACAACTCTAACCGTCCTATAGTTTTATATCAAAAAGTCCATACTTTTTCCGAGTAGCGCCTTAAAGTAACATAATTGTAAATTGTGTATAAAAACTAAACTTTTACACGAAATGTTTTTTCTTGTTTGTGCCCGAGTGTATTTTGAAAGTCATTTTACAAATGGGATAACAGAAACAATACTTGAGACCTCCTTCAAGAAAGTTGTTTAATTCAGAGGGACAGCAATATTTTCAACTTCTTATAATAGCATTGTTTATTGATTTTTCGATATATCAACAAAGCCCGAGGACCTAGTATGGACTCGTAAGATTCGTAATAATCGAGTGATACTCGTAATTCTATTAACTTAATTTTGAGCTATCATAATGCGAGAATGTGGAATGAATATTTATCGATTTTTCGACGTTTTATTTTCTGACTGGTAGGTATCGATATATTATATGATGCTTTCAGTATTTTAGCAAGGTTTTAGCTGAGAAGTTTTTTAATGTCTCTGCAAAAACCGTTACAGTATGTACATTAATCATTCGAGCACTAAAATTATTTTTTAACCCTTATAAAGCTTTTTACTCGAGTAAACCCTCGAACTAATACGTTTGTTCATCTGTATGTGGGAAGTTAAAATTGCCTAAAACGGTGTACAATTTATTTGGAGTTTTATATTTCACCATCCATTTTGTTCAGCACACGCCAAACTAAAATATATTGAGACAGGCTCGCGTAGTTTTTCATATTGCGACAGAAGAAAAATGATGTCTCTGTATTCCCCTAGCTGATAACTCAATTTGTCGTTTCTTGCTTGGGGCGGTAAACTTCTGAGGGATTTATCTGAGTCCAAGTTTAGACTAAGACGGCACTAAGACAGCTCCCAGGTGCAATCGCTGTAACTATTGTAAGGAATAGAAATTTATAGTCTACCTCCGTGGCTGGCGATTACACAGTTGCGAAACTAATATTAAAAGATTAAAATAAGATATTAAAGTAAAACAAAATTTTAAAAGCGGTAAATGTTAATAAAATCGTTTTATTATATTCCAATTTCATTGTTTAAATTTGCAGGTATTGTGAAATATTGCCTAAACTCGTTATCTAATATAGTTGTACAGGCCTATTACCTAAATAAAATATTGTTTCTTAAAGGTTCTGCCAGGTTGTTTGTTGTTATTGTAAAGTATAAAATTATGTAACTTTAGTTATGTAATAATGAAATAATTGTGAGCTGACCCAAGGTTTCTGTGTCCAACGACATTGCTGGAGCTACTACAAAGTTTCCTTAACTTTTCAAAGGTCAATGAATCCTTGGTTAGGTGAACCTGCTTTTCATACATAACATACAAATTTGATTATAATATGAGTAGCTATTGCCCACGATGAACGGTGTATTGACTTTTGTGTTAGTTTAGTTTATGTGTGTCTGTTGCTATAAATTGCCTTGATTTCATAAGGCTATTTTTGAAGTCATATTTTACTAAAGGGGTCTAAAGAATATCGAATACGCAGACCAGGGTTTGAACATGGTATGTTGACTAAGTTGTGCTGCATATACATTGTTTAGCCCTCATAGGACTGTCCGTCAGTCAAGACCATTTTTCTCAGGAACGCGACGTGGTATCAAGCTGAAATTAATATCAAATCAAGTCTGCAATCCCTTTGAGCTGAAAAGCTGGCTTCCCGCCGTCTGACGCTACATCTTTTAAACTACGCAACAGATTTTAATGCAATTTCCATCAATAGACAAAGTGATTCAAGAAGAAGGTTCATCAGGTAATATTGCAACGCCAACGCCAGGGCGGGTTGCAAGTTTTAAGTAACACATTATTAATCTTTCTTACGCGTCGGTGTGACAGCAAGCCCTCTCTAGTCGCAGCATGTCAATTGCTGAATTTGGGATGCAGATTCGGAGCTTGACGTCTGGACCAACCCTTGGTGCTGCACGTAAACAAAATATTCGTCTATTTGCCGATACGAGTCTGAGTGCTTCTCTTAAGTTTTTATTGTTGGTTTCAGTTCCAAATGATTTGCCAGGTGATTTTGGTAAGTAGAAGCAAAGAGTAAAATAATTAAGAAGAAGTTAGACCTACCTGTCTACTTGAACGCTACTCAGTTTTGGGAGCGTTCAAACATCATGCCGTCTCTTTCATACGTTTGACATTTAAAGCGACAGGGCGATGATTGAGACGCTCCCAAAATTAAGTAGAGTTCGAGGATTCGGGCGTAATTCTACTAGACTTTCGCCCGAATTCTCGAACGCAAATCATATTTGGGAGCGTCTCAAACATCATGGCATCTCTTTCATACGTTTGACATTTAAAGTGACAGGGAGATGTGTAAGACGCTTCCAAAGATAAGTAGCGTATATACGAGTATTCGGGCATTTATTTATTAAATTCTGCAAGGTTGTCAATAAAAACGTGCACTTTAACTAAAAATACTTGTTTTGCAAAGAGTGTTATAGTAAGTATTTTTCATATTAATAAAACCACCGGAAAAACAGACAGATATCATAGAAAACAGAAGAACAGAAGTTTGAATAATAATTGTAACTATAACGAGTGTAAAAAAATAGAATCTATACGAAAACACGACTACAAATAGTTTTAGAACATCAATGCACGTACTGTAGCAAAAGAAACACAACAGTTGAAAAACGCGGCAACATGAAAACTGGAATAAAATTTCGTATAACTCCAAGAGAAGTTGGAAGTCAGCTTTCAAATGCAAAATTCACCCCAACAAAGCGGCCGTCAAAGTTTCACTACGATTTAAAAAAAAAGAGAACCGGAAACCCGAACATTCGTGGTGATAAAACTAGTTTTTTGTTTTTTTTTCGAAATGCGTTGGCGAAGGTTTTCATTAGATACCTACCATTTCAAGATCATGGCGCGAGCCTAAACAGAAACCATTTATTTATCGCACAAATACGTTTTCTATTTCATTTTTTAAAACAAACGAATAAACTGTAACAGCGGCCTCTGAGTTAAGACTGAATTCTCCAATAAAATCTCAGTCTATAAATTGTGACGATTTAAAATCTTTCTCTAAAGTCGATCACGAATTGGAAATATTGACCAAAATGATCTCTACTTACCGCTTCATCCATCCTCAGGGGAATTAAATCCTAAATTCAGTAACGAGATAAAACTGAAATATCACAGCCTGTGTCAAAGGTTGTGGAAATATACAACAGCGTATGCAATTTTTTCGCTAAATCTAAACAATAGTTAGCTCTACAAGGCTTACAAAAGTCATGTTAATATTATTGTTATTGATGACACAAAAGTATTGAATCTAGAAGTATCCTTGCGTTTGGATGCTGGCCAAAAATGCAGTTTTCTCTTTGTTATCTGTTATTGTTATTAGTGCTTTTATAGGTTTGTTCGGATAAAAGTCCGTATTGAGAGGGAAGAGAGAGATGTTTATGATTCTGTTAGTTTTGGAACTTGGAATATTTCTATTGTGCTGTTGCTCATTGTTTTATTTTAAGTTCAAAACGTTATATTTTGATTTTCATAGGGCTCCGCGTAGTTTTATCTGCTTAGTATCCGTATTCCCATAGGAATATCTAGATAAAATATAGACACTTATATTTATATTCTATCATTCAGGAAAAATGAAGTTTTCTAACGGTAAAAGAATTTTTAAAATCAGTCCAGTAGTTTTTGAATTTATCCATTACAAACAAACAAAAAATGTAATCCTTCCTCTTTATAATTTACTAGCGGATCCTCGCGGTTCTACCCGCGTGGTACCCGTTCCCGTGGGAATATCGGGATAAAATATAGCCTATGTCACTCGGGAAGACTGTAGCTTTCTAACGGTGAAAGAGTTTTCGAAATCGGTCCAGTACTTTTTGAGATTATTCGTTACATACAAAAAACAAATCTTTCTTCTTTATAATATTAGTATAGATAGTAAAGATAGTATTTATAGATAAAAACTAACTCACATTAAGTACTTAATTTTTTGTCTTTTTGTAGCAAATGAAGTCAATTACCGTTATATTACTATCCACATTATCCATTTATTTATTAATACTAGCCATACTAATCCTTACTTTTTATTTTATATTATAAATGCGTCTCTGTCTGTCTGTGTGTTACACAATCACACCTAAACTACTGAACCGATTTAAAATAATTTTGGTACAGAGATAGTCTAGAGCCTGAGAAAGGACATAGGCTACTTTTTATTCCTGAAAAATATCACCTTCCCGCGGGATAACGTCGTATCGAAAGCTAGTATTAAAGATTCAAAGATTCAAAGATTCAAATATGTTTATTCAATTTAGATTGTTATTTACAATACTTGTGAACGTCATAGAAGCTACGCCATCGGTTCGCAAACCCTACAGCGGGAGGCCTTGGAGAAGAACCGGCAAGAAACTCCAAGGGTTGTTTTTTTCTCCCTGTTTTATTTCATACAGAGTCGTCAAATTGAAAAATGACCTTAACATGGTATGACTAAGGTCAGTTTCCATCACAATTACACAATGGGTTATGAAAAATACAGTTAAGTATAGGCGAACTAATGATCATAGCGGTGAACAATTTTCAATTAAGTACTTAGGAACTCTACTTAAAGCTTTAATATTAGTTAAAAACAAAAGACAATTCTACTATATACTGCAAGTTGCGCCATACATGTTTCAAATGTAATTCTTAATAAAATGAATAAAAACAAAAGAAAACACATTTTAAAGCAAGCAGATAAGAGCAGACCCATTCCCACTGGCAGCACCCGTTCACGAGCATGACGCATGAACCAGCCATCGCTTCGCTCAACCATATTTTAGGGAACGTAACGACCCGCCTCACACGCCACCACCGTAGAAATGTTTTAGTGAGCATGACATACTCAAACTGCCTACCTTAAATGACCGAATTAAAAGCTTAACTAATATAAACGCTAATAATATAAAATATAGGACACGACTCACAATATCATACTAGGAACATTCGTTACGAGTGTTACGACCAAGGTGTTTTGTCGTTCAAATAATCATTTACAGTGTAATAGCCTTTTTTGAGGAGGCCACTCTTTATATGATTCTTAAACTCTAGATATGGTAAATCCAAGATATCACTTGGGATTTTGTTATATATGTGTATACCTTGACCAACGAAAGATCCGTGCACCTTTTCTAAACGGTACCGAGGCATTACGAGCTTGTTTCTATTTCTAGTATTACGATTGTGTAAATCACCATGTTTGGTATACAAGTTAATATTGCGACGTACAAAAAGAATGCAATTTAATATAAATTGAGATGCAGCTGTCAGTATACCTATTTCCTTGAACTTGTCTCTAAGCGAAGTTTTGGAGCCTAGTTTATAGATGGCCCTGATTGCTCGTTTTTGCAAGATGAATATAGCATTAATGCCAGCCGCTAATCCCCACAAAAGAATGCCATATGACATGATGCTATGGAAATAACTAAAGTATACAGTTCTAGCAGTATCAACATCTGTTAGCTGTCGTACTTTTCTAATAGCGTAGGAAGCAGAACTAAGCTTACCAGCTAATGTTGCGATATGCGCATGCCATTGAAGTTTCGAGTCTAAAGTTACACCCAGAAAGATCGTTGATTGTACTAAATCCAGTTTTTCGTTGTTGATTACAATTTCTACAGGTACCGTCTGTACATTTGGCAGAGAAAAAAGTACGCACTTTGTTTTCTTTGCATTAAGCTGCAAATTGTTAGAATTAAACCAACCGAGTACTTGTGACAGTGCTTTGTTTACATCGTCAAAATTGGTTTTGTTTCTGTCTATGTTAAATATTAAAGAAGTATCATCTGCAAACAACACAATATCACAGAAGTTTTTGGCAAAGAAAGGCAAATCATTAATATAAACCAAAAATAGAAAAGGGCCTAAAATAGAGCCTTGAGGTACGCCTAGTTTAATCTGAGAGCCGTTTGATTTCACTCCATTAATGTCAACTGTCTGAGTTCTGGAACTGAGATACGACAGTATTAGTTTCTGGGCATTATTTTTTACACCGTAATGATTTAGCTTCAACAGCAGCGTCCGGTGATCAACACAATCAAAAGCCTTGGATAAGTCGCAAAATATTCCAAGAGTATTTTGCGACTTTTCCCAGGCATCAAACACATGCTTTAAAAGTGCAACCCCAGCATCCGTGGTTGACTGACCCTTCATAAATCCGAATTGTTTGCTATGCATGAGATTGTTTAATGAGAAATGAGACAATAATTGCTCTAGTATTATTTTTTCAAATATTTTGCTTAAGGCGGGTAATATTGATATTGGTCTATAATTGCTTGGGTCTTCTTTGTTTCCTGATTTAAATAAAGGTATGACTTTGCTAAATTTCATTAAATCAGGAAAAATTCCTTGAGCGATACACTGATTAAATATAATAGCAAGATAAGGGGCAATAGCATGAATAATGTTTTTAAGTACAGTAACAGATATGCCCCATAAATCAGTGGTAGTTTTCATTTTAAGTAAATTAAATGTTTTGATTATATCGCTAGAATTAATTTCTTTAAAATTAAATAATGAACTACACTCAGATACATGTTTTTCAAGAACCGAGACAGCAGAAGCTGGTGAAGAATTCAAATTAGAGGTGGTTACTAATGGTATATTAACAAAAAAGTTATCAAAAATATTAGCAATTTCTGTTTCAGAGTTTATTCTTGCGTTATTAATGTTAAGCGCTAGACTGTTGTCATGTTGTTTACCTTTTCCGGTTTCACGCTTAATAATATCCCAAGTTGTTTTGATTTTATTATTTGACTTTTTAATTTTATCCTTTAAAAATATTGACTTTGCTTTAGAACATGCTTTTTTGAAAATCTTAGAATATTGTTTTACATGTTCTACGAAACGAGGGCTGTGATTAGTTTCTCTTAATTTATATAGTTCATACAGCCTGTTTCTACTTTTATAAATACCTGTCGTAGCCCATTCGCAAAACTTTAACTTCTGGGTGCATTTAATCGTTTTAGACTTAAAGATATTATTGAACTCATTCGTTACTAATTCAAAAAGTGTTCCATAAAGCGCATTAGGATCATCATGCACATATGGCATCATAGAAACTTTATCAGCTACATTATTTTCAAAATTACGTAGTCGCGTTTTTGTAACGGGCCTGCATTGTACACTTTTAGGTGCATCAACAATATCTAATTCATAGGATACCTTTAATCCGTAGTGGTCGGATGTAATATTTTTAACGACTAGTTTGTTAGTCGGATCAGACTCCAAAAAAACATTATCTATGCAAGTGGCTGAATGAGATGTTACCCTTGTGGGCTCCAAGAACTGATTAATTAAATTAAAAGAATTGAACAAAGTTAATATTCGTGTAGTCAATGCACAGCTTTCAAGAATATCAACATTAAAATCGCCACATACTGCTATTGGTTTATTTTTTAACTTTAACTTATTCAACACATCCTCCATCACCGATTCAAATGATTCAAAATTACCTTTAGGTGGTCGGTATACACATACAATGACTAAGCTTTTTAATTCTACACATGACAGCTCGACATGACGTTCTATAGAAAGGTTTACAATATCCTTTCTTTCTCTGTAGCTTATATTATTTTTTACGAAAATTAGAGAGCCGCCACGCGTTGTAGTCTTCCTAGATAATAAATTTGCTAACTGAAAATTATTCACACTACATGACAAATCACAATGATTCAGCCAGTGCTCAGTTATACAAATGACATGAATGTCATTACATTCTGCAAATAATTCTAATTCTAAAACTTTGCCAGACAGGCCCTGAATGTTTTGACATAATACGTTAAGGCAAGAGGGCTTGGCTGTTGTCTTATGTTTTAGTTTAAAGCCGATTTCGAGACGTTTTCACTTTGTAAAGAAGTGTTTTTATTATTTAAATTAATTAAATTATTATTAGTAGGTAAGCTACTAAAATCAGAGTCAAAAGACTTTGGCTTGCCACCTTGAAAGGTGTCTTGTAAATTAAAAGCTAACAATTTAGCTAATTATTAATATGAAAGTGTAATTGTTTGTTTGTCCGTCTTTTACGTCAAAACGAAGTAACGGATCAACTTCAACAACGGTATGGGGATAGTTTGGGAGCCTGAAGAGTGACATATTGAGCTACTTTTTATTTCGAAAAAATATTATATTACATTAGGATAACGTGTGTTCTACGCTGGCCAAGCCGCGGGCTGAGTACTTAAATAAAACAATAAGTGTTCAGATATTTTATAGCTTTTATCAATCAATTTAGAACATAAGCACATCTTAGATTTCTGCGCGAACTGTTCATTTTAATAAAACACTTTTTATGGAAATATAGCGCACTTTATATCACACATTATAACGCGCTATATTGCCGTAAAAGGGTTTTATTTAATTTACAACATTCAATTTTACCAATAACATTTGTAAATTGATTTACCTTTAATAATTATTATTAACGCAAGATATTTGCCATTCAGAGCATGAGTTATTGGGTTCACTTTATTATTATTTTGTTCTTGTACTGCAGAACAAGAGCGACACAATAAACCACCTAGCATTAACGAATCAGTTGCGTCAAATGCGAGAATAAACCAGCGTTCATAATTGAGTTCGGTAACATAATTTAAGAGATAACATGAAATATACACCTTTCAACAATAAATTAGAAGGAGATTAATAAAATTTAAATAAAAATAAAGTTATATTGACTTATATCGTGCTCCTTTACAGACCACAGTGCGACAAGCATCTCAATAAAATGATATCCCATGCTTTCCACGTTTTTTGAATTAAGGCAAAGGCTATTCCTATTTTTGGGCTATTTACTGGACAATATGACGGAAAAAGCAAAATACATCAATACGTTTCCATCAGTAAATTAAAAATATATTTAAGCCTTTCGACGACACCAATAACTTTTTAATGACCCATTTTTTATGTAAACAAAGCACTTGAGCGCCTATTATCGGTCTCCCAACGACATGTTTATACTTAGCGCGACTGTTACATTTATGAGTAGCTGATGACTCAAAGCGTCAAATAAAAGCTATGAGACACTTTTACGAGATGTTTTGTTTTTATAATCGTCGTTCGAACTCGACCTTTGTTTATACAAATTACAATAGTGCGGTCCATTCGAAATATTTTTTTCACATAGTTATCGATGAAATAACATATAAAAAGTATATATGTTTTGAATCTACATAAAAAACCTATCGAATAAGAATACGAAATAGCACAAAACATTTTTTTTTTTTAAATTGAAAAATTTATTATTAACATCCGATTTGTAAATCCAGTCTGATTCTTTTCAAATTTTTTTCCTTTTTTTTTTCTCCGGATCTCATTTTGTATTGTATTTTTGCAGTACGTACCTACAATTAATTTCTCTTTTGAACATCTAAAACCGCTTTCGAAACACATAAAAATTGCAATAGTTCCACAAAATAATAATGGGGGTAGTCGCAAATGGCATTATTTGGTGCCATTCGTCATCGAGAGGTGTGCGTACACGCAGATAAATAAAATATACATAATATATTTTAACCATACCCATGATGATGTGAACGCCTTCTAATCGCGAAGGCTTGGCAAAAGCATCTAATACTTGCGACCAAACCTGCCAAGCTCTTATTAAGTTTAAACCGCTCTTTACGATTTCCGTTTATCTCATTAAATCCACACTCTGCACTTGGAATATTTCCAATTGTTACTCGTACATGGCTATGCAATAATGCAACTTAGGCTTCATAAGGCGTGAGAGACGAAAATTTGGGAGAAAGTCGCGTAGTGATAAGACTTAATAAAATTTTAACGATAGACTTTTGTTTCTTGCAAAAATCCACACACAATTCCTACTCTAATTCAACGAAAACCGAAACTTCGTTAGCCCTGCCGCTTTCACTCGATTCTGTCATGGACGAAGAGTGAGAGGGAAGGAAGAAAGTTTTGTTTTTGATGAATGAGAGTAGGACTACAGATTATTTGTGTCGTAAAAAGAATCGCATAAAAGATAAAAGTTATTAAATCTTCTTATCATAGGAATGCTTCAAGTACTGTTTCGGTGAAAAGAGCCTTTATGAATAGCTCGTTCAATTTCTATTGTAGGTAATAAAAAAAACTGAAATGAGAGCATGATAAGAATTGAGAATGGTTTACTCAGATCGTTTGGCGAGGTAGAGAATAAGTGAAAGGAAATTGACGAAAACGATGTATGGTATTTAAGATGTCTGAATTAGAATTAAAAGGCAAGGTGTAGCCTGTATCTCTTGATTCGAGGTGAGTAGTTAGGTACCTGAAATTGGTGAGTATGTAATTAGAATAGATGAAGAGATACGCAGTGAAGTAGGTATGTTAGCGAGTGAATAACAGTGATGTTTGCTTATTTGGTCTAGTAGTACACATTACCACCCAGACCCAGTGGTCCCGGGTTCGATTCCATATATATTGTTGTGACGACCTCCGTGGCCGAGTGGTGTACGCATCGGTTTTTAAGGAGCCGCTATCTCTAGAGGTCCCGGGTTCGATAAATCGTGGTCGGGTAAATATTGAAAACGAATTTTTCAAAATTTTCTCGGGTCTGGATGTATGGTACCTGGCGTTGTTTCCAATTTCCATAATAATAGTAGTTACTACAGTTTGGTATTGGAAAAATGTAGGTATGTGATTGTGTCTGATATTTTTTATTATTATTGTATTGTGGTACGATTTGTTTGAAGTCCATCTGACTAGCTACCGCCATCTTATCTAAGTCTGTTGCCATAACAACGATATTTTCAGCATTGTTGTGTTTCGGCAGTTAGAGATAACGATGTGAGAGATCCTGGGAGAAGTGCGTTTCCGCACCTTCTTCAGCCATACCATCACTTAACATCAGGTCAGGTGCGATGAAAGCTATGTAAGTGTTACCCCGTTGTCGATAAAAAAAGCCACGGGTTTCTGTGTTATTATTTATGTATACACGTTAATTATTTTATCACCCCGAATAACTTTATAAAGAGATTATTCTACTCATGAAAACAAACAACTTTTATTATGGGACTAACACAGAAATCGCAAAAAAATAAATAAACTGTTCCTTAAATTTTTATTAAATATTTTTGCACTTTTGTGTGGAACAGTTGATTTTTTATTCGCGATTTCAGTGTTGGTCCCTTATTAAAAGGTGTTTGTTTTCGTGAGTAGAATAATCCCTAAAATTAAAATCCCGGGGTGATAAAAAAATTACCGTGTATAAGTTTGAAAAGTACCGTTTTAACGAAATGACAGACATAAAACTGAACATGCACTTTATGATATTTTCACCCGCACAGAAAGAAACAAGAATATGCTCACGCAACATTGTTGTTAAGTGCAAGCATTATAATGAAAACTTTGTCATCAAAATGCATAGTCGTTTTAACTTTTATGTCTCCGTGATATTAGATCGTATTGCATTCATATTTAAATTTTCACTTTAGTAAAAAGCACTAGGTCAAATAGGTCATAATGTCGAAGTAAAAATCCTCTTACAATTTGTTTGTGCATCAAAATTTGGACGAAACTAAATTTCAGCAGCAATTTATTCAGTGGCGTGTCTCTTTTGTTAAAACTTGCAGTTACATCCTTCCATTATGGAGACGTGACACAAGCGTTGGACAGCTTATGTGATATATGAGTAGGTAAGCTTCATAAATTCTTGTTTGGATCCAACATTACCATATTAGTTGCGACAAAATATAAGTTCACAGAAATGTGTTAACAAAGGTAGTGTGAGTGAATTACGAATATAAAATAATTACAGCTGCTCTTTTTACTTTTTACCGAGATATTTTCGGAATATAAAAGCCGATTTTTATGTTTTGGTTGCTCAACATAATTACTTGTGATGTGTCATTTTAATTAATACGTTTATAGGTATTACGATACGAAATAGGTAGGTGTTTCATATTTTTAAAGTTAAATCTATCAATTCGACTTCTGACCCTCTTACTTCAAAACTTCCTTGACCATACCTCCTTTGAACTCTTCTTAATAGTGTTAATACTTGCTAGTTAATATGGAATGTTACAATTTGCTCATTAAGAATAATAGGCTAGTTGAATTGAGCTCACTTTGGCACCATCTGTGTAGTGACGATTGCGTTACCTACTGTCCTACACTGTCGATTATCCTTAGTAGGGCTAACATAACATGAAGTAGGTACTTCTATTACAGTTTTTCACATTCGATACCTATACAAATTTAAATTAAAAGACTGATTATGATTTTAAACACGTTTATCTAAAATGGATTTCGCGGTCTAATGGAATCTATTTGAAACATGAAAAAGCCTGGAGGCCTTATAATCCTTACTTAGGTATACTATAGACACGAAAGTTTGTTTGTAATTGTATGTATGGATGTTTGTTACTCTTTCACGAGAAAACTGAATGGATCTTAATGAACTTTACACTAATATAGCTTATACATCAGAATATCTAATAGCTACTTTATGTCCAAATATTCCCACGGGAACGGGTACCACGCGGGTAAAACCGCGCGGAGCAGTTAGTATTGAAATAATGTTGTTTAAAGAACATACTGCTTCTAGCGTTATCTCGCTTACAATATTACTTATAGATTATTTTACAGCTCATAGTAAGCGCCCAGTTTTGTCTTGACGACAAAAAAGATTTCTACATAAGACAAGACAACGCCGACTTTAAAGTGCTCCAATCATTAAATAAATTAAAATACAAAATATATTATCACATAATATTATCCGTTATTATACTTTCTTCCACACCGCCTAAACAAGGGAATTACAGTTAACAATAGCCAATTCCATATAACAATATATATAATTTATCTAATACGGCGCGTTAAACGCGAATAGGCCCATTGGGACCGTTCAATTTAGTGGATGGGACAGACAATAGTCAGTAACTGTTCCATCATACTATCGTGAAGTGTGTGTTATGGGCCAATTTAGGACGATACGTTTTCAGAAACACCTGTACTATTCGACTGTTTCGACTTATCAACGTTACCTAGTTGCCGATAGGCTTTGATTATTTGCTTTAGTTTGATGTTACGTTTACGGATCGAGTGTATTTTTGTATTGTTTACAACTGACGAGCCCGTTGACGCTGTAGTACTGACTGATCATACCTCCTGCGGGCCAATCGCCGTAATTCTATGCAGCGCGTCTTGATTACGTTTGCGTCTTGACGTTTGACTTCGTATTACCGTAATGACATAACGACGCACACGTCACGCAAACCTATAGTCCTACAATCCTGTCTAATCCGGTGACATCCGTGACAGAGGAACCACTTGCAATATGAAATTAGCTGTCAAATTAAACTGTCTTATGAAAACTGTTTTAGTTCCAAAGATTATCACCGGAACAGAAAACGTTGTCGCACTGTCAAAGCCGCGCGTTATCAAAAACGGTTTTGCACGTCAACTGCACGTACACTTGACCAATGCGTCATAGAAATATCGATCATAGGGTCACAAAAAACTAAATTTTAGGCTTTTTTCATCGTATTTAGTTTGCTTTTATTAACGACTAGCTTTCCGCCCGCGGCTTCGCCCGCGTGGACTTCACGACGTTATCCCGCGGGAATGTGACATTTTTTCGGGATAAAAGGTAGCCTATGTTCCTTTCCTGGCTACAAAGTATCTGTGTCCCAAATTTCAGCCAAATCCGTTCAGCCGTTTTGGCGTGATTGAGTAACAAACATCCAAACATCTAAACATCCAAACATCTAAACTTTCACATTTATAATATTAGTAGGATATTACAACGTGAATAAACACAAATGTATGCGAAATACGAACCGTTTTACTTGTATAAAAGCAAATAAAAATTTGTTTATAAAATAGAACTCCGAGACACGATGCTGCAATATCTTAAACAGTATGGTAGCGAGCTACACTATGGAAAGCTAAATTTTACAAGAATTGCTAAGAAAATAAGCGAAACTGACTGCAGTATGTGAAAAACGTCTTATAATAAAAGACGAAATGTACATAGCTACAGTATGGGAATAAGTACTTGTTAAAAGATTATGGTACTTTTTTATTGAGTGTGGATACGAATTTCGACGAAGTATATTGAATAGAATAACATGAAACCCTTAAATAAAAAAGATATTTTGATTAAATAGATTAATTGAGTTTCAGTTAAACATGTGGCTCCGTCTGTCCTCAGGGTGGCGTCTTATCTCCTCTTCTTTTTTCGATTTTCATTAATACAATCACCCAAACTATTTCTAGTTCCTACCACCTCTATGCCGATGATTTACAAATATACACACAGGCGTCTTTACCAGAACTTTCGCAAGCAGTAACGGCTACAAACTCAGATTTAGTATGTATCAGTAGCTGGAGTAAATCCTTTGGTTTAGTTGTCAATCCTGACAAAACGCAGTGTATCATTATCGGAAGTCCTTATTACGTCTCAAGGATCGACTTTGACCAGCTTCCTAAACTGTCTTTTGATGGTACGGTAATTCCTTTCTCCAAAACGGTCAAAAACCTTGGAGTCATTTTCGATCAGTCATTGTCATGGCGACCGCATGTTGATGAAATGAGGAAAAAACTATTTGGTGCCTACAGCTCGCTCAATCGACTCCGAAATTTCTTGCCTATCGGCACCAAAACGATATTAGCTCAATCTCTCCTGCTGTCTATTGTTGACTACGCTGATGTCTGTTACACTGATCTATCTGAGGAATTGCTAAATAAACTTGAGCGACTGCAGAATGTCTGCATTAGATTCATCTTTAACCTTCGTAAATATGACCATGTGTCTCATTTCCGTTCTAAACTTAATTGGCTCCCTATTCGCCGGCGCAGGGACTTACATACTCTTACGCTCCTCTACTCCATCCTTTTCCTACCAACCACTCCACCATACCTCAAAACTTGTTTCTCTTTTCATTCCTCTTCTTCGCAGTGCACTTTGCGATCTGCAACTAACCTCTCTCTTGAAGTTCCACGGCACTCGACCGACTTCTTTTCCTATTCCTTTTCGGTTCACGCTGTTCGTTTGTGGAACTCTCTACCAGAGGATATCAGGAAGGCTCAAACTTTAAGGTCATTTAGAGATAAAGTTCGAAACTATCTCTCTTCCAATACTGCTGATTAATTATTTATACTTACTTGAATCTTTTATTTCTATTACTGCCTTATTATTTATATACTTTTAAATTACGTATATAATATTTTATGAATACATAAATATCTTAAATGCGCACCCACTCCCCTCTGTCCTTATATAAGTAATTATTTATTCTTTCACCCAAGGTTGCCTGGAAGAAATTGCTGTTTAGCAATAAGGCCGCCTTTTGTATACTCTTCTGTTTTGTGATTGTTTCTTTCTGTATTTCTTTTGTGTGCAAATAAAGCATTGATTGATTGATTGATTGATTGATGTTTTTTTTCATACCTTGTTATTGAATAGTTTTTAGTCTTAAATCTTTTAAGAACACAATCATAAATTACCATCTATGTGTAATACACACGGATTACACGGATTTAACCACGCGTACAAATACCTACGCGTGGTTAAATCCGTGGAAAATGGGTTTCATATCAAGCATAGCATCGTATTAATTACAATTGTTAACGAGAAAGTTGTGGTTGAGCTTGAATTAAAACAATTTATGACCACCCATCCCATGACTCACATTCGTAAAAATTGTGTAACGAAGAATTTAGTCAAATATATAATCATTTAGTCGATGCGCCATCGAGTTAAACCCTCCTAAAGTAGAATGAGATCGTATATTGTCACTAATTTATAACGCAAAGAAACTTACATGAAAATTCCAAGGATAATAAAATACAAGGCATCCGGAATAAATTACTTGGATCTTGCGAAACTGAGGCGCAACTAATTAGAGAGAGTGCTAATCCTTGAATAAACGTAGCGGGCGCTTTTACAAAATTAATTTTTAAGGGTACTTCTATTTTGTTCAGCTCGTTTGTGGCGTTTTCATACAACTCTGTTTATGAATTTAACGACAATTTTATTTCGTTTTTAATATTGTGTGTAGCCGATTTCAACTTATAAAGGGAAATAATAATTTTTTTTTTTTTTAAATTAAGCATTTTTGAATCGCCGGCTTTGCCCTATCACCCACACGGATGGGAAGAACGGGTGCAAGAAACTTATCAGCTTTATTAAAAGATGAGAGACGATATTCACTATTTAGATAAGTAACGATAATTCATTAGTTTCGGATAATCAAAGATGGGAATAAATACTAGGTACTTTCCAAAAAATATCTGAAGGCAAAAAAACGTTGGAACGACCTAAACAAAAGAAGCTAGAATAAACTAAACTACGATACGCGTCATTAAACGGTATAGAAGTCGATCATCATATGTGCTGGATTGGTTATTACTCACATTTAAAAATTCGGCCAAGGAGTAGATTATGCCCTGCCAGCGCGGCGCGGCTACTGTTATTTTGAGTAGGGCAGAGGTACCCTTTGTGGCCACTTTAAGGACTTTTTGACTTTTAAGCACTAAGTACTAAAATAATGGTCTTAGGTATTTAAAGACACAAATTATATCTCAAATTATAGATAATTGATCTAGAAACGATCTAGATACGCTAGAAACCAATCAATTGCAAAACAACTATTTAATTGTAAAAAACAAAGGTTTATAACGTATTTCATCCACAAAAATTTTCATACAAAACATTTTTAAAATAGAAAATGGAATTTATTGAAAAAAAATCGTATGACTTATGGAATTCTAACGGTTTTTATTATTACCTTAAAACACCTTATTTTAATTGCCTTTAGCAAAAATGGCGAAAAGTTGTTGGCCAAAACCGGTACTGTGGCCAAAACCGGGGCTTCTGCCCTACCTACGTACAACCTAAATCTCTTCAAAGTGCAAGTGAACATGCTTCTTCTGGGTGAACTCGTTCCATCTTAGACCTCATGTTCGCCCTTGGGTCAGATGAAGGTCAAGACTAAGCCCATTTAGTATTAAAAATTATACAAGGTGTAAGGAAAACGAGCAGTAATATTTTAAATATAAAATAAAAAAATTCGTCATCCCATAGTAAAGGGCGACGAAGAAAAATGATTATATTTCGACCTATGTTTCTAAGGGAAAGTTTTGCACTTTCATGGGTAGAATCACTCCCTAAAATATTACTGCTTATTTTTGTAGTTATATGTAGCCCATTTAATCACTGTATAAATCAATCACACGTATACATTAGACCTTTGATGATATTAACAATTATTTTAAAATTATTTGGTTGTCAGTAATGATGGAAATTATCACACCTTTTTAGCAATAATATGCTCGTCACAAACAAAAACCTAATCTTTTATAATATTTAAGAAGTATTATGCTCGCACAGTCTTTGTGTTCATACAGTTCGGATTGCCAAATACAGTTTGCATCCATGTTAGTTACTTTAACTACTTGCGTTTGCGGTGCACAAGGTACAATGCACAGTTACGGTGCTTTGGAACTTTACTCAAGTTATTGTGTAATGTTTGTTTATACTGAATTGAACCTCTAACTAACAAAGTTACATACCGTACATTCAAAATTACTGTTCCAAATAAGTCAAAAGCGGTTCGTTAATTCCAGAGAATAATAATAAATATTTGCCACCATCAAATAAATTATTTCAGCATCAAATGTAAGTACCTGAAACACTTTGTATTATTGAAATCAGAAAGAACTACGGGTTAAACACATAAACCCTGATACGAGATAATTGTTGAAAAGTATGTTTTCAACATTTACCCGTCTCCGGGAATTGAACCGGTAACTGGAACTTAGGTTTGGGACGGTGTACACCACTCGACCACGGAGGTCATCATTACCTCAAACATCCAAACGAACTTTACCTCTTTTTTAATTGTAATACCATGAGTAGCTTTCAAAAATAGTTTTTTTTAATAGAAGGCCATTTATTTGTTTATTACTACGTGGGTAACATTTATTAACATATTTTGTCCTGCAAAGCTAATTTTTAGTTTGACTGTAGGAACAAAGTTCTTATTACAACAATAAACAACTTAAATACTAAGTAAGTAGGTTAGGTAAGTACTTAATTATGTACGAACAATAAAACACTAATAATTAGATTTATACTCGTAAATATCTATAAATCTACTAATATCTGGTTTTCCCAAGACAATTGCTTAAACCAAACATTGTTTGAACTATAATTCAGGCTTTTGTGGTACAACATACTCGTACATTCTCAGTGATTTGACTTTCACCAGACAGCTGTAAAAGAAGAAATCTTTTCTTAACATCGTTCTAACAACATTTTCTTACTAGAATGAAACACCTCGAAAATGTAAGCCGCTTATGTAATAGCCAGGCGTTGTCGCTGCGGAATTTCTCAAATTGTTTTTTGCAGATAAGATTGTTCTTTTAGAAACAAACCGCCATTGTGACTTTCACAATTGTTTTATTTTAAAATTCTTAACAATATACATAGGATTCAATATTGAGGTTAAACTTAGTATAGATGATAAATATTTTGTATGTTACTAGATTTCTCGCAAGTAAAATTTAAAGTTTTGTTACTGTTTTGCACGACTTTGCATTCTTCCTTTTCTTAAAGAATTTACACCATCATTTGAAGATTAATCATATAGTGTTGTAAGTGTAGTTTTATATACGCTATGTTATAATATTTAAAATATGAACTCTTAACTGAACGAATAATGACACACTTTATACCATAGCCACAGAATGTATAATAGTACCAAAGCCATAGCAAACTAAAGAAATTTATAAAAACAACCCTGTATGTATCGTAATTAACTTTATTTACAGTCATGTTAAAATAATCGAATTATGAACTCATATCTGAACGTGTAATGAAAATGAATGACACACTTTATGCCATAGTCAACTTTAATAGTATATTATGATACAAGTGAGCTAGGTCGCTCATTATACACGAGGCCGGGGGGGGGGGGCGTAAATCTGCCGAGTGTCTAGTAAGTTGCTCACGAGTTTCATACGCACTTTTTCAACACACTTGCGAGGAAAAACAAAAATTTACTGCATACAATAACCTAATATTAGCTAAGGGAAAAAGCGCGCAAGTTTTTTTTTGCACGCGCCAAATGTAAGGTGATTAATTACATACAGCCATACATCCTTCTTTAAAATAATTATAATAATAGTGATAAAATGCAAATGAAAAATGGAAAATGAAGTATTTAGAAAAAATCGACCCGTCTCACAACTAGCTCCGATGGGATGGATGGATAGTTGTTTTCAGCCGTATAAAACCTCTTTGTTGTTACAAAAAAAGAACTGTACCTATTGCCCGGTGAAATCGAAAATGCTCTGTTGACTCGCATATAACTTGCAGTTAGGCACTTACTTAACTTTATAGGGATAATCCTATTACGCAACTAGTACTGTAATATTATTATGCAAGCGTGTGTTATAGTTCGGTTTATGGCCCTAAGATCGATGTAATAATGCTCACTTTATGAGCAAGTGTGTTGAAAAGAAATTTAAAAAATGAAACTGTATCTTAATGGTCATTATGATACGGCTGTCATTTATTATAGTACCTACAGTTATTATTCTAAATTTTACAACCATCCATATTTTTTCCCGAAGGAAGTTGTATTTTCTACAAATGTTTTTCTAATTGTTCATTTATTTTTAGTCTTTAATTCATGAATTGTAATAAAAAAAATGTTAATTGCTTTATTTTTGAATTAAATGATAAATGTACATGAGTGTAGATAAAGACAAATATGAGACTGCACATAACTCGGTATTAAAACACTCTTAAGATACTATTAAACACTCGCCAAGCACGTTTTTTAAACTCCCACTCGTGTTTTAACCCCTATTATGTGATAGACACATTATAATCTAAATGGTTTTGTAAGTATTTTAAACTTTTAATTTCCTATATAAAACTGTTGGCAAACTGACCCGTAACAATAGTGTAATCTATCCTACTACAGGTAAAATAAAAATAGACAAAGCAATATGCTAAAAGGGAGAGCGGAGCGGACGTTTTAAATCAACCCAGCTCAAATGGGCACGGCACCTGCTACTGACTAGTCTTAAACCAATGAGGGACTCCAATCGGGACTCGGATCGGGGAGAATTCCCGAACTTTGGAGTTTCTTTTCATTATTTATGTTGACAGTTCCTTGGCTAAAGCTTGGTACTTTTGGTCGGGCATTTATGATTTGTGTTATTAATTAAAATGACTTTTTTGTAAGATATCATTGAAGGTCTCGTTTGTTTTTTGTTAAGAGAGCTTTGGTGGATATGTCAGTGTACTATATGTGTGTATCTAGGTGTATTCATGCACTTATATATACTCGAAATAATGCACCTTCAAGAGAACTTCCAATGTTTAATGAAACATACGAAAATACTCAATCTATATATTATTTAAAAATGAATTGCTGTTCGTTAATCTCGCTAAAATTCAGAAACGGCTTGACCGATTTGGCTAGTTTTGATCTCGAAATATTTGTGGAAGTTCAGGGAAGGTTTAAACGGTGAGAAACATAAATAATAAGTACCGGGCAATACTAAAAACGACAGAGGTATAGGAAAAATGTGATAGTAAAAAACCACGAGCCCTATAAGTACGATATTTTCTACTTCTACTTCCGGTTTCTACACTAGTAAACAAATACCGTAATTTAGTTGTCTCCAGGAAATTTAATTGTTCCTTTTGATATAAGTGCACAACAAGCTTGAAACCGGCACATAACCTCGCACTAGAAACTGGCGCATCAAGGTACGCACCTCATTGAATAATTCACATCACACAGTGCAAGAAAAACTATAAAATACTTTCGATTTTTCGAAAAAACGAAGTGTCGATTCTTAATAACGATCACTCTGCACTTTAAATCACCCAATTACGAAACATAACACAATATAAGCTCCTCCTCAAGCGCGTACGCACTTCCGTGATCAGCTGACGGTGACACTTGACAGCTGTCACAGTGACAGACTTGGGTGCGTTCAGAAAGAGAGAAATTGTGTTTTTAAAGTTTCACTAGCGCCATCTACAATGGTTAACTGTGGGGCTTGCGGAAAGTTTCTAGCGGTGACAGGTGGCGCTGCCTGCTCGTCATGTACGCTTAAATATCATAAAGGGTGCCTGGCCCTGTGCCGCCAGGATAATTTTATTTTATTTTTAATATAATATTAGGCTATAATAAGCAGAGATTGGGTATGTCCGAACTGTAAAAAAAGCATCAGGAAGGGCGACAACAGCCAGACGCCGATAAAAGGTATTTGCGGCACGCCACCGCAGGTAGAGGTATCAACGTCCGTACGCGTCAACACTCTACAAACTCGGAGGTCGAGCAAATGTGGCTAAGTGTATTCAATCATAATCAGCGAATTCTCATTGGAACTGCCTACAGGCCACATTGGCAAGATACATGCCTGTTTTTGGATGCCATTGTGGATTCCATCACCTCCTTTGGTAGCTACGACGCAGTGATATTGCTAGGCGATTTTAACATAAATCAATTCGAAATAAATAGTAGCAAATATAAACAATTTATGCACTTTCTTCACAGCATCAATTTAAGGCAAATAGTTACGGAGCCAACGCATTTTACCGACCATAGTCGAAGCCTAATTGATGTTGTTTGCACTGATGCACAAGCTCTAAGGGTCACAGTGAAACACACTTCAGAACTGGGAGGCCATGGCATGGTAAAAGTTGAATTAAAAAAAAAAAAAAAATCTTCCATGTCGGATGACATACAGACCCCTAAAAGACATTGACTTGGACCAATTAAACTGCGATCTGGATGCCATTAACTGGGACGAATTCTACAGAATTGATAATGTCAACTCACTCACAGAAGCCTTTACCACCTGCTTGAGTACATTATTTGATTTACATGCCCCAATTAAAACTCAGACATTTAAACATCCACCGCACCCTTGGATCACTGATACCATAAAATCCATGATGAAAATTAGAGATACATATCATGCAAAGTTTAAGATCCATAAATCAGATAACCTAAGAGAGAGCTATAAGTTCATGAAAAAACTAATAATGGAATACAAAATTGCATTGTAAATTCATAAGAATAATATAAAATCTCAACGACAGAGGTGTTATGAAGTTTACCAGGTCCACTTGTATAATAATATTTTTCCCTTAGAGGAAAAGAATCCATGACACTAGGTTCAGAATAATAAAACTGACGTACAAACTTTGCAGTACAAAGTCTGACTTTGTAGGAGCCTAAACTACAAGTGGCTATGGTAACGGCGGGGCAGGGGGTGCTAAGAATCCCCGGGTAGGCTCCGGCTACCAACACCGACGACTCGACCTGGCAACCTACAACACGCGCACATTGAGGCTCGACGCGAAGCTCGTAGAGTTAGAAGAGGCAATAAGTAAGTTACATTGGGATATCATTGGGTTATCTGAAGTCCGAAGAGAGGGGAAGGACTCGATAACCCTGCAATCCGGTAACTTACTTTACCACCGGGAGGGCGACCAACAGTCCATTGGTGGTGTCGGGTTCATCGTCCATAAGTCCCTTGTCAACAACGTGATCACCATCGGAAGTGTCTCGAGCAGGGTATCGTACCTGATACTCAGATTATCGAAACGATATTTGCTGAATGTTATCCAGGTCTACGCTCCGACCTCGAAACACGACGATGTCGAAGTGGAGGCTATGTATGAGGAGATCGCTAAAGCCATGCATAGCTATAAAACCCACTACACGGTTGTGATTGGGGATTTCAATGCAAAGTTGGGGCAACGTTGCGGTGATGAGCTGAGAGTGGGGCAATTTGGATTTGGGCAACGGAACGATAGAGGCCAGATGCTGGCAGACTTCATGGAGAGGGAGAACCTCTATATGATGAACTCCTTCTTTAGGAAGCCCGTAAGCCGCAAATGGACCTGGATCAGTCCGGACGGTAAAGTCAAAAACGAGATCGATTTTATCATGTCGACGAAAAAGCACATATTCAATGATGTCAGTGTGATCAACGCTGTTAAGACAGGAAGCGATCACCGTATGGTGAGAGGCACATTGAATATCGATGTCAAGCTCGAAAGATCGCGACTGATAAAATCCACGCTCCGACCAATAAAAGCTCAAATTCAAAACCCCGAGTGCTTTCAGCTCGAGCTTCAAAACCGCTTCGAAGCCCTTGAGAACAGCATAGACGTGGACGATCTATACAACATGGTGGTGGATACTGTCCGCACGGTAGGGTCTAAGTACTATAAAACCCGCCGTCCCAAATTGAAGAAACTCTCCGGTCAGACTCTCCTACTCATGGATCAGAGACACGAAATGAAGCTGCAGAACTCAGCGGATGCCCATCGTTATCGACAGCTCAATAGACAGATATCTAAGTCTTTGACGCGCGACCTTCGCCAATTTAATACCGAGCGTATTAAGGAAGCCATTGAGCGGAACAAAGGCTCTATAGTGTTCGCGAGAGATCTGTCTATCGGGCAAAGTCAATTGACGAGGCTGAAAACTGAGGAAGGTAGCATCGTTTCGTCAACACCTGAAATCCTGAGGGAGATTGAGAGTTTCTATGGACAGCTATATTCCACGCAAACACCTGTTGAAAGCAAGGCTACAGACCCTAGAGCCAAGCTTACCCGACACCATACCGAAGATTTCCCGGACGTCAGCCTGTACGAGATTAGAATGGCTCTCAAGGAGCTTAAAAACAACAAGGCGGCGGGCGATGACAGAATCACAACAGAGCTTCTGAGAGCGGGTGGTAAGCCGATACTTAAGGTCCTCCAGAAGCTTTTCAACTCAGTCATCCTTGAGGGCAAAACGCCAAAGGCATGGGGTAGAAGCGATGTGTTGCTGTTTTTCAAGAAGCGTGATAAAACTCTCTTGAAGAACTATAGACCCATCTCGCTTCTGAGCCATATCTATAAGTTGTTTTCGAGAGTCATTACGAATCGTCTCGCTCGCAGGTTCGACGACTTCCAACCTCCCGAACAAGCCGGGTTCCGGAAAGGCTACAGTACCATAGACCACATTCATACGCTGCGGCAAGTTATACAGAAGACCGAAGAGTATAATTTGCCACTTTGCTTGGCGTTCGTGGACTATGAGAAAGCCTTTGATTCGATTGAGACTTGGGCGGTGCTGCAGTCTCTCCAGAGGTGCCAAATAGACTACAGGTACATCGAGGTGCTGAGGTACTTATACCAAAACGCCACCATGTCGGTCCGATTACAGAACCAGAGCTCTAATCCTATCCAACTACAGCGAGGTGTGAGACAGGGAGACGTCATCTCTCCCAAACTGTTCACAGCTGCATTGGAGGATATTTTTAAGCTGCTGGACTGGAAAGGATGCGGCATCAACATCAATGGCGAGTACCTAACATATCTACGGTTTGCCGATTATGTAGTTCTTATGGCTGAGACCTTGGAAGACCTGAACACAATGCTCGAAGATCTCGGTAATGCTTCGCAAAGAGTGGGTCTTAAGATGAACATGGGCAAGACGAAAATCATGTTCAATGCCCACATGTTGCACCCGCTCTAGTTAATGTTGGGAACATTACACTCGAAGTTGTTGACCACTGTGTTTAACTAGGACAGACGGTCCAGTAAGGTAAGTCCAACTTTGAGAAAGAGATCTCTCGTCGAATCCAGCTCGGATGGGCAGCGTTTGGGAAGCTCCGGAATATATTTGCGTCCGAAATACCTCAATGTCTCAAGACGAAATTCTTTGACCAGTGTGTGTTTCCAGTAATGACCTATGGAAGTGAGACGTGGTCTTTTACTATGGGTCTCATAAGAAGGCTCAAAGTCACCCAGCGAGCAATGGAGAGAGCGATGCTTGGTATTTCCCTGCTCGATCGAATCAGAAATGATGAGATCCGCAGGAGAACTAAAACGACCGACATCGCTCGAAGGATTGCATCATTGAAGTGGCAGTGGGCGGGACACATAGCGCGGAGAACTGATGGCCGTTGGGGCGGAAAGGTTCTCGAATGGCGACCGCGTACCGGACGACGTTCCGTAGGCAGGCCCCCTACAAGGTGGACCGACGATCTGGTCAAGGTCGCGGGAAGCCGCTGGATGCGGGCAGCGCAGGACCGATCGTTGTGGAGATCCTTGGGGAAGGCCTATGCCCAGCAGTGGGCGTCGTTTGGCTGACATGATGATGATGATGATAAAACTACAAGTGAAGAGTGTCTGATCAAAAGTGGATATTTACATTTTCCAAAAAAAATTTTTTTTGATCCGGATAGAATTTTTAAGATCCTATACATTTCCGATATCAGACTGCATCTTAAGTGGCTATTTCCCTATGAAAACGTTGCTAAAAAAATTATTTTTATCAAAACTGGATATTTACAACAATAGTAATCTTTATAACGTAAAGATAAAAATGTCCACATCAAAACATGATATTTTTAGAACAAATTTGATTACTGCACTTATTTTAACTTCGTAAAAAGGCAATTTATGAGTAAAAATAGAAGAACAAAACTGCCTATTTACACCTGGTCTGAACAAAAGTGTATATTTACTGTCAGACTGCATCAAAACTGTCTATTTACAATTTCCGATTACAATTACTGCTAAGATATGCATACTAAAAAGAAGGTCGGTATTTTACAGGCTGTACTTCGGAGAGTGCGCTTCTGAGCTGCATGAGCTCATTCCGCCATCCCCGTTCTACCACCGAGAATCTAGGCGCACAGCAGGCTATCATCCTTACTTGGTCGACATCCCGCGGATGCGTACCAAGCGCTTTTCTTCTTCCTTTGTGATGCGCACCGCCAAGGAATGGAATACCCTGCCTGCGTCTGTTTTCCCGAATGACTACAACCCTGTTATTTTTAAAGCTAGAGTGAATAGGCTGCTTCTGGGTAAGCTCGCCCCATCTTAGGCTTCTTCTCAACCCTAGGGTTCAGTATGAAGCCAAGAGCAAGCCCATACTATATAAAAAAAAAGGTAACTTGCTATATTGCCTCTACTTTCTACTGACTACACAGACAGCTTGTATAAAAAAAAATACTTCACTAATTATAGGTTTTTGTTGATTTCCCAAAAAAGGTTTATGACGTAAATATCCAGTTTTGATCAGACACTCCTCAAGTTATCAAATGGTTTCAGTTTGAAGTATTTTTTTTTTAGATGCTTGCTTTAAAATATTGTTTGCAAAAATAGGCAAGCCTCCAGGGCATACTGGCCGAGACGTATGCTTTCTGCCGCTATTTCGAGATGTTAGACGCCTGGTTATCTTTGGCTTATACCGAGCCATAGTCTGGATATTGTGCAGTCAATCTAACAAAGAGAACTCGATTTTAAAGGATTACATTTTCAGAACAGCTGCAGTTTTACGTATAAATATTTATAATGTTATTGATATACCTACGAGGGAGGTATCATTATTTTGCATTGCCTTGTTCTGCAGGTATTGCTAAACCAAACAGTTTTTTATCAAAATATATTTATCAAATAATTATAAGTGATTTTTTAAGAGTGAGGTATTGTTATTTCCTTTAATGATCAACGAAAACATGATTTAAGTAGGTACTTGGTTTATAAATACACTTGCAAACAGTTTTATTAATCTTAAAATTACTTAATGACTGATGAAGATTAATAAAATTGGTACTATTTTAAAGGTTATATTTAGCACTTTATATTGATATCTGTTTCATTTTAATTATACCCATAATTTAGGACCCATAATTTAAAAAGGGTAGTAATTAACCGATCGACTAAAATACTTTTTACCGACAAAAATACTAGGTGAGCGACTTAGTCGCCAATCTTCCCTAACCTAAACCTATTTTTTCCGCAACCAAACCTAGTAGAGGAGAGCGGGGCTAAAAGTGCCGGAGGTAAGTTGTTCCGATGAGAATAGAAACGCAAGTAAAAAACGGAGCGACTTGTGTGATGTTTGCGGCAAGAGCCGTTTTAGTCGCTTCCATTATGGTAGAATAGTAGTTACGGAAGAAAAAACGAAATTGACGGAACCACTTACCCCGCAGAAAAATGTATTTTGCCTTCGATTTATTTTGTTAATTGTTGATAGTAAGTACTTACATAAAAAATATTCACATATTCTGACGGACTAGAAAACACTCTTTCAGCGTGTGAGAACTGACATTTTAATTTTTAAATGGTAAGTTTTGTTTTTGAAAAGACGGAACATCCAGCCCCATAGCGACATCGAGGTTAGTTGTTCCGTTCCGATCGATATCATGATAAATGTTTTTGTAAGAAAACTGTTTAACGATGCACAAAACAATATCACTATTCAGAATTTACATATATGCATTAGTCACACAATATATATGCCGCAGGCGGATGGTTGAATCCGGCGGATGGTTAAGTATAGCAGCATGAACCCCTTGGAAGTCCTGTAGAACACGTGATAGGTTAGAAATGTAACGTGATCGCGAAGCGCAGCAAAGCGATCGTCTTAAATTTCATGGTTATTTTTTTTGTGATTCCGTCAACCAAATGGGAAGATAAAATAGCTTACGGAAAAAATGGTTGGCCTAGGCGTTTAATTGAATGGCGGATTTAACCAGTTGGCTGCGACATATTATACACTATTTTCATAGCTCAATTTTCTATTTTATGGAAATTTGCACTTTTAGCCCGCTTTCCCCTATTTTTATAGGTAAATTTAGTAATTTTTAGTCGGATGGTTTATTATATTCCTTAAAAAACATCTCAAATTAATAAAGAAAAAACATTATTCATGCACGCAGTACCTAACTTTTATTCAGGATCATAATAAGCTGCATGTTTTTACACACTGATTACAGCATATATTTCAGGTAGGTACAGCGGCGAGGTCAAAAATTTATTATCACTCAGTTCTATAATAACTTCAAACGAAGAGTTGATAAATGTTTAACTCATATTGAATGAAATGTAATTAAAGTCGCACTGGCTTTCGCCGGATTCAATGGAACTTAATTAAACATCACCAAAATCTTTTAAATGTGACAAACAGACCCGTTTCGGAATAGCTCATGTAAGAATCAAGGAAAATTAATTGAAAAACTTAAGAGAAGTTTTGGTTTTAAACTATAAAAATGGAAGTACTTATTTAGTTTTGGATTTAATGTTTTACAACAAATAATAGTACTAGAAATAGATTATTAAATAAGCTAAAACTAAAAATAAATAATATTAACCTTTCAAACCGGAAAGAGCGACTTTATTAAATCGAACACAAAGATGTTATTGCTGCTCTCCTAAATTAAACGTATTTTTACTTGAAAAAGAATATAACAAATGAATTTTATTTTGAGTAGATACGTTTCATCGTTCGAAAATAAACCTCTATCATAAGTTGTTTCAGATTTGTTTTCTATCAAAACACGTAATATTCAGTTGTTTATCCCTGAACGGATATTGCCCAGAAATTGTCTACCGTATACAAACATTTATTGACCTCTCAAGCTGTATATAAAACATTTTATTTGGTTGTTTATTATTATTTTAGCATACAAACTTTTTTAGTTCTTTCATTTCACAGTTTATAAAAAAGTCAATTTGATAAAAGCACATTACTTATACAAAACCACTTTCCCGTCACAACTTTTTTGCGTTGCTAAAAATATACTTAAGTAGATATTTTCCCAATGAAATCACAACAATTGGAACAAGAATTTTTTATAGGAAATCTTGTTCCGAGCCCCGAACTGATTACAAACTCAACCCTCGTAAACGTCATTCAATTTTAATTCAGAAACTTTTTCTAGAGTAGGTGGGTAATTGAAATTTTTAGCGTTAGCAACATTTTATTCGGAACGCTGTCAAAGTTTTAATAAAGAAGTTTATAGCACTACGTAACACTTAATTTTCTAAAAGGCGGGGAGTAGTTTATTTTTATCCCGGCGAGCTCTTTAAAGGAAAAAAGCGTAATTACTCAGAGTAGAGAGACATTAATTTAGTGACCTCAGCGGATGTCAGTAAGCGTGCCATAAATAAAAAGAGTAAGCTCGGATTAACTAAGGATCTTTGTTTTCTTAAAAACATATTTTGCTAAGCTTGGTTTTAAACAAATGAGGTGGCATTTATAACTTGGAAGCACAAAGCGCATTTGAAGTGAAGAGGCTAATAGCACAGAATAATATTTGTCTAATAGATAGGTAATTATCATTAATGCAAGTATTAATAGGGTATACCTTTAACTTGGTTTAGAATAACAAATGTTTTCAAATTAAACCGTTTTTTTTTTGTATTAAGCATTAGATGATATATTTTTTTTTACATATATACTTTGATCAGCATAAACCAAATACTGACCCTAAAAAGAAAAAAACTTGGTTTGAGGCGCCACTTTCGCCTCTTCTTGTTATAAATATCAAATTCTATAGAAAAATTTAGTTTGTCACATTTCTGCAACGTGAGGTTTTTATTTTTCTGGTCAGGCTTTACCATCGCGAACTGGATGGCTGAGCCTCTTGCAAACCTTTTTAATTTAGCTGTGCCATGCAAAATGAGCGTACTTCGGGTATACGGTTGATACACGTTTCCATTACATGGCTTTATTAAGAACTAGCTTTCCGCCTGCGGCTTCGCCCGCGTGGACTACACGACGTTATCCCGCGGGAATGTGATATTTTTCCGGGATAAAAAGTAGCCTATGTTCCTCTCCAGGCTACACAGTATCTATGTCCCAAATTTCAGCCAAATCCGTTCAGCCGTTTTGGCGTGATTAAGTAACAAACATATAAACATCTAAACATCCAAACTTTCACATTTATAATTATTTATTATTTAATATAATATAATTTATAATATATATATAATATTATATAATATTATATTAAATATTCTATAGTAGGAAGTAGGATGTTGGCTCAACAAGTTTTAGTACATCGTTCGCGATGGTACATACTCATAGTTATTTGGTAAGTTTTAACAAGACAGTACAAAAATTAAGGAGCTTAATTTGAGATATTAATGCTCTTGGTTTATATTATATTTATGTGAGCTATACCATGTTTCTCTTACTTTACAAAATTTTAAGCCTAAGGAAGCTTTATCTTCCTTAAATTGTCAGTTGATATGCATAAGAAGGTGCTTAATTCCCAACTCCAAGAAGCACGCTAAAAGGCACCCCTTGTCTTCATCATCGCCTTATTTAAGGCGATGATTCCTGACCGATATAGGCACGCCAACGCTTGCTCGGCCGCGCGCGATAGACTTCACAGCGGCAGCCGGCATCGGCAGTGAACTATGAATTCGCGAGCGCGCCGCGAATCGAAGATCACTTAAAATTCAATTTAAAAATAAACAATAAAAATTTTAAACTTATGATGGCTGGAATCCCTTGGCTATTCAAAGACAATTATTTTTGTATATTTGTCATTAACTAAAACCAAGGATACTGCAAGTAATAGGATATTTGGATTACGATTAGACGGATGTTTGGGATTTTATTTGACACAGTAAAATATCACCAATCGAAAAAAAAACGGCCGGAAGCACTAGATAAGTAACTGTAAAATAACATATATTTTTTCCAAATTTTAAGTTCTTTGATTTGCGAGTAATCCATAATTTAAAATACCCTATTTTGGGGAATCCCAGCCTTAAAGACCGCACTTGCTCAACGTTTAGACTTATAAAGGTAGGCATGTTTTTGTATACAATCGATTAAAGCTTCTAAAGTCTACTTAAATCCTTATCAAAAACGAAGACAGACCGACACTTCAAGTTATTTGTAGTAATAATAAATTACTTACAATAAAATGAAAAATTTCAATTAACGACACCGAAATTACATAAGTCAGCGTATTTTCCGTGGGGTAGCGTCTTAAGGCTCCGTTCCACAAAAAGTAACAGAAAATAATTCATTAAGGGGTACGAGGTGACTGCTTCCATGAACATTGCAAACTGAAATTTCCCCGGAATTTAATTTAATTTATTACTTTGTGGTAATAGAAAGCTATTGCTCTTTCCAATTTTGCTGACTTTTTATATTATTTGATATTATTATCTGTTTAAGCCAACGATTTTTGGAGGAAAAAAAGTAGATTTTATATAGAGAATCCATTATTTTGAGAAGTGTGGTATTGAAATACCCAATTTTTGTGTTGCTAATAATTACGTTTGATATTTAAAGAAGCCTAAGTTTATGGTTTTCTGTATAATTAATTTTCAGTTAGGTACTTAATTAGATTTAAGTCGCTAACTTTATCCTGTGTTTTGAACTGTCGTCGGTTTGTCGATAATGTTAATGTTATGTTGTCGATAAAAGATTATTTATTAACCCATTATGGGCTAGCGGTGCCATATGGCATCACTTTTCAGCCCTTCAAACTTTCGCGTCGTGTAAATTCATTCATTAGTTTTCTTGGATCGTAATTGTATCAAACTATGCGGAAGTAGTGTGGCTGTCACCTAGGTGCATCCTGAGTGGTCGGAGACTTAATCACTGCATGCACGTGCTGGTCAAAGCTAGTCTTTCAAGAAATTCGACAACGATGGACGCCGTGTTTACGTAAGTAAATTACAATTTATTTATTTGATATTATTTGATACTTTTGCTGTTGCTATTGGTAACTGAGACATACTTTAGAAATAATAATAATCGAAAAATGCAATTATCTCTTTGCATTTGCTTTTTACTTTGTGTTAAATGTTAGTGATGCCGTTTGGCACCGCTAGGCCATTATGTTGTCTTTCCTAAAAATTACTTACTTTTTATTTACATTATTTATAACTTTAAATAATGAAGTTATCAATTTTATTTTTGTTATAAAGGTGTATTAAATTATTTATTATGATTATTTATATTAAAAAAATATTTATTATTTTTTTAACAGAGGCTGCACGTTGCATGAAGCGTTATCTATTCTTGAAAATGAAGACGATCTGGAACTGCAGTTGTTATATATTGAACCCCCAGATCCTGCGGTTCATTCTGATGAAGACTCGGCTGCTGAAGATGAAGGTGGACTTGTAAATAACTTATCAGGTCGCTAACTATGCTTCTCGCGCCCGTGGTTCTTCTCGCAGTCGTGGTAATTCTCGCGACCCTGGTTCTACCTACATGTTCTTCATTTTATTTTCCATTTCACATTCAATTGTTTTTTTATATATTTTAAATAAACCAAAGCTAAAACTTGTTTAATTTAATTTTTACCCAAACAAGAAGATTATAAAAAAATATCTAAATTTGCTAACATAGGAGTCTAGCGGTGCCATATGGCATCACCTCATTTTTGAAAAACTAAAACTTCAACAAAACTTTCACTATAAAAATCACGCTATTCCTATAACTTTAGAAAAATCCGTCCATAATGGGTAAATGAATATATATTTCTTAAAGTCAAATGATTATATTTTGTTGCTAACATAGTTAAGATTTTAAGTTACCAAAATTATCTGAAAGAGTTCTGAGGGCACAAAACTGACGATATGAAAATGTTTATTTAAAAAGTTGAGCTTATTTTTATTTCTAAAAACATAGAAAAATCAGTATTTACCTAAGTATTAACGAACACTGCCAGTTTGTCGCCAATAAACTTGATTGAGCCTACGCCAAAAAACTGAAAGACATTACTCAATTATATAAAAATGTTAAGTTGCATTTCGATTCAAAAACTATCATGTTTTCAATATCACAATACTTATCACATAGTACGTCGTAACTGCTATAAAATCTGTTCGTGCATGGCCAGTTTTACAAACAAATACTACTCGCAAGTTCGTAGCAAGTTGCACGGCAATTATGAACGGTTATGTTCATTTTAAAGGTAACTTTTAACTGAGCTAAGCGCTGTCGGGGTTAATAACGGCATTTTTACTGTTCCCTATCACGCGAACTGATAAAAACAACCTCTCTTAATTTCTACAGGTTTTAAACGCTGTTACTTTACTGCTTTTTATTCTGCTATTTGCGTCTACGTTATGTGTTGGACGTTTCAGTATTTTTTTGTGCAGTCACACCTTGTTTTCACCTCGTAGTTTAGAGGGCTTTGTTGACATTATTTACCATTTTTATATTGTTCTTCTTATTTTTTTGTATAAATTAGTTTTTTTATCTCATGGTCTAAGAGCCCTTCAACTCCAGACTTCCGTTATTTTATAACAACTGAAAGTTTCTCAGCGCATGCTTCCAACATAGCATTAGGTAGAAACAATGGGCAACAATGAAGTTTGGTTCATCGTAGCTTTGGTAGATATTAGGTATAAAAAAAATATATTTATAGCAAAGGTGTTTAAAATACCATCGTATACATTCGTCTAGTTTCTAATAGATTAAAGTTGTATAAGAATCCAAACATATTTCTTACGAAAAGATAGATAACATGAATGCGTAATTTATTTTTCTGAATTTCTGTGAATGTTGGTTACCTAAGGAAATATTCACGTAAATTCAGAAATATATATTTATTAAAATATTGTTGATTTATTTATTTATACGTAGGTAGGTAGTTAGAATAAGCATATGCGTTCCCCAAAACGCACTCGGGCAAAGCCGCGGGCAAAAGCTAGTATAAAAATAACGACAAAAACATTAAAAAAAATATACTTAGTCAAAAAATGCTGGAAAGCACAAATTTCAAAAATATTGTTCATGTTGACACGCCTACTTTGGTAGCCGCGGCCAAATCAACTGACCACTCCTTCGCTGAGATTTAATACTGCGTCGTGACGCTGCATTTAAGCCGCATGCCGCAGCGTTGTGCGTTACGATTCAGACACCAAAGCCACAAGCTTTACTTACATCGCACGGCGCTTTGTGGACGTATCACGAATTCAATCAGCCTACACCTGAACGCATCTGCGTTCGTCATGTTTGCTTCTGCGAAAAACAGCGACGTTTTTCAATTCGAACGCGCTGTTATGTAATACCAGTAATACAGCGGTGTACAATGCATCTTCGACATTATACATACATTAAAACAAACTTTTGCTTGGCATTATTAGAATATTAAAGGTAATTTAGGCGAATTCCCAAACATCGTACGTAACCAAATCCAAAGTTAAATAAAAACTCGAACAAAACATCAAATTACCTACCAAATTACCGAAAAGAGCGTTCATTGCAACAAACTCTTTGATAATTTAAGTGTAAATAAAAACGTTTTGGTGTAAAACTTTTCGCTTGTTTGCGTCGATTTTACTTGATCTTAATTAAAATGGTTCTGTTCTTTGATCTATTAGAGTTTGAGTAACTTTACTAAGTATTTAAGTAATTAGCTTTAAGCTGTTTTTCGGTTAAAAGATGTTATTAATAAGTCTTTTAATAATCATCATCATCAGCCATTTAATGTCGCCACTGCAGGGGCACTGGCCTTCCTTATGGATGAATAAGGAGAATGAGCCATGACCCACCACGCGGGCTCAGTGCGGATTGGTGGGTATTAACGACTGCAAGTGCAGCCGGGACCAACGGCTTAACGTGCCTTCCGAAGCACGGAGGAGCTCGAGATGAAAAGTTTTTGGTCACCCATCCCGTGACCGACCATTGCGAACGTTGTTTAACCACAACGATCGCAGGCCGAGCGCGCTATCCACTGCGCCACGGGCTCCTCAAAGTCTTTTAATAATAAAAGCAATTACTTTGGCTTTCTAGCGAATATTAGTGACCTACTTAACTAATTTGTGTTAAATAGTTTTACTGATAACTAAGAGTTAATTAAGGTTTTCTGAAGTAGTTTTCGGGCAATAGTTTAATTTAATGTATTGTATTGTAATACGTAAAATTAAGGTAATGAAAAATGTCTCCAGTAGTGTTGTAGCTTATTTAAAACATTTTGTTTGTAACATTGGGCCCCGCGAGGTAAATCCGCTTCGCTTAATATGAATGATATCTTCTAAGCTAGGTTATTAAAATGTGTATTTATATTAAGTATGGTATATATATTATATAGGTATTGTTATCTTTTGTTAAAACCCTTTACTCACGTGTTTTTTCCTAATAATCAAACCTGATACCAACGGAAACCTATGATAATAATTTCAACGAAAGATTGGAATAAAAATTGATACCACCACCACTGGCATATTAGAAAATGAATCTTCTATCCTTGTTAAAAACAATTTGTGATTTTATGCTAACGCCCCTCAAAGTAATTACGAACAATCAATAACCTGTACTAATTTTACCGATTTAATTACGGGAAATCCCTGGAACAAAGGTTTATTTGTTGAAGGATTGGATTAAGTTTCACTGACAGGATGTCAACGAACGTTCACAGCAATAGCAAACAAAAAGTTTGTCACGCCCATGTGACATTTAGCGATGCTGTTAAATTTGCATTCAATTTTAGTTGTTTTTAAAACCTTTTGCCGGATGGTTTTTAGGTATTAATATCAACAACAAACAAAAAGTTTGCTTGCGCCTATGTAACATTTACCAAAGCTGATAAATCGGGAATCAATATTAGTTATTTCAATACCTTTTACTGGATGGTTTTTGAGATTTATTATCAACAACAAACAAAAAGTTTGTTTGTGCCCATGTGATATTTACTGCTGTTAAATTGACAATCAATTTTAATTATTTCAATACCTTTTGCTGAATGGTTTTTGAGTATAATTCTGAAATTACGTTTAGGTGCTATCTTTATTTTCATGCGTTAATATTAGGCATATGGATGGGGTGTGGGTATTTAGGTTTTTATTGTGCAACGATGACAAATGGAATTGATTTATAAATTGATGATAAATGGTTGGATAACGGCTAACTGAAAGGACGTCAATAGGCGTAACGAATGTTCATATCGTTTAATTTGTTTTTAGTTGTTAGTGACGTGTAATGTGTGAATGCTGTACACGCCTGTACTTATTACAGGCGTACTGTACACATCAGATAAACTACCATAAGTGCAATATTTGTCAATGTTTTAATGTGTTATGCTGTTGGTGTGTCTTTGAAATAAAATTAAAATTAAAATTAAATTAAATTAAATATCAACAACAAGCAACAAATTTTTTACCGTGCCCATAACATGTGACATTTACCTATGTTAAAGGACAAAAGTTAATAGGTAGCGACAAGTCATCTCAGATGAATGAAAAATGATGAAAAAGAGAATAAAACAGCAATATCACCCAGCAAGCTATCGGGTGGATAGTGACGGCATATAATACTTAAATAACAATCATTATTGGACACGATCACATACATTGTTCCAATACCAAACATTAGTAGCTTGAGCACTATAGTATTATGGAAATTGAAAACAACGACGAGTACTTGAAAAGTTAGTTTTCAATATATTTACCCGTCTGGGAATCGAAGCTGGGACCTCTAGAGATAGCGACACCCTGAAAACCTTACACCTCATACCACTTACAATATATAACATTTCATTCATCAAAGAATTTTATCTTGTTTGTAGGTACCACTTAGGTTTATGAGAATTCTCATTAAGAATCAATATAAGTTTCTGCAGAACGTTTTGTATCTCTTCGTAGTTACGCTTGTTAGTTACGCTTGTACCTAAGTAGTTTTAGAGCTTCAAGCTATAAAACAAATGAATAACCTCTTCAGTATAATATTTACTAGGTACTACAATGGCTAAAGCAGCCAATAATATTGCTATTTGAATTTGGAATCGAACAGAAATGGCAAATGCTTTTTTACTTTCTATCCTCGTTTTTATGGCAAACAACGAGCCTTCAAATTAAAAAATAAATATGTAGTTTAAAAAACTAATAAAACCAACTTTTATAAGTACAGACTAAACAGTATTAAATAACCGTCTATTCAGTAACTGAAATTAAAAAGCGAGGTGCGCGTTGTCAAAATTAAGTACCTACTTGAAGTGCATGCTTTGCAAAGGGCGCACCACGCTTTTTAATTTAAGTTACTGAATAGACGGTTATTTAATACTGTTTAGTCTGTACTTATAAAAGTTGGTTTTATTAGTTTTTTAAACTACATATTTATTTTTTTACTTTTTAGTTTAATAAATGTCAAGCCATGGATGGATGGTAATGGATTTTACAGTCCATTCATGTGTCTGCCCACCCCTTAAACATTGAACGAAACAAATGAGCCCAAACTCGAGGGGTTTCCAAGTGGTCATTAAGGAGTGGCACTGGCTTCCTCCTAGCTCCATCATCAGACCAACACCACCAAGTGTAGCGAATAGGTCTCACCTGAACGAAACAAATGAGCATAAACTCGAGGGGTTTCTTAGTGGTCATTAAGAAGTGGCACTGGCTTCCTCCCTGCTCCATTATCAGACCCTCATCACCATGTGTAGTGAATAGGTCTCATCTAGTGAATCTGAATGAAACAAATGAGTCAAACTCGAGGGGTTTCTTAGTGGTCATTAAGAAGTGCCACTGGCTTCCTCCCTGCTCCATCATCAGACCCTCACCACCAAGTGTAGCAAATAGATCTCATCAGAACGAAACAAATGAGCCCAAACTCGAGGGGTTTTCTTTTGGTCATTAAAGAGTTTCACTGGCTTCCTCCCAGCTCCATCATCAGACCCTCACCCACCACCAAGTTTAACGAAAAGGTCTTATCAAAACAAAACAAATGAGCCCAAACTCGTGGGGTTTCCTATTGGTCATTAAGGAGTGCCACTGGCTTCCTCCCTGCTCCATCGTCAGACCCTCGCCACCAAGTGTAGCGAATAGGTCTAACCAGAACGAAACAACTGAGCCAGAACTCAAGGTGTTTCCTATTGGTGATAAAGGAGTGCCACTGTCTTCCTCCCTGCTCCATCATCAGACCCTCACCACCAAGTGTACCGAATAGGTATCATCAGAACAAAACAAATGAGCCTAAACTCGAGGGGTTTCCTAGCAGCCATTGAAGAGTTCTATTGCCCACATCTTGACTCCATCATCAGATCAGCTCGATAGTTCCAAATTATTGTATTGTCATCAGATTCATATAAACTTGCAAAGTTTCAGATGAATATGACAACTAGAAGTAGGTTAACATTGAATTCCAAGATTTTCTTACATTGTGACTTAGTTACAAGTGAAGCTAATAAAAGTGTGGTAAAAACAGAACAGTTAAATCCCATTGAAAGCTTTTGTTTTTCAATAACTTTGATAGATTCACCCAGGGGAATAAGGTCGAGTTTCCTTTATCTAAATCTGGTAATGCCTCTTTATTAATGTACGTGTTTATGGATAGACGTGACACGCAGTTCACGTTCTACGCTTATACTCATATTGTAACTTTATCTCCGTAACTGTGTGACGTCGGAAGCAATTTATTTTTCTTAAAGACTGAATATAGGCAGAGGGACGGTGGGCAATTTCATTTGACTCACTAAAGTATACGTACCTAATATTACAACCAAGTATTTTCTTAGCATGTTGGTTTGCAATCTAAGCAGTCACCATTATCATCATCAGCCATTGTATGGTCTCCATTGATGGTGAAAAGGCCTTCCTTATGGATGGATAAGGAGAATGGCCATCAGCCACCACGCGGGGCTATTGTGAATTGGTGGGCTAAAGCGACTGCAAATATAGCGGGAACCAACCGTTTAAGCCGCCGTAAGTAGTCACACTGAGTTTAAGCACTAAAAATATTTTTGAATTTATACAATAATTTTAACGATTTATAAAATTACAATAAGCAAGATACTTATGTCACGTCTAGTAAGAGTATGCCTGTTATTGTTCAGCGTCAATACATAATCACAAAATACTCCTGCTTAGAACTATAACAAAATTTTATGATTTAGAAAAATAATTAATGACTATTAAATCCAGTACTTAAAATCACGTGGCTATGAGTCGAGTCTCTCCAATCTTATGTGTAACAATCAGCGTAGGGAGACATGTAAGATGTAAATAATTAGATCGTTGAGGAGTCATTTATGACTTTTTTGCCTTCTATTATATCGTGACACTTGGCAGAGTTCTTCTGAATAAAAAAAAACCCCAGTTGCAAAATATCTCACAAAACTCGCTTCAATGATCCAAGAACGTAAGGAGTCCATCTCTTAGACTCGAGCACTTCTTTGCCTCATGAAGATTGATTATCCAGCACAGTGACGTTGCTACCATCTGATTGACATTGCAATTTACTTCATCGGCGTTTTTAATTTATCCCTTCGGCCCTGTTCGGGATATCGGCTTAAATTGACTTTTCGCTAGATTTTGGAAAGATAAGTTTTAATTAGTTCGGATGACAATGACTTACTGTTTCTTTGGATAACTATCGGAAGTAATGTAAAAGACTCCTTGTATTTTTTACGAAGGCTTGTTTTATATTTATTTCAAGTAATAAAAACTAAAAAAGAATGAAAATTTATCCTTTAAACAAATTTCAAGTAAACATGCTCATCGATTATAATGCCATAAGAAAAACAGAGCTGCAAAAAAACTATACAAGAAAAAACGTGGATAACTGACTATTACGTTTCCAGTAATATTAGCGCAATCACGTTTTTCATGGGTCCGGCCAAAGTCATCTTCTATGTCGGCGCAAGCAGCCGAGAAATAATAGCGGGCCATGGTCCGGCACAAGACACGTTTTGTGGTTTATAAAATTTTGATTTGATTTGATTTTGAATTTTGAAAAATATATCACCGGTGGTGTACCTGTGTATACTGCAACAATGCGCAAAAACTTTTAAACTAGTCAGTACAATGGCGCAGCTTCAATAGGCTACTTGACCCTTTTTTATTCGTGTCCTAAACGATTAATAATTGTCATAATACACCAAAAAATGTATTTATTAATATTTTAAAACATAAAAACCTACAAAACTTTATTTTAAAATTTCGCTTTTTATTAACGGTAAAAGCGCTCTTCGCCGTGTTCTGACGTCAAAAAAGCTAGAATGAACTCTTGACGCATTAAGTAGTGATAGATGAATCGCCTACAAAATAAGCACGTTGCCATAACAACGCGCAGAACTTTTGCAATTACTGCAACAATGCGCAAAAACCGTCGAACGAGCCTTTAGACAAATGGCGCAGCTATCAATCTGCACTCGGACCAGGTGACGCCACCTTTATAGATGGCGCCAGTTTTTGACAAATCACTAACACCTCTCATTCAGATGGGGTTATTACTAAATATTGGAATTTAGACCAACGAGGTTCGTGATAGTAACATCTTTCTATGTAACTGTCTGTTTATAAAACACTAGCGTATCCTCGCGGTTTTCCCCGCGTGATACCCGTTCCCGTGGGAATATTGGGACAAAATATAACTTATATGTCACTCGGGAAGAATGTAGCTTTCTAATGGTCAAAGAATTTTCGAAATCGGTCCTATAGTTTCGGAGCCTATTCGATGCAAAGAAACAAACAAACATACAATCAAATCTTTCCTTTTTATACTATTAGTAGGTATAGTAGAGAAATATTTTGTTTAACTAATGAAAAGTGTCAAAATCGAAAATTATTATTACTTTAGGAATGACTGAAATTTTTAGGCGTCTTTTCAAATCGAGCTCTCATTTTAAAAAGAGTACAATTGAGTAAAACATATAGTTAAAAATAAAGTTCGTAAAGCACACAGGTAACTTCGTATGATTCAAGAAAACAACAAAATATCAAATAATTTGGTTGTTCAAAAACACAATAAAAAGTTTAATTAAGACAAAATATTGTGTTACCTTTCATTCTCATAATTACTCAAACTCATTTAACTAAACAGTCATTATTTTGTTACGTTGAAATTATTTGCAAGTTTATTTCTGCCAAAGAATAATGGAACTTATTTGGCCACGATTTGAATCATACCTTACTTTACTTCATAATATTTGAAGCTTAACACGGAAAATGAACAAACTCTAAGAACAACCTCAAGTTGAGTAGGCAATAATTAAAGTCGAAATGTTGTTTCATCCCCTCAAATGGAGCTATGAAATTGGCGATTAGCAGAATATTAGTGTTTTGTTTAAATTGATGATGTACTGGGTATGCATTTGACCACCATCCAGCTTAGCAGACAGGGTTCAGTCTAGGCAGTCAGTTTTGAGAAAACAAAGTATTTGGGCTGATTATTCTAATTTAGAAATAACAATTCTTGTGAATAGGATTTTTATCGAAAAAGATACAACGAAAAATTAATTTAGCATCGAATCATTGTTTGTCTATTATTCTCTATTATCTAACTATATTTTCCCCAAAAACCTGTGAAATTTCGGGGCACAAATCCCAATAAAATCATCAAGATGTAAAGTACCGATTTTAATAATAACTAATTTACCGTGTATTTTTTCTACTCTTAAAAATATATATCTTTCAAAAACCCGTAATAAATTCAAAAGACAAAAACAAAGAAATATCCGGATTTGGTTAAAATTTCGTAGCTTCAGTGTCAGTTTGATTGAAGTAAAGAAACAAAAGACAGGCTATTTATTATAAGCAAGAGGAGTAAGGAATGAAAATAAAGGATTCCCTAATATTTCAAACTCAAAATTTAATAGGCCCCTGGAGCTGTTCACAAATGATTTTCTAATTATTGTTTGTGCGATACCTACACATAGTTATTATAGACTGTCTTTTGTTTCAGTTCATTTTGCGAAAAAGCTCGCGTAATGAAGTATTTAAAGCGTTTTAGATATAATATTCCGCTCGCGACTTTGCCCGCGTGGACTACACGGCGTTATGTGATATTTTACCGGGATAAAAAGTAGCCTATGTCACTCTCCAGCTCCCAAACTATCCCCATACCAAAAATCAACGACGACCGATTTGGGGCAGGGGTAGGCTACCCTACTTCTACGCCAGTGGTCTCGGGTTCGATTCCCGAACAAGATAAATATTTGTGTGCATGAACATGTCTATTTGTCTTGGTCTGGGTGTTTACTATGTATGTTAAGTATGTATTTACAAACAAAAAGTATTTAAGTATATATTTATCCGTTATCAAGTTTTCCATGATACAGTTTCTTAATGGAATTAAAATGGGCTTAGATAATTGGTGTGAATGTAAGAAGTTATTTTATTTATTTATCAAGTCAATCTTTTGCTCCAGTTTGACGTGAAAGACGGACAAACAAACAAACAAACACACTTAATCTCAGTACTCAGCTTTCTGGTTGACTAGTAGAGAATGCTTTATAGCATTAAGTCTGCCATTTGTACCCTTTTATGCAGCAAAGATTAAATAAAATAAAATAGTAATTAAGGAAAATGATATGGAAATCATTTTCTTTCTATCATTTTAGTACTTAACTATTCAAATATTTTAGCACACAGATAAGTAACATTGATAAGAAAACTATTTTAAATTGCACTCAAACATCTGAGAAGTGGACTTTAACAGGCTTTCACTGTCATTTACTCAAAAGTGAGTCAAGGACTGTTCTTTCACTTTAATTAAAGGAAATTGCTAAGTTGCTGTTTATGTAATACTGTGAGTTTCAATTTGTATCTTTGTTAGGAAAAATAAAAAACACCAACATTGATATAAATAGTAGATTGTATTACAAGGGAGCAAAATAACATATTTACGTCGAGGGCGCTATTTTGAATCCAGAGCGCAGTGAAGGATTCTATCCTAAACGCAGCGAGGGATTCAATATACGTCGCCCAAGGTGAAAATAATTTTGCGGCCGAGTAATATACTCTACTTTTCATATCGAATATAAGGAAAGTAAATACACTCTGCTTATCATCCCCATCTATAAGAAAAGCAATAAAGACAACTAAAACTACCCAGAAATATAAAATAAAGGTGGCGAGGGGCTTCGCCTTCTCTGTTTTTTCTATTATATAAAAAAAATTGAAGTTTTGAAATAACAAAAAATTTTTGAACAAAAAAAAATTTACATGTTCATCGGATGACTCATAAGTATCTCCAGGGTTCCATAGGGGGTTGAAAATTTTGTTAGATTTTAGACTACGACGCACCGTTTTTCTTATTTTAATAAAATTCATTTTTGAAAATTTAACAAGTCGCGGCCGGCCCCGTAAAATAAATATAAACCTTTTTCATTGCCGGTGAGGTAACTCTATGGTAGACGGTAACCAAATACAGTTCTATTTTTAAACAGTAGATTGTACTACAAGGGAGCAAAATAGCATATTTACGGCGAGGGCGCTATTTTGAATCCAGAGCGCAGTGAAGGATTCTAGAGTAGAATCCCGAGCGCAGTGAGGGATTCTAAAGTAGAATCCTGACCGCAGCGAGGGATTCAATCTACGCCGCCCGAGGGGAAAATAATTTTGCGGCCGAGTAACACACTCTGCTTTTCATCCCTCTATAAGAAAAGCAATAAAGACAACTCAAACTACTAAATAATAAAAAAATATAGAAATAATAAAAAAAAAAAAAAAACCCATTGAATTCCTTATAAGTATCTCCGGGGCTACCGTAGGGGAGTTGAAAATTTTACCGTTTACGAGATATTCTCAATTTCATAAAATTCCTTATTTGAAAATTTTACAAGTTCCGGCCCTATACAAAATCAGTTGTTTTTTTTTTAAGTAGGTACTGTACACTGTGCACACCCTTTGCTACACTCCAACCAATGCTTCCTTATTTATGTTCTTAATTCAAATCTCAATCGTTTTGGACCCTGTTATGAAACTGTCCAAAATTCAAATCTCATTTTTACCCTCTTGTCATAACAGATAAACAATGAATCGTTTTGGACCCTGTTATTAGATAAACAATCATCGCTTTTCGAATCGATGGGATGAAAATTATTTTTCCAGCCTAGGGTGAAACGCAGAGTTTTTAACCCGCTGCTCAGTACCCCTAGTGTAAGTTTTTATGTCAAGCAAACGCAAACTATTTCGATTCCGTATTTATGTCAATTTGTATGAAAACTGTATTAGCGCCTCTAGCCGAGAGTAGCGCGCTTATATAGTTTTCATACAAATTGACATAAATACGGAATCGAAATAGTTTGCGTTTGCTTACACAACTTACACTACGGTCACAGTTTAAATATACATCACTTTCCGAATGTGAGAGATGAAAACTATTATGATTTGCTCTCAAACATCTAAGAAGTGGACTTCAAGAGGCTTTCACTATCCTATAAGTAAATTGAGGATTGTTCTTTCAGTTTAATTAAAGGGAATTGCTAAGTTGGTGTATAAGTAATAGGTACTATTGGAGTTTCAATTTTTGTAAGCTAAAATACAATACACCACTCATTTTTAATTAGTACAAAAATGTGTCCATCAATACTAGGGCCAGCCACGAAATAGGGAAAAATAGCTGTTCCATAGAAAGTACAATACCAACTCGGCTAAAATGTATGGAAAAGCTGATATTTTTTATCGTGATATCGTGGCTGGTCCCATAGTAAAACATGGTCGTATCGATAGACACTTTTATCCCCTTAAATGAATGTACTAACTTATAATAAAGAGGAAATATTTGATGTTTTGTTTGTTTGTAATGAATACTTTCAAAAACTACTGGACCGGTGATAGAAATTCTTTATTCATTGGAAAGGTAAATTCTTCCTGAGTGCCATCTTACTTTCTACTAATATATTATATAATCCTTACTTCCTTACTTATACTTAATTTTATATTATTAATGCGTCTCTGTCTGTCTGTGTAATACACAATCACACCTAAACTTTGAATTTGAATGAATTTTGGTACAGAGATAGTCTAGAGCCCGAGAAAGGACATAGGCTACTTTTTATTCCCGAAAAATATCACCTTCCCGCGGGATAACGTCGTGTATAACACGCGGGCGAAGTCGCGGGCGGAAGGCTAGTAATATTATAAATGTGAAATTTTACATGTTTGGATGTTTATATGTTTAGATTTTTGTTCATCACGCAAAAACGGCTGAACGGATTTTGCTGAAATTTGGGACAGAGATACTTTGTAGCCTAAAGAAGAACATAGGCTACTTTTTATTCTGCAGGAATATAATATTCCTGCGGGATAACGTCGTGTAACCCACGCGGGCGAAGCCGCGGGCGGAATGCTAGTAGGCTATATTTTTATTAGTTTGTCAGTAATGGATGTATGTTTGTTACTCTTTAACGCAAAAACTACTGAACGATTCTGGACGAAATTTGCAACTGAGATAGATTATAGGCTGGAATAACACATTCCATACTTTTTATCCCAAAATTCCCACGGGAACTCGTACCACGCGGGTGGGTTTTACCCGCGTCTCTGTGGTCTAGTGGTACACACTACTGGTACAGACCGACAGTCCGACTCCCTGTTGACGTACCTACATATTATTGTATTTGGTTAGGTTTGACAAACAAGTCCAACCGACTTGTTCTAAGTCTGCTGGGTAGCTACTACTATGTTATCTAAGCCTGATGTAGTTGTTTACAACTACGTCAGTCAACGTTAATTATTGCCATAGCACTGGTGCTTCAGCTTTTTAATTTTTACAATTCAACTTCGTCGCCATATAATAAAATGTTGTAATTATTAATTTGTATAATTAAATAAAGTTTCAAAGTGCTACGACTGTGGGCCATTTTGCACCCTGTTCTTTAGAAGTTTGACAAATTTTTGGAAAATAATTTTTGTTTTAAGTGAATATCTGCGTAACTATCTGTCCTACAAACAAAATTTAAACCGTTAATTATAGAAAATTTAATTTTCTACATCATTGTCAACAATCGTTTCTGACACAAATGCACTTAAACGAAGATATAGCTAAGCGAAAATCTGAAAAATCTGCCTATTTTATTAATATGGCGGCGGGGGCGGAGGGCGAGGAATTGTGCATTTTGAATTTTTAACCGACTTCAAAAAAGGAGGAGGTTATCAATTCGATTGTATATTTTTTGTTAAGTGTGTTACCTCAGAACTTTTTAGTTAATGAACCGATTTGGATAATTCTTTTTTTATTTGAAAGGTGACGCTTCTCGTGTGGTCCATTCAAATTTCACCAAGAACTGACGAGAAGTTCTGGAGTTATCCTCAATAATGCGTATTTAGACTTTAGTTTGGTTATTTATACGATTTCATATTTTATTCAAAGTGCGGACCATATTCAAAAGGGTTTTTTTTCGAAAATTTATAGTTCTGACGTCTGATCGAAGTCTGACGTGATCTTATTTTCACCAAGTCAGGATCAGGAGATGAAATCCTAGGAAAATCGAGAATAATTCTCAAATATACGCAAGCCGTAAGTATGCATTCCATTTATTTTTGAAGTTAGTCAAGTATTTGCATCTGGTAGTTACCATCTCATAGTGATGAGCTGGTGATGGAAGAGCTGGAGAATAATTCCTTAAGTATTAATCGTACGTATGGACTAATAGTTATATTCTTTCAGGTTATTGATGACTAGCTTCCGCCCGCGACTTCGTCCGCGTGGACATTCGAGAAAATACTTAGGGGACCAATAACCAGGATAACCAACCAGGATAGCTAGTATATAATATGTGTCTGTTTCACAATCAAGTTAGTTTTGAGTAGCTTAACCTACCAAGAACTTTTAGGGTACTTAAGATGATTTAGGTTTCTATACCCTATTTACCCCCTGGGTTTGATTTTCGGAAAACTACGAAATGGGTTGTCTATTTGTTTTAAGAAGTAAGCCTACAAAGTTTCAAGTTGAAATGTCGATTTTACCCCCTGATTTTTTATTCAAAACCCCACCCCTATTTCAAACTTTTAGGGGTTGAATCATGTTCAGCGTGTTAAATCATCAAAATAAATGCCATTTTTGCAATCGTCATCCCATAAAACCTCAATAACGACATCCATATCGATTTTTAGGTTTATTTATTCCATTTAACTTCTAAGGGGTAGATTTTCGAAAAAATACGAAATATGTGTTTGCTTATTTATTTTAATTAGGACTTTCCAGATACAACATTTCATCCCCCTTTTCACCCATTCGGGGGTAGAGTTGTCAAAAACACTGACACAGGAAAATATAAATTTTCAATTGCCAGCCTAAATACAAAATTTGAAGATCCTAACTTCAAAACTGACGGACTTTTATACACATATTCATCCCCTATTTTACCCCCTGGGTTTGATTTTGGAAAAATTACGAAATGGGTTGCCTCTTTGTTTTAAGAAATAAGCCTACAAAGTTTCAAGTTGAAATGTCTATTTTACCCCTGATTTTTCATTTAAAATTTCACCCCTATTGTAACCTTTTAGGGGTTGAATCATGTTCAGCGTGTTAAACATCAAAATAAATGCCATTTTTGCAATCGTCATCCCAGAAAACCTCAACAACGACATCCATATCGATTTTTAGGTTTATTTATCCCATTTAACCTCTAAGGGGTTGATTTTCGAAAAAATACGAAACATGTTTTTGCTTATTTGTTTTACTTTCCGACCATAAGCCTAAATAAAAAATTTAATGAAGGACTTTCCAGATACAACATTTCATCCCCCTTTTCAACGCCTTCGGGGGTGGAATTGTCAAAAACGCTGACACAGGTAAATATTAATTTTTAATTGCCAGCTTAAATACAATGTTTGAAGATCCTTACTTCAAAACTGACGGACTTTCATACAAACATTCATCCTCTATTTCACCCCCTTAGGGGTGGAATTTCCAAAAATCCTTTCTTAGTGGATGCCTACACTGTATAACGTATCTATGTGCAAAATTTGAAGTCTCTAGGTTCAGCGGTTTGGGCTGTGCGTTGATATCTCAGTCAGTCAGTCAGTCAGTCAGTCAGTCAGGACTTTGAATTTTATATATATAGATGAGAGGTGAAACTCCTCAATAGTTAGGAGATATATAATGTTTTTTAAATGTTAATGTTTTGTATGTTTTATAAAGATATTAATACCATATGCATGAATGGACCTTCAGTTACGTTAGTAGGTACTATTACTTATATATTCTGTGCTTCAGTTGTATTCCTTCAAGTTATCTAAGTAGCTAAAGATGGAAAGCTGAACTCCGTAACGGTTAGGGTATCTACAACAATTTATCATAATCACCATGTAGTTTCGCTACGATTAGGTATTAACACTAAAAATCGAAAAATAAAACTTTTTAGAAAAAATGTAACCGCCTTCAAAAAGAATCTTCAAACAAATTTAACAAACATTAAAAATCGAAAGAATAATTAGATATTTTAAGTTATTTTAATTTTTAGTTTTTTGCATTTACAATGCAATTTTTACTACTGAAACATGGAAAATGAAGTATTTAGAAAAAATCGACCCGTCTCACAACCAGCTCCTTTCGCTTTCCGGGCGACTGCCCTAACCACTGAGCTACGGAGTCGTTAGTTGCTCAGTGGTTAACTGAAATACTTCATTTTTCATTTTTCAGTAGAATTTTTAATTCAAAGGACGAAAATTCGTGACATTTTCTAACATAATCTTGGCACTTACTGAACTGTTTGAAGTCGGTGCCAAGCCAAAAAGAATAAGAACGAATTATACTGAGTGAAATAACAAACATTACAAAAAAACCCGGTCCCAAACGTGAGGTGTAGGACGTATTTACCTATTAGACTTGGCACCGACTTCAAACAGTTCAGTAAATACCAAGATAAGTTAGAAAAAGTCACGAATTTTCGTCCTTTGAATTAAAAATTCTAATTACTTTTTTCGATTTTTAGTGTTTGTTAATTTTGTTTGAAGATTCTTTTTGAAGGCGGTAACATTTTTTTAAAAACGTTTTTAATACTCACTAACCATCCTAGACAACATTATCAAAAATTCAGAACTACCGGACCACTTGTAAGAGAACCCCCCTTAATTTGTCTCTATTTACTGGGTTATTATAAATTATTGGGAACACATTCTTCCATAGTATTGCTAAGCAAGAAAAAATATTTTTACTTAAGACTAATTTACATGTTAACAAGGATATCTGTTAAACAGTCTCACTGTGTTGTAAGTACGTAACTTCTGTTTAACTATAGTTGCTGATTACTCGAAACTTTTGAGTTTCAAGAAGCTTTCTGATTAAGCTATCTGCAAGTTTGGCGTTGTTTCAGAATCGCTGCTGTTACCATGTTCCTTTAATTTTACTTGCTCGTTGAAAGTTTCAAAGAAAGTTGTTTTAATTACCGTTTATTGCAACTAGTATGTTCCTAGTTTTATGTCAAAGCAATATCTTTTTTATGTAGGTATAGGTAATACAGTTAAAACGTTTTCGTGGTGCAAGTAAATTTTTAATTGAAATTAAAGTGTATCAGTTTAATGTTCAGTACAAATAAGACTTTATGATCTTTAGTAACCGTATAAATATAAAATTATTTTGTACGTAATTAGTAAATCAAAAATCAGATATTATTGACAATGAAACACCCAACAAAAAACACGAAGTATAGTATCTATTCTCATTGACAATGTCTTCATCATACATGTGACAGTGTTCCGCATTATCTTAGGAAAACCGGTCAAGAGCGAGTCGGACTCGCGCAACGAGGGTTCCGTGCCATCATAAATATAAATAAATAAAACGTGAAAATGTTTTCATCGGCGAGACTATATTCGTTAGAGAGTTTGCGGTGTAGAATATTGCAGTTTTCGGTCAACTAATCTAATTTTTGTTGATGATTTCTGAAATAGTTTACTATTAAGAGACGTCGTTTTATTTTTCCTGTAATCTATACATAAACTTCTATCTTATATCACTTAAGGCTAAGCAGTCTGAACACTAGCGCCGCCATTGAAAAAAAATATCATAGTGCCCTAAAAAAGACGAATTTGTAAATTATCTCTCTGCAGTGCACTCCGAAGAAGCTTTGTGGTACTTTTTATCGCTTAAAGGATATTTGTTAGCCTGTCGTTTAGTTTAATTTAGTTTTTTATGCGAAAAGTGGCCGTTTTTAAGAATAAAACTTAATTAAATTCAACGACAAGCTATAAAATAAAGATAAAGAAATAGAAAGTACCTGCAGAGAGATAATTTATAATTTCGTCTTTATTTAAGCACTATGATTTTTTTTTCAATGGCGGCGCTAGTGTGCCGAATGCACAGCCTTAAAGTAAATTTCAGATTTTTCTAATTTTTTTTTTATTTTTTCATCAAAAGTCGAAAACTCTGCGGCCTAAAATAAAATGAAAATAATGCAAGTAGCGCTCTTTCATATGATATCTCATATGCCTTAGCAGCCCCACTTCGAATTTTCAAGACCCTTTTCAGCCCCCGTTGCAAAAAAACTATGTATTTCTCTCTTATTTGCAAAATAGTTGACAAAGGTCATCTAAAATTAGTCCTAATTTCAAGTTGATTATTGGTACATTAGTAGTTATCCAGCTGTGACAGACAGACAGACAGAGTCGCCCCATAAGGGTTCCTTTTTACCATTTTGGTACGGAACCCTAAAAACTAGTAATGAACTTTAAAAGTAGACCACTCTCCAAGCACATCAAGCTTGTAAAGCTTTGTAAGTTACACAGACTTTCATTTCTAGTAGGTAATGAGAAAAATTGCCACCACGAGTGGCACCGTAATAAAGAAATCAGAAGTTTGCACGGAGCTAAGCAACGGAACATTTCTCCACAGATATCCTCATCTGAACCCAGGTGAGATAATATCTGAATGCAACTTTTAAATTCGTTTTATAACACCACTTGGATACCTTCCAGTTTTTAGACGCGGTAAATTATGCGGTGCGCACGAGAAAGTAAGCTACTGTCTGGCATTCATTTAATTTACATGGAGAGAATACGCCTACAGAGTATCAAGTCAATGTGAGCTATGTTTTGTCTCGTATCACATCATGAGTAAGCTAGTGGCTAGAGTTGACCTATCGGTAACATTACGCATATGCGACGCTAATGTTGTAAATTATGAGAAGTTAGCGTAAAAGATAGAGCTCTATCTAATTATTTTGTTCACAACGGGGTAGTACTTAGCCTACATCACACCTGATGATAAGTGGTGATATGGCTGAAGGTGGAAGCGCACTACTCCGGAATCACTGAGAAACTGGTTATCTTATCGAACAAATTAATTGCTGAAAACATCATTTTTATGGATTTAGGTAGGACTTAGATAGGATGGTGGTAGCTAGCCAGTCGAACTAAGAACAAGTCCTACCAACGACCAAACTGAATACAATATGTACCCCCACTGGGAATCGAACCCTGGACCGGAAGTACCGGTATCAGACCCCCTCTGGGTCCGAAACCGGTGGTGTCAACCACTAGACTGCAGAGGCGGTTAAAAGGGGCATGGGGATGCTATAGCATATAGTATTACTACATTCCTTAGCCCATCACACTTGGCGAGGGCTTGGTTGCGACGTCAAGCAGCCAAAAGTAAAGTAATTCAAAGAGCTCAATCTCATTCGGACATCAATCAAAACATGTAAAATTGTATTACAACATCACTAGCTCTACCTCATTGGTGACGGCTGCTAGTATCCCTGCCATGACATCCCAATGAGATCATCATCATCATCATGTCAGCCGTACGACACCCACGGCTGGGCATAGGCCTCCCCCAATTATCTCCACAACGATCGGTCCTGCGCTGCCCGCTTCCAGCGGCTTCCCGCGACCTTGACTAGATCGTCGGTCCACCTTGTAGGTGGCTTGCTCACGGAACGTCCCAATGAGATAGTGTCCTAAATACTGCTGGCTTCGATACCATGGCGTCCTAAAGAGATAGAGACCTTAGTCTTCTGGCATCTTAATTTACAAATTGAGAATACGCTTAGAGCTTAGAGCCTGTTATGACAAAGTACCTAGCATGCATATGCTACTGGTTAAGATTGGTGCATCTATAAAATAATGCATCATCATCATCTGCAGTACGATGCCCACTGTTGGGCGAATTCTTCCCTCAAGGATCTCCACAACGATCGGTCCTGCGCTTCCCGCATCCAGCGGCTTTCCGCGACCTTGACCAGATCGTTGGTCCACTTTGTAGGGGGCCTGCCCACGGAACGTCGACCGTTACACATAGTCGCAATCCAAGAACCTTTCCGCCTCAACGGCCATCAGTTCTCCGCGCTATTATGTCCCGCCTACTGCTACTTTAGCTGTGCAATCCTTGGAGCGATAAGGGTAATTTTAGTTCTCCTGCGGATCTCATCATTTCTGATTCGATCGTCTCGGGAAATACCAAGCATCGCTCTCTCTCTCCATTGCTCGCTGGGTGACCTTAAGCCTTCTTATGAGACCCATAGTAAAAGATCGGGTATGTATCATAATAACTACGGTCGTTTCGACTATGGTCGAAATAACTACGGTCAAAAGAACTACTGTTCAAAATAACTACTGTACGTTACACCTATGTTTGAAATAACTAATGGACGAAATCACTACTGGTCATCTCACCTACGATTAACTCACCTACGGTTATCTCACCTACGGTTGATTGAACTACTGATCATTTCACCTACGGTAAGCCTACGGTTTATTAAGTTTAAAATAGTGACTCACGTACTCCTGATAGGTGCGAGGAGCGAAGCGACGAGCATGTTAGGTCTACATGAACCAACAGCGCGAGCTGAGCGAGCGAAGCGAGCGTGCCGTGCGTGCCCGCGCCAGAAACGACTTTATACATATTCCCATTTCCTATAAAACTGAAGTAGGGGGTAGGGGGGGTGTAAAAGTCGATTCTGGCACTACGCCGGCCGCTGCCGCGGCACGCTCGCTTCGCTCGCTCGGCTCGCGCGGCGTTTTGGTCACTGCTCTAACCTAACTTAACCTGAAACGTCTGTTACATTTTGTTGGGTAGCGGGGGGCTTAGCCCCCCGAGCCCCCCGTCCCCCCTTCTGTTTTTCCCAAAATATAAAAAAAAATGAATTTTTGAGCAAAAAAAAAATTTTTTTTTATATTTCCATCGGATGCCTCCTAGGTATCTCCGGGGTACCATAGGGGATCGAAAATTTTGTTAGATTTCAGCTATGCTAAGACACACCGTTTTCGTAAATTAAAAAAAAAAACATTTTTATAAAATTCATTCTTGAAAATTTTACAAGTCCCCGCTCCATACAAAATCAGTTGAAATTTTTCTAAGTCCTGCACCTGCACCCCTTTTTGTGACACCCTAACCAAAAAAACAATCCAACGCGCCCAAATCCATTTAATAAACTTTCCAATTAATAAGCTTGTTGTGGGCGAGTCGTTCATAGTCGAAACAACCAGTAGATGAAATGAACATAAGGACAATCGTCCGTTAGTTGAATCAACTGTAGTTCAATCAACCGTAGGTGAAATGAACAGTAGTTGAGTCGTTCGATAGTCATTATGAAAATATGTGAATCGAGCGTAGTTATTTCGAACATAGTCATAATGACCGTAGTTATTATGATACATACCCAAACGATCACGTCTCGCTTCCATATGTCATAACTGGCAACACACATGATATGCGTCGCCAAATTACTAGTCCAGTCAATATCGACACAAAAAAGGACAAACATCGCGAACGCCCGCGTTTGCAACCCTGAAAACCCTGTGCTACTCCCATGGTGCTCGAAAAACTGACCCTTGTTTCAGTTTTTTCGAAAAAAACTACCCTAAGGAAGCGTTTTTCAAGTATCTTTGTCCGGTACTTTAATAAAGATAACTAAATTTGCTACAATTTGAGTGACGCTATGTCCATTGGTTGCGAAGATACAGCAAGTCAAAGATGGGCGATTCTCACGCAGTGTTCGGATTCTGTCACTTGTTTTAGTTTTCGGATTCTGTCACTTGTTTTAGTTTTAAAAGACCATGCTTAAAATTGTGGCTTGCAAATGCAAAGTAGCAATTGCATTTGCAAGCCACCGTTGCAAAATGCTTAGGGTCGTGTACTTACAGAAAAGCCGGGCTCAAGTGCTCTATCCTATGTTTCTTTTGCCACGGTCGAAATTGCAACAACGCCATCCCTGTCTTCCTGGGGGAGGAGGACGAGAATGTGGACGACCCAATACCATATGCCAACCCGCCTCCACCCCCAGAAAACATTACCCCTCCTCCCCCCCTCCCCCCACTGATCTAGACTGGATGAGACCAGGGCGCGTACCATCAACTCTTATTGCGGTTTTGTTTAGGACCTAAACTGATCTGCTTCGCTTATTCGTACCACGACTGCTTAATATCAATGACAGCGATTCAGTGATCACTCAATGACATTTTACAGCCGCTAAGCTGTCAGGAACTCTTATTTGACTTATAACCCGGTCGATTTAACATGTCACCTGCAGGATATACCCGTACCTCTCACTCTCCGGGCATGACAGAATCGAGTGAAAGAGACGGGTAGAAGAAAAAGGACACAAATCGTTCGGTCATTAACATTTAGCAATTCATTTGCGATCCAGTTTTTAGAAGGTCAGAGTACGAAAGAAAGCAATTCATTTTAGGAACCTATTCTGCATCGCGCTATTTTTGAATCGCTGTCTTAAAGTTGATGGTAGGCACCCAGGGTGCATTTGAATCGCTGTCTTAAAGTTGATGGTAGGCACCCAGGGTGCATACCATCAACTTTAAGACAGCGATTCAAAAATAGCGCGATGCAGAATAGGTTCCTAAAATGAATTGCTTTCTTTCGTACTACGACCTTCTAAAAACTGGATCGCAAATGAATTGCTAAATGTGAATGACCGAACGATTTGTCCTTATTTTTCCTACTCGTCTCTTTCACTAGATTCTGTCATGCCCGGAGAGTGAGAGGGACGGGTATAGCCTGCAGGTGTCATGTTACATTGGCCGAGTTATAACTCATGACTGTCACATACTCTTATTTGACTTATAAGTCAAATAAGAGTATGTGACAGCTTAGCGGCTGTGATTCAATGCTTACGCTGTATGTATAATTTACCTACCCTACACTAAATTGTAGGCTATGACTTCTTGTATCGGTAACATCGATTTATTTAGTTAATTTGCAACCATTAAATATTAAATACAAATACAAATACAAATTCATTTATTTGTAAACATAGGTTATATATAGGTACAGATGGTGTGTAGAAGTTCAGTATCACTATGTTTGGCCATTATTAGGCGTACAAATATATTAGATTTAATTGGATTATTCTTGATCCTTACATTGATGACAAAAGAAGTTAAATAAAATAATATCAATTCACGTCAGATGCATACATATTCGATCTGTTTAAATAAGCAAATAAAAAAAAACAACAAGTCACGTTATACTAACTATGTTATTAAATAGTCAACAAGATTAAAAATTATAAGATGGTCAAAAGCATGCATAATGTCGATTAATATAATATTTATTTATAATTTGTCATTTAAATACTCTGTCAAGGTATAATAGGCTTTACCTAATAACAATGATAGTAGCTGCTTGCGAGATGAAGTCAAATTAGCTTCTTTTATTGTTTTGGGCAATTTATTAAAGATTTTAGGTGCCATGCAGTAAAAGCTATTTCCTTTCAGTGCTGTTTTAGTAGTCGGCGCACTTAACTTATTTCCATGGCGTTTGCTTTTTTTTGTTTGACCAGATGATATTGTGGGAAAGAGATGCGGATTCCTCCTGACAAACATTGCAGTTTCGTATATATAAAGAGAAGGCAATGTTAAAATCTTCAGATCAATGAACTGTTGTTTGCAGCTATCCTCTCTTTTCAAACCTTTTATGGCCCTGATGCACTTTTTTTGAGCTTTAAAAATTATTTCTTTGGTTGAACAATTTCCCCAGAATATAATTCCATAACGTAGAATGGACGCAACATAACCGTTATAAGCAGTTAGTACTGTCTCTAAATTAGCTATTCTAGACAGGGATCGAAGTGCGTAGACAAATTTACTCAAGCGTATACACAAATTATTTGCATGAGTTTGCCAGTTAGTTTGATAGTCCACATATAAACCTAAAAACTTTGTTGCATTGACAGATTCTATGGCATCATCACCATGACGTATGGTCAGATTAGGTGCTAGTGTATATTGACGAAAATGCATAATTTTGGTTTTGTCAATATTTATATTTAAATTATTCATTTCGAGCCATCTTATTATACGGTTTAATGTCAAAGTAATTTCATTTTCATATGTCAAGGTATTTTTACATTTCATTAATATAGTACAGTCATCAGCAAATAAAGTCATGGGATATTCAATGGTTGTAGGCATGTCATTTATATAAATTAAAAAAAGTAGAGGTCCTAATATTGTCCCCTGAGGAACTCCGTACTTAATGTCTCTACATTTTGATAAGTGCTCAATTTCAATTTTTTTATCATTACAAATACTTTTAATGGCGGTTTGCTGCTTTCTGTTACTGAGGTGATTCAAACAATTTTAGCGCTACGCCGCGTATTCCATGATGGTAGAGCTTTTGTAAGAGTATACTATGGTCAACGTAGTCAAAAGCTTTTGACATGTCCATGAATAGGGCGCAGATGTTCTCTCTTTTATCCATAGAATCCGTTACCAATTTTAGCAAATCAAAAATTGCTAAATTAGTGCATTTATTCCGACGAAAACCGTACTGATGCGGCGTAAATACATTAAATTTTTCAAAAAATAAATAAACTATATATATAATTTTTTCGAAGATTTTTGATAAAACCGGCACAAGAGCTTTTGGTCTATAGTTTTTCATGTCAATAGTATCACCTTTCTTATGTACCGGTTTTATTTTAGTTAGTTTGAAAGCATCTGGAAATACGCCCTGGCTCAATGAGAGGTTTATTATATGAGCTAATGGACTGGCAAGATGTTCGGCACAGCTTTTTATAGCTAGGGTTGATATGTCATCGTAGCCCACACTATTTGTGTTTTCTAGAGATAAAATAGTTTTAAATACTTCCGGAGGACTAGTTGGTGTCATAAATATAGAGTTCGCGTTAGATTGGGATTTAATGTCAACTTTGCTATTTTTCAATGTCACTTTTGATGTTGAGTTAACTTGATCGATAAAGTAATTATTCAGCGTATTTGCTATGTCATAAGGATTTTTAATAATGATATTATTTGAGGAAATTGCCCTAATCGTTTCCGGTGGAAAGTTATCTTTATTTTGTTTAATAACTGACCAAGTAGCTTTACACTTATTACTAGAATTTTTAATTGTAAAATTATTTTGACTCCTCTGTGTTAACGTAATAATTTTTTTAAGGCGTTCGGTATAATTCCTAAGTAATATTTTATTAGTCGTAGAAGGAAATTTTCTATATTTCCAAAGCAATTTTCTTTTATTTTTACTGCAAAGTTTTAATCCACGAGAAATCCACCTCTGTCTTTTTCTAGCTTTGATATTAATAATTCTAAATGGAAAGCAAAGATCATAGAATAAGCGTATTGTGTTGTATAATAAGTTATAGGCTTCGTTTACATCCGTTTCATTGTATACTTCGGAAAAGCTCAAACTTCCTATGGCATCATAAAACTTTTTTACATTGGTTTTATTCATGTCTCATTTCTTAATGCGCCAAGAACTCAATCTGCTTTTTTTACTGACTGGAAATTTTAGTAACTGCGCCGTGTGATCTGATAGGTTAAGGTCTAGTACATCAGATTTACAACGGCATATGTTAGTGGCGAAATTGTCTAGACACGATTTGCTGATTAGTCTTGTAGGTTTGTTAATTTGTAATTTTAGATTATAGTTATGAAGTAAATTTTCAAAGTCTATAGACATTCTGTTCATTTTTAGTCTATCAACATTAAAGTCACCACACAAGATAATTTTTTTATTTTTCCATTTACTAAGGTAATCTAACATTTGTGTCAATTTTTCCAAAAACAGATCATAGTCAGATTTAGGCGGTCTATATATACATACAACAATTATGTTAAGAAGTGAGAGTTCCACAGCACAAGCCTCAAACACACATTTTACACAGTATTTTGAGATATTAATAGTTTTAAATTCATGACCATGAAGTACAAGTATACAGGAACCACCTCTTCGACTGTTCCTAGAATAAAAAGCGGCAAGTTTATAGTTACACTAGCTTTCCGCCCGCGGCTTCGCCCGCGTGGACTACACGACATTATCCCGCGGGAATTTGTTATTTTTCCGGGATAAAAAGTAGCCTATGTTCCTCTCCAGGCTACAAAGTATCTGTGTTCCAAATTTCAGCCAAATCCGTTCAGCCATTTTGGCGTGATTGAGTAACAAACATCCAAACATCCAAACATCCAAACATCCAAACATCCAAACTTTCACATTTATAATATTAGTAGGATAATGATAAGTTCGTTTTGTCTTCCTCGACCATAAAGTGTTCTGTAAGACATACAACATCGACATCACATCCATCTAAATAAAGTTCTTCTATATGTAATGTTAACAGATTAAACTTACTTCGAAAACTACATATATTCTGATGAAAAACACTAAAATTATTATGGACGAAAAAATTTTGTATTAATTTTTTCATTGTTTTCAGTTATTGGTAAGTTAGAGTTATTTGTCATGGATGTATTTTCCTCAAACTGAAAGATGCTGAAAATTTTTCTTAAAATAATCTTCATGCCTGTTTTATTTAGTTTGCCGGTGTAAGGGGAGAACATATCGAGAGATAACAGTTGATTAGAGTCTATTAAATAAGCATAGTTATGAGTCTGCACATCGAGGTTGAGAAGGTTGTTGAAGATTTCCACTCTGCAGTTGAAGATTACGGCGCCGCATATGTATGTTGGTACAGCTATAATAAGGTTTGTATGTCTCATTTGCTCGGAAAATTCTCTTATTTTGTAAATTAGTTGAATATAATCCTTTGTCAAGTTAAAGTCAGATTCACCAATTAAGACAATACAGTAATCATTTTTACTGAAGTCATTTAATCCCATATTAGCGTAGTCAAATAGTTCCATTACACCACCATTAGTTATAAGGTGATGGTAGTAACAATAATTTTTATCAATGTCAGATCGTTCAATGATTTTTATTATGTCATGTTTTTTATTCGTACTTATTATACAAAGTCGGTCCTTGGTTGGTTTACTATTAGCGACATCTGTTGACGTAGTTGCGAAACTTGGATTTGTTCGATTGATAACCAAATCAATGCTAGTATCACTATGACTAGATGGCGCTGCCTTTGAATTACCATCTGAGGATGATTTTTTATTTTTATCCTCCAAGCACGAGAAGTCTAGCTTTGTTTTGTTAAGGTTTGTTACTTTTTTATTCTTATTTTTATTTTGAGGTGTCGATTTGCAGACACTCGTTAATTTTTGTACCTTAATTTCGTAGTTTTGAATTTTGTTACTAAGCGTTTTATTTTCCTTTAGTAAATTTCCAATTTCATTGTCTGCTATTTCTAGTTTCTCTTCAAGAATAAGGATTTTTCTTTCTAATTCACTTATTCTATCGCTAACATCCATGTTCGATTCAGGGCAGCTTCTATTTAATTGAGTCGTGGGCGAAGAAGACATAAATGAATTTTCATTATCCTCATCAGACAGTGTTTGAAATGAATTTTCAGTAGAAACATTTATTTTATATTTCTTTCTTTGGGTGATATTATCATCCATTTTAAAAGAAAAATAAAAAATTCTTTTTAAAAAATAAATAAAAAAAAGAACAGAGGAACAGTAGGATTGAACTGTTTCGACTTCAAGTGTTATCCTTATGCGTGCTTCGTTCGGCCAGACGTACTTCTCTGTACCTGACAAATATTGTTAACATATGACTCCAAATGGTCAAATTCACCAATAGTCCGACGGTTCGTAGTGTTGACTAATAACCAATGAACCAATCACAAGAGTTTGTGCACAATCACTGATCAATAACCGATATTTTTTGCCGAATTTTTAAAATTTTGCTGTCTTTTCTAGATTTAAGTTTAAAATAAATAATTACAGCTCTAAGTAATCACTATTTATAACGTCAATGTTGGTTTAAGATCGATTATTATGTCCGGAATCACTGATTAATTTGAACAATCACTGGGGTAACTTAAAATTCATTTTTCTTCTTTTGCACTTGTCGAAAGTCGTAGATAACATTTGTTGTGGCGAATCAGATGATACACTTTTATTTTTCAACTAAATAAGTGAATTTTATTAGATTTAACTATTTTTTTAAACATTAGCACGTACATTGTTTGTTTACTTATCTGCGCCCTCTAGCGGGAACTATAAAAAGCTCATTTAAGTATTCATGTCTATTCACTAAATTCCAACGATAATAATTACATTGTTGACCTCATTAACATAATACTTATGGATGGATTATATGACTAACTGATAAAACAAATATTTCTTAATATGTATTCTATTTCAAAGTACCTGAAATTTGCCCAAACTTCAAAAATACATATTTATCGAGCAACACGTTTTTGTTATACAACTCAATGAAAGGAATGCTACGCCTGAGAACAATGTATTCTACGTAAGTTAATAATAGTACATTACAGCCGCGGACAGGTAAGTAAGAAATTACATTGTCGAGAATGGTTTGAAGCACGAGCCGCAGGCGAGGGCTTTAATCATTCGAGGCAAGGTAATTTGCTTACCGTACAAGGCTTGTATAGTGCTTTTCTCAAGAAATGCGAGGAAATAAAAAAAAAACTGTTTAACTAAATAATATTTATTAAAATTTATATCACACATGTTCGGGCAATTATTAAATGTAAATGTTATTGTTTTCCCGGGCACACTTATGTATAAATCGCCCATAATAATATTATTTTAATGATGTAAGTATCATTAAAATACGCCAACAACACAGATTCCGAAAACGTATGCGCCTTTTTTCACTTTTCCAAATCAGATCGTAGGTTTTCATATATCTTTCTTTTGATTTTGCTTCTGCTCTCAAATATGGTGGAGTAGGTACATACAATGTCTGTATATGTTTCATTGGCAGAACTCATTTTGATAATTTATTACACAATATAAATAAATAAACTGTATTGATATCAAATCAACCGCTGAAAATCATTCCCGCCGTTTTTTTAATATTGGTTTGTGAGGCCAAGTGGAACGGTCATACAGCCTAGTGATACTTACTACTTGCTACTAAAATGCGCAACTTCAATACCCGCTTCTGGGTGGTAGATGGCGCTGTACATATTTCCCATACACAATTACTCGTAAAGGATATTTTGTCTATGATACATCTCATTTTGTTTTTTCGATTGATGTTCGTGCTAAGGGTACATAGCGCTTGTGGTACAATACGAAGTAATATACTCTGTGCGCACCGTATTAAAAAAAAAGTTAACCTAATTATGATATAATAATTACCTATATAATAATAATAATAATGTGGCTGTATGGTGCAAATGTCCCTTTGCTTTTTCTGTTTTTATACACAGGAATAACGAAAGAAAAAATAAAGAAAAAAAATTGGTAATTAATATCTTTGGGTAGTACCTTTTCCGAGGTAAACATTCTAAATTTGAAAATCACTGCAGTAATGAATTTCAGTACTTACTTACTGCACTGATTTTAGTGCAGTAAGTAAGTACTGAAATTCATTACTGCAGTGATTTTCAAATTTAGAATGTTTACCTCGGAAAAGTGCCACGTACTGCATTGTTTTCTCAATTATAATATTAACATTTCAGAGCATAAGTGTGAAAAACATTTTACGTTTAAATATTCAAAGCTTACCGAACAGTTTCGAAGGCAATATTTTCTAATTACCTACGTGAACACCTTTCATTTGCCTTCCAAAACTCAATCATATTAAGTGTAATAAAGTCGCGAGTTTCAAAATCAAAGTAACTGAGAAAATTCTTGTGGTATGTTTGTATATTGGATCAAAATGTATATAACTTTTCGTCGGTAACTGGGATGTGAAAATTTTGTTATACCAATTTAAACTATAAATAATTTTACACAGCAATTCCTTTCTTTATGATATTTGATTTAGTACATGTTCCAAATTACTCTTAGTTTTTTGCACTAACAATGAAAATGAAATATTTTATTTTTAGAAAAAAGTAGATTTTAGTTAGTTATTAGTAGATTTGTTCTGGTTGTGAGAGCCCGAATGTAAATTTTCTGTTCTATAAAATAAACTGGGATATTTTACATCTTAACTTTGAAATGGGCTCAGTAAGATGAATAAGATTATAGATATTACTAAGGCTACCAACATCAAACAGTTGGTTTATAAAATACGTAGGTATGTTGCGTACTGTCTGAAAAGTGAATTTCGCACAAGTTGCGTTATAAATAAAAGAGTTTCATATAATATTCGTAGAGATTTCTCTGTGGTTTTTATTTATACAGCTATTGTATAAGCTTTCTCTCGTAAAACTTATATTACCTTATTGTTAATATACTTTTATGTCTTTTTTGTATCAACTGATGCAAGCACAAGACGTACCTCAAGCTTTGTACAGTTACTTCATCTTTCAACTTTCGTCTAATACTATGTTTTGGTTAAATAACTAAGTAGGACAAGGATATTAGCTAAGAAAAATAATTTAAAAATTCAACATGACTGCCAAAATCATACTAAACATTCTCTCATTGCAGTCGGAGGACCTTTTAAAGGACATCCCCGGTTTCGGGCCCGGTAAGTACAGAGATGAATTAAGTACCAAAAAAAATCCCTCCAAATAAGTTATTTAACTGGCCAAAATATAATCCTTCTAAGTATTGGCCAAAAATTGATAATTTCATTTACCCAACTTAGACTTGACGATTTAGTTTAAGAACATGATACTATTTTTTAAAAAACTCATTGCTAAGATATTCTTGTTATTGCCATTGATAAGTTGAAATTAAAAAGATCAACATAATTAAACATCAATTTTAAAAATAATTATAATTATTTTATTCCTTTAAGTGATTTGATTATGTACGCAAATGATATATTTTTGAAATGCACAACGTTTCTAATGATACCTCATACTTTACAATCCGTTAGGGCATTTAAAAGTTATGGTGGAATTAAAAAACTCACATTCATACACACATACATTAATTGACCCTAAACACATTATACTCTTTGGGCAGTCGTGTAATTTTGAAGTTATTCTTGCTAATACTAAAAATGAATTAAATTTTTGATCAACAATCTCATGGCACAGTTGTGCTTATGGTAAACTGCACAAGCCTTGCTGGCTAAAACTGGTGTTCCAAAGCACTATTAGGAATGCACTGAGCCAAATATTGAGAATTAGCGGATCCTCGCGGTTTTACCCGCGTAGTACCCGTTCCCGTGGGAATATCGGGATAAAATATAGCCTATTTTTGGACCCTATTTGATGCAAACAAACAAACAAGCAATCAAATCTTTCCTCTTTATAATATAAGTATAGATAAAATAACAAACACCTAAATATTGAAATACAATACCTACCACCTTTTCGAAATTCACCCAAACCTAGTGTGCCTCCAGTGTCCTTAATTTAAGTCCCACACACACTCGGTATCGTAGGAGCACATGACGTTTATAAATGAACGTCCTGGCTAAAAGGGCTTTGGAGTGACTTTATTAACGCAGTAACCGCGGGGCGTCCGTTCCTAAAATGAAAAATGCTCAGCTCTCAAGAGTTTGCGGAGCAAGATTATGAAGTCTTGATTGGGGAATTGGTCTAAGCTCTTTAGCTCATCAACTACCAAGGTTGCAAGAGGTTTTTATGAAAAAGAAAGTATTTCAAGTCACTTCATACATATCAGATAAGTTAGGTACTTACATGTTTTTGATAAGCTTTGACCTAAGATTACTTTGTTATGCAATTTAAGGTTTACAATAAAATGTTTATAATTATTACTGACTAGCCTTCCACCCGCGTAGAATACATGACGTTATCCCGAAGGAATGTGATATTTTTCCAGGATAAAAAGTAGCATATGGTACCCTCCAGCTCTTAAACTATCCCCGTACCAAAAATCACATCGTTCCGTACATACAAATACACTTTTACATTTAAGTATGGATTTTCAAAGACTTTATCGTTGTTTTCAAGTTTCTTCGACTTAATCTGCAATCTCCTCAAGTTTAATTAAAAGAAACACGCCACCTATTGACTAAGCTTTGCTTGCTTGCAAATTGCAATCAATAAAAAATTTCAATATTACAATTATTACTGATTAACCTTTGATTAACCAATACGGTATTTTACTGTTTTTTTTTTATGTCTTTAAAATGGTTTTCGAAATATTAGCTACACAAAACAAGTTTTCATTTTGAATTATCATGAATATTTTCAAAGATATAGGACTTTAAACTTTATAATTAGACAAGGACAGGACGCTATCTTAGTGACGTCAGTGGGTTAGTAGCGTCATAGTCACGCCATAGAAGATTTCGTTTTAGAAAGAGACAGCTATAGTCAAAATCAAACAGACTATAATTCTTTTATTATAAAACAGATTCAAATTATTTTTTCACATTTGGTATTCTTAATTGCAATATTTTTTAACGTCATCATTAAATACCTACATTTCAACAACAGTAAAATACCCTATTATAGAGCAGATTAAAATGGTAGGTGTGCAATTTTACATAACGATTTTGACTAGTATGTGTACACATGATTAGGTTTTAACTTTCTTTTTTGTAATACCAAAAAGTTTAATACTTAAGCTTTACGATGATATTTAATATATTTGACTTATATTATAATGAATTCTAATGAAGTAAATTTTAACTTCACTGTAAAACTGATATCCTATTATAATAATTATAATTATAAATGAGAAAGTTTGTGAGGATGTATGCGGGTTTATCTCTGTGGTTTTTGGTGTGTTTATAATTTTATTCAATTGTATTTTCTTTTACTTAAATAAGTAAATAAAAAAATGAATGTGTGTATGTTTGTTACTTTTTCATGCATAAACTATTGAACGGATTAAGATGAAACTTTACAGTAATTTATAGGTAGGATTATTTTAAAAGTAAGCCTAAATATCAGAATAACACATACGCTACAATTTACTACTTTGAGGTGTAAAAACATAATGCATGTTGGGATATTTCTCTTTTATACATTTACAAAAAATCCGCGATGGTATATATTATCTATATTTTATCTCATAAGGATACAGCTTATTATAGCCACTATACCTACCTTAAAAAAATGCGGTAATTGGAAAGCTATTTAGACGGATAGGTACAGTATTAATCCTTATCAATTTAAATACGTTAGCTGTTGCTTTCAACATTTCATGAACATTATTCTACTCATTTACAACATGCCATTTAAATGAATATAGGAGTTATCGCAAATAAATTAACGCACGTCAAAATAAATTCAAGCGTTTTTCTCACCCAGAAGCTCCATGAGACGGGGTCACGGGACTCGCTTGATGCGATCATCCCCGCGGCCACTACTAATGTTGCAGTTTGAGGAGAAAATTTCTCGAAGTCTACGTTTGACAGAATGACATGACAAAATGTAGTGCAATGTTACCGACATTAGATAAGTAGAGATATGTCAAGTCACCACGAGAAAATGACGTGAGAAAACTGTAGCGCGACGGTCGCAATGCGTTGTTACTTTTTCACGCAAAAACTACTGAACGTTTCTGGATGAAATTTGCAACAGAGATAGATTATAGGCAGAAATAACACACAGGCTACTTTTGATCCCGAAACCGCGGGCAGGCACTAGTAACACAATATAGCTTTTTTTTAGTTGAAATATATAATTTATTCTAACTAAAAAAGCTAAAGTATACAGTAATTCGTCATTTAGCAGTGCCAACAAAAGTCCGTATTCAGCAACACCCATATACCCATTGAGATGTGAACGACTGCCCTCGTTAGTCCTAATGACATTTTCACCTTTTAGGGCGAAAAGATAAGGTAAAAAACGTCGGCTGTCTTAAGTTTTTGCTTTATGTTTGTAAAGGATGTTCCTGTAGCAATTTCGAACGATAAGACATATTAATTTCGCATTTATTTTTGCATGCTTTTGAATGAAGGCACATAGAATATCAGCGTTTTAGTTTATAAGCAGGCTGTTATAAATATGTCGCGTTGCAGTGTTTTTTTAACACCTAGCTGTTTGGTAATATCCTACTTAATATTATAAATGCGAAAGTTTGTGAGTATGGATGGATGTTTGTTACTCTTTCACGCAAAAACTACTGAACAGATCAGGATGATAATTATTGCAACCGAGATAGATTATAGGCTGGATAGGATACTATTTATCCCGATATTCCCACGGGAACGGGGAATATATAAAATACTAATAATGTTTTAAGATGGACATAATTGAAAGGGCAACTACCGTTCTATTTAAAAACGAAATCATCGACTGTACCAGCATTGAGTGGTTACTAATGACCAGTAAAAAAAGATTTATTGCGTTTAAAAAAATATTTTTTCCGTTTCCATATCTTTTATGTGGAAACATGTTTTTTTTTAATAAATTCTTTGCATTTACAGTGCAATCATGTTAAAACTAGCCTTCCGCCCGCGGCTTTGCCCGCGTGGATTACACGTCGTTATCCCGCGGCAATGTGATATTATTTCAGGATAAAAAGGAGCCTATGATACTCTTTAGTTCCCTAACTATCCCCATACCAAAAATCACGTCGTCGATCCGTTACTCCGTTTTGACGTGAAAGACGGACAAACAAACACACTTTCACATTTATAATACTAGTATAGATAGGAAACTGTTTTTAAATGTTCTAACTAGTAGGTAACTTAATTGATTAGAGCATAGCACCGGGAATCAAGGGTGCGGGTTTGAATGCCGAATCAGAAAATCTATAAGTGGAGCTGGGCTGTTTTCTTATTTTTTTCCCTCTACCAATAGAGTATATGCTCATATGTACTTATTTAAGCAGACCCAGCTTATATTGTTGATGAAACCGAGGCGAAGGCTGACTGTGCGTTGAATCGTTGTATAATCTGAAACCCTCAGCGGGTTGCAAATCGGTTTAAACGGTCATCTACTACCATGCCATGACATGAGCGCAATGCTAATATTGTTTGAGACCTCGGCACAATTCTAAGGTGCCTGTAAGACCATGATTGCATAGTATTTCTAGGACAGTGTCAACATGGCTGACTACAGCGATAGGATCCAAACCTGACTGTAAATCTTACTAATCTAAATCTAAGTGAAAGTTTAGATGTTTGGATGTTTAGATGTTTGGGTGTTTGGATGTTTTGATGTTTGTATGTTTGTTACTCAATCACGCCAAAACGGCTGAACGGATTTGGCTAAAATTTGGGACATAGATACTTTGTAGCCTGCTCTCCAGGCTATTTTTCATCCCGGAAAAGTATCACATTCCCGCGGGATAACGTTGTGAAGTCCACGCGGGCGAAGCCGCGGGCGGAAAACTAGTTCCTACTCAAGTTTAAATGTTTGGATGTTTGTTGCTCAATCACGCCATAACGGCTTAACAGATTTGGTTGAAATTTGGAACACAGATACTTTGTAGCTTGGAGAGGAACACAGGTTACTTTATATCCCGGAAAAATATTACATTCCCGCGGGATAACGTCGTGTAGTCCACGCGGGTGAAGCCGCGGTCGGATAGGGTGGCGTAATGAATGATATAATTTCATTTGGTATAATTTCATTTCAATAACGTTCATATGACAAAATAAACGTTTGTCATAACAACACTTCAACTAATTTCATTTTACATAATGTTTATTTCATATAATCATCATTTTATATAATATCATTTAACATAACGCTCATCTATATATATAAAAATGAATCCCTATTTCCCTTGGTCACGACATCACGCGTGAATGGCAGGACCGATTTGGCTAATTTTGGTCTTGAAATGTTCGTGGAAGTCCAAGGAAGGTTTTAAGGAGGGGTAAGTAGGGGTAGAGTAGAAGTTGGGTAGGGGTAGGGTAGTAGGGGTAGGGTAGGGGTATGGTAGGGGTAGGGAAGGGGTAGGAGTAGGGTAGTGTAGGGGTAGGGTAGGGGTAGGGTAGGGGTAGGGTAGGGGTAGGGTAGGGGTAGGGTAGGGGTAGGGTGGGGGTAGGGTAGGGGTAGAGTAGGGGTAGGGTAGAGGTAGGGTAGGGTAGGAGTAGGGTAGGGTAGGAGTAAGGTAGGGGTAGGGTGGGGGTAGGGCAGAGGTAGGGTAGGGATATGGTAGGGGTAGGGTAGGGTAGGGTAGGGGTAGGGTAGGGGTAGGGTAGGGGTAGGGGTAGGGTAGGGGTAGGGTAGGGGTAGAGTACGGGTAGGGTAGGGTGGAGTAGGGGGTAGGGCCACGGGAACGAAGTCGCGCTGGGTCAGCTAGTTTTATATAAAACACATTTGCTATAACGATCATTTGATATAATTTTGTTTAATATAATCATCATAATAATATGTAATAATTTCATTTGACATAATTTTATTTTATATAATCATCAATTAGTCAATTAAATGTATAGGATAGGCAAAGAAGCAGGGGGCACGGGGGGTACAGTGCCCTTGAAAGGGGGGCTCGGAGGGCGAAGCCCTCCGTCATAAAAAGCCACAACGGTGACAAATCAATTGATGATAGGTTAGGTTAGGTTAGAACTGTGACCAAAACAAAGCGCGAGCGAGCCGCGGCAGCGGTCGGCGAAGCGCCAGAAATAGTTATTCGTTGATTATACGAAATGAACGTTACATGAAATGATTTTATGTTATTTAACCATTATTTTTAAATATTATATGAAATATTTATTATATGAAATGTTTTTATATCAAATGTTCATTATACGGTTTAAAATTATATATTTTGAATTTATATCATTCGTTGATTATACAAAATGAACGTTATATGAAATGGTTTTATGTAATGTGTTGCTATATTTTGTGAGTATTATACAAAATGTTGTTATCTATACATCTGGACCGACGATCTGGTCAAGGTCGCGGGAAGCCGCTGGATGCGGGCAGAGCAGGACCGATCGTTGTGGAGATCCTTGGGGGAGGCCTATGCCCAGCAGTGGGCGTCGTTCGGCTGACATGATGATGATGATGATACATCTATACAAATAAATTAAATTGGAGTGTCTGTTTGTAATTTAAATAAAACTGCTTTTTATCTTCTTTTCATCTTTTTACTACATGCATATCATTATATATACGGTACATATGCCAACACAATTTTTTTTTCAATTTTTGACTATCTGTCTGTCTATCTGTCTAGTCTGGTTGTCTATTGGTTCCGGCTAATCTCTGAAACGGCTGGACCGATTTTGACGGGACTTTCACTGGCATGTAGCTGATGTAATAATGAGTAACTTTCCGTGTTCCGCTGATAGCGGCGAGTTATCGAGAGCCAACACTGTTAAGGACCTGGGTGTGATATTTGACGAACAACTGTCTTTCCGACCGCACTACGATCATATCATAAGAAAGAGTCAACGTCTCTTGGGCTTTATTTTGAGGACGACAAGAGAATTCAAAAAACCATCAAGCACATTGTGTCTTTTTTTCAGTATTGTAAGAAGTACTATGGAATATTGTTGTCCTGTCTGGTCTCGTTATTATAAAGTCTACGTTGACAGTCTGGAAAGGGTTCAGAGGCGGTGCTTGAAGCTGCTTTCGTATAGATGTGGCCTCGGCCGAATTCTTGGGGGCTATGATCAAAGGTTGTCCAGGTTTGGTGTTATTTCTTTGGAAGCCCTACGCAAAAGATACGATCTCCTTTGTTTGCATAAAATACTCCATGCGACCATTGATGCTCCTGAGCTACTTGCATCTTTGAGTATTAGGGTAAGTCACGGATTGATGCCGCACTTTTTGAAATTGCCGCACTACTTACTTAACATGTGCAAAATCAACAAACTACTTATGAATACATAAACTACAATCTGTCATCTATAAAATCGTTTAACAGATATTGGATTATTGTAGTTAGAGTATGAGCTACACTGATTTTTGCAGACCTCTAATTTTTGGAGGATACTTGCCACACTACGGATTGTCGCCTCACCAGTCAAATAGGGCGGACGGATAGTTGCCCCTGTGAGAAATATATTTGAATTTGAGAATATTAATTCAGAAACATAATTTAGAAAGGAAATAAAATATATTGAAAAACATTATTTCATTCTAAATGAGTCATTGACCTACATTCTGCGTTACAGGATAGATGCCACGGTACAAAAAGCTACGTATTTACTGTTATTCGTGTCATTTTATAACAAAATCTATCGTTTTTAAACTTGCTTAAACTTTATGGTATGCTGTGCCAAAGAAATCATAACGATAATCAAAACACTCCATTATCAAAGAAATCCTCCAATGGCACCTATCCTCCCAAATTTTGTTGTACAAACAAAATAAAGGAATATCTTCAGGATAGATGCCATTTTAAATTATTTCGTTCCAAATCTAATAACGCCGCATCTAAGTAATTTTTTTGATTAATTAATATTACGTGGTTGGACCCGGACCATCTTTTATATTTTCGGAGCATTTTGGTACTGAAATGAAAGAAAAATAATCATATTAGAAGTATGCGTTAGTAAGGAATAAGTGGCTTGGTTTAGGGATAGACGCCTTTAAGGGCATCTATCCCGATCAAAAACGAGGCAAGTATCCGTATCGTAGAGGATAGATGCCTTCTTAAATAAATATGAAACATAATGAAATAAACAAATAAAAACATGTTTGAGTATTTATTTTAATACCTTACATTACGATCAATACGTCACAAAGACAATCCATTCTTCATAAAAAAAGAGTAGAGCCTCCAAAAGGGCAATGAAATAATTTTGGTCCTTTTTTTCGATCGTCAAAATTTTTGATTGCTGACTGTGACGCACACACTTGCTTTACAACGCCTCTCACGGCCGACTGGCGAAGTACACGGGGTGAGCTATCTAGTATACGGCAAATCGAGCTTGAGGTCATTACCCTCATAGGAGTTTTTAAAATTGCGGCATGTATCCCACCGCGGCATCTATCCGTGACTTACCCTAACATAAGACACAAATCACGATCACCGAACACTTTCGCGATGCAGATTTATAAAAACAATAAGTCTCTCGCATGCGCGGAGCGGTGCCACACTGGGCATGCAAACTCACCCGCCGAAAAACACAGTGACAAGCCTGTTGTTCGGAGGACCTGTGGAGAAGCGCCCCATGATGTTGAAGTTAGCCGGCGAAGCAGATTGTTCCGGGAGCCAACTTTTTGCTTTGTGTTTTGGCAGTGTTTTCGGAATGATAAGGACCTATCGAGGGAGACCCCGAGATATTTGGGGTAGTTGTTATGTTCGATATGGATGCCACACCACGAGATATTCAAGGAACGTTTCTAATGGTGAAAGAATTTTCTAAATCGGTCTAGTAGTTTCGGAGCCTATTCAATGCAAACAAACAATCAAATCCTTCCTCTTTAAAATATTGTTATAATACGTATAGTATAGATATAGAAAGAGGCGGACTTGAAAAAATGCACAATATCGTATTCCCACGAGTTGTAAATGGCATTTTTATGTTAATTCTTTAGCTGTTTATAAACACTGTGTTCAGGTTTTATATTATCTCAATCATAATCACCGTTAGATCATACTACGACGTATGTAGTAGACATGCATAATGAAGAATGTATTTTTAAAGTTTAATCCTTTTTGCTTTAATTCAAAACACGTTTGCATAAAATCACCATGTCGTTATCATTATTTCGTTTTGAACAGTATACTTATGAGAGTTTAGACAATTACATTGACGTATTTAACTACTTTTAAAGTACGTACTTACCTGTTCCACATTAATGCCATGCCACATTGGACTCACAGGCAGGTGGTGTATTAAAATTTTCACGGTCCGTGAAAAATTTACTGTAAGTATAGGGTTTTTACACAAACTCTAAACGAATACATATTTACCTACCTAAGATTTTCAAAAAGGACGGTTTTTCAAAATTTGAGTATGCGTATTTGAAACCGTAATGGAAGAACCACCATGAGGGAAAAGGTAGGTAGCGTTTTGAGAAAGCATGGCGACTACACTATCTTGTCATTCTTATTTCTTAGATATTCACGTCCAACTAGAATGGTATAAGGTAGTGATATGAAAACTCATTTTAGAAAGATTACTCTTTTGTTTCTTACGCGGCAGACCAAGCTGATGGTACCTACAAAAAAGCTCAGAACTGCGTGAAATTGAAAGAACGTGGAGTGGCTTTTTCCCTTCAGTATCACGATTCTGGCTGGAAATATTAAAATAAAAACAGAGCCAAAGCTAAGTATAAAGTTGATCCTTCGGAGAAGAATGAAATTATGTATAATCGTGCCAGAAATCACTGCAACACAATGGATGCTCAAAGACGCCACACTCACGACTCAATTGAAAATGAAGATGATCCTGCGAAAGTGTGGAAATTTTTAAAAACTCTTGGAGTTGGTAAATCTCAGAGTAACAATAATTCCAATAACAATATTGATTTAAATAGTCTTAATAATCACTTTTCCTCATATGGATGGCACCTGTAAAGCTAAAACATTATTACATCTTTCAACTTTGTCTACCCATGATTCTCTATTTACTTTTAATCAGGTGGCGGACCGTGATGTTAATAGAACTATATTGTCGATCGGATCCAATGCTGTAGGAGCTGATTCCATTAGTCGTAAAATGATCCTCCCCATTATAGATATCCTTACTCCAGTAATTACCAAAATCCTAAATACTTCCATCTCAACTGGTACTTTTCCTAGAGTCTGAAAAGACGCTAACGTTATCCCACTTCCTAAAAAACCAAACCCTACAATGTTTTCCGCATATCGTCCCATATCCATACTTCCTTTCTTTTCAAAAGTTCTTGAAAAACTTGTATATTTCCAGCTGACAGCTTATCTAAACATTAATAATCTTTTTAATCCTTTTCAATCTGGTTTCCGTAAGGGCCATAGCACTTCTACAGCATTGGTTAAGATCACGGGCGACATACGTCTAGGCATGGAAAATCGTCAGCTGACACTGTTGACGCTGCTAGACTTTAGTAATGCTTTCAGTTCAGTTGATTTTGATATCCTCTTCAGCGTATTACTTTCTCTTAACATTTCTCCGGCCGCAATCGATTGGTTTCGGAGTTACCTGCTAGGGCGACGGCAACGAATCCGCCTCGGAGACTCATCTTCTGCGTGGTGTGATACTGGCGCCGGTGTTCCTCAGGGAACCTTCCTACCACCTCTATGTAGATGATCTCCAAATCTACACACAAGCACCACTCTCTGAACTACCCAGTGCAATAGCGGCTACCAATACTGATTTAGCATGTATTGATAGTTGGAGTAAGTCATTTGGACTTACTGTCAACCCTTCCAAGTCCCAATGCATTATTATTGGTAGTCCTCATTTTGTGTTTAGAGTCGACTTTCTACGGCTACCTCCTGTAAAATTTGATGGCACTGTTATCCATTTTTCCGAATCCGTCAAAAACCTCGGTGTTATTTTTGATCAGAGTTTCTCTTGAAAGCCTCAGGTAGATACTTTAAGAAAGAAGGTATTCGCTGCGTACGGTTCTATCAATCGCCTTCGTAACTTTTTACCAACTAGCACTAAAGTCACTCTTGCTCAGTCTCTTATCCTATCCATCTTGGACTACGCTGATGTTTGTTATACGGACTTAACGGAGGAATTGCTTGACAAGTTGGAGCGTCTGCAGAATTTATGCATTAGGTTTATATTTAACTTGCGTAAATTTGACCATGTTTCTCATTTTTGCACGAAGCTTAATTGGCTCCCTATCCGACGGCGCAGGGACTTACACACTCTTACACTCCTTTATTCCATCCTTTTCGTCCCAACCTCTCCTTTTTATCTTAAAGAAAAATTCTGCTATCGATCCTCATCTTCACTTACTACTTGTACTTTGCGTTCTTCTTCTAATCTTTCTCTCGATATCCCCTCGTCATTCAACCAACTTCCTTTCTTATTCCTTCTCTGTGCACGCTGTCCGTCTGTGGAATTCTCTTCCAGAGGGTGCCCGAAAAGCTCAATCACTGCATTCTTTCAGCGATCAAGTTAAACAACATTTCCTCTCTTCTATATAATACATATTATCTTTTAGTACTTTTTACCTTTCATAACCATTATATATACTCATTTCCTTTCTATTTTATATTATGTATATCATTATCACATATCCTCTCCTAGAATTGCACCCACTTCCTTCTGTCTTCTTCCTTATTATTTCATCTACTCAAGGTTGCCCGGAAGAGATTGCTACTTAGCAATAAGGCCGCCTTTTTGTATGCTTTCTGTCTTGTTGTGTTCTTTCTATGTAATTGATTTATATTTGTGTGCAATAAAGTGTTTTTATTATTATTATTATTATTCCCTTTATTACATTTTAAATACTTACAAAATTATATTTCTAAATATTAAATTTTTACAATGTATAACACTAAAAAATACAACATTTAAAAATACAAAAATGCAGTTATTATTATTATTATTATAAAATAGTAGAGCAAGAAATGCAGCTTATGGGTGAAAATAATGCCGAAAGTGTAAGGTTTTTATTTTCATTTTTTCTAACTAATGAGAAGGTTTTATGGACAACCCTAAACAGAGATGTATACACAAGTGTGCGGATTCTTTTGTTTCGACCACTTTGTTTTATTTGTAAGAACTGACGTCTGCACGTAAGTTTTAAAACCATAAATTTTAGGCTTGATTCGTCAAGGTATTCTCAAAACAATAGGTACCTACTCATGATAAGAATTTGAAAGGAGTTATTTATACCATTAGTTTGAATTTAAAAGACGATTGTAAAGATGTTTGCTTTCAGTTTATTTAAATATCAATAACGGCACTGCATCGTTGTATATTTTCAATAAAAACAATTTTGTTCCAAGATGTATGACAGTATGAATTCTCAACAAATCATTTTGACAAACGTTATCTTGATTCAAAACTTTATCATTGAATCCTTTGGGTCACGAGGCAGTTGATTTTCTCCACTCATTGTTTTAGAATCTTATTATGTTGGTTTAAAAATATTTAGGGGTTTAACTATTGTAAAAAACGGGATATTTACCATGTTTAGATTTATTTATGAGTCCCCGATATTTCGGCGCAGATATTTTTGGTAATAGGCATGATGTTGAGGTTAATTTGTCACATTTGAACGGTGTCCATCCTAAAATCAAGTTCACTTACGAGATGGAGGAAGAAAGGAGCTTACCTTTTCTTGATGTCAGGATACAAGTCCGCAATGACGGTTCGCTAAGCCATTCAGTGTACCGAAAACCTACTCACACGGATCGATACCTCAACGCGGCATCACATCACCACCCAAGGCACCTTGATTCTGTAAGGACATCTTTAACAAATCGAGCATATGATCTGTGTGATGAGGAACATCTTAATGAGGAGTTAGTTCATGTGCGCCATGTTCTACAGAAAAACGGGTACAAGGGAAGAGTATTTCCACCTAGACACACAATAAAACCATACAGGTGCAAAGTAAAAAGACAACCAGTGTTTCTGCCGTTTGTAAAAGGAGTGACAGATAAGATCTCGAATATACTCAACAAATACTCACTCAGTACTATCTTCACTCCTTTAAAGAAAGTTTCCCAATGTCTGCGATCACCTAAAGACGGGTTTCCCTTAGAAAAACCTGGGGTATACAAAATTGACTGCAGCTGCGGTAGCTCATATATAGGACAGACAAAGCGAACAGTAGCATGTCGCGTGAAGGAACACATAAAGGCCGTAAAAAATAATGACATACAGAAATCGGCCATTGCAGAACACCTGATTCACTCGGGACCGAATCACTGGATAGAGTTTTATAACCCGCAAATAATTTCGACACAACGCCACTACGTACCAAGACTGGTCAGAGAAGCGATTGAAATAAAAAAGCACCAAAATAATTTCAATCGTGAAGATGGGTTTAAATTGTCGAACGTTTGGAATCCAGTGGTTCGGATGTGTAAAAACCGTAAAAGTCATAAAAATGTTTCGCGGAGTGATACAGTGAGTTTTGTGTGTCGTGAACAAATTCGTGTTGAGTGTGAGAACGAAAACAATGGTACGGGTGTCATACGCAATAAACGAACAAGAAAGAGGGTAGAACGTTTCGTCTGCTCTTAGCACCATCCACCCGCATTAACTTTATTCAGTTACTCCGTGATCATGGCGCGTGCAACTGCGCCGAAATATCGGGGACTCATAAATAAATCTAAACATGGTAAATATCCCGTTTTTTACAATAGTTATAGTGAAATTGACCATGAAAGTTTAAAATCTTATATTTAGGGGTTTGATTAAATTTCGCAAACATTGCCATTAGAACGCTTAAGATTATGTATCAACTAGCGACCGCTCGCGGTTTCACCCGCTTGGTTCCTGTTCCCGTGGAAATTTCGGGATAAAAAGTAACTTATATGTTATTCCAGCCTATAATCTATCTCTTTTGCAATTGTCATCCAGATCAATTTGACATGTGGTACTTATACGTAAAGACAGTATTTGCCCTCACTATAAAAAAGGAGTATTTAATTAAATTAAAAATACTCTTTTATGTTTACTAAACTTCTATTTTAGTACTAACCACTAGAGCAATTAAGATATCACGGTTATTTTCAAAAAAAATTCAGGCGGCTATTTGTTTTCGCATAAAAGTACATCATAAACTGAGATCTGGTATTTTCCTAAAACATAATATCTACAGCAGAGATAAATATTTTTTTAATTCTTTTTCGCGGGTAGGTGATAAAAACGTTAAGAAGTGCTTTCGAGTTTCAAATCGAATTTAATTAATTATACTGGTTTATTTAGCTTTTTTCTCTGGTTATTCAGTTGAATAGTTAATAAAACACTACTACTTACGTTTGCATCAAATTTAATGTGAAATTAGTACACATCATTCACCACCTGCCAGCGCATCAATCACAGTTTTCACTTGTACATCACTGGAAACTACACTCAAGAAATATGTCACATCTGTCCGACATCATCACTGCACAGAAGAGCTTGGAGGAAAGCTTTACCAAGAGGATGCATGAGCTTGAGGCACAGATACAGGGAGCTGCACCCGGAAAGGAAACGGTTGCTAGAGTGGCTGAGGAGTTCCGGACCTTTAGGGAGCTTATGTTCAGCATGCTCGGGCTGCTTCGGAGGCAAATCAATGAGTGTGCTATGCAGATTGATGTCATCGAAACGCGACATCGCCGCAAGTCACTGTTGGTCTTGGGTGTCCCCGAGTCCGAGAATGAGAATTGCCGGGATGTGGTCTTGGACATTTTCAAATCTAAACTGGGCCAGAAAGACCTTACTAGTTCATCCTTCACAATTTGTCATCGGTTGGGGGTTCTAGGCACAAAGGAGCGTGATCACCAGCGTCCTGTCCTTGTGAGGTTTGCTCAGTTTGACATCAAGGCTGCAGTCTGGAGAGCGAAAACTAATCTGAAAGGGTCTAACATTTCAGTAAAGGAGTTCCTCACTAAGCCTCGGCAAGCCATCTTCAACAAGGCTCGGCTTCATTTTGGTGTGCGGTCTTGCTGGACACATGACGGTGTAATAATGATCAAGACCTCTGATGGTAAGCGTCACAGAATTGTTTCTGCCGAAGATCTAGAAGCGGTAATCACTGGATATCCAAGTGAGACCTCCACTGCCAGTCGACGTGCTGGACCTGCAAATAAGAATAAGTGATAAAATTTGTTGTGTGGTCTCATCTCAAAATATTATTCTACGTAAAAATGACGGATTACGGTACAGTACTTGCCTTTTGCATGCATTTTATGTTTCATGACTTTCATGTCTTATTTTGTCAGTCGTTGATATTTATATTCTTGTACATACTTCAAAGTAACGCTAATTCAGGTAGTTAAATAACTTGTAACTTTGTTGATTTCACTTTCATAAAACTGTTCTCGAAATATTTCATAACACAGAAGGTAATTTTGTAAATTTTTGCTTCACTTCATGTGATTCATTTGTGTTAAAACCAACTGTCAATGTCATGTCAATCAATGTCAATGTCACGTCCTGTTTGTTGTCAACATTTGTTATCATAGACATTTTTTTTTTCTTTTTTTAATGTCTTTGTAGTGAAGTCATTCACTTGGGATCACTGACCTCTATTATTTGCGCGCTGGACTGGCTGTCATAAAATATTTTTGTGCCTATTTGAGTATTGCCATTTTGGCGCGCCGTTGGCCAAGCTGTAGGCAGATATAAGTGTCCATGTAACTAAAATTAGTGATGCTCTTATGTCGACTGTGGTAATGATGATGTCAAAATTAGTTTTCGGGACATTAGTAGTGGCGCTTCAAACTGCCACACAAATTAGCTGTCATTTGTATGAAGACATCCTGTCCTGTGTGCGGTGGTGGAGGTTAGTGATTGAGATGCTTGAGTTTTTCATATCTCTCCTTTCTTTTCGCTACCTATCTTTTTTTTAATAGGTTTTATTTTTTTGTTTTCTTTTTTAGGAATGTTTTTTTTTCTTTTTTAAATTATGTGTTGATGTTAAAGCTGGCGGGTGGTGTGGAGATACATAATTTGTAATAACACACAACCTTAATTTAGTTTATTTTAAATAGGTATCTATTATTATTTATTTTAGTTATTTTATTTATCTTTGTATTTATATTTATAATTTTATATTTAATGGTTTTAGATAATATAGACGATGAATTGTTCTACTCCGCTGACGAATCTGCGTCCAGTAACGATAGTTTTTGCTCCGCAACCGATACCGACACTCTTGGTGACTTTCTGAGTCGTACTTTTTCCCACTCTTCTAAATTGTTTAACGTGTGCCACATCAACGCTCAAAGTGTACCTAGCCACTTCAATGAATTGCTCGACGTGTTCGCTGGTAGGAATATACATGCTGTTCTTATCTCCGAATCCTGGTTTAAGCCTAATCTTTCATCTTCAGCATATTCCCTCCCAGGTTTCAATCTAATTAGGAATGACCGCGTTGCTGGGCGTGGGGGTGGCGTTGCTATTTATCTCCTCAGCTCATTGAACTACAGAATAGTAGCTTCCTCCAGCCCTGGCTGTTCTGCTGAGTATCTCTTTCTTGAGGTTGGAACAGGGCGCAGTAAGGTTATCGTTGGTGTGGTATACTGTCCCCCTTCTCTTGACTATTTCACTGATCTTGAATCGGTTTTAGAATCATTAGGTTCTGAGCATGCACACCACATCATCATGGGTGATTTCAATACCGATCTCCTAGTACCCAACTCCCATCGGTCCCAAAAACTCCTGGATACAATTAAGTCGGCCAGTCTCCATGCCCTGCCTCTACAAGCCACTCACCATAACCTTAATGGTGAGGACACACTGCTCGACTTAATTCTTACATCCAACCCTTCCCTCATCCCATCACATGGTCAACATATAGCTCCTGGATTTTCCCGTCATGACCTAATTTTCCTGTCCTATATCCTGAAACCCCCCAAACCTATCCCTAAGGTCTTGCACAGGCGTTGTTTTGCACGAATCGACGTCGCCAAATTGGAGGAAGATGCTTTAGAGATTAACTGGGACCCTTTAATCAAAGCGACTTCTGTTGATGATAAAGTCCAGATATTCAACGACACGGTTTTAGCAATTTACAATGTCCATGCGCCCATCAGAAAGATCCGACTTAAGCGGCCACCAGCACCTTGGATGACCACTGGCATTCGAATGGCGATGAGGCGTCGGGACAAGGCTTTTCGTAATTTTAGAAGAAATCGTATAGATGACAATTGGAATATTTTCAAAGCCGCAAGAAATAGGTGTAATCAGATGATACGAAATGCTAAACGCCGCCATATTCATAACAACATCTCGTCCTCCTCTTCTGCCGATATCTGGAAATTCCTTGGAACTCTGGGTATAGGCAAATCGCGACATTTAGACTTGCCTAACTCTATTGGTCTTAACGATCTCAATCACCACTTTACCACTAATTCATCTAAACTTGATCATACAGCATCCTCTCGTACTGTTGCTTCTATAGGCAGTCTAAAGCGTCCCAATATAACCCCGTTTCGTTTTTCTCCAGTGACCGATGAAGAGATCAAAAAGATTATCCTCTCCATAAAGTCCAATGCTGTGGGTTGTGATGGCATAAGTCGCCGTATGATACTTACATTATTGGAACACCTTCTACCCGCTGTCACCCACATCATTAACTTTTCCCTTGATTCCGGTGTTTTCCCTAAACTTTGGCGAAGAGCCTTTGTCCGCCCTCTCCCCAAAGTCCCTAATCCAACTCATCCCAACCAATTTCGTCCAATTTCCATCCTTCCCTTCATGTCCAAAGTGCTTGAGGCCTGCGTTCACAAGCAATTCTCCCATTTTGTCCATCAAAATTCCCTCCTTAATCCTTTGCAGTCCGGTTTCAGACCTGGACACAGCACCACTACTGCTCTCCTTAAGGTGACTGGTGATATTAGGGCAGCTGTTGAGGACGGCCAAGTAACTGGTTTGGTTCTTATAGACTTCTCCAATGCCTTTAATACTGTCAGTCACGACATCCTTCTTTCCATATTGTCCCATCTTATGGTCTCTGATGAGGCACTGGAATGGTTCTCTACTTATCTTCGGGAACGCCAGCAAGCTGTACAGTTCGATGAGTCAAACTCATCGTGGCTACATTTAGATACTGGTGTTCCCCAAGGCGGCATACTTTCTCCTCTTCTTTTTTCAATTTTTATTAATTTCATCACACTCAAACTTCAGTGTTCGTATCATCTATATGCTGACGACCTACAGATACATGCCCAGACACGTGTTGATGACATTAATAATGCCATCGATGCGCTAAACAGAGATCTACACCATATTAAATGTTGGTCCGACAATTATGGTGTTGCCGTTAATCCTGCCAAATGCCAAGCGATGCTGGTGGGTAGTCCCCGTATGATATCCAGGGTGGACCTTACTAATCTGCGTCCGATTGTTTTCGACGGTACTCCCATCCCTCTCAGCTCTAGCGTAAAAGATCTTGGTTTGTGTGTCGATTGCAGGTTAAACTGGCAAGCTCAAGTATCTAGTGTTAGTCGGAAGGTTACTGGAGTATTGCGATACCTTTACCGCCTCAAAAACTTTTTACCGACGAATATCAAAGCAATGCTTGTGCAAACCTTAATATTTCCTATAATCGACTACCTCGACCTGAATGCAGATCTACTCAATAAGCTCGACCGTCTTCTGAATAACTGCATTCGATTCGTCTACAATCTCCGTAAATATGATCACGTGTCCGCGCATCGATCCCTTCTTAAATGGTTGCCCATTAGACAGCGCAGAAGTATGCGGGCATTGACCACTCTTTATTCTCTCTTAAACTCTCCTAATGCTCCCCCTTATCTAACTTCACATTTCCAGTACTTGTGTACTACTCATGATAAAAGCCTTCGTTCTTCGTCTAATCTGTTACTTAGCTGTCCCTCTCATCAATCTGATATTATTCATTCTTCTTTCTTCATTTACCCAATTCTTCTGTGGAATGCGCTTCCTTTAGACATCAGAAGGTCCACCAGTCGGTTTTCGTTTAAAACTAAGTTACGAAAATTTCTCACTGAGCAAGCAGCTAACTCTTAAATCTTGATCGTCGTTATCTTTTATTTGTACCTATATATATTTATATATGTATGTATATTGTATGTAGTATAATTTATTCTATTTTATATATTTATTATAATTATATAAATATGTGTAATATATATAATATTTATTATACTTTTATTATAAGCTATATAAGTTTATTTATTTATTACGTTGTATATATTAATATTTCTCTCGCCTTTTTTTAAGTTTAATGCTGGTTGTGCACCCTACCACTTTACTATCTCCATATCACCCTAAGGTTGACTGGTAGAGAATGCCTGAGGCATTAAGTCCGCCTATGTACATTGTGCATGAAGAATTAATAAAATAATAAATAATATAAATATTACATGAATTTTCGGCGTGATACGATTGATTATCACGAGATCGAGAAATGATCATGATAATAATACATTTAGGAAAAATACTATGTTCTGAATTTGGTAGGTATTATCTTTGTTATAAAACTGTATAAAACTAGTTATGTTATGATATCTATTAGGACACTGCGGTGCATTTATTATTTTATTGCATTATTAGAGATTAAACGAACTTACCTGAAGTGAAGTTCTATCTTAATTATACGAAGGCTTCGTCCGAAGAGATTAGCTTGATTTAACACTTGTAGTACGCCCTAGTAATCGCCAATTTCACACTATATTGAGAATATACCTACTTATAAATTAAAAAAGTAATAAAAGAAAATTATTATTTTTTAAATTTCAAAAGTGGGTAGTCAACACCGATCTGGCTCAAGCGCCCATCATAGCTGTCATTTAGTTTAGAGTATTATATTTTTCGAATCATATAGGGGAGTAGTTAATAACTTTTGGGAGGGAGGGAAGCTAATCTCTTCGGACGAAGCCTTCGTATAATTAAGATAGAACTTCACTTCAGGTAAGTTCGTTTAATCTCTAATTATACTTCATGCTTCGTCCTCAAGATTAGCTTGATTTAACACTTGTAGACGTTTAGAGACTAAGTGTTCGAAAAATATGCAAAAATTGTAATATATAGGCTACTGAATAATATAGATTGAAATTATAACTTAACCTTTACTATCTTGCTTCTTTATTTTCTCAACATAGAAACAAAAAGCAATAAAAAAGTATTATTTGTTACATAAAAAATCAACATCGCTTATGAAATAAACGAAAAATATTTTGATTAAGCACTCAAAACAGTGGTGCCAAATTTTTTATCACAATTGCTGTTTACTGGCCTGTTATAAAATTTGGCAAAAGTATGTGATTCTGAAAACCAACCTGCAGTTTTATAATCTGGTCTATGCTAAAACCTAAATTTTGCGCAGCTGACGTAGCAGCATACCGGGTATTATGCGCAGTGAACGTAGAAATATCAATTCCACTTAAATGTAACGTATTTTTTATCCATTTGAATAAGGTTTGTGACGTAACAGGCTTATATGGCTTTCGGTAACTAATAAATAAATTGTCGGAATCAGGACAGAGAAACATTTTCATTTCAAGGTAAGTAATCAAAACTCTTGCAGGACAAATACTTGGCTTTTCGTTATAGAATGGTATAACGAGCAATGTGTTTTTTTTTATATATATTCCAGGTTCTAACTTTCGTTAGCAAACCACTTTTCAAGACAATTTAAAATCTGTGCTATATTCCAGACTTCATTAAATTTAGGGGATGGAGGTCTGGTATGAAAAACTCCTTTAATAAATCTTTTTATTTCTTGATTTAGTGATATATCAATTTTAGTTATTAAAGCCAAAGCAGAATGATAACAGTTAATTGTGCCATACTGAGCGCCACTGTTTAAAGCAGATGCAAAAAATATTTGTATATCGGGAATTGATACTTTCGTATAAGTTTAGTTTATTTTGTTGACAATAAATAAACCACTTTTAATAGCAAACTTCGTATTGTTTATACGAGTTATCCAAAAAAGGGGTTAAGCATGACGTCCATAGAAAATTATTTGACGCCTCTTCGTATCATCACCATCACCAGGGCAATGGAGTTGCGCATTTGTTTGCGGCTGGAATTTGTAGACAAAATTAGGTTTGAATCTGCTTTGAAAAACGAATTGTTTACTTATTAAAAGACTCTTAAATAGTGGATACCACGTTTATGTGGACCAAAATGGAACAACTATTATATCTGTGGCATTGTCAGAGATAATCTTTCTTAAACATTTAGGCATCATTGTGAAAGGAGGAAAAACATTAAAATTTAATTTCGACCACGACACTGAAAAAAAAACATTTACGGCGTATGCATCCGGATCCTTATGCCATGGATATATATCTTGGATGTTTATTATTTTTAACGACTAGCGTATCAATGAAAATATCTATGAAACTTTTCAACAATTTGTTGAAAGGCATAATCAGCTAGCTGCCATTCTTGGTCTGCCTGCATAGTATTATCTGAAGATCGAATATGAGATGCAAAAAACGTAAAGATTTTTACGTTTACGCCATTGCCAGAGGTCTTTTGCGATCTCTGTCAGGTGTGGGGAGTGTATATCAATACGGTTTACGTAGGAAATTACCGTGGTATTGTCAGTTCGTAGAAGTACTTGACAGTTAGTATCTTAACCAATAAACGCAGCAAGAATTCCTAAATAATTTATTGTCTGCTACTTTCTTTTACACTCCATAAACCACTAGCTCTGTCGTCTCCACATGCAATTCCCCACCCCGTAGTTGAGGCACCTGAAAAACTTCCAGGTCATACTTGTCTATTTTTATTTTGGTGCGGCTCCACCAATAGAAATCCTGTTCCAAGTAACAAGGTATATCCATGTACTAATTATACATATTTCAAATAATTTTAGTATACAACCAGCTGCATTTCACGGCGGGACAGGCTGATATTAACAGTCCAATAAAACTAACAAATTCTCTAATTTTACACCTTTTTAAGTTAGAAAACTTTTGTATTGCAAATTTAATTTTGGCAAAGTGACCTAGAATTTCTTTTAGTTTAAACTATATTCTAAGAACTTACAAGACTGAGAAGGTATAAAATTACTTTTATCGGTATTTATAATGAAACCTAAGCTTGTAAGCAACTTTACGGTATCTTGTAAGTTTTAAGACCCTTATATTAGACAGAGGTCATCCAAATATATTGTTAACAGGTAACCATATAATCATGAGTATTTCATGACCGGTTTCATGATGACTTTAGTGAAAAAAGGAGCTGTGTTTAAACCAAATAATAAGACATTAAATTCATATGCTTTTTGATCAAATTGGTATCTTAGATATTTTCGGTCTTCCTTGTGAATTTTTAACAAAAAGTATGTCTTTCAGGTCTACTGTGCACGGTTACAATCTCTCGGTATCAATTTTATTACTGTTCTTAAATCCTTGAGTTTAAAATGTCTTGAGTCAATAAATTTATTTAGTGATAAGTTTAAGATGAAGCGCATTTTCCCATTTGGCTTGGGTACTAAAAAATAGTTGATAGATATTGATCAGATTCAGAGATCTCTGAAATTGCAGAGACAGCAAATTTTTTATTTCGTGTATGAAAAGAGCCTTTTCCTTTTCACTACATTTTTGGGTTGACGGTGATACAGGTTGCATCGGCTTTCGATTGAAGGGAATCTTATATCCTTTTTATGAAAAAGAACCAGTGGGTCCTTGGTAATCATTAAAAATTCTTTATAGAATAATGATAAACGACCTGCATGCGTTAACGTATTTAGCGTCGGCTGTTGTTCTGTCTCTGCCACGGATACTGCGACTGCTTCGATAAGTTGATGAGCCGTCTACGCGTCGAAGTCGTTGCAGGCTCCTTCGTCCTGGGAGGGCCCATCGGCCTGCGACTTGGACCCGGACCCTTCCAGTTTAAATTTCGCGAAGAACTGTATAACTTACTTATTAGGAAACTTTTGTGTCGTTGATTGCTTTGGGTCTGTGCTAGACTTGTTAATAGCTTTAGCTGATTTTTTGTTTTCCCTTAAGTTTTCGCCGAATAATTGTTTATCAATTTTGATTTTTTGAAGAGAATCCCTTAGATCCATCTTCACGGCATTCAGAAAAAAAATTGTAAATTGAATTAGAATGTTGACAATAACACATAATTTTTGCCAAATCCATAAGTGTTTTAGCAAGGCTGTATTTTTCTCATTTGCAGACAATATAATAGTATAGATTTTACCAGACAAGTGTTTCCAGCAGTCGATTCCTTCTGTATCAGTTGAATGGCCTTATTGTGTTTAGCAATAATATCTGAAACAGCTGCTTTAATCTTAGGATCAAGCTCAGGTGGGTCAATCAATTTGCAATTTTCTGGGGTCATGTACTTACGAGTTCTTTACGCAATTCTTTGTTAATACCTGTTGTGACCCAGTGCTGGAAAACTCCAGCACTCCTGACTGAAGTAGGGTCAGTACCTAATATTTCTAATACTTCACTATCTAAGTGTATGTTTTCTGTTTCAAGAGCAGACGTTTGATCTGAAGGTAGATCACGCTTCGGAGCCTCAGTCGCGAATGACCATCCTGTATATTTGTAATGTTTTCAGACTGGGATGTACTGGGGATTGGTTCCAAGTACTTGTTCTAATTGTCCTTCAGGTTAACCCTTAGAACATGGTGCGTCGAGGTCAACTATGACCTCTTGGTCGTATGTAAGGGACAGAGTAAGCCTCATGTTCATACAATTTTAGCATGTCAGTTAGTATTGTAAGAGACAGTCCCCAGTTATAACAACACGTACTGTCCGCAAACTACACTTAGTAGTACCTTATAACAGTCCCGTTGTACTGTTTGTAGGACCCAGTGACTGCAGTGTATATAATGATGATTATGTTATCATTATTTGAGATTATGTATTGCTTAACCTTAGGTATGCAATTAAATTTCGTAAGAGACAGTCCCAGTTCGAAAAAAAAAGTACTGTCCGCAAACTATTGAAAATCGACACATCATAATAAGCATAATACTTTAGAGTACAAAGCTGTTTTTTAGCTTAGTCACTTATGTAAATTATTTTTAGTAAGAAGCAGTCCCAGTTCAAAGAAAGTACTGCCCGCAAACTGTTTAACAGTACCAGTTCAAAAAAAAAGTACTGTCCGCAAACTATTGAAAATCGACACATCATAATAAGCATAATACTTTAGAGTACAAAGCTGTTTTTTAGCTTAGTCACTTATGTGAATTATTTTCAGTAAGAAGCAGTCCCAGTTCATAGAAAGTACTGCCCGCAAACTGTTTGAAATCTACTTATACGAGAACTTATAAAAGTCTGTGACAAACTAATGCATTTATGTTCAATTATAACTTTAAAATTAATTAATAATTTTGTTACACTTTATTGAAAGTATTTATTTTACAAACTTAGTAATAAGTAGGTAGTTAAATAGTCAAACCGTTTTATCGTTGAACGTAATTATCGTTTGCATTTTTTGCGAAACGTTAGAAAACCAGGTCACTGAACTTCAATATGCAATATAATATGTCAAGGCCAGTGACTTGTGAAAATACATAACGTACCTTAAGATAAGGACGACGAGCGATAGAATTGTTCCGATAACTCAGAACAAGATAAATCTCACCGGTGGTGGTGCTTCTTTTTTCGCTCCAACTTTCTCTCCAATCTTATAATTTTTCGTTAAATGTGTTCACAGTTATCTTTTTTACGTTTGGGCATCCTAAATAATCACTTTTAACAACAACTAACAACTTTTTTAACACAATTTAAAAACTAGATGTGAATCGGCGACGCACTAGAAAGCGAATGATAGGTATGATGGGCGCTTGAGCCAGATCGGTGTTGACTACCCACTTTTGAAATTTAAAAAATAATAATTTTCTTTTATTACTTTTTTAATTTATAAGTAGGTATATTCTCAATATAGTGTGAAATTGGCGATTACTAGGGCGTACTACAAGTGTTAAATCAAGCTAATCTTGAGGACGAAGCATGAAGTATAACTGCATTAGTCCTTTACCTTTTTTTTTTTTTTTTTATAGTGAGGGTAAATACTGTCTTTACGTATACCACACGGCATGTTGGACTCGGTCAGACTCAGGGCCTGTCCCTAAAATAATAATACAACGCAATTAATATGAATCACCTTGATACTTTTAACATGAATTACATATTTTATCATCATTATAGAGTTTTTCTTCGCTCGTTGTTCTTGTCAGTTAAAAATGTCTAATATAACGGGTGGTAGGTTAAATAATGTTGGAAGATTCAAAATAATTATTAATCTATACAAATTAAGAGTTTTTGACTTTGGCTATTTAAATTATCTATTGTTAACTATTTTATAACTAATTTTGGTCCAATATTTTTATCATATTTGCAGTTATTCTATTCTTTCTCGAAGCAATTTTACCTAAAACATATAATAATATGTTATAAGTATTATATGATCCTACTTAATATTATAAATGTTAAAGTTTAGATGTTTGGATGCTTGAATCTTTGTTATTCAATCACGCCAAAACGGCTGAACGGATTTGGCTGAAATTTGGGACACAGACACTTTGTGGCATTCCTGCAGGAAAACGTCGTGTAGTCCACGCTGGCGAAGCCGCGGGCGGAAAGCTAGTATCATATATTACAAACCCGTCGGAAAGCTAGTTTATAATAATGTTTTTGAAAAATCAAAATTTAACAAAAGCTGTATTTCGAGGACAGGCGAATCATCTATTTCGTTCAGTATCATATCATGATTCTTAATTTGCATAAAAACATGGTAGGTAAAGTCCATTCGCTTAGATAGTGTCGCCCTTTGATCGCGCCGCCTTGGCACGTGCCGCTGCTTGTCAAAGGATGCCGCCGCATAAACAAAAGAAGCCGCGTGCGGCGTACACCCGAAAATGGAACTGGATTTTGGGACCCGGCATTATTTATTAAATTATATTTTCTTAAATAATCTATGTTTATTATAAATACAGGTGGTAACGACGGTTATGACTTGTGACAATTCGAGCGATGATAAGTAATTATAATAATCATATAAACAATTTATAATAATAATAATTATTTGTAAATCACTTATTTAACTTCCTTTTATATAAAAATATCCAAATTTTCATTAAAATTGACTTTGGTACCCAACTTGAGTGTATTATTTTATATCTGTATTTTATAGCAAGAGCCACAATGCCGTGCGGGTGTACCGACACTATCTAACCGAACGGACTTTAGTTTGTTTGTTTATTATGTCAAATGTCCCTAGCTAACCGAACAGAAAAATCCGTTCGTTTACCGTTCAAAAGGCGCTTACTGGAAGTCAAAGATAAAGTACTGCAGTTGAATTTTTTCTTCTAAAAAGCCCATAACGAGATTTAAAATCCAATCAGCTAGCTCCGTAAATTTGAAATCTCGATGTTCATCAAAGAGGGACTGGGTTACATTCCACATGACCGACTGCGGTCGCCGCCCGCTTATTTGTGTAAGAAGTGAAAAACTGGACAATGGCGAGTAGATTTTTTTGGTGTGGTTCCGTTACTTACATTTTTTTGAGGAGCCCGTGGTGCAGTTATTAATGTGCTCGGCCTGTGATAATGCTTGATTTTTTTTTAAACGGTCGGTCACGGTATGCCTTAAGAGCTTATTACACTATTCTAAATATCGGATAGTTAAGATCCTAATTAAGCATACATTGCTTTCTTTGAGCTCAGTTTTAGCAAGTGATGCAATCAAAACAAGCAATGTATACTAAGACTTAATTAGGATCCTAACTATCCGATATTTAGGATGGTGTAATAAGCTCTGTACCAAAAACTTGTACGGACAGTAAAATGGCTGACGATGATAATGATGATTGAAAAGCTCTTACGTGTTTAAGTTTAATGTTGTAACTATCTAGCAACGACATAATTTTTAAAAAAAATTGGACCATTCGTTAGCATTAATTTTATTAATCTACTTATATGAATAAAAAGTTTTCGACTTGACTTAACTTGTTCCCACGCTAATATTTTTATAGAGGTTCTCACCGTACCTAGGAGAATTTCTTAAGTGGGACTTAGCGCTAGCAATCTTTTACAGACAGCCTTCAATGAAACAACAATATAAAGACAAAAGGGGGCAACATAGCTGTACCACTTTACTTTGTGGCTGTACATAATAAAGTTAACGAAAGAAAAACTAGGAACTGTGTCCCGATCGTGGTAATCCTATGACGCATTAGTCAAGTGTACGTGCAGTTGACGTTCAAAACCGTTTTTGATAACGCGCGACTTTGACAGTGTGACAACGTTTTCTGTTCCGGTGATAATCTTTGGAACTAAAACAGTTTTCATACGACAGTCTATTTTGACAGCTGATTTCGTATTGCAAGTGTTTTGTACTGTCACGGATGTCACCGGATCAGACAGGATTGTGGGACTATAGGTTTGCGTGACGTGTGCGTCGTTACCTATGTCATTACGCACAGCCTTCTCTATTGAAGGCTGTGCATTACGGCAATACGTAGTCAAACGTCAAGACGCAATTGTGATCAAGACGCGCTGCATAGAATTACTGCGATCGGCCCGCTGCTGTTCTGGGTGCATACCATCAACTTTAAGACAGCGATTCAAAAATAGCGCGATGCAGAATAGGTTCCTAAAATGAATTGCTTTCTTTCGTACCATGACCTTCTAAAAACTGGATCGCAAATGAATTGCTAAATGTAAATGACCGAACGATTTGTGTCCTTATTTCTTCTACCCGTCTCTTTCACTCGATACTGTCATGCCAGGAGAGTGAAAGGGACGGGTATAACCTGCAGGTGACATGTTAGCTTGGCCAAGTTATACGTCAAATAAGAGTTGATGACAGCTCAGCGGCTGTGAAATGTCATTGAATGATCACTGAATCGCTGTCATTGATATTAAGCTGTCGTGGTACGAATAAGCGAAGCAGATCAGTTTAGGTTCCTAAACAAAACCGCAATAAGAAATGATGGTAGGCACCCTGTTCGTTCTCGGAATAAAGAAAAATTGTTGTGTTTCAGATTCATAGTCCGAAAGTGTGTACCTTTTTGGCAGGCTGGGGAAACAGTATTAAAGTTCGCATTCCCCAGCGATTCTCCGTTTGCTCGTATGGGGGCAGAACTCGCAGGAAAAAAATGTTGGACGATTCAAAAGTATTTCATTTTGCAAATCTATTTGAATAAAGAATTTTTGACTTTGACTTTGACTCTAGTAAAGTTCTGCTGTATTTTAGCTCTACATGGTCCTTCATGCATTCTTCTATAAGACAAGAAAGAAGTAAGATAATAATTATGTAAGTATTAACATTAAAAGAGGTGCCACGTAATTGAGGCACGTTTTGGTGATAAAGTAAAGTAAGTAAAAATTGTATTAAAGAAAGTAAGGTGTGTATTTTTTTTAATACCACAGTAAATAAAATTATATAACAAAAAAAAAACAATTAAAAGAAAACATGAAACGTGTGCATGTGTGTGTTCAATCAGAGAAAAGAAGAAGTTTTATTATTCCGCAGCCACACTCAACATGTCGAATGGCGAGGAAAGTAGCGAGCGTATGGCCGCGATGTTCATTATGTGCCTCGCGTTAACTCGTGTCTGGAGTGTTTTTGGCGCGGGACAAAGTAGCAGCAATGCCAGTGCGAGTGAGAGAGTTGGCCAGCGTGTGCCCGCTTGGACAAATATTCACAGCACGAGAACAGTTGCCTGCACCAGAAGCATACTTGTTGTAGCCGTAGCATTAGGTAAATAAAAAAGAAACCTAATTATAAAACTAAAAAAATAATTTAATATTGGACACCATCACATACATCGTACCAAACTTCAGTAGCTTGACCACTAGTTTTAGTGAAATTGGAAACAACGACGGGTATTACCACTTACACACATTCGACATTTACTCGACCGGGAATCGAACCCGGGTCTTTACAGATAGTGGACCTTGAAAACCGGTGCATAGTTAACTCGGGCATAATTTGATTTTACTACGACTCGAGCTCGAAATAAAAGCAATCTATCTAGGAGGTCGTAAAATATTGACACGGTGTCTGTCGTGTTTTTTGCAAAGGACAAAGTATCGGTAATGCCAGTAAGCGAGAAGGTCAGTGTGTTAGAGCAAATATTCACAACACGTGAAGAACAGCGCGAGAAGCATACCTTTGTAGCCGTAACATAAGATAAAGATAATTAATAAATTATATTTAAAAAAACCTTTTATTTAAAATCAAGCTTTTATTCAAATGTCCTAAAAAGAATAAAATAAACTTTGTATCAAGTCAAATCTAACAAACTTATTACATTAAACAATTTATATGTTTTAAAAGCTTGTCGCTTTTCATAATATGTCAAATATAATTAAAAGCATTTGTGTTTAGTGCAAGCCCAGTAACAATAAAATCTCGCGACAAGCTTTTAAAACATATAAATTGTTTAATGTAATAAGTTTGTTAGATTTGACTTGATACAAAGTTTATTTTATTCTTTTTAGGACATTTGAATAAAAGCTTGATTTTAAATAAAAGGTTTTTTTAAATATAATTTATTTTTGTATTTTTAGTTATTATTGGACGTGTTTCTCAGTCGCTTAATTTCATGTTCACTTCTCATGCTCGTAAAGTTCGTGTTTATGTTGGGTATAGGCTGCATAAAATCGCTTTTTATGCTCTAGTGCATAAAGTAAAATCTTCGTCTAAGTCTCAGTCTCTCAGACAAAGGTCGTCAGGTAAACAGTCACACACGCAATAAAACTTCGTTTAATAAACTTGTAATTTCATTCTGTTTCTTTAGTTTTGTACACAATCCATGTTAAACTATACTTACTAAATTAATAAAACTAGGCAAAATTAATGAGTTTTGTAAGAAATAAGTATTTCAAGAGCATTATGGACTACTATCTATGCTAAAGTCACTGTGCTGCCACTGCTACGTATAAAAAAAAAAGAAAGTCTTCCCGCCAATATGGCGACGTCTTTATTTTTTCTTTTTTGTAATATTGTTATTTATTTTCCTCACACTCGAAGTGAAAAGCAGAGTGTAAAACTCGTAGATAAACCCATTTTACCCTCGAATTGACTTTACGTCGACGACGACGTCTCGGGTAAAATGGTACGTTTTATGCACTTGTTGTACAATCTACTATTAATGCATCATTATTGCATGGTCGTTTGCCAGTTCATTTATTACAGTCTAGCTCTTCAACTGCATCAAGTCTGCAAACACACAAATATATTTTATATATTTTACCACCAAATAGAGATTGTAGATTCTTACTATAGACACACACATAAGTATTCATTAAATACAAGGCATATTCCCTTAGGTATAAGACAAGGTAGCACTGTATTACGAACAAGAATAGAAAACACAAATTAGACTCAATAAGACAAAAAGTTCCAAATAAAAATGTGTGTGTGCCGTGCCGCAGCAGTACTCAATGGTCGCAGCTCAGCGTCATATTACCTACTTGTCTTGCAACGCAAGCAAACGCTGATTTTCAGTTGTAAATTTTAGTAAGTATTTCAAAAATAAATACTAAACAACACGAACAAGACACATTTAAGTTTCTATCAAAGTTGATAAACATAGTACCTACATAAAGAAAAAAAGGATATTTCTTTTCTGTAGGTAGACTATGGTTGTATTAACTTGGAGCCATCTTTCGTTGACTTTAGTGAACTATTTATGTGCAAAGTGACACTTAGTAGGGTCTGATTAAAGCAACTTCGCGTTTTTTGCTTCTTTATATAGTTCGTTCGTTAGTTCTTATAGCCGCTACACACGTCCAGACCAGACCTAGCCGCCGATTTGGTGCGGACGAACTTTGCTGTAAAGCAAATATAGGTAATCCGTGCTACACACGTTCGTACCAAATCAAAATCAAATCAAATAAAAAAATCAAAAAAGCTACACCAAATCTGGCCTTGGCCAAGGCTTTGTATCACATAACTAGACAAGGCCTTGTATCACATCACTTTTTCTTATCAAATACCCACAGAAACCACCTGGATTCGCCAATGCAACGAAAGGCTTGTAAAGAAAAATACCTATTAACAAAAAAAAAGGTCTTGGATTTGAAAAAATTGAACGGTAGGTACTTGTCACAAAAGAATGACGAAAAATTCTTCAAAACCATTTCGAGTGGGCTGTAACTGACAGGGAAATTTCATTTTTAATTAAATGTCAATTTTAAAGTAAGTAATTGAGAAAAAGCCTAAATCCAGGGAATTTAAATTAATGTTTTAATAGAAATAATAATAATTTTCAATTCTCATGCTCTAAAAGTACGCAAATATAGCCCTACGAAGTGGGACTAAATAACCACTTTAGTCCTTAGGGAGTAAAATGTAATTACTTTTTTAATTTCCTTCATGTGACATTAGATAAACTCAAACAGCCAGTGAATATACTATTATTTGTGAAGTGTGGACCATCTTCATTGCGAAAATGTTAAGATGTTTTTTGTTTCATGGTTTTTCCGCAAGGAAGGTGGCGCCATGTGTTTTAAATTGTTAATTTGTGACTGGTTTAGCGGAAAAAACTGACTGCGAGTTTTTGGCGCCATTTTGGCGGGTAAGGTTGAGTGGATATTTTAATTAATCGCAATTTGTTTCATAGTGGACTTTGTGACTCAAGATAGGTGTGGTTTTGTGCCCCAAGTGTCTACGCAACTGGACGATATGAGGAATGATTAAAATAGGCGCTATCTCGGTAAAGTGATGCCGAGTGTTTTATTATAGTGGTGACTACCTCAGCAAGAATTATCGAGAAGGCTAGCTGACACACTTGACGCCAAATACTCCAAGGAGCATTGGAATGTAACACACCTACATTCTTATGAAACCATAAGAAACTATGATAATTTAATAATACTCAAGAATTGGCAGTATGGCTAAATGTCTTGGCCTGTCCTACAAAAGGGCAAATATTTTTACTACTACTGACCGCGAAAATTTTAGAATTTTGTTTAGTCCCTAGTCGTTTTATAATATACTATTGATAATCTCAATGTAAATAGTATATTATAGCATACTTTTCAAAATTGCATCAAACATTTTTACTGTTTGGTATGTTTTTTTAACAGACAGTTTTCTTGTCTCCTGAGCAATTATGTGACATGGACTCATGTTCTTTCTCAAATAACCAATTCAAATCGGCTGTCGGGTTGGGACGTGTGTTCTATTACTAGTTGAATTTAGAGAGTGCGCCAGATAAGTCTACGAGGGGTTAAAATCGAATACTAATATTTTCCATAAGCTTAGAACAAAATAATGTACTGTAACTAGCGCCATAAACGCCCCAGTCGCAGAGTTATCTGACACGCACTCTATGAAGATTGCGCTCGCTGAATGCTCGCTGATTATAACTTTATGGTACATTGACAATGTGTCAAGCACGTGTCAAGTAACCATCACAACAAAACAAGAATTAGTACTTGAAAATTTGCAAGAATTCTGAATTGATAACTATACTGATTATATATTTAATTGCATTGTCATCGGAACTAAAGGTAAATTCCAAATTTCAGCTCAATCGGACATTGGAAAGTGGGTCAAATTTAGCTCGCAAGATTTGGCGAACGGACATGCATACATACACTGCAAGTTAAATAAAAGCTTGTAATAAAAAAAAGTAAAAGAATATGAAAATAAGAAATCGAAAAATAGAATTAAACTTTGGGTGAAAAATGGAAAATGAAGTATTTAGAAAAAATCGACCGATCTCACAACCAGCTCCGATGGGACACGAACCCACGACCTTTCGCTATCCGGGCGACTGCTCTAACCACTGAGCTACGGAGTCGTTACGAGAAGCGTCGAATTTATCAAATACTTCTTACACGCTGCCATAGCCAGCGTTAATTTCATCAATGTGAAGATATTACTACCCCCACACGCGAAAGAAATACCTTTCCAGATATTAGACAATCGCTAAAGAAGAAATTACTATGGCAAGTTATTTAAATTTTTACTTTTTTGCATTCACAATGCAATTTTTATGGTTTAAAAATGGAAAATGAAGTATTTAGAAAGGTTCTGAGAGACGGGTCGGTTTTTTCTAAATACTTCATTTTCCATTTTTCAACCATAAAAATTACATTGTGAATGCAAAAAAGTAAAAATTTAAATAACTAAACTTTGGGTGTTTTCAATAAGTACTTATCATCAACAATGTCCTACGGAACCCTAAATATAAAGCTAAAGTTTGAGCCGCGAACACCGTTTCATTACGGGCGTGGGAATTGAAAATGCTCGCCGTTGATTTTTTAACTGGAAACTCGACTGTAGCACTATTTTCATTTGTAGACCACTGTTTGTATTGAAACTTTGTGCAAATTTGTTTTGCTAAAACCTGCCAGTGTAAACAACGTATACGGTTAAACTTCGTTGCGGTTTAAGGCTTTGGAATAGTTTTGTTTGACTCGATATAGCACATCATAATGTTCTGTGTAATAGAAATGAATACATACCAATATAATTAATACACCTTGTCAGTATAAAGATAAAGATAAAAAAAACAAATAAGCATGATACACATGTACTTTTGAATCGTCAACATTTTCCTACCGCCCATTCAAGACATTTTTAAAACTGACAAGAAGAACAGGCGCAAGTGACGTAATTTATTAAAAAGGAAATATTCAAAAGTCTGTAATATTTTCGTTTAATCATAAGTGTTCCAATGCAGATAATAAGTCCACAAATCGACATTTGTAACACTTTAATGAAACGTTTCCACACTAACTCTGCTTGGCTTGAGACGACCGTATAATCTTGGGCACAGAGCAGAAAATTTGGACTACCGCCAAATGAGTTAATGGTTGATAAGCTAAGGTTAATTCAGCTTTGTTTCTGAACGTCTGCTTCAGGGTATTAAATTTACTAAATGGCCTCAGAAAATGCCTCAATTGTGCCCTAAGCTTTGTGTTTAAACAGCGTTTAAAAGTGAACTTGTGCCGGTATAGCGTGACAAATAGGTGGAATCTAGATAAAGTTCCGAATATTTTAAATAGGCCTTGATTGGATATTCCACAATTTATTTCTTTTGGTTTGAAACCTTATTTAATAAGTGTCACGTATGGATTTAAAAAATAAATAAGTATCCAACTTTTAAAACTAAGCACATACAGTGATATTAACGTGAGACATCCCCAGGAAATCTCGTAAACGACTGATTTAATAAGTGACACGTTGGAGCATCGCGTTGTATGGATGCGGAACGTGGACGCTGACCCTACGAGATAAGGAAAGATTGGAGGCCTTCCAAATGTGGTGTTGGAGGAAAATAGAGGGCATTTAGCTGGACCGAAAAGAAGACAAATGAGGAGGTTTTGACCATAGTAGGCGAAAAAATTCGACAAGGCCATCGAGAACAGACAAGGGAAGATGATAGGCCACTTGATGCGACACTACTGTTTCCTGACAAACATCATTGAAGGCAAAATGGAGGGGAGAAGAGGAAGGGGAAGACCTAGAACAAGTAATTTTAAACAGATAAAGGAAAAGGTTAATGTTGTGTCGTATCAAGGAGTGAAGGCATTGACAGTGAGACGAGACAAATGGAAGATACTCCACCGACCAGAGCAAAGCTCTTAAATAAAAGAAGAACAATGATTTTGGATTATCATGTCAAAGTGTCGAAACGCACCACGCTGAAAATACGCGACCGATATTACGCGGCTGAATTTTACGTCACGCGGATGTGTGCAATAACGCGGCATGTAATTTCGGCCATAGTGTGTCGTCCGTAATTCAAATAGTATTGCAGGCGTAATCACGCCGAACTTCGGTCGGTGAAATTATTTTAGTGTGTTTAGACATTATAATGAGGAGCCCGTGGCGCAGTGGATAGCGCGCTTGGCCTGCGATCGTTGAGGTTAAGCAACGTTCGCAATGGTCGGTCACGGGATGGGTGACCTAAAACTTTTCATCTCGAGCTCCTCCGTGCTTCGGAAGGCACGTTAAGCCGTTGGTCCCGGCTGCATTTGCAGTCGTTAATACCCACCAATCCGCACTGAGCCCGCGTGGTGGGTCATGGCTCATTCTCCTTATTCATCCATAAGGAAGGCCAGTGCCCCAGCAGTGGGGAGATTAAATGGCTGATGATGATGATGAGACATTATAATAATACGCCAAAATCTTTTTATATTTATATGTATATTCTCACACCCACAATAGTTTATGTATCTACAGGGGTCCGCTTCTGTCTGCGCATCTTTGCTTGTAGTGAGGAGCCGATCCCGACTTGTGCATCACACAAAACACATTATAATAAATCGGCCAATTGCGAGTTGGACTCGCCCATGTAGGGTTCCGTACCCACTTAACGTACCTATTGCTCAAACCTAGCCGAAATTCCACTATAATTTAATTTTGTCGTCAGCAAAATATTACTGTTTTTCATAGAGTTTGTAAGAATGACCAAGTTACATTTGCGGTTTTTGAAAATGTGTTAAATCTCAAAAAGTACATACTATATCTCGTTCAAACCAATTTTCGTTGAGAGTCTTTATTAATATCTACAACATATATTTTTTCTACATTTTTCACTCTCTTATTTTAAAAGTTAGAGCCCGGAAGTGAAATATCTTTCAAAATATTGACTTTGATAAAAAATGATAAAAGAAACCTAACCTAAATCATTTTTAAATACCTATCTCAAGACACCCCACACTAATATATATTATGAAAAAAATTTTTTTTAGTTTCAGTTCTATGTATGGAGAGCCACCCTTAGTTTTTTATTTTTTTTATTTTTCTATACAAAATCCTAAAACTGTTCACAGAATATATCTAAGTACCTACCAAGTTTCAAGTCTGTAGTCGTTATAGTTTTGGAATAAAGTGGATGTGACATACGGACGGACGAACAGACAGACAGACAGACATGACGAATCCGTTTTTTGCCATTTGGCTACAGAACCCTAAAAACCGTTTAAATGGGCCCCTACGTGTTGGACCCATCTCTTTAAATCTTATACTTGAATGAAACTGTAAGGATAGAAGCCACAGGCGGCCGCTAGCTATCTGTAGAGAGTCTGAATTCTTTTCCTTTTCTGAGCTTGCGATATTTCCTCATCTGTCCTAGCTTAGCAAATATTAAAGTTGGAATAAATTTACACGTCGCTAACTCTCAATAGTTGTGCCTAGATTTCTCGGCTATGGAAGGAAGACTTTACGGAATTTCAATATTAATTAAAAGCAAAGTTATTTTGTTTGTAGTTAGATGTTAATTGTTATTTCTTAAGGTTTCTAAGTTTGAAGTGATTTTAATTTGATTCTAGTTGAAGTTCAATAAATAAAAACAAATTCAGTTTTTTGGTTGACATGCACATTTAGAAAAATGGAAAATAAAGTATTTAGAAAAAATCGACCCGTCTCACAACCAGCTCCGATGGGACTCGAACCCACGACCTTTCGCTATCCGGGCGACTGCTCTAACCACTGAGCTACTCCGTAGCTCAGTGGTTAGAGCAGTCGCCCGGATATTTTTTCTAAATACTTTATTTTCCATTTTTCTATGATAAAAATTGCATTGTGAATGCAAAGTAGTAAAAATTTAAATAACATGCACATTTAGTTTTGTTTTTATCTTGTTTATAATAAGTTCCTTTTTGAGTTCATTATACAGTAACTCAAGTACAAAAACTCATAGAAAAAAATAATACCAACTGAAAACGATAAAAAACTAAATAAAAATTAAAATAACTGAACCAACTTTAAACGAAAGCAACTCCGTTGATAGTTCTGTTTGATCGAACTGTGTTTTCCATACGGAGACCACAATTCAAGGCTTTGTACTGAGAGTCCGGTGAAGGATACTACATATCACTAGTAGCTCCCCGCGGTTTTTCCTACGTGGTACCTGTTCCCGTGGAAATACCTGGATGAAATAAAGCTTATTAGACTGGGGGAAAATGAAGCTTTCTAATGATGAAAAATCAAATCTATCCTCTTTATAATAATACTAGCCTTCCGCCCGCGGCTGCGCCCGCGTGTACTACACGACGTTATCCCGCGGGAAGGTGATATTTTTCAGGAATAAAAAGTAGCCTATGTCCTTTCTCAGGCTCTAGACTATCTCTGTACCAAAATTCATTCAAATCGGTTCAGTTGTGTAACACACAGACAGACAGAGACGCATTTATAATATAAGTAAGGAAGTAAGGATAAAGTAAGGAAGTAAGGATTATAGAAAAATAGGCCAACGATCGGGACTTTTTTTAAAGTATAAACGTATTGAAACGAAACGTCAAAATAATCTTGTAGTTTAAAAAAATATTCATTACATTTTACTGTTACGTTAAAGTGAATTTTTTGCTTGTACCGCACATTCTGATATGACTTTTTACTTCTATTTAACACAACGAACGAACGCTACCACTCAGATCACTGCGTTGATAGTTCGGTCGAATTGGAACTGAGCGTTTTCCATACGGAGATCACAAATCAAGGTTTTATCGTGAGAGTCCGGTGCAGGAAACTATGTATCATAAGTGGGCCATCGATCGCGACCGGCTGCGATTTATGACCGCACAACGTGGATGTAAGAACGGGTGAGATTTCGAGACTTGTTCTTATTTTTAAACATTATACTTCTTATAAGATAAGTTTTTCGTGCTAGGGCTACTTACGGCCAGAATTAATAACCTATCCACAGATAGGGATAGGTGCGATCCAGATTGGTTGCTATGCAACGCTTGATATTAACATAGAATTAACGACAGTTGCCAGGGTGTTGCTAGGTGTTGCCTAGCAACTAATCTGGATCGCACCTATCCCTATCTGTGGATAGGTTATTAATTATGGCCGTTAAACATTCTTGTAAATTCTATCTATAGAGCGACATTCATTTCTGTTCTGGTGACAGCGGCGCTAAGGCTTTTCTTCAGTCGCCAGCAGCGCTATGGTTGGATTGGAAAACAACTTGACAGCAAAGTGACATTTAAAAAATCACGTTAGTTTCACATTTTGGCCACCTGAACAAAAAAGATTGTGGCACTCTTCGATCAACAATAACACCTAGTTCTAGATACATAGTTGGAGTGACAGACATGGCCGAGCGTTATACGACCACATGAGAGCATAATTATAAGTAGATTATTTTGACAGTGTCAATAATACTAAGGTATTTCAAACTTGGAACGCTTCCTGTCATTTATAATGTAAGATCGTAACATTCGTAACCTTTTTGCTCCGTTTAAAAAAAGACGTCTGTGCCATATAAAGCTTCTAGTACTATTGTTGATCGAAGCATTAGCTTGAATAATTCTTGCTATTAAAGAGAAGCCCGTGGCGCAGTGGTTAGCGCGCTCGGCTGTTATTCGCAATGGTCGCTCACGGGATGGGTGAGCAAAAACTTTTCATCTCGAACTCCTCCGTTCTTTGGAAGGCACGTTAAGCCGTTTGTCCCGACTACACTTGAATACGTACAGGGCCCGCGTGGTGGGTCATGGCCCATGCATTTTCTTTATCCATCCATAAGGAAGGTTAGTGCTCCAGCAGTCGGGATATTAAATGGCTGATGATAATGAATAATTCTATTGTGTTTGCTTCGCACGGGTGCTTTTTTTCACCTGACAAATGTTATTTTACTGTAATTAATGTATTTGACATTGACCCTCAGAAGGATGTCGCACGAAAAATGGTAATCGTGATAGTAAACTATACGATATATTTTTCGAGTTTTAGTTCTTTAGAAAACCGAAAGAGGCGCTGCTCTAGTTTTCATACAGTATAATACAATTGGTTTATGAAATAAATAAAGGCAAACACCTGCCCGACTTTTTAGGTAAAAAAATTGTGAGTTGTCACATCTGTTTCTTGCGGTTTCTTGACGTTCTCACTGCCATATCATAGATATTGGTATCGTTTAAGCTCTGAATAAAACATGTATTGGAAATATATATTTCTTTATTAGCACCTGAATAAAAAAAGACTTTTCTCAAAACCCTTAGATCATTTTTACTTGTAATTTTCTTTAGTTTTGCTTTACTGATATTTTTTGAAACAAAAGTTACCTCTTAAATTTGGACTCAAAACTTCTAATTTAGTGTTAGATTGCAACTCAATAATTTCTAATACTAAATAAAGCATTAGGTTTATATTTGAAGGCATTCACACTCCGGTTTTATAAATTCCATACCACTACCTACGATGAAGCAAGCTGGACAGCCTTCCGAAAGCTTGCTAAAATTTATGATCTTCTGCTTTCGGACAATGCATTTTGCTGGAGATACAAGGTTGAAAGCACATAGCACGTTCGGCCTGCAATTGTGATAGCTAAGCAATTCTTGCTACTCGTCGACTAAACGACTAAAATTTTAGTGGACTGTAAAAGAAGCAGAGGCAGGTAGTATATAAGATGGAAAAAATCGGGTGCATGTTAGCAAACGATGGAACAGAATGGAAGTCTTTAGAAGAGGGCTTTTGTCGGAAGACAGATTCCAGCAAATTAATGACCGTTTGCCGATATAACTAAGTAAATGTTATTTTTTCACAATTCAATTTTTGACTCATTATAAAAAAAACCTAATACAGTTGTGTTGTGTATATGTCGCAGCCAACTGGTTGAATCCGCCATTCAATTAAACGCCTAGGCCGATGATTTTTTCCGTAAGCTATTTTATCTTCCCATAAGTTGACGGAGTCACAAAAAAAATAACCACGAAATTTAAGACGATCGCTTCGCTGCGCTCCGCGATGGCCTTTAATTTCTAACCTAAGTATCACGTGTTCGACAGGACTTCCGAGGGGTACATGCTGCCATACTTAACCATCCGCCGGATTCAACCATCCGCCTGCGACATATACACGAACTGTTGAAAATTCAACGTTGTCTTAAAAATTAACAAATAACTGTTACGACGGCCTCCGTGGCCGAGTGGTGTACAGACCGGTTTTGAAGGTTCCCGGCTCGATTCCCGGTCGGGATAATATTAAAAGCGAACTTTTCAATATTTCCACGTGTCTGAGTGGTTAGTACCCGTTGTTGTTTCCAATTTCCATAACACTTCTGTTAAAGCTGATGAGTTTTTTTCGCCTGCTTTTCTTGTCAGATACAAGATGTCCATAACAGGTGGTAGGTAAAAAAAATGTTGGACGATTCAAATGCATTTTTTCTTTAATCTATATGAATAAAAATTTATTGACTTTGACTTTGACTAGTAGTTAATTTACTAAAGTTTGGTAATGAAACAATGTAGGTATGTGATGGTGTCCAATATTTATCTGTTTATTGTTTAAGCAACAAAAATAGTTTCGTGTGGCGCTAGGAAGTACTGTGTATATTCTGCGATCATCAAAAATGACTCATCATAATACGATGCAAGACCTAACATTGATAATATTGTCTTCTCCGGCTTCTAAAACTATTGAAGAAACTTGTGTATTAAATCAGAAAGAAAGAAAAAACATTTATTTGGGACAATTAAACATTATTGTCTTATGTCCCAAAATGGTCCCGACTCAGCATAGTGCTTGGTGTGTGACCATCTTCCGTCGGAACTGTAGTGGTGGGGCTGAGAAATCATTGTGAAAATCATATTAATATTTGCATGCTGTGATAAATGGCTAAATAGGTTAAGTACCATTTTTATTATCTTAGAACACCAATTTGTAAACACCCTATTTAAAGCAAATAAAGTTATTTGTATTTGAGAGACAATTAACAGCTCTAAAATACAATAATGTACCTATCAAGACCGGACAGTAAAATTACTTCGCCTATTCTTTTTCATGACGGCCGGAAACTGACACAATCATAAGAAAAAAAAGTTTAACAATTAAATAATTGGTTTCATTGTGTTTTTAGTGTTGTGAAAAATGTTTTGTCAATAAAAGTAATAATTATAAGTAAAATAAAACAAAATAATTAATTACTTACCAATCACCAATAAATCCACCTATGTATTTATTGTGTAGAAAGCACTCGTAACCAAATATTTATTATAAAACTGCACAAAGCTTGATTGTCAAGCAAAAACTTGCAAATGGAAAAATATTAGGTACTACACAAATGAAAACTAAACAACAGAACATAGTAAATTGCTCAATTCAATATTCCTCTATTCAAGCCATGAAAGCAAACTTCATCATTTATACAAACAAAAATGCAAATAAATAAAATACTGACGATTTTAATAAGTACCTAGATACCTTGAAACAAATGAAAATGAAAAACGCTTATTCCGTCTAGGCTGATACTAGGTAGTGGGAAGGGGCTGGATGCGTTGTGGAGATCCTTGGGGAAGGCCTATGCCCAACAGTGGGCGTCGTATGGCTGACATGATGATGATGAGGCTGATACAGCACTTGTCAAGAAACTCGTCAAGGGATTTTTTCTTCTGTTTGATTACATGATTACATACAGAGTCATCAAATTGATAAAATTGGGCTCATTAAAGGTCACAGTAGATATATCAACTCGGAAAGGGATCGACACCGTATCGCCTTTCGCCTCGCCGTCAACCAGGCGTCAACCAAACGCAAGCACGTAACCAAACCGGATCAGCGTCGGTACGTCGGCTCGGCTACGATATACTTTTACTATGGCCACGGCTAGGCGACGCCGCGCTTACGCCTCGCCGCACAGTGGTTCCATATCGAAAAAAGGTGGACATGGGATCAAATCTCGGAATTTCAGTCTGTATTTTTGAAATGTGGTTAGTTCATTTTCATTTTTAGACCACTGTGCGAATAGCCGTAAGCACGGGTACGGAGAGACGTGAGCGCGTGGACGACTAGCGGTAAGTGCGGGGATAGCAAGTTGAGCGACCCGCAAAGCGGTTCGTGAGCTGTGGCCCGATTCTGATAACGTTAAGGCGATACTCGGAAAAATTATGCTAAAGCGAGATAGCACTGAGAAAACGACGCGCGCGGGAAAAAACACAAAATCACTTCGTATTCAAAAACTATAGCGAGTTTAAAAAAATGCTTCTAAAGTCCGTTTTTTTATACTTGAGTTAAGTTGTAAACAAACGGCACTCGATCACAAATCATCACATCTTAAAGAAAACTCACAATATAAGCGGGCACAACAACTTGTAGAAAGTAGTTTAAACGTACACGCATTCATTTTCACTGAAAATTGCTTGTTATCATAGTTAAAAACAATAATTAATTACAAAAATCGTAATTCCAACCAAGTCACTGACCACAGATTATCGAGATGTCATGTAACTTTGACATTTCTTTATAGAGAGGAGAAAAAGTGAATGAAAGAATGATTGGGAACGATGACATTTTTCGGTGGTTTTATATTTTTATTTTAGTAATGTACTTATTCATTGTCTTATGTTTTGATAAAATGTTTTCTAATATTTATTTAATACTGCAAATAGTGATGTTCTTTTTTTTGATATGGCAGTACTAGCTAAACGAAACAGTTCGTAATTTATCGTTTAAATTAATATTGTTTATCATTAATTTATTTTAAATGCCCGGGCTTCACCTGCGTCTAATGCCATTAATTAGCGCGCTATTTGATATAATACGCAGTAGCCGTATTTTAGCGCACTAATTCGATACAAAGAGCGCGCTAAGACGCGCATGGCGTTATTAACAATAATAATACGTCGTCGTAATACGTCGTAAAAATATTAATACGTCGGTATTGGTATCTCGCGACATCTAGTGTCGCGAGATCTATAAATTTATCTGTAGATCTACGCAACTTTGGGCTCGCCGACATAATCTTTGGATCTGTACAAACGTAAATTAGTATCAAATCCCATTCCCAATAAAGAAATTTCCCCATTTTTTGTAGTTCTTATTATTTTTTTGCCATTCGATCCAAGCAGAGGGCCTACCGGCTAAGAATTAAGGATATGGACATGGGCTTAATTTGATATTTACAGCCCATATTATGCCCATATATGTACAAAATACGGACTTCAATTGTCAAATGGAGCCCATGTCCATATCCATAATTTTTTGCCGGTAGCCTCTATGTTCATTTAAATTAATCACTTTTTACGGTTTATATAACGCGCTTTTATTAACACATAACAACGTTATTTTATTTGTGTTTTAAAGGATTTTCTAGTTTTTCCGACGTTTCTCAAAGAAAATCCTTAAAAACACAAATAAAATAACGTAATAATGTGTTAATAAAAGCGCGTTATTTATTCCGTAAAAAGTGTTTTATTTAAATGAACAGAGAGGCTACCGGCTAAAAATTATGGATATGGACTGGGCTCCACTTGACATTTGAAGCACATATTTTGTCCTTATATGGGCATAATTATGGGTTTCAAATGTCAAATTAAGCCCATGTCCATATCCTTAATTCTTAGCCGGTAGACCCCCTGTTCGCGCAGAAATCTAAGATGTGCGTATCGATACCTTATGGAAAGGATGATGGTATCGTTTCATTTATATTAATAATGACGAAAAAAAAAGATTTTATAAAAACCATCGACTTTGACGGCTGTTATGATTGGTTGTTATTATGACGCTATGTCACAATAACAACCAATCAACAACAAATGCCTCATAACCAGTGATCGGATAATCGGATGCATATTTACCTAAAGTTAATATTTGGCTAACTAACTATGGAAGCGGCTTCTTAAAATATGTTTTTTAAATATAAATCCCGGGATTCCAGAAAATTCGGGAATGCAAAGCTAGTCGGTAACATGGTGTAAAAACGAAGCCTTTAGCATGTGGTATTTATTTTTATAAATTCCGGTTTACTTACACAACTATTCATACGTATTTACTTGAAGTTTAGTTAAGTTCCCAATGCGATTTATGAGTATGTAGTGTTAGAGGAAGAGTAGTGAATGTTAGTTTAAATAAAACAATAAGTACTTACAATAATACTTTATGGGTCTATATACCCTTTTCGGGTCGCTACTTGCACACAAGCAGGTATATGTATAATTTGCCGTCTCACTCGCATTCATTAAGAAATACCATAGCCTTCTCTATTGTTTGCACAGACGTATCCGTACGCGTCAGAGTGAGACACGAGACACGCCGTGCTTCCGCCCACACACCAACCCCGGGCAGGCCCCAGTCAGGGCGTTTGTGCACTACACTGAATTTTACCGATCCGGAAAAAACGGATGCTTGTATTTTAATAATTAATCTTTTATAATAGTAAGAATTTATTTATTTCGTGTAGTTTCAATGTTTCAAACCCTAAACTACACGAAATAAATAAATTCTTACTATTATTAATGATTAATTATTAAAATACAAGCATCCGTTTTTATCCGGATCGGTAAAATTCAGTGTAGTGCACAAATGCCCTCACTCGCTCAAGGTCACGCGCTATGTGCCTACCGCTAAGTAGCTCGTAACCGAGCCGATCAGCATTGGGCTGTCGCACGCGTTTCCCGCACAAAACGCTGCGATACAATTTTATTACGTACATTCAACAATACCACCAGGTATACACCGTAAGGCTCAACGCCAGTTTTAGTATACTGCACTAAAGACCTTTTGCAACGGACTGCACTCTGATAAATCCACCAATAGTGTCACAGATGGGCAGCTCAACCAAATGAAACACAAATAATATTTTTATAATGTTTTTAAGACAAAAGGTCTTTTGGGTTGACCAGCAGCTACCTGGGATCTAAAACTTTCAAAAGTACGATAGGAGCATTGTCGTATCTTTAGAATGGGCGTAAAATAGGATAAAACAACATCAGATGGGTAACGGTAGTGAGTGCCCAAAGCAATAAAATTTTAAACAAAAACAATGCCACCTTTTGTAAAATCCCAGACAACGCATGTTATTTAATCTTCGTTGGTAGAAAAAACAAATGGGGCGGGGCTAAGAATGGGCAGCCCTTCTTGTCCATGCAAGCGAAAAAGTTTTACAAGTGTATATCTGGTGGTTTTGTTCATACCTATATAATTAGTAAAGATAAAATCTTGACTAACGATACGATGGTTCATTATTGTAAATTGTTCACACGATTCAGAATATTTTCGCTAGTAAAATTTAATAACCGTGAGTTCAAAGATGGAATAAAAAATATAGATCATTTTATAAAATTAAAGCACATTTAATTCACTCCATTGCATTATTCATAAATAATAAAGTTTATTTCACTTCAGCCATATTGTTTAATTTATGTTCTTTGTACAACCTTGACGATTTCGCTCGATGACGTACTCTCGCGAAGTACGCGGGAATCTCGACTCTTGGAGCGCGTCCGTAGAATATGTGTCTTCTTGCAGCGGTTCTGCAGCGGTTTTTGTAGGCTAATATAGCGTAGGTATTTTAGCTTTTGTATAGATAGAGGGATTTATCTGTTACATAGTAACTATTTTCTAATCTTACCCCGGGCACACCTGTATTCGTCTACTGCGCAGCATTCCGCGCGAACTTCAGGACCGTCAAGTTATTTTGCGCGTACTGCACAAGCCGAGCTATGGAAATCTAGCAACGTTGCACGTGAATTGTCTATTTCTATTGACAACGCCAATGAAAATACGACAAATTTAAAAACAAGAGAAAGCCTACAATACTTACGAATGCCTGACAGCCACTGAAAAGATTCCAACTTTTTATATGGAGCCTGGCATAGGTACCTAAAGTTCCAAGTACCTTACCTACCTAAAAATTACAAGTTTTAATAAAATAAGTTTTATTATACACATTCAAAGTGAAATTTTTCAAAAAGTACTACATTTACGACTTTTTGTCAAATATTATTTGTTGTTTAAAAATGTTTTCTCTGTTGATTGGTGTATGTTTCATAGGTAGACCAAAATATGACGTTTAGGTACATACGTACTTGCAACTTTAAGTATGCCAATGAGTTACGTTCGTGGTAGGAGGCAGTGAAGTTACATAGATACTGTGTTTCCTAAACATTCAACTTACTTAGTCCTTTAATACGATAGGTAGGTACAGGTACTACTGTTAGTTGATCGCGGGATTTTATTGGTGATGCTGTTTTACTTTAATAATCAAAACTTGAATGGTTTTTCTTTATAATTTCTTATTTATTATTCGTTTGAGATATGTTTCGAAACTTGAAAAAGTATGTGAAGAAATGTAAAATTATAAAGGAGTTATTATAATTTTTAGATATATTTTTGATACAAAAGTGCATTCCATTTTAGCCAACATCTGAATATATGTAAATACCAGATTTGATTCTATATAACCAAAACACTATATTTGTCAATTCCGAAATCCCGGGATTTTTCGATACAAAAGTGCATTCCATAACAGCCAACACCTCAACTTTAGGTAAATATGCATCCGATTATCCGATCTCTACTCATAACACGTACGCCCTCTGTCGTGATAAAAAGTTAGTTTTCCTCCCCGTTCTAGCAATTTTAATTTTGATTGGGCAACCCAAAATTTGTCAGCAACAACACATGACAGATGTCATTACGCCATTCTGGCCTGCGATGCGCTTGATGTCATACGTTACCAGTGTGCTCTTACGTTTCTCCTTTTCTAACGACCTGTACCTCTTGTGGATTTGTGCTTGCTTTGTGATTTGGATTGTGATATTCTCTTGGACTGACGACCCATTGGCTATTCTTCACGGACAACGATATTGCATACGACTGGAGCTTTTGGATATTAACCGATTTTTGATAGTAAGTAACTAAAATTTTTATTTTAGATTAATAATAATATTCGTTATAATTATGGAACAGTAAATAAAATCTAGCATGCATTGCTATTCAATGGCACAAACACTAAAGACTTATTCAAAATGGCGGTCCTTGGGCTGTGCATGACCTACGGTCAAAGTGACTAGTATTATTAATTACCTATGACTATCACATCATAGTCTTCATAGTTAATACCGAGGCTTTTTGTTATGATTGATAAATTATCAATATCGATAATAGTATACTTTTGTATGAAGTAATTCATTGGTGGCCGTGCCCCGCTTGGAGCACGGTTCGGCTGACTTCGATTGGGTGCAGGTTGAATGGAAATGCTGTTTATTTCGCGATTTCGTTGTTGCTCCCATAGTAAAAGTTGGTTGTATTGATGCACACATTACATCACTTAAAATATTTGTACTCACTAAAAATTAAGGGTGTGTTAAGATCGATAAATAGATGAAGGTGATACGAAGTTCACCGGGTTAACAACACAAGTATGTAATAATTAACACATTGTCATTTATCATGCACGTGTTTAAAAATATTTATTATAATAAACTGTATGAAATTGATATTTTTGTGATTTATTTTCCCTAAAGTCATACTCCTTATTAAAGTACATGTAATCACACTTTAAAATGCGTTTAAATTAAAGCAACACATAAATAAGCATTCAATCATTCATTCATTCATTCAATGTTTCCCAACCCTATCATATGTCAAATTTTATAAGGACGCCATGTTTGTTTACTACTTAACTCAAGTATAGAAAAACGGACTTTATACGATCCTAAATATTATTGGTGTCCACTAATTAAACCAATTTTCAATAGTATATGTATCCCCATTTAAGAATAATCTTGATATTTTAGAAAAATGGAAAATAAAGTATTTAGAAAAAATCGACCCGTCTCACAACCAGCTCAATGCAAAAAAGTAAAAATTTAAATATCTTGATATTTCTTATTTTTTTGAGGTATTTTCGAAAATAAAAAGTGTCGAGCCAAAATCATAAAATCGTGTTTTTGAAACTATACGATTCTAGATAAAGGTATGAAGAAATATATATCTTATTACCAGATTTGTAACAACTGTAACCGTCCTATAGTTTTAAATCAAAAAGACCATACTTTTTCAGAGTAGCGCCTTAAGTTGTAATCGTGTCTCAATCGTGTTTCAATTGTTGTGTTTTTTTACACACTAGTTACAAGAATTATGACAGTATGATGTGATGTGAATGTAGTGTGTGGTGTGACCACCACACGCGATTTTTATTGTGAAAACCTAAAAAAGTTCACATTTCTTGTAACTAGTGTGTAAAAAAGCACAACAATTGAAACACGATTGAGACACGATTATGATTTAACGTTAGCAGAATCGGGCCACTGGCGAGGCAATTACATTACGATTCCGATTAGTGTGCGTTGCAGTAGGGGGTTTCATACAAAGAATACTGAACCGCTCGAGTTGTTACGTTTACGATCCGTTTACGAGTTGATTAGTCTGCTGTGACCTTAACCGACTTCGAAAATTGAAAAGGAGGAGGTTATCTATTCGTCGCGTTTTTTTATTTTCCATCACAATTAGGTACGTAATAAATTCCAATAAATACAAATACTCACGAGTAGCAGCCGCTTTTCACGTTACGACATTACTGTTTCTCAGCCATTGATTCATCTTAGTACTAATTTGTTTTCCGTAGAACAATTTGCCGAGTAAATAAAGCCGTAATTTCTGATTAGGTGCGGGCATGACCCTTCTTTCGCACGACCAGCGACGATTTCGCCTGAGCATATACATTCAGAACGAAAACCAACTGAAAAAAGGAGCTTTTGTAACGTAAAATAAAAAGAAAGAAAATGTTCAACTTGGAGAAATATAATATGCTGGTTAAGATAAGCACTAGACTAGTCCAGCAAATACTTAAATATTTTAATATAATTTTCTTTATTGAATTAATAAAATACTAAGAGACCGAAACAACTTTGGGTGATTTGGGTATTGTGTATTTTATTCTCCATGAAACACTATCTTGAAAAGGTGATAGCTAGTTTGCATCATATTTTCATGTTCAACTTAAATAATACTTGAACTTTAATGCCGAGTTACTCATCTATACAGCTATACCTACTTATTTCTGAAGAAAACTTAAGATTGCATAGATCCATAATGTTGCTTTAAATAAAAACAATTTTTATTCAAATAAAAAGAGGAAAGATTTGATTTTTGTTTATAATAGATAAAAGCAAAAACTACAAAGCCGATTTTAAAAATCTTTTACCGTTAGATAGATACATTCTTCTTGAGTGACTGGCTATATTTTATTCCGATATTCCCACGGGAACGGGTACCACATGGGTTAAACTTAAACATTAATGTTAAACGGTTTTCAATTGAAAAAAAGATAGACTGTTTCGACAAGCAAGAAGAATGAAAATTATTTTTGTGTTTGTTTTACCGTTCAATTTTAGCATATGGCCTTCTGTTACCGTTAATGCGCCATCTCTCGTACACGAGTTTCGCATAGATTTAACTATATTATACTGAAACCTCTTGGGAGTAGTTAACTGTAATGGTATACCTCTATAACTGTTACAGTTCTGAGCTTAACTACAGTCTGGTCTTGCCTTAACTTAAGGGTCGATGGCTGACTTCACGGTCCGTTAAACGGATAGATGTCCTATGTCCGTCATTGTCTGGACCAAGTTTCTCCCAGGCTGTTTGTCACTATGGCACATATATGCTTATTACATTGATTAAAACCTTCTCACTCGAAAACGAACCTTGTGCAGATAGCAACAGAGGTTATTCTGGAAGGGCGGCAATGACTGAGGGAAGAAGCTTTATTAAACCTTGTATTATTGGTGGTAAACCAATTAATAACGACGGTTCCGAGCTATCTTGGCATTTATACAGTGCGATGCCGTATGTTTCAAAGTTTATTTACTTACTAGCCTCAGACTTTCTAAGATCTTACCAAGAGCAATGTCACAGAAGATAATATTGTAAGAGAGATTCGCAATACACAGTGTTCCTATAGCTTCGTCCTTTAACCAATATTATATCAAAATTGGGATGTCAGCTGACGGTAAGCCCCTGATCGTCTTGTGATTTATTTTCAGACCCAGGTGTTTAAAAAAGCTTCAGTTTAAAGTAGGTGAACTCGCAACATTTTCAAGAACAACATACCTAATACCTCTCATTGGTTAAACAGTGACAAACTTAGGTACGCTACTTACCTTCGACTCGACTCCATGCATGTGGTGCCGTACATAGTAATACAAACCTTTGTAATGCAGAACGTCAATTTCGGTGGAAGTCCCCTAACACTTTATAGTTCTGCGAACAGCTGCACAAAAGCTTTTTGAACCCTCCAGCTTATACCAGCGTGTAACTTGATTCCGAGTCTACGCTGTTTAGCTTTGTACATAACTTCATACTCAGCTAAGTCGCTATATTATATTTATGTAATATGTGGGGAGGAAATAAGATCACTCGGTTCGTGCAATCCACACCTAGAGGAGAAGCTTTGGCGTGCGACTTGCAATAACAAATGAAGATCTTATGATGAAAAGTATTATGCTAAAAAACGTGGGAAAAAAGGTGGTAAAAGGTTAACTTAGTCACTCCATACTACTTAACCCAGTTGTTACTAGCGTCGTCTTAAAACAACATGTCAAATAAAAAAAATATTGTGGAAATTGGGAGTAGTTTTAAAAAAGCAACTTATGTCTTCGATAAGTTAACATAATTCGGACTTTAGATAAAGTTCTTTTTGAGTGGTGTTTTGCGTAGTTAACTGTGTAAAAAATTAAAAACAAAAAATATATACTCATAAAATTAAAATGTGAGTGTCCAAAGGTGAGTGTAGCTATGTATTTCGATATGTAATTACGGTTATTTGAGTAAAATTCAGTTTTTAGTTCTATATTTATTCATTTTATAATACTACATAGTATAAAACAAAGTCGCTTTCTCTGTCCCTATGTCCCTTTGTATGCTTAAATCTTTGAAACTACGCAACGGATTTGGATGCGTTTTTTTTAATAGATAGAGTGATTCAAGAGGAAGGTTTATATGAACTTTTTATCCCGATATTCCCACGGGAACGGGAACCACGCGGGTGAAACCGCGGGCGGCCGCTAGTTTTATAATAAAATATTAACATTATATTACAATTCAGTGGCCATTACTTGTAAATTACTCGTATGTAGGTTTTGTTTATAAACGCCAGTAGTAAAATATACTACTACAACCAACTGCCTATAGGTTATGTATCGTATAATTTTTGGGTCAAAGTTTAGCAAGTTGCAGGCTCATGAAATTCTGCAAGAGCTGGAAGAGACGAAGGGGAACTGGTACTAAGCATTATCAAGACATTTCCGCCTAATAATTTCAACGATATTGTGACAAATGAACATTTCTGGCGTCGAAAATGAAGTTTTTCTTCAGAATCTAACTGGTTCATAAGTTTGAGCCCCAGCTGAGGTCACGAATGGTATTTCGGATCAAGGGCATCGCCAGCCAATGGCCCAGGAGAGGGGGGCAAGTTATCAACCCATGGCCTTGGGGGCAAACTGATATTATGGGAAACGAAAACTATGAAAAAATGAATTTTAGGCATAAGGTATATTTGTGAGTCTCGTTGGGCAGCTGCCCCTTCCTGATACCCCTGGCGACGCTCCTGCTTCATATGACAGTAAAGATGACGTACTGTTAGTTCATTTATTCGTTATTGGCTCGTTATTGGCCAATCATCCTCGAATCGATGACTTTACAGGGCTTTCAACTTCATCGGCAGTTAGTTATGTGACTAGTGAAGTCAGAAAACAATGGTACCTAAACTTAGACCTGTGCTCAACTTTCTGAATGACGTTTCTCAAAGTCATGTTTCCTTTGAGGATTTTCACAGCATACACAAAGCGATGGTGCTTAACTACGGGGAACATTCCTGCCGACAGTTTCTTGAGAGGAAAACCATGGGCAGATTCCACTCGCCTTGGCTCGTTCAGCTCATACCATAGAAAAGGTACAGGAGAAGTCGAGCCCTATCCTATGCTGGGACTGGGTGCTAATGAAATGTTTCAGTACTCATATGTCTTGCAAAAAATTATACGTAAGCTTCTCTTAATTTGAAGTTGGAAGTCTTAGCCACTTCCAAAGAGTATTTAGTATTTAATGTAGAGTGCGCGCCAGATAAGTCTGCGTGCGATCAAAACCGAATACTTAGATACAAATATTTTCCAAAAGCTTAAAACAAAAAAGTGTACTGTAACTAGTGCCAAAAATACCCTAGTCGCGCGTGCGCGCTAAGTTATCTGACACGCACTTATAATAAGGGACATTTGTGGCAGGCAGTGTATAAAATTTCTTCGCGATTATTTATTTTTAACCCCAGACTCAAAAAGTGGGGTGTTATAAGTTTGACGTGTGTGTGAGTCTGTCCTCCTAAACGAATGGGCCGATTTTGATGCGTTTTTTTTTAAATTGAAAGTTAAATTAATCGAGGTCGTTCTTAGCTACGTTTGATGAAAATCCATCCGGCCATTTATGGAGATGGTTAACTGCCTGCCGAAACGGTAAAAGATGAAACGGTAAAAGATACAGAGGTGGTGGTTTGACTAAAATATTTTACACCTTTGGCAAATTTAGGTCCAATAAAATAAAAAAATGGCGGCAAAAAAAATGACTTCCTATCTGTACTTATATTCGTAGTGCCTAAACGGATCAAGCGATTTCAAAGCGGTTTTTTTATTTTGAATGTAATTTAAAAAGGATGAAATAAAAATAAAAATTTTAAAACCGAGAAAAAAGGTCAAATAATAAAATTTCTCTCTCGGTCGGGGGCCCCCAACGTATATACACCGTTTCAGTACTTCTCTTTTTGTGGTTCCCCGACCGAGAGAGAATAGTAGATTGTATTACAAGGGAGCAAAATTATATATTTACGGCGAGGGCGCTATTTTGAATCCAGAGCGCAGTGAAGGATTCTAGAGTAGAACCTCGAGTGCAGCGAGGGATTCTAAAGTAGAATCCTGAACGCAGCGAGGGATTCAATATACGCCGCCCGAGGTGAAAATAATTTTGCGGCCGAGTAATACACTCTGCTTTTCATCCCCCTCTATAAGAAAAGCAGTAAAGACAACTAAAACTACCTACCTTTCTTTGTCGTTCGGATACATCATAGCGCTAGTCGGGCAAGAAAAAAAAATTGAGTTTTGAAATAAAAAAAAATTAAATAAAAAAAATATATGTCCATTAGATTCCTTATAAGTATCTACGGGGATGCTGTAGGGGCTTGACAATTTTGTTCGATTTTAGCTACGACTTTACGAGATAATCTCAATTTTAAAAAAATCCGTTTTTGAAAGTTTCTCGGTCATACAAAATCAGTTGAATTTTTTTTTAAGTTCTGCACACCCTTTGCTACACTCCAACCAATGCTTCTTTGATTATGTTCTAAATTTAAATCTCATCGTTTTGGACCCTGTTATTAAGCTGTTCAAAATTCAAATCTCATTTATACCCTCTTGTCATAACAGGTAAAAAATGAATCGTTTTGGACCCTGTTATTAGATAAAGAATCATCGCTTTTCGAATCGATGGGATGAAAATTATTTTTCATCTCTCAGATTCGGAAAGTGATGTATATTTAAACTGAGCAGCGGGTCCAAAACTATCCGTTTCACCCTAGGGTGGAAATGAATTTTAAGAATAGAACTGAATTTGGTTACAGTCAACCATAGAGTTACCTCATCGGCAATGAAAAAGTTTTCAACTAATTTGGTATGGGGACGGGACTCACGGGACTAACAATTTTTTTTTTATAAAAACGAGAATAATATCTCAAAAACGGTCCGTCTCGTAGCGTAGCTAAAATCTTAAAAAAAAATTCAGCCCCCTTTGGGACTCCGGAGATAGTTAGGAGGCATCCGATAGACATATAAAAAAAAATTATTTGTACAAAAATTTTTTTTTGTTCAAAAAATTTTTTTTATTCAATAAAAAATTTTTTTGTTCTAAAATTTGTTTTTGCTATTTCAAAACTTAAATTTTTTTATATACCTATTATAGAAAAAACAGAGAAAGCCGCCACCTTTATTTTATTTTTCTAGATAGTTTTAGTTGTCTTTATTGCTTTTCTTATAGAGGGAGATGAAAAGCAGAGTGTATTTACTTCCCTTATATTCGAAATGAAAAGTAGAGTGTATTACTCGGCCGCAAAATTATTTTCATCTCGGGCAACGTATATTGAATCTCTCGCTGCGTTCAGGATTCTACTTTAGAATAGAATCCTTCACTGCGCTCTGGATTCAAAATAGCGCCCTCGCCGTAAATATGTTATTTTGCTCCCTTGTAATACAATCTACTATTATTATTTGACTTTTTTTATCTGAGGTTTTTAAAATTTTAATATTTTTTTTATCTGTCTATCTTTATTAGATATTGGTGATAAGTAGTTCATCGGGTCCACTATAATTTATATTATTATGGCAAAACAACGTCTGCTAGTATAATAAATGTGAAAGTGTGTTTATTTGGTAATTTTTCCGTCTTTCACGTCAAAAGAAGGATCAGCTCTACGTGATTTTTGGTACGGGAATAGTTCGGAAGCTGGAGAGTGATATACACTACATTTTATCCCCGAAATATATCACATTCCCATAGGATAACGTCGTGAAGTCCACGTGGGCGAAGCCGCGGGCGGAAGGCTGGTGATACTTTGTAATCTTTTATTATTATTGAAAATGAAGCTTTAGCTACGGAGTCGTTGAAGTGGTTAGCATTCGCCCGGACAGTGCAAGGTCGTGGGTTCGAGTCCCATCGGAGCTAGTTGTGAGACGGTCGTTTTTATCTAGTACTTAGATTACATTGTGAATGCAAAAAAGTAAAAGTAATATTTAATTATTTTCAAATTATGCATTCACAGTGCTATTTGTCATAGGAGAAATTTTAATTATTATTCATAATTTGTTATGGCAAAATAGGTATGTATCTAACAATTCACTTCACATAAAGGTCATAATACCATCATAAATATAGTTTTCTAAACATGCATTCCACCTTACCTGTATCACTCGGATAATCTTATTTTCAAATTCACTGTACCTCCGTCAAATCTGCAAGTAAAATGTGACCCCCTATAAAACCGTATAAGAATTACGGAACTAAAAAGGATCCCAGATTGGATAACCACTACGCAAGAAATAGGTCTGTTCCGAAAACAAAAGGTGTTTACTCGAACCTTTTGAGTTTTCTCATCACGTACGCTCTTTACAAGTTTAGCTTTGCAAAATTTCGACGCTTTTAACACAATCGTAGGAGATTTACTGTGATTTATTACGTAAAATCGTCACGTCCAGACACACCGGGCCAGTGAATGCAGACCGTGATCTAAGACGTTGAGGCGATGCTTGGGTGCGAATTGAAAAAGGATGCAGTATGGCTGGCCAATGAGAACGATAAAGAAGGTTTCTTAAAACTAATTTTCACATTTATCTTTCGAAGCGTTTCCCCCGATTTTGCAGTCGTGGTTATTATTCTGCATAATTTTGAACTTTGCTTAACTTGAATAGTTATTCTTTGGTAGATATTATTTTAAACTAGAGGTCGATAGGACTTTTTGCGTACACTTTGTGTACAATTTTTTTATGATTTGTTTTTGTAATTTTGGTTGTAACAGTTTAGTATTAGCTGTATTTTACAAACTTTTTATTAATTCGCCATGTTAGTTAGTTAGCTAGTTAGTGGGGGACAAATCTTGCAAGCCTTATTTGACCAACTTCCCAGTGTCCGATTGAGATGAAACTTTGGATACAGGTTTGGTTTGGATGACAATACAATATTTAAGTACAGTCAACAAAAAGCTTGTCAAAAAACGAAGTTTTTACAAAAAACTTATTTTGCAATATGTATTGCATAGAAAAATAATTCAATTTTTTTATGCACATAACAGTTTTGCAACTGGATACAAACAACAACAATACAATACAGGTGCAGGTTATAACACCATAAAAATTACGCAAACAGCATGAATAAAAACAGCAAGAGCAACATTAAAATAAACATAAATATAATAAAATTCAAATCAAATCATCACCTTCATTATAAATAATAAAAAAACATATTTCCACAATCTTTAAAAAACCAAATAAAACATACCAAAAACAATAAAATTATTAAAAATTATATTACTTATTATGATTTTCCCTAATTGCAACTCCCAAATACTGAGGGATAAACTGCAGACACCAGGCACACCATCCATTCGATTTAATAATATGTTGAAATATTTAAAAAAACATTAATAAAGTGATGCCACGTGAAGTGATGAGTAAAAAGTGTTTAATTTCAAGTATAATATAAAAGCTAATGCTAGATTTACATTCCCATTGTTTTCAAGTAACTGTACGGTTTTCGAACATCACCTTAGTTTACTTTTCTTTGCAGATCAAGGAATCTTGCCTACAATTTTATTACAACTTGATTTAAGCAGTGTAGATTTAATTGTTTCGTGAGAACCACTTTGGCTTTCATATTCCGATCCGATATTTTATCTAACACGCTGTACAATACTACAATATCTATTCTATTGATGTCATTTGTTCAACAACACAAATATTTAATTCCAGTATAATTTAAGTGGTTTTATATAGAGGATAGTCTGATATTATATAACAAAGTAAAATAACTAGTAATTGTGTTCAACTAGGAATTCTATTTTCTGAACGTCTGACCAACAAAGCTTCTTGACATGGGTTCTAGTAATTAATTTTAATTAATAATTCTGCTACGTTCCAGAACTTGCTTCATTTGTTTCTGATTATTCAATGTTGTTTATAATTTCTTGGCAGGTCTGAGCTGATAGCGTATATCGATGACACAGTTCTGTTGTTCCGATGTTTGTTCTGTATCGGGAAGTAAAGAATACATTGTCAAATTCTCTAACTTTAAGATTATCGTAATATAAGGAAGAGCGGGATCCCCTGGTACGGGTATTACTATACTTAAAAGGAGATCCTGCGCACTTAATAAAACAATGTAATTATAGTTGCTGAATAAAGTATTTTTATTTGTTTTTTGTAAGTGCTTAAGCTATTTATTTAGAAATCAGACAAATGCTTGTTATGTTGTTTTGTATTTGATTTGATTTTTTAATGGGAAAGAGTTGTTTTCGTGTTACATTTATTCTATATTTTTTCTCTAATTCAATTCTGTTTATTAGACGACCGACTTGGCGCAAGGGTACGGATACCTGCCTTCTGCGCCAGAGGTCCCAGGTTTGATTCCCGGACTGTCTTGGTCTGGGTGTTTCCTAAGTACACAAAGTATGTACCTATTTATTATATAAGTATAATATTTATTCGTTAGCAAGTTTTCCATGACACAGTTTCTTAATGAAATTTAAATGGGCTTAGATAATTGGTGTGATTGTAAGAAATTATTGATTGATTATATTTAAGTAGGATAAATCTGAGGAAATCGCTCTAAAGTCAAAATTTACACACTGCCCCCCTAGCATGACCATTATTACGTCGATAAACGATAAACGATATCTTCTCTTATCGCAACGAGTTATCTATCGAATTTGCGAGCATGAACAGCATCGATATACGATATGATAAAAGTTATCATGTACTATGATAGTGATAAATCGTGTGGTATGCTAAACCAATGTTGCTAAGTTAGAAAAAAAAAGTCATTCATCATTCACTTTTCTTTCACTCTTTTTTTTCTTTTTTTACATTTTTCAGTTAGTTGCTCTAGCTACGAACACAAATATTGTACCATTTCTATAGAAATTTTATAATTTCTTAGAAATTCGTTGTCCGGGAGCTCGAACGCATTTGTTAAGGTTCGGGCGAAAGTCCTCTCCTCTTTACTTCGTCTTTTTAGGGTTTCCGTACCAAAATGGTAAAAAGAAACCATTATGGTGAGACTCAGTCTGTCTGTCACAACTGGACATCTCGAGAACTACTCATGCTATCAACTTGAGGAATAGTTTTAGATGCATTTGCTTAACTATTTTGCAAATAAGAGAAATAAAAATAGTTATATTCTTTTGCAACAGAGACTGAAAGGGGTCTTAAAAATTGGAAGTGGGGCTACTAAGACATATGGGTTATCATATGAAAGAGCGCTGCTTGCACATTCTAAAACATTTTTTCTTTTTTCTTAAGCCGCATAGTTTTCGACTTATGATGAAAAATTAAATAAAAAATACCGTCCCCCCCCCCCCCCCCCCCTTTTTTTCTCCGAAGTTTGCATAGAGATAAATCTGAAATTATTTTAAGTGATAGAAGCTTATGTAAAGATTACAGAAAAAATAAAACGATGTCTCTAAATTTTAAATTTTTCAGAAATCATCAATATAAATTATATTTGTTCCAGTATCGGTCAAAAGCTGGCGTTGACCTAAAACTGCAATATTCTGACAAATCTAGCCTCACCGATGAAAACATTTCCATGTTATATTTATTTAAATTTATGATGGTACGAAACCTTCGGTGTGCGAGTCCGACTCGCTCTTGACTGGTTTTTTTTCCTCTGCCGCTATTATTTCAAGCCTTACGAAAGGCCTCCTAGACATTGTTGCTGCAACTGAAAAATTAAATTTACTCGAGCAATAGAGAAACATTTAAAATTGGTATTCTTACCTTTCTTCTTTTTTTTTATAAAAACTGGTTAAGCATTTGACCGCCATCTTGCTAAACAGACAGGATACAGTCTAGGGTGTAGCATGCTTACCCAGTAGGTGCCCATTCACACTTGCCTTGAAGAGGCCAAGGTTGTAATGATCGGGGAATACATGCGCAGGCAGCGTATTCCAATCTTTAGCAGCTTCTTCTATTTAAATAAACTGAAAATAAGTGTTATTCTTATGAAATAATGGCCCGATATATGTATCGCGTACTGTAATGGTCGTCGATAAATTTGGTTAGCAGAATGTCAAAAAACGATAACTCACCGCGATAAATTATCGTCTTTTTGATGGTCATGTTCGACAGTATCGATAAAAAGTGGTGGTCATGTTCGCTCTATCCTTTATCATATCAATCTTATCGAGGTAATGTCACCGCTATGGTCATGCTCGTTAATTCGATAAAAAATCAATATGGCGGCTTTATAGCTCGATAAATCGCTTTATCATATCGTGTTTTGTTGGTCATGCTAGGGGGGCTGGAGTGACTGCCATCTACAGAATTCGAACTTGACTAAGTTTTAATGCTCTTACAAAATGTTGAAAGTCCTTGAATTTTCTGAAAACTCGCTAAAGGGATTGTTAAGGTCACAGCAGATATATCAACTCGTAAACGGATCGTGAACATATCAACTCGAGCGGTTCAGTATTCTTTGTATGAAACCCCCTACTGCAACGCACACTAATCGAAAGCGTAACAACGTAATCGCCTCGCCTCGGGACCAGCTCACGAACCGGTTTGCGGGTCGCTCAACTTGCTATCCCCGCGCTTACAGCTAGTCGTCCACGCGCTCACGTCTCTCCGTACCCGAGCTTACGGCTCTACGCACACTGGTCTGAAAATGAAAATGAACTAACCACATTTCAAAAAATCTGAAATTCCGAGATTTGATCCCATGTCCCTTTTTTTCGATATGGAACCACTATGCGGCGAGACGTAAGCGCGGCGTCGCCTAGCCGTAGCCGAGCCGACGTACCGACGCTGATCCGGTTTGGTTACGTGCTTGCGTTAGGTTGACGCCTGGTTGACGGCGAGGAGAAAGGCGATACGGTGTCGATCCCTTTCCGAGTTGATGTATCTGCTGTGACCTTTAACGTTCACTTTTATTTTTCGCTTTTTAAAAGAGACATAAAATTAACCTCAAAATATTATTCGGACACTTTCTTAGGAATATTTATCAGCCTAATCGAAAAAAATTTGGAAACTAATGGTTGTGGTATGTAGATCGTAAAATACCAAATACATTTGTTAAAATATATACGAGTATATAAAGGAGCCCGTAGCACAGCGGTTAGCGCGCTCATTTTGCGATCGTTGAAGTTAAGCCACTTTCGCAATGGTCGGTCACGGGATGGGGGACCAAGAATTTTTCTTGAGCTCCTCCGTGCTTCGGAAGGCACGTTAAGGCGTTGGTTCCGGCTGCGTTTGCAGTCGTTAAACCCACCAATCCGCATTGGGCCCGTGTGGTGGAGCATAGCCCATTCTCCTTATCCTTCCATAAGGTAGGCCTATGCCCCAGCATTTGGGACTTATAATGGCTGTTGATGATACGACTATATATTAACAATTGACGCCGGTTCTTTTTCATTTCGTTTGGTACTTAAGTACAGTCAGCGTCAAAATGATCTAAGCGTTCAAACCTACCAAAAGTATCTGAAGATTTGACAAAAATCACTCTTAACACAAATACTTTAACGTGTACTATCAGTGTTGATTTTGATTTGTTCCTCGCAACTCTTCGTTCGCTAAATGTTTCGGACTCTGTAGTGGAATGGTTTCGCACCTATCTCTTTGATCGCCAACAGCGTGTTATTAATAAGGTGGATTCCTCTGATTGGTATAACTTGTCAGCAGGTGTTCCGCAAGGTGGTGTACTTTCACCACTTCTATTCTCCATTTTCATAAACCAAATTTCCTTTGTCATATCTTCATCCTTTCACTTATACGCTGACGACCTTCAAATCTATAAACATTTTAATATATCTGAGGTTACAGATGCAATTAATACTCTCAATGCTGACCTTGCTGCCGTACAGAAATGGGCTAAATCTTTTGGTCTCATTGTTAACCCGACCAAATCACAAGCCATGATCATCGGTAGTAGTAGGTTAAGGTGTAGAGTGGAATGGAACTCAGTTCCCTCTCTCATTTACAACGACACTATTATACCACTTGCCGACAAGGTCCGTAATTTGGGGCTGATAATGGACTGTAATATGTCCTGGTCATCACACATTGCGGATGTGAGCAAACGCATTCACTATTCTTTTCTCTCTCTCAAACGGCTTCAGTTTTTTCTCCCCTTCAAAACCAAAATTATGCTGGCGCAATCTCTTCTTCTCCCTATACTAGACTATGCCGACGTCTGCTTTTTGGATATAACTCAGGAACAGCTTGATAAACTTGAACGTCTGCAAAACTTGGCTATACGCTTTATTTACGGCCTGCGGAAGTATGATCATGTGTCCCACTTTCGCATGGAGTTAAAGTGGCTACCTATTCGCCGTCGCCGTGAAATGCACATTCTTTGCACACTATTCAAAATACTGTCTGACCCAAATTCTCCTTCCTATCTTCGTTCTCGTTTCCAGTATCTTCCTCTTCCTTCCCGCGGCCGGCGGGCTTGTGTTACTAAGGTTCTCGCACTGCCGTCCAGCAATACTAACTTTTCCTTCCATTCCTTCACTGTACAAGCTGCGCAACTTTGGAATAATCTCCCCAGAGTTATACAAGACTCTCCTTCCTTAGCATCTTTTAAAACAAAGTTGAAAGATCATTTTCTCGCATTAACATGATCATTTGTATTTATATGTATATCTATGTAGGTATTTATTTTTAATTATATATGTAAGTATATTTTATATATTTCGGTATTAATGTGTTTTTTTTATTTAAGTTAAATCTAAAATATGTTTATAATTTTCTTTTTCTGTTGCACTTTGTGTCACCCTTTTTACGATTTTCTCAACAACATTTAGGTTGACTGGAAGAGATCTCTTTCAGGGATAAGTCCACCTTTGCCGAACATACTTATACATTGTAAACTGTTGTATATAATTTGTGCAATAAAGAATATAATAATAATAATATCATTTTTGTTGTCATTTGTTCTCAAACAACAAATGAAAATGCATCTTTATGTCTTGAGATGAGGTTGATTTTTGTCAAATCTCTTGATACTTTTGGTAGGTTTGAACGCTTAGATCATTTTGACGCTGACTGTACCAATATTATTTTCAAACTTTACACAGAGAAAACAGCTGAATTGAACACCGACAAATGTAAATGAGATAAGCTGATTTCTAACGCAAAGATTACCTCAAGCTAGCTCTCAAAGACCCTCCGTCGGAGGACAAGTCAGAAAATATTGACAATGCAGCGTCCACCGAAACCGTATTGGACGTGACTTGAGTACGGTCAACTAGCCAACGGGTCTAACATTAGCCAAGGGCCACTCGTATTATTCGAGATATTTGAATAGGAACGGATAGAGGGAATTGTGGATTAGTGCTGTATTGGCGTTTTCAATTGTGAGTGTGCATCGGAGCTTAGGGCATTAAAGTTTCTGCAGATTGAACTTGAAAGGTAACGTGAACATTTTTCATGCAATTTACTCAAAATCTTGTCTCCATCAATTCATACACACTCACTTTGGATATACAGCTTTCGAATATATACATAATCTGGCGAGGAAATCGGCTTATTCTTATAACTTTATCTTTAACTACTTATTTGTGAGGCAGTAGATCCTTTTGGTAAAAAATTTTAGCTTACAAGCACTTCCACGTATGTAGGTATTTATATTTCAGAAAAAATAATGATTCCACTAATGAACCGCTTCAATGGCTAACTATTAAATGTATTATATGTTGTAACAATGTTACAAAGTAGATAAAAACAACCAAGTTACATTACGTGCACGCCCTCAGCATTTAATAAGCCAAAATTGTTTTAGACCTTTTCTGTTATTAATATTCACCTTCCCTTTTGGAATTATTTTCGCAAAAAGAGGAAGCAATAAAAAACAAATGCTCTCTCGTCAATTAGCTCACTGATTTAGGGATGGATTTCATTTGCGCAAATGTACGAAATTAGTTTATTGTAATTTGTATTTCGGTAACGGCTGTGTTCATTTGTTTGTAAACATACAGGGCCCCAAGTCTGCTAATTTTAATTAAATAAGATTCTATTGATATTCAATTGATACTCAATTACGATTCCATTACGATTAAAACAAATTGGGTATTCTGTAAAAACTTGTACGTCAGCTCAATAGAATCGCAACGGAATCGTAATGTAGTCTCAGTTGGATAGTAAATGGTGTTGCCTTCTAAAATCTACTAAGAGACTAAATTAATGAATGACCGATAGTTTTCATAAAAATAAACGTTTTTGTATCATTTAAGATAATCAAATAGAATTAAAATTGTCCGCGATGAAGGGCATTGTTAGTAAAACATGACACAATGATAAAAAAACACTTTTATTCAAATTCGGTGGCTGTAACCCAATTGTCATTGAGAGTCCTGTCAAACAAATGTCAAATGAGAGTAGAATACCGATTAACTCCACAATCGAGCTACGATTGTAATACGATTGAAGAGCAGATTGGCAAATATTCCGATGGCAGTTCAGTCGTATACCATTGGTCTTAAGTTAGTAGCAGAATACCAAAAATGTCAAAAACCGCTATTGAGATCCAATTAAGATTCAATTGAACCATTTGTAAATTAGCAGACTTGGGGCCCAGCTCTACAATTTACCCGGTCGTCGAATGGCCGAAGTAAGAGCTGATATTTTGCAAGTACTACTTCTCTGTAAGAGCGTTGGCTACGAAGCGATCACTTGCATAACCTAGGATTGTCATCTCCAGGTTGAGTTTCTTTCAAACTTGCCATTTCAGAGGATCCAAGACTAGTTGCGTAGAAGAAATCACTATTCCGCGATAAAGCTGTCATTTGTACCACATCTTGTTATTTCCTATGAAATGTCATTTGTACATTCCAAATTAAACAATTTTTCAAACCAACATTCTTGATTTAGCTGTGCAATGCAGTTCGGGCTTAATTTGAACATACGGTTGACACACTTTTGCATATATTGTGGTTAAATGAAAATTTTGGCAAGTGGATTAACAATCCCGTTTTACAATCATACAATAAGTATTTCTTTGTTTCTTCTTTGGATCCTCAACCGGGAAACAAGTACCTTAAAAAAAAACGCATGGTCTTTGTTGTACATGTACAGTCTTACTTTTAACAATTTTTAACTTAGAGTAATAGGGCTCATAAATTTATATGGAACAGCGATTAGAGGCATACCTACCTTAAATCCTTGCTGGCGTTTCCAATATTTCGACCCGTATGTTTTTGCCCAGCCGATCCGTCAGCACAATTTGCACATTTGTATTTTTCCAAGCAACAGTGCGCAGAATTGGCCTCATTTGTATTTTGGGGTATTGACGTTTTAGCAAAACTCCGACGGACGTTCGTTAACGTGCCTAATCCACATGCCCGAAAAATGGAAAAAAAAAATGCTTGAGTCACTAACAACATTGAATAGCCATTAGCTGACCCGTTTTCGAGATTAAACTTTAGAAAAATGTTTATAGACGACTTTGTTCGATCTCTGACCGGAACATTTACTTAAGTGATGGACATAATATTATGTGTTTTTTCCCTATCTGGGTACATACATTTAAACTATTTATAAGACTCTCTCTTTTAAAATTCAAAATTCAAAATCATTTATTAAATTTAGGCTGATACAGCACTTGTGAACGTCAATGAAGCTACGCTATCGGTTCGCAGATCCTACGGCGGGAGCTATTTTTTTCGCCAAGGGCTATTTTTTTCTCTTCTTTTTTCTTTATTTTTCTTTTTTTTTCTTTTTTTTTCTACAACAACACAAACAAGTGCCAAGCTACGTAACGTCGGTCGTCGCCACACACGAGCCACACGCGGCAGCCACAAATGCCGCCACTTGAAGCTAGAAGAAGAAACAGATGACGACCGGTTGGCGGGCCTCAGCTAATACGTAGTGGTAATTTTTTTTACCATGTGCCTCAGCCGTGTGGGGCGAGTTCATAAAAACTGTATGAAAACTACAGGAAATAGATAGGTGGTGGCGTTTTGTGCTTGTAGTCGGTGGCTCGTGTGCGGAGAGGCTTACTGCCGCGTTCCTTCCCATTGACACCACCAGAACTATACCACCGGTGGTGTCATTTACAATCACTCACTATCACTACTCCGTTCGACACGACCGTTCATTAGTGATGTCCTGCAAATTATCATAGGTATGTTTACGTGTTTTCTTTATTCTCAGTACCTATGTACGACGTATAGTTCTGGTGGTGTCGAGTGGAAGGAACGTACTGCCGCAATTATACTTCGTCCGCCCCTAGTGTCGCCACAATGGCCTGACGTAGGTATGGTAGTGGCTTTATCCTGGAATCAGATCAACGTGTGTGATCCTATCTGAAGTTATTATAATACTATAATTTGCCCTCGTCCCCAGTCAAATTAGTATTGTAATCTAATAGGTAATTAATAAAATACTTAATGACTAATGAATTAGTTCCCAAGGTTCATTCATGATTCAGAAATGTTAACTAACCCCCTCAAAACATATTATTTTATTTCTAGGAGTTTTAATCTTTAAAAAACATTTCAAGTCTTAAAACATTTCCCAAGATTTGTTAGCCGTAAACGAGTATAAAGTTCGGATTTTGATCTCTTTGGGCGCAGATCCAAGGTTTTGGTTTTGCACTGCTAGCTGCAGACTGCAGTTATTGCGCAGGTTTGTTTATGCGCACTTTTTACGGAATGCATCTGTTGAGTTTCTTACTGTTTTAGAAAAAGCTTTGTTTTCAGTGATTGAGAAATTCGTAGACGGTTTGGTAATATTACGAACCGCGCGGTTGCCAAACCGTCTACGTGTTCAGTGCAAACCAAATTGTGAACGACTGTTAGATGGTAATGGAAACAAGAACCGCGTGATCATCCAAGCCGCGCGATTTCCGCCTGTCCAATTCAGACGATTTGAGCCTTAGTGATATTGGTCGGCTTGCGCATTCTTGTGAAGCGTTTGTCGACTTTCACATATTTTCTCAAAGATACGCAAAGTGAAACATTTTAGGGGTGAATTTGGAGGGGAAACTTTGGAATTTAATTCACTTAAAATTAAAAGATACTTACTGAGATCCTCGTCGTAAAAATAAATATAATGAATTTTTTGGTAAAAATATGACTAATCGCTGTCATGGTGTGACATATACCCTCGACAGGTATCCGCACTATATCGCGGCCGGTATCCCGCGCCACACTGCGATTATGCCACTATTTTTAACACTGTCCCACTATCCTGCCCTGTGCGCCCCTCCCTCCAGCGCGCTAGTGTTGTCAGAAAATATCCAACTTTGCAAATGTAACAGGGTGTGAGATACCCTGGGTCATGCTTGCCGGGTTAAAAAGCAATTATTGCTTTCGGATTAGCAGCAAATATTTAAAAACATTTGTCAAAAAGCCAACTTATAAGCAAATTGGCTTAACTAAATTAGTTTATTTACTACGATGGATTAAATTTATTTATTAATTTGATTTAAGAATCCAAAGAATCGCAAGTAGTCGGCATTACATATCCAAAACATAGAAAGGATTGCAATAAACCTATTAGGTAGCCCAGCGTCAATATTATTGTTTTTTTTATTAAAATTTGTCCCAAGTATACATAGGTATTTTATTTGTAAGAAAACAACACGGTGGCTCAATTGATCTCTTCCCTAGAGCATAATGATAAACCAATCCAAGGAAAGGAGCATTCGGATGCAGTTTTTAAACTTTAATCTGCGGCCGAGATTACCTCTACCGCAGGTCGAAGCCGCACTGGTGCAGGATAAATTCTCCCCCGTACATTACAGCTGTTAACACGCTAAATCTGCAACGGCCATTTGGCTGCATGTACGACTGCAATTCTATCCGGGATTTCTACTGTTTAACGTGTAGACACTAAGGCGATTACATTACCGACCAATGTGATTTTAAACGTATTATTGCACAACGAGTTGGATTTTACATTGTTGTCTCGTGTCCAAGAAGAGAACACATTTGTGATGCTCTTTTTTTGTGTTGTTAAAATTATGTAAGAACAATCTATTAAATATCAACTTATAAGGAGAATAACATCGTTTATCCAAAAAAAACACGAATAATAATTGGATCTCAAAGTAATATTCAAATTCTTAGCGTTCTTCGCTTAATCTTTTAACCGGCTGCGATGTGGCGTCGCGTCGGTCAGTCGCTCTTAGGAGAACATGCAAAAATGGGGTATCCTACCGGAGGAGGACGCTAGTGTCACCTGCTTATGCGGACAACCACATAACATGCAACACCTGAGGCAATGATCACGTTGGCCCACCACCTGCACCCTCGACGACTTGCGGAGGGCGGAAGCCTTCAAACGAAGAAGAAGACGAAGATATTCAATTTGATTTTTATTCATCATCATCATATCAGCCGTACGACGTCCACTGCTGGGCACAGGCCTACCCAAGGATCTCCACAGAGATCGGTCCTGCGCTGTCTGCATCCAGCGGCTTCCCACGACCTTGACCTGGGGCCCGATTCTCAGGCATTCGAACTTTTTCAGTGTGGTAATTCGTATGTCGAACATTTTGTTTGTGGTTTCTATTGAAAAGTTAGAACGTTCCAAACAAACTAAGCTGTCTCACATGTCAACAAATTCATTTTGACAGCTAAGTTCGTATACGAACATCTATTGGTTTTTACCATTCGTAGCGTTCGACTGGTTTTCGATCGAACTTTTTCGATTGTGAATTTCTGACAATACAAAAACTGTGTTATATTTGAATTTCGAGCTATAAATGTGAACTTTTCTCGATTGCCTGAGAATCGGCCCCCAGATCGTCGGTCTACCTTGTAGGGGCCTGCCTTACGGAACGTTCTTCGGTACGCCGTGGTTATACGAGAACCTTTCCGCCTCAAAAGCAATAAGATGTGTCTCGCCCACTGCCACTTCAGCTGAGCTATCCTTCGAGTGATGTCAGTTGTTTTAGTTTTCCTGCGGATCACATAATTTCTGATTCAATTGCGCAGTGAAATACCAAGCATTCTTTCCATTGATCGCTGGGTGACTTTGAGACTACTTATAAGACCTGTATCTGTAGTATAATTGGGACCTCTGGAGAGACTCTCTCAAAGTCCACGGACGACAAGTAAAGTGGCAAGTTACTTTTCAAAATTTCATGATTTTTTTGCGGAGCTGAGTTCTTTCGTGGTCATGGCGTGTGCAACTGCGCCGAAATATCGGGGACTCAACTACAAATAAATAAAAAAAAACTGCCTTCAAAACAAAAAACTGCAAACAAAAACTCACTTCCCAAAACACGTAAAAATGAAAAATAAATTGAATCATTCAAATTAATAGGACGAAAATGCGCAACTTATGCCCGAATACTCGTACGCTACTTATCTTTGGGAGCGTCTCACACATCGCCCTGTCACTTTAAATGTCAAACGTGTGAAAGAGATGCCATGATGTTTGAGACGCTCCCAAAGATGATTTGCGTTCGAGAATTCGGGCGTTAGTCTAACTAATCTTGGAACTTACTAATCTGTTTGAAGTCGGTGTTTTTCAATCTTTATTATCGTCCCTATGTTCTGGAGGAATAACGTGGTAGCCAACCCAACGTTTTTACATTCTATAAACTATATTTTATCGAATGGTATAAAAATTATTCATTAAATAGATTAATGCAATTCCATATAGATTTGATACGATTGCAATCGGTGATTAAACATAGTCTTGACAGGAAAATTTTAGAAAAATGGAAAATGAAGTATTTAGAAAAAATCGACCCGTCTCACAACTAGTTGCGATGGGACTCGAACCCACGACCTTTCGCTTTCCGGGCGACTGCTCTAACCACTGAGCTACGGAGTCGGAAAATTTTAGCCAACACACCCGCGATCTGTTAAATAACATTCCTAATTTCAAATACAATAATTTTTATTCATTGAACAGATGGGCGAAGTTCAATCCCTATTCTTATTTCAGGCTATTGTATTACATGAACACTAAATTACGAAATTCAATTAAATTGTGTTTTAGTTCAGCTTAGTTCAGGTTCGTTCTAATACCAAAGCATTAGTTTGCCATTATCTAACGACAGTGTAATATTCATAAAATCTCTACCTAGCTAGAGAGTCTGGGTGTAGGCGAGCTTGTAGCTTTAAACATTATTAGGTTTTTGGTTTCATGTCTAACAAGCGTATAAACCGTATGGTTTTATAAAAAAACTAGCAAACTACCCTGACTTCGCTTGGGTGAAATGGAAATGTTTATCGACATAACCTTCCTTTTAAATCACTCTATCTATAAATAAAAACTGCATTGAAATATGTTGCGTAACATAAAAGATCTAAGGGTGCGACTTTGTTTGACATAATAAACGGTAATATGTTGATTACTTATATTTTTTTTACTTTTAATGTTTAAATCATCTCGCAGGTTTTTCGCATAGTCAAGCTTTTGTATAAATTTTTCTTTTTACGATTATCAGTGATTTTGATTTCCTTAACACTCTTGTTTTTTTTATTTCTCCATTCTATGCAATAAACGTTTTCCTCGGTCTTCCTGGATCTTACCGCTACCGAGTCGGGATATTAAACGTTATATCACTACAAACACTTGTAACAAGTAATACATACCAAATTCAGCTTACAAGAAAACAACACAAAAGTTAAAGTTCTCTAGAACTTGTCGGGAAATAATTTCGCAGGCGAGAAATAAAAAAGGGTCGTGCAACGAGAATGTTACTCGCTCACTTTAAATTACAGCTACGCCATTTTAATTGGTTTCAATTCGAAACGAGTACGGCGTCATATTGTAATTTAATCAACGACCTCATTAACTGAGTTCTTCATTGATGTGGACAATTATTTACATATGCAGAAAATGGTGCGTGTTTATTTAAGCAGTGTACAGAGACAGATCGTACAATTATAAATGAATATCAGACTATATTAAATATGGATATCGACACGATTTAGACAAAATAATCATAAGCACTAGTTACGAATACCAAAACCAGCTAAGGCTACAAATACAGGTGATCTGTGAGCTAAGGTAAGGAACACTCATATAAAAGAGCATGCACTTATGTCAACAAGCTTTGTCCCTTGGAATTATTCTCTTATCCGTCTTTGGCCTCATTTAAGAAATGTTTAATCAAAATTTTAAAAGAAAAATTGTTAGTACCTAATTAATAATTTTGCACACTCTGTTTATATTTTCTTTATTACTTAGACAAATGTATTAATTTAGGAAGCTTTAGGTCTTTGTGTAAAATGTGTATTTATGAAATTATGTAAAGGACTGTTTGTTTCTAATAAATAATGAATAAATAATAAAACCCTTTGCAGAAAAACTGGCACTTGCCTTATTTTCATACAATTATGCTCACTTCATAGTCTCTTAGTCATAACTGTCAGTATATTTTATTCAACGAATGCTTTAATTTTTTTTTAAGTTTGGAAATGTGAAGAGATGGTATTCAAAGTTATTTCATACTAGCGGATCCTCGCGGTTTTACCCGCGTGGTACCCATTCCCGTGGAAATATCGGGATAAAATATAGCCTATGTCACTCGGAGAGAATGTAGCTTTCTGATGGTCAAAGAATTTTCTAAATCGGTCCAGTAGTTTCGGAGCCTATTCAATGCAAACAAACAAACAATCAAATCTTTCCTCTTTATAATATTAGTATAGATGCTTAACGGAAATACAAACACAATTGTCCAACATATCTGCCACATAAATCATTATAAATATGTAAAGGTACTGAGAGTTTTATAAACTGACCATGTTTGTATCAAAATAAAGCAAGTGCTTTTTTTCTGCAAATGGGTGTAGATTTAACACCGAGACACAAAACAAACGCAAACTGTTCCTTACTTACTTATACTTGTTACTTACAATAACGATATTATTAATAAAAGTCTTCGAAATGCACCTATTTCTACTTCAGAAACTGCAGTAACGATAAAATTAAACTAATGTTCTATAAATACAATAACTATTAATAGTACATGTAGTAACTAATCTTTATAATATAAGGCGGTAAAAGAAACGAAATGCGTGGTAAAGATCCCAGATTTCTAGTATCAGGCCATGCCAAGACGTCCTTACTTACTTATACTTACATAATTATATTATTAACAAAAAATCTTCGAAATGTACATATTATGTATTTCTACTCCAGAAACTGCAGTAAAGATAAACTAAAAGTAACGTTCTATAAACACAATAATCTTTATAATATAAGGCGGTAAAAGAAAAGAAATGCGTGGTAAAGATCCCAGATTTCTCCTATCAGGCCATGCGAGTATTCTCATTAAATTGCATGAGGTCAGCGAGGAAAGCTTTTATTTTACCTTCGCATTGCACTAGCATAAATTCCCTAAATGAGCTACGGAGGTGGCCCGTTTTGCATTCTACCCCAGTGATACAAAATAAGCACTACCAGTACCCTTAGTACGAAAAACTAACGTTATAATTTCTTCTACTTTATAATTTTGTATAAAAAACCGCCTTCAAAAAAATGACACCAAAAAAGTAAGAAATAATTCCTCTAATTACTGTATTCACACCAAATAACGAAAGTACTTAGAAGTCGGGCGGGTTTTAATTATTTTTTAAGGCGGTTTTATTGTTTTATAAAATCAATTTTTATTACACTCTTTTTAGTGCATCATGTACCTATATGTGATCAAACTGAGAACCTCCTTTTTTGAAGTCGGTTATAATACCAAAACATTCTTGTAAATGTTACAAATACTTTTCTGAAAACCGCATCTCGCGAACAAACGGTACATATACGGGTCAAACTGAGGACCTCCTTTTTTGAAGTTGGTTAAAATACCTTAAGGTATCCCCATTCCAACAAAATAAGAATCATCTAAATCGGTTTGTAAACAAAGGAGTTATGCTTAAAGATACGTAATAAATTCATAGAAAGTGGTAACGAAAACGACAGTATTTTTAAGATTTCCTGAAAATTACTGAACCGATTTTAAAATTTCAAAAAATGGGACCAACTTGGGGAAAAACCTGGGGGGCAATTGCGTAAGGTAATCGTATTAATTTGATAGTTCATATCGTATTCAATCGGCTGCAATTTGTATGGAATGACATTTATTATGATACAATATGAACTGTCAAATGAATACGATTGACTTTACGCAATTCCATAGCTGATGTCTTAACGTTTGAATCATTTCAATTGGTTTAGCTGTCTTTGAGTAATCGGTGTACATACATATAAAAAAAAACGTGACGACTTTTTGAAGTCGGCTAAAAACCAGAGCAGCGCTACTTTTAGTCATTTATGGAACTAAAATCTGATAGATATTTGACATTAGCACCTTGAAAGCTTTTGACGGATGGTACAGTTTCCTATTCGCGGACTACTACTACTGAAAGAGGTCTGGGTTCGATTCCCAAACAGAACAAATATTTGTGTGCCTGAACATGTCCGTTTATCTTCGTCTGAGTATTTCCTATGTATATTAAGTATGTATTTACAAAAAAAAAGTATATAAGTAAATAGTTATCTAGTTTTCTTATCACAGGTTCATAATGAAAACTACTTATGAGTTAGTTAATTGGTGTGATTGTATGTTTATTAATAATAAAGTTTACTATTAAGATAACCATAACGACAGTTTCTGACGATGTGAAGATGAAATACTGTTGGTATTTATTCAGTGGCAGTGATATTAAAAGTTGGTCAAATGCAGCCTATTGTGTTCACCTTTTGTTTCTAACTGTAGACATTTTTATTCTGTGCGATGTATGGATGTTGTTTTCATACGAGTATTGTTTAGCTAGAATAGTGCGAGCTTTGACGAGATGATACATTGGGTGTATCACCAATCCATGGAAATTCTGTCTTGAAAATAACTAGGTATAATATAATCAGCTTAATAGCACAAAAACTTTTTAAACGACTGCCCAAGAACTGTATTTTTACACGACTGCCCAAGGACTGTATTTTTACACGACTGCCCAAAAGTAGAAGTGTAATGCTAAGGGTTAATGTATGTGTGTGTGTATGTGAGTTTCTTTATTCCACCATATCTTTTGATGGTTTAAAATGTATGAGGGATCGTTAGAAACGTTATGTTGACAAGTTTTCGTTATTTGGCTACAGAGGACATAACCGATTTAACCAAACTTATAAGTCTACAATTTTGCAAAAAAGTTGCAAATTTGTAAAGTAGTAAGAAGTACTGTTTAACCAATCTTACTTACTTACTTTGTGTAAGATCTTATATAAAAATATAGCGAATAGCGAAACAGCTAAAATGGTTAAATATCAACATTTTTAGTGAACAAATATTAAAATTTCATTACTTACTTACTTATTTGTTATGTATTAGAATGTATTAATTAGTCTAAAGTCTTCCTAAAATAAAATAAAAAGTTTAAAAGTTCCCGAGCTTAAAAATAGTCACAAGATGCGGCGTGTAGTCAACGTGGGCAAAGCCACGGGCGGAATGCTAGTAGGTACTTATTAATACCACTATCATTTTTCGCTAGAAGAAAATTACTTTGTTTTTCATAGTGTTTGTATGAATGACTAAGTTATATTTGCGGTTTTCGAAAATATGTTTATCTAAAAAAATGCTGACTAATAATAATATCTCGTTTAAACCATTTTTCCTTGAAAGTGTTTAATAAGATCTACTGCATATATTTTTTTTTTATTTTTCACTCTCTTATTTTAAAAGTTATTAGGGTAAACACACACATTTACCAATTTGGAACTGCGTATCGTTCAAAATATTGACATTGAGAAAAAATGTTACATTGAGAAACCTTAATATCATTTTCAAAGACCTATCTATAGACACCCCACATGAACAGAATTAATGAAACAATTCCATGTGAGTATAGGAAGCCCCCCTTAAATTTTTTATTTTTTTATTGGTTGTATAAAAGTCGTAAAGCTGTTCACAGAATACAAACTTCTAGGTACCTACAAAGTTTCAAGTGTGTAATAGTTTTGGAATAAAGTGACTGATATATGTCCGTATGGACAGACAGACAGACATGATGAATCTATAAGGGTTGCGTTTTTGCCATTTAAGCTACGGAACCCTAAAAATCATACATCAATACATTCCAATGGCATCTCCATTACAGCTGCAAAAAACCAATGTCCAAATTGACAGCGTGAAATAATTCACGAGTTTAAATTACGCAAAAAACTGATAGCGCTCTCATTTCCGCTTTATCTTTTCACATAAATGAAGAACCAAAGAGAAAATAATATGAACAATACGGGAGGACTATTATATTATTCAGAGATATTTCATTTCAATAGTATCACACTGAAAGGCAACTGAATATACTATTAACGATGACATCATCCAATAATAAAGATATCGTCAACGACGACGACGAGGGACCCAGATCGCGGTAATTCTGTGACGCATTAGTCAGTACGTGCAGTTGAAGTGCAGTTGACGTGTAAAACCGTTTTTGCGCGCGGCTTTGACAGTGCGACAACGTTTTCTGTTCCGGTGATAATCTTTGGAACTAAAACAGTTTTTATACGACAGTATATTTTGACAGCTAATTTCGTATTGCAAGTGGTTCCTCTGTCACGGATGTCACCGGATCAAACATATTTGTAGGACTATAGGTTTGCGTGATGTGTGCGTCGTTATGTCATTACGGCAATACGAAGTGAAACGTCTAGACCCAAACGCGATGAAGACGCGCTGCATAGAATTACGGCGATTGGCCCGCTGTGCTTTTTAACCGACTTAAAGAAAGAGGAGGTTATAAGTTTGATTCGAATGTAGGTATATGATTTAGTTGGAATATTGAATATAGTGTTTTAGGCTTCCAAGCACGTGTGCAAAAATAAAATTACCCATAATATCGCAAGAACTACTTATACTTATAACATTTGAGAAATCGAATTGTTATCTGTTCTGATTACATAGATTGTTTTCTACCATATAACATCAAAACAGTAATTAAAAAATATTAGACATCGGAGAAGGAAATGTGTATCTTTCAAAAGCCTGACCAGAAAAATAAAAAAACCTCGCCATGTTGCAGAAATGTGACAAACTAAATTTTTCTATAGAATGTGACATAATGAAGAGGCGAAAGTTGGGGCGGGCACCTGAAGCCAGGTCTTTTATTCTTCTGGTCATTCTTTACTAAAAATAAAGATTTCAGTTTGTTATTTTAAATTTTTACTTTATTGCATTCACAATGCAATTTGTATGGTTGAAAAATAGAAAATAAAATATTTAGAAAAAAAAGGTCGTGGGTTCGAGTCCCATCGGAGCTGGTTGTGAGACGGGTCGATTTTTTCTAAATACTTTATTTTCCATTTCAGTTTGTATTTTATACAGCACGCCCTCGCATTCAAAGTCACAGGCGACTAGTTATATAGCTTTCGATAGTTTTGTTTTAACTTTCTGTCTCCACGGATGAAAAGCAAATGGATCGGCCGCTGTCAAAACTATTATACAGAATTTACTATTGACATCAAGAGCACACTATGTTTAGGTCCACGTATTCCCGTATCACTTACTAACGCTCGGGGAATACCCCAAAGTGCACTTCCATCACTTCAGGAGGTGTCTACTTTATGCTCTAACATGAATTTATGGCAGAAAGCCTGCCTATTCAGTTTGAGTGTGAATGTTGTAACTTTTATCTCAAAGACCTGTGAACTGAAAATGAATAAGAAATCTGTAGATCTTTCTTTGGGAATATCTCGAATATTTGCATTCATTCCTTAATATTCGAGCTGATTCTTGCTTTTTTGCAAATTAGGTGACGACCTTAACGTTAGCTAATTTTCCCCATTTTTACTTAATTTTTTTTAAATAATAGGGATAAAATTGTTTACTAAAACTTAAAAAATAAAGCAAGATGCCAGTCTGGAAAACCAGATAAGGTAAATATTATTAGAAAAAAAAATTATAGCTAAAAATGTACTTGACCCCTAGACACTTTTGATGTGTGAATGGTGCTCAGTTTGTAGCATACCTAACATTTTTAAATATGTATATAATCAGAGATCATAAAAGGAAGAGCTAATTTTGTATACCTACTTGCATTAATTTTTTATTAATATGGACATTCCCAGATATTTAGTTTACTTCAAAAAATCAAGGTGTTCTGAGATTTGTTAAACTAAAAACCGCTCCATTAACGTAAAAAAATCATCGCAGCGATGCAAATACTTTCCCAACTTTGTATGAAACGTATGCATCGGTCAGGTTTCGGTGCCGGTGGGTGTATGATAAATCCATTCATCGAGGGGGTTAAGTCCAATAGTTAAATTGAAGTTTATAATTAAAAAAAGTTTAAGTCGGAATTTTGTTGAATGTCTAATATTAATATCAACTTTTGCGGTCACTGAACCTAAACAGCTCTACCTATTCCATTCCCTGACTATTACGCCATAACGTATCCCTGTAAACTTATTCAAGATATCTACGTTCAAGCAAAATTCTCTCACACAGTCCTTACACATACGTATTTTCCTCGGTTTACTTTTGCCATATAAAACGACTGGCTTATTGCAGTCATGTCAAGGGAAACAAGAGAAGTGGGACCGCCGAGAGTCCTCGCCACTTTTAATAGCGACATTAAGTTCTGTACGCTGGACATAGAACGTGGGCCACTGCCCTCTTGTGGGCAGTAACTGAATTACAGACTCAGCTTTTATAAAAGTAAGACTGTAGCTAGATTTTTTCCATCATTAATTGAATGCGAACATTAATCACAACTTTAGGTTATTACATTTTTAGCAGTTCTTTTATCTCATTAAGGAGGTAATTGCGTTCCTAGAAATTGTTTCTATTGTTATATAAAACGTTGTTGCAATTAGTGGTTTTAAGGTTTATCTACACCCTAGTAAGACTTTTATTAAAATTCACAACGGGGTATCACTTATCCTCCATCACACTTGATGTTAAGGCTAAGGCTGATAAGGCTGAAGGCCCTACTCCCGGAATCCTCAATCACTAAGGAACTGGCAAACTTATCTCTAACTGCCGGAACACAATAATGTTAAAAACATCTTTGTTATGGCGCAGCTGACTTAGAAAAGATGGTTGTAGTGTAGCTAGCCAGTCTGACTTAAACCAAGCCATTGTTTTCATTGGACTGAATGTCACTTGGCGAAAGTCCCTTACCATTGTGAAAAAAGAATGTAGCTTACTTTCGCAAAAAGTTGTTTTTTGCGGAAGTAAGCTATATAATATTTCTTTTTTCACAATTGTCATTGTTGACTTGGCTGCCCTGACCCACGATTTTTATAGAAACTTGCTCACTTTAGTGTATCATGGATGGGAAATCATTATTGTATTTCCGCTATGTTTTTATGTCAATGGAGAGGCCTTATAACTTTTATAACAAATCTAGGAACTCTAGGAATATCCATATTAATAAAAATTATCACAAGTACACATATAGCTCTACCTATTCAGATCTCTGGCATCAAATTATATTGGTCAAAGCATACGACGACCGATTTGGCGCAAGGGTAGGATAACTGCCTTCTGCGCTAGAGGTCTCGGGTTCGATTCCCGAGCAAGGCAAATATTTTGCGTGCACATGAACATGTCTATTTGTCTTGATCTGGGTGATTTCTAGAATACTAAGTACGTATTTACAAAAAAAGTAAATAAGTAGTTATATATTCATCCGCTATTAAGTTTCCATAACAGAGTTTCTTAATAAAAACTACTTATGAGCTAATTGATGTGATTGTAAGAAAATTATTATTATTAATACTGTTGACAGGTACCTACTTCAAAAGTCAATAACTTTTGTTGTCTTGACTTTTTACTAATAACTTGTTCCTCACCATTTACTTTTTAATAAAAAAAGAAATTAAAATCATATGACTTTGTAATTGTTTTGTCGAACAAAAACGCACTTGAAAGTTCAGAAACGTTGATACAGAATGTTGATCTTAAGTATATAATTACTCTTGTTGAGTTTAACTCAAGTTCTGTTATTTAGGTTGCCCCTTGTTTAGAACAAAAGCCTTTCAAGGACCATCTTCGAAGTCAACAGCACCATTGTTTAAAAAACATTTTATCTTAATAGTTAACGGTGAAATAATGACCATACATATTAAAACAATAAGTTATTTCACGATCAAAATCGCCTTAATCGTATCCTTTAGCTCTAAATATTGATGTGTGGTTGTTTCTTAGCCTGGCGATCTTATGTTATGAAAATCATTAAAAGTCCTGATGATTTAATAAAGTAAGTAGGTAGGTAAGTACTTAAATTAATAAAAATGTAAACATTTGGAGCCATTATAATTATCAAATTGTTTAATAAGCTACGCTTTATTGCTTATATGTTTTACATTTATAATGTTTATATGAAGCCAAAATTTCAGAAACAAATTCCTTCAATATTAAGATTCAATTTGAGAAGAAAAATGGATTTGAGTAAGAACTGTCTCCAAATCAGTCATCAATATGACGAAGCCGTTCATCGTATGTTCTAGTTAAGTATAATCCCAAATTTAAAATCCACAGCATCGTCATTGGAGTTTTGATCTCTTAATAATACCTATCTTGGCTAAGTTCTGAAGTTTTTCCATCAAGATCTTTTATACGCGGCTAAAGGGTGAACGCTCCAAAATTCAAACAAAATTACGTTGCGGGGGTCTCCCGAAACTTGTTGTCAATGTTGACCTATCTAATTACCGGAGAATTGTTTGTCTGTTTGAAGTTTGTATAATGGATTGATTCGTTAACTTTTAACAAGCGTAAATGGCGAGTTGCTTAACAAGGCTTAGAATTAGCAGTGATTAGCTACGGCGGAGTTTTCGACAAAATTTGAGTTGAACAATGTATATTTAACTTTACTTGTGATATCAAATGAATGTAAATAATTTTGAAAAAAGGGTCGTTTAACGTCCAGAATTAATAATCTATCCCGAGATAGGCATGATCCAGATTAGTTGCTAGGCAACACCTAGCAACACCCAGGCATTATCAAACGTTGCATAGCAACTAATCTGGATCATGCCTATCCCTATCTGTGGATAGATTAATAATTCTGGCCGTAAGACTTGTTGCTGTCTAACAAAAAAGATGTAATATTTTTAAGAAAAGAAAGAAAATTCTTGTTCTGTCATTTGTTCTCGTGGCATTACGTTATTTACATCGTAACATTTTGAACTTTTCGAAACAATAAACATTACTAATACAAGTATTTCTTAGTTTATCAACAAATATGAGCGTTTCGGTAAGCCGAGTACTTATAGAATATTCAGGTTCTTCAATGTCTTCAGTTTAACTTGCTGTTATACTAACAACATTTGATTCATAACAACTAGTTAATCTGTACTGAATGAGGTGTTGACATCCATCCAATGAGATTTTGGGTTGGTTGGCTTGTGGGGCTTGTTCGAAGTCCGTCTGGCTAGCTACCACCATTTTATGTAAGTCTGACGGTATAACAATGATGTTTTCAGCATTGTTGTGTTCCAGCAGTTAAAGATCAGATGCCTATATACAATAAAAAATTACTATCTGATAGTCATTTTTTATTCTATATAGGCAAGCGCTTACCCGCTATCTCGCCTGATGTTAAGCGATGATGTGATCTAGGAGGAATCGCACTTGCCTAGTAATGGAGGGTTCCGGGAAATGGTCGCTTCCACCTTTAGCCTCATCCTCACTTAACATCAGGTATGATAAAGGCTAAGTGCTACCCCGTTGTTGAAAAAAATATCCTAACAACCTAACAACCATTTACTTTAACACTATAAAAATTATACGATTCGAAGCTTCATCCTTTAAATACAGAATACACAAATAAAATTGTTAATTTTTTCGCGAATGCTTGTACAAAACTCCTTAAGCCCAGCTATTTTTAGTAGTCCAAGCCTTAGTTTATCCGGGTGTCTTTCCGAATGACTAAATGTGGGAAGCAGAATCATACCGAAAGCTTATCCGCAGTAAAGGCGCGTATCTCCCCCACTAATTGCCTACCCAGACTCCTTCTTCATACATTTTTCCCAGCATGGGGACCAGGCAATTTAATCCCACTTTTACGATGCTGTCACTCGAATTACGGAGTAAATGCGCTCTAAACGTCTTATGCCTTTCTCCTTATTTCTTATTCAAATTATTACGCATTACTTTTTAAGTTGAGTAAGGGGATTATTAATAATTGAGCAATTGGGTGCTGTTTGCTTGGTTTTTCGTTTAATTTTGGGACAGTGTAAAATAAATTTGCCTTTATATTTTTTACTTGGCTGTCAGTTAAGCTACATTGCGTTACTTTACACAGCTTAGTATTTTTACGTGGTAGACAAAAGTGTCAAAACATGGAAAACAAATTTCAAACTACACAAATGATTCATGTTTGTTATTAAAAATTAAATAAATGTAATTGTTCTTAGGAAAATTAGTACTCACACTATTGCAAGTTACATTACATTTATTGTAGGTACGTACGTACAATCATATATATAAAATCTCGTCTTTGTATCCGTATACGAATATCGCAGTACTAGGGGCCCATAAAATGATAGCATCCGACTGAACATCTCGCCCGGCCCGATATTCGGGCAACCGACGGACGATGCTCCATTGGGCCCCGTGCCAATTCACTGTCCGTGCACCTTGGGACACTGTCACACCGATATACGCACTCAACATGTTATCTTCACGCGTATACCTAGGTATTAGACGTTGACGTTCATAAGTGTTGTTAAACAAACCTTAATTGAATAAACGATATTGAATTTGAATTTGAATTTGAATTAGTAAAATTTCGATAAATCCAAGAAGTTATTCGAATATTTTTTTAAATATGATTGACACTAGCTTTCCGCCCGCGGCTTCGCCCGCGTGGACTACACGACCATATCCTGCGGGAATGTGAATTATTCTTGGATAAAAAGTAACTTTTGTTCCTCTCCAGGCTACAAAGTATCTGTGTCCCAAATTTCAGCCAAATCTGTTTAGCCGTGATTGAGTAACAAGCATCCAAACATCTAAACTATCACATTTATAATATTAGTAGGATTGTGTGCGTAGTAATCACTCAAACCATGGTAGTTGAATGTTTTTTGTTTACTTATTTGAGATGTGGCACCCCGACTTCAGAAAGTACCTACCAAATAAGTTAGTTAATATTGTACTGTCATCCAAACCAAACCTGTATGCAAAGTTTCAGCTTAATCGGACACTGAGAAGGGGGTCAAATTTAGCTTGCAAGATTTGCGAACGAACATACATTACATAGATAGGTACACTGCAAGTCAAAGAAAAGCTTGTAAAAGTAACGCATTTTCCTGCTTTTAATTAAAAAAAAATTATTTTTTTCGATTTTTAAAGTTATTTGGTGAAGAGTTTTGTTTGAAGTTTTTTTGAAGGCGTATTATTGACTGTTAGTTTGATACTTGTTTTTAATTTTTAAATTATAATATTTTTTAAATTACTGAATTAATTAAAAATTTGATTTGAATTTCTTAACTTAGCCCGAGATAGTCGAGAATTATCGTCCGATGTAGCCGCGGCATTATGGGTGTACCACTGACACCATCTAGTCGTATTTATTGACACAATAGAAGCGAAAACATAAGTATTATGTTTAAGTATTATGTTTAATAAGAGACGGGTCGATTTTTTCTAAATACTTCATTTTCCATTTTTCTAAACATAAGTATGTCAAAACTCTCGATCTGCAACAAGCTACTTTTTGGTGATCGAAGTTGTGATTTTTGACCTTAAGGTGGTTCGATCAGCTCAGTAGCGCCACCAATAGAAAAAATATGGATCTCGATATTGCTAAATGTGGCACGACTTATTGCTTAAGTTTGAGTTCTTTAGGCCCGATTTCACCAATGATATTTAAACATGATTAACGCTAAACGTGTTTAAAACGTATTTCTGTCCCTGTCACATTCAAACAGATGACAGAGACAGAACTATGTATTAAACACGTTTAGCGTTAATCACGTTTAAATATCAGTGATGAAAGTCGCCCTAAAAGTATATTTCTGGACCTGAGAAGCATAACACTGTAAGCCCATTTTTAGCGTTTTTTGCTTTTTAAGACTAATGTATAAAAAAACCCGTATTCTTTCCAGCGATAAAACTGTATGTTCAAAAATAATTAAAAAAAAAAAAAAAACCGCCTTCTAAAAAACCACATCAAAAAAGTAAGAAATAATTCCTCACCAAATAAATAACTTAAGTACTTTGAAGTCGGGCGTGAAACATGTACAATTTTTTGTTGTTTTTGTTAAAACCCGCCCGACTTCAAAGTACTTAAGTTATTTATTTGGTGAGGAATTATTTCTTACTTTTTTGATGTGGTTTTTTAGAAGGCGGTTTTTTTTTTTTTAAATAATTTTTATTTCACTCTTTTTAGTGCATCGTGCAGGCAATTTACGTGTTTTCTGGTAAATAGGTATGTGATCAAACTCAAAACCTCATTTTTCGAAGTCGGTTAAAATACCTTGAGGTATCCCCTTTTTAACAAAACAAGAATCATCTAAATCGGTTTATAAACAAAGGAGTTATGCCTAAAGATACGTATTAAATTCACATAAAGTGGTAACGAAAACGACAGTATTTTCAAGATTTCCTGAAAACTACTGAACCGATTTCAAAATTTCAAAAAATGGGACCAACTTGGAAACCAACCTGATGTAATAACGTTTAAACCATTCCAATCGGTTCAGCCGTCTTCGAGTAATCGGTGGACATACACAAAAAAAAAAAAAAAAAAAAAAAAACATACATACAGACGAATAGAGAACCTCCTCCTTTTTGATTTAGAAGTCGGTTAAAAAGTCGGTCAGAACCCAGAGTTTTATAATTGTATAACAACGTAACAGACGTTATGGCTTTGAGGCATAGTGTCGCAAGTGATAATACAGTAAAAGACTTTGTACGTCACCAATATTGTATCTAGAATTATGAACTGGCATTTTAACGTAAGTGCGGAGTTACATACTTCTGCCTCTACCTTGTCCTGTCGCGATTATGACACATAAAACTGTATGTAACGGAGTTTTTATAAACTTCATCAAATTTTAGTAAATTAAAGGAAAAGATGATCTCTTATTGTGGCATTTCTTAATCTATAATAGTTATTCTATAAACCAAATAAAAAAAAATGCTGCTTAAACTTTTGCTTCTCTTAGTTACTTAGGGATAAACTCCATACAACAGCAATTTTTTCACAAAGTTGTCTCTAATGTAAAACTATGGTTTTGGCACTTGCAGCTTAATGCCTCTCAGGTCCAGATTTATAAAATGCATTTTACTCTTTTATTTGCGCAAAATAACGGAAACTTTTAATCTAAGCCTTTAATAAAACGTATTTGATTAATTTCCTTTGGTGGCGCTACTGAGCTAATCGAACCACCTTAAATCTAAAAAAAATATTAGATATAATATTAGTTATATTAGTTAATATCATTTAGTTCGGTATTCAAGCATTACTCGATTGGCGCTATAATCGTTACTACAATGATGATTTTCGATTTTGATTTGACTTTGTTCTCAACTCGATTCCGCCAGGAATTAGCGTGCTAGAACAATTTTCAATAGAAAACTACAAGCAGTTACATCAAATTATTGCAAGAAATGTTTTAGAATGATCTGAATTTATGCTTTCAAATTACTTTTGATGAACAATCAATAAAAAAATATATAATAATATGATCATTTTTTTCTTAAATCTGTATATCGTTTTAAAATCTGTGCAGAGTTGTTACACCACTGTGTAAATGAAGCCGTATATTTATCGCTGCCGCTAGAATTACACTCACTATAGGTGTTATTTTAGGGTTGATATTGGATCGAGATTTCACAGAGAAACCGTTTAAGAAAATGCTTTATGGTTATTGGAGTTTACTTCTTAAATTTTACTCTTGTACCTATGTATGTTACTTTAGGCTGTAGGCTTTATTAATTTTGTTTCTTAAATTTGTTTATCGTTCTAAAATCTGTGCAGAGTTGTTACACCACTGTGTAAATGAAGCCATATATTTATCGCTACCGCTAGAATTACACTCACTATAGGTGTAATTTTAGGGTTGATATTGGATCGAGATTTCACAGAGAAACCGTTTAAGAAAATACTTTATGGTTATTGGACTCTACTTCTTAAATGTTACTTTTATATGTATTACTTTAGGCTGTAGGATGCTGTAGGCTTAGGTTAAGTACCGCTGCATGTTGAGATTGAGACACAAGTGTCGTTCTACTGGCCACCACTAAACGCGGCGACAAGCTGCGACTAGATTTTTTCATATTTTTTTAACCGCATATGTGTTCTAGTGGCATCACCGATTTCAGACCCAGAGGTCTCGGGTTTGATTACCAGTGGGGGTACATATTGTATTCGGTTTGGTTGGTGGTAGGACTTGTTCTTATATAGTCTAGGCTTGCTATGCTACCCTCATCTTATCTAAACCTGACGCCGTAACAATGATGTTTTCAGCATTATTGTGTTCCAGCAGTTAGAGATAACTTCCGGACTTCCGCCAGGTAACACCTGATTCAATATTAAGGTGCGTACGGATTAGAGGCAGCTCGCAGTCGCCCAGCCTCGCCACGCGCGGCCCAACCGCGAGCTGTCTCGCGGCACAAAGTAACTACGCGGGCGGTCGCCCTAGCTCGCGGTTAGAAATTGTACGTCGTAGAATCGTACGGATTAAGGTCGGGACTCCTTACGAAGTAAGGAGCGGTGCTGGAGCGGTGCGGTCTAAATGGGCTATGACCTTTAGAATCCGTACGCACCTGATATCAAATATTTGTCTCGACAAATAGTAAGAAAAGTTGATTTTTCTTTAGTATTGAGCTCAGGTAGCCCTAGCACAAAAAACTGTCGTTATGGTAACCATCATCGTGATCATATTATTTTGTATGAAAACCAGAGCAGCGCCTCTTTTGGTCGAATAAGGAACTGAAATTCAATACATATTTAACAGCTACACGTACACATAAACAGCTTTTGAGGGACGGTATTGTTTACTACTTAGTTGATTACCATTACGATAGTTTTTCATGCGTACTAAAACTGACGTTAAGTCAGTTTTTGTTTCAAATTATTGTGTTATATTATATGTACAACTAAAAATTACTTCGTAAATTACTTTAAAACAAAAACTTACTTTTTGTCAATGTTAATATTGTTACTGCAATTAAATCATTAGGTAACATTTTTCAGCAACAGAAACCCATCAAAATATTAAAATGAAATATTATCGTTACATTTCAGCAACTTTACAAAACAGTATCGATGTTTAAAAGCGGTACATTCAATTGTCCCTCGGAACCCTTTGAATTTGAGGTTTCCGATGATATAATAAACTCGGCCGTCTATCAAACGATGTTACCGAATACTTTTTAACCTGAACAAAAATATTTTGTAAAACATAAGCTCAAATTGACACTGCCCCTTCGCTGGTAAATGTTATAGCCCTTGGGTATTTATCGTCGGAAGCTCAAATTTTTTCCCTTTTCCATTTCGACGTTTGAGGCAAAAAATAAATTGAAACGGTCATTCAATGGAGATGAATGATATTTTTTCTGAAATACCTATAACATGCATTGTCGATGCTATAATATGCTAATTACTGATAATAATGCTGCTTGCTTAATTCCGTATTTGCATACAAACTCATTCCTTTTGCCTACTTAAAGATTATTTAACGATACAATCTATGATAATATTATAAAAAAATATAGAACCGCCTTCAAAAAAATACTATCAAAAAGTTCACTCTTTTTAGTGCATTTGTAGGCAATTTTCGTGTATCCTGGTAAATAAGTATGTAAGGATGTACATTGCACACATTAACTGCATGAATCAAAAATACTTGTCTGATGAAAACCGTATCAAAATCGGTTCAGCCAAACGTGAGATAATCACGGACAAACATAGGTACATACCTACATACGGATCAAACTGATAACCTCCTTTTTTGATGTCGGTTAATACACTAAAACCTTCTCCTAAATGTGACAAATACTTTCCTGAAAACCGCATCAAAATCGGTTCAGCCAAACGCGAGATAATCGCGGATAAACATACATACATACATACCTACATACAGGTCAAACTGAGAACCCCCTTTTTAGAAGTCCGTTAAAAAGGAAAAATCTGTTGTTCTGTTTGTTTGTAATGGATAAAATCAAAACTACTTGACAGACTTTGAAAATTCTTTCGCCAGTAGAAAGCTAAATTATTCCCGAGTATAATATTCCATAGGCTATCATCATCATCATAATCATCATCAGCCATTTAATGTCCCCACTGCTGGGGCACTGGCCTTCCTTATGGATGAATAATATAGGCTATATTTTATCCCAATTTATCCAAGGGAATCATTACCACGCGGATAGAACCGCGGCAAGTCACTAGTATAATATATAGCATGGTTTTTAAAAGTGACTAATAGAATTCTTCATTCGTTGCACCTTTTTAAAGTAAAGTGGTTGTTCATTGTACTTTTTCTACGGTTCAACTTTATTTCTCTACACCAAAAGTAATCAGAATCCGCTAATACCACAGATCATGGCGTTCAAACAAAAAAACCGTATCATATTTTAATTATTGAAAGCAAATAAATACATTCGAAAGTAACTCCTCACATGCAAAACAATTATGACGTAAGAGCAGTTAAGCAAACAATAAAGTAAAAATAATTAATATTTCATATCCACATTTATGTTCACCACAAGATTTAATATGTGACTGCTTATAAGACTGTTTCTTATTTTTCTTATTTCACACATCTACCAGGGACTTATATCGATATTTGAAAAATATCGATATAAGCATAAAATTTCGATAGTTGGATATCGATACGAAATAGCGATTAAAATATCGATAATTTTATCGATATTTTAATATCGATAATGTACGTAACGTGCGAGTGCGACGCGCGACGTTGCCAAACTTAGCAGGGCGAGAGGATCGGATCGGGGGATTATCGTCGCGAGCGACAACAACGGCAAGACGACAAGTGTTTGATTTTGTTTTGCGTTTTGCGGCAGATAGCTACCAACTAAAATGCGTTCTTTGCGTATTTTAGTAATTTACCCTATTTGTGGCTATTACGATACCAATACGAATGACGAATACATCGTAATTAATGACCCAATACGATAACAAATTACGATATGAATGCATTACGACTTCTTTTTGATAGCATTTTGTTGAATTTATTTGAAGCTTTGTTTGAATATATGTTTTTATATCAATACTAGCTGTTGCCCGCGACTTCGTACGCACGGTAAAGTTACTTTTGTATTTGTTTATTTTAAAATAAGTACTTATATTTACCTGACGATACCTGACGCCCGATTTGGCGCAGGAGCAAACTACCTGCCTTCCGCGCCAGAGGTCTCGGGTTCGATTTCCGAACAAGACAAATATTTGTGTGCATGAACATGTCTATTTGTCTTGGTCTGAGTGTTTTCTATGTATAATAAGTATTTATTTACAAACAAAAATATTTAAGCACTTATTTTATTTTATTTTTATTTTATTTATTTAGGTAACAAACAGTCTTACAAAACAAGTAACATACTAACAATATATACAAACAGACCTACAGTACCATTAATATTTTAAACAAGCAATATTTTATTGATAGAACACGTAAGAAACATTGATTTGTAAAAAGAAAAATAAAGAAAACTTATCTACATCTTACCTAATAATATGTTATTTATGTTATTATAACAACTTCAGTACCTATGTATAAATAAAGTATATATATTTATCTGTCATCAAGTTCACATAGACACAGTTTCTAGAAATTGCCCCTGCCGTGTTTGTATATTTACGAAGTTTGCAAATTTGTACGCAAACATAGCGAATTTTACACAAAACGACAAGATATTCCATCGAAATATCCATCACGATACAAAAATAAGTTAATGTTGCCAAGTTGCAGATTAAAACTAACATCTAATAGTACATAACATTCATCTATTAAAATATATAATAAATTACCTCCTTCAATTAATGAAAATAAAAATTCTTTGTTCACTAACCAATTAAAAAAATTCTAATAAATAAATGCTACCTATTACAATTCAAATGAATACTTCAATGCCATCATTAATACTTAGTACAAAAAATAATTTATTAATAGGCTACTTGACTCATACTTAATTTGATGCATCGAATGAAAATTTCCATCACATCACCGAAAAAAAATTAAAAAAATATTTGGCTTAGGAAAACGTAATATAGCGATATAATGAAATAAAAGTACAAGATTGATAAGTAAAAATTTATATATATTTTTTTACTTATTTTTTATTTGAACTGATGAAAACACATCATCCATGTTAGTGTAGTCAATGAAGCTAGTTGACCCCCACAGTAATTCCTCAGTCAGAAAAAACTTTACATCATGATAAAGTATTAATAAATTAAAAGTATGGTATAAATTTCCAAAAGATAATAATAATAGAAGATTAGGTATCTTTTAATGAAAGTCTTATTTCATTGATATCTTTTTTAGGAAAAATGCTCCGTCAAAATTATCTTAACCGGACATGTTCATGTAACGTATAAAAACAATAATATGAAATACCCAAAAAAATATCCCAGCAGAAACACCCAATTTTAATAAAACAAAATGGGGTGACTTGGACTGAAAAATGTCTCTGTCGAACTTTTTAACGGAATTATACCATTTTGCCAAGCATACTCATGTTTGAAAAAAGTTTTGGATTTTCATCAAGTATCACATACTAGTATAAATAACTCATTTGGTAAAATAAATTTGGACTGAGAAATTATTCGGTGCAATATATAAACAGATTTGTATATTTATGTATTATTACCTAACTTCCGTGTGAGTTTTTTTGGATAATCATTTAAAAGTTTATGGCTCATGCTATTTTATAACTCAGCAAAGTTTCATCGACTGAGGAATTACTGTATGGGTCTCCATACAAAGAATCTGTTCATTGCCTACACTATGTTGTAACGTATTGGATTTCTAAATTTGCAAACAAATAAACGTCACTTTCACTTTTTCTACATATAAGTAAGGGTGTATTCCACTTATCAAAGATGTATGTTGAATGTATAAAATTGAACGTCAAAGTCTTCAAATTTCTTTAATCAAATGCATATTGGAGAAAGATCTTTGTTAAGTGAAACTACCCTAAGGTAAGTAAACAATCACTTTACACTGTCAACACTGTCATGTCAAGTGGTTGGTTACAAATTTTATGATGTCAGAACATGGCGAAGAGCGTTTTTACCGGTTAATAAAAAGCGAAATATTAAAATAAAGTTTTGTAGGTTCTTATGTTTTAAAATTTTAATTTAAATACTTACATTTTTTGGTGTAATAGGACAATTATTAATCGTTTAGGGCACGATGTTTAAATGAATACTTCCGAGACATTATTAATTAAAATAAAACATATTTGAATTTTAATCTCCCAACCAAAGAATGATGGGTTCCAGATTCATACGTTCTAAGGATGATTGGATGGAATATGGTGGATATCATCAATAAAAATCTACCACCAAAGAATCTGGCACGTCATAATATATGGTCATCTTCAATATGTGATGCGCCGCCAAAAGTAGCACTAAGTTAAATAAAAAAACGACATCAAAAAATTTAAAAAAATAGTTGACTATCCGGTAATTTTTTTATTCAGTTATAAGGATTCATTTTCTAACGCATGTCAATCACTTATTATAAAACAATACTAACATAATTGAATATCAAACGAACTTACCAAGTGAAGTTCGATCACAATTATGTGAACGGCTTCATTCGACGCGATTTTAATCATAACGATAATGCGCTAAAATATAAGTAAAAGATAAATAACAGCAACGGCGCGCCCCATGTGTGTGGCGTGTGAATGTGTGAGCCACACACACCACACCACACCACACCAGACAATATCCAGACGGACGTAAAGTTGGCAACATGCATACTGGTATAACGCAGCAAGGCCTTATCGATTATTAATTATCGATATTTTTTTCGATATAATTATCGATAATAGAAATATCGATAAATTTTATCGATATTTTTTTATATCGATATATTTTTTTATCGATATTTTAGTCCCTGACATCTACAAAGGGTTACGCAGGCTTATTTATTGCAAACTGCTGATTCAGTTCATTCATTGTAACCAAAGAAATATTGTTCAAAGCAACCTCAAGACGATAATAGAATACAGGACCGTCGTCGACGCAGTTTGTGCTTTTATAATTGGCACTCTACGGTCTACCTCCTCTTGTCATACCCTCTTCAAACTGGTAGGTACTATTTACCTAGAAATATTTTCCAGAATTGCCCCCTTATAATATTTTGACGCATTCTCAATAGACCTTTGCGAGAGTTTGCCGTTCTTGATATTGTCAAATATTCCCCTTTTTATGTATTCGAAGATTGTTAAGATACCTTTGGTAGTGAAAATGGAATGTTTCATACTTTCCTACATTTTATCTTTGTTCCCTTTGACGTTTGTTGCGATATTAAATTTAAATCACACTAAAATGACACTCTTTATCTTTTCATAAAATCTAATATAATAAATGCGAAAGTTGTTAAATGTTTATGACTCTATCACTACGAAACGGCTCCACAAGTCCACAGATATGGATTAAATTTGGCACATTGATAGATTATGGCTTAAAGTATAAAGACTACCCCGGGACCCACGGGAAAACATCGTGTAGTTCACGCAGGCGGAAAGTTAGTGAAAAATAAACTATAGCGTAGGTTTAGCCTTGGTACTATTATATAATATTCTGTGGTTTAGCTTAGATTTCTGCGGAACTGTTCATTGAAATATTATAAATACTTTTTCGGATTACTTCAACTTTTATAGCTTTTTAGTTTTATCCGAAATTTCGGCGCCATTCGCGGAACTGCTATAATGATTTTGAATTTGATCCTAGCAAGCCCTGGAAAAAATAAATACTGGGTGGCGCAAAAGTACTGGCACTATTTCTGCCGTCTATAATCTTAAAGGCCGCTAAATGACAAAAACAAGTTTTGAGCTAGAGCCGAAGAAATTTTTTAAATCGATGCTTCTCATTTTTTATAAACATCTAGTCATGTTGCCATATACCAAAAGAAAGGATTTTTTCTCTACTTTCCCATGATATTGGTTGATTTTGTTAAATATTAATATTCATGTAACTAAATACATATTTTCCTTTCTAACCTTCTAAAATTTTAAAGATCGTTACAAGTGTGCAGAACTTAATGGCGCCTAAAGGTTCATAACTGCTTTATAGTTATGGATTTATCGATAACTGCCAAAAGTATTTTTTGAGACAGGAAGTTGTCAACGTTAACATAGTTACAAAGCAGTTTTTAGCAGCTGAACCTTAACAATAAAGCGGCTTACTACACGTAGCCGCCTTTTAGCCAAGTATGTATCGCTTAACTTCACTTCCCTTATTTTTTTACAACTTTTAATACAACTGTGCATATCTTAAAAGCAGTTAATTATTAAACCTTTTCATAAAACTGCGTTTTAGACTAGAATTATAAGCATTAGTTTTTTACGAATCCTGCAAAATCATTATGTTTACTTACAAAAATAAAACAAAGTTTTTGCAATGACAAGCAATTTATTGCCACAATACTATCCCATATATCAGGCATGAGACATTAAAAAATAAAAATGGTAACCTATTCTAAACAAATTAAATAAGTACCAAATAATTCTTTTTAAAACTAACATTAACAATTATTTCACCAAAAACTTACTTTTTATGGCAAGTCACAGAATATTCCTGAAACTGAAATTTCAGTTATTAGGTAAGAAATTCCGATAGGTTAGGTTAGAACAGTGACCAAAACGCCGCTCAATTCCAGCGAGCGTGCCATGGCAGCAGCGGCCGGCGAAGCGACAAAGAAGCTTTTTTTTTAATTTTCACAGACCTAACTTTAAATTAAATAAACCTTTATCTATCAAATACATTTTTAGCCGTTTCGCTTCAGCTAATGTGCAGTTTAGCCGGCTAATGATGAAATAACTTGACGCAAATAAACATTTTATCAAACATTAGCCACTCGTCAAACATAAACTTAAGTTTAGTCGGCTAATCTTAAGTTTATATTCACACCCATCTTCAGCTGTAACATCTACGTTCATTGTAATTAGTATGTAACAGAACAATACATACTGCGAGTTCTATAACTAAGTCAAACTTGAAAGAATTGGCATTATTGAAAAATTATGTAAGTATTTTAAAAAAGAACGACCCGTCTTACAACTAGCTCCGATGGGACTCGAACCCTCAACCTTTCACTGTCCGGGCGTATGCACTAATCCCTGAAGACCTTTAAAAAAATAACCACCTCCACCACTACTAAAATTCATTAGACATTAGATTATTGAAAAGACCGTTTGTGTTCGCAACAAAAAAAATTGTTATCCAGAAATAAAAGCAATGACAGGCATTAAAAGTTACTAGCAAGTAGGTTTCAGAACCAATCGGGAGAAATCTGAATACCTTCACATGAAGAGATACAAAGACCGCAAATCCAAGCGAGAAGACCTTCATGTGAATGGCACCACCTAGAAAGGTGTGGAAAATTTTAAATATCTTGGGTGCACTATTACATACACTAATCAAAAGAAAATGAAATTGATATTTGCACAATCAACGCACTAAGATGCTCTGCAGCTCTCCACAAGATATTGGTGTCCAAATTGATAAACCGAAATACAGGTCTACAAAACCGTCATCACGGGTGTGAAACATGGACACTTACGTTAAAGGAAGAGATTATGCTCTTAGTAGCAGAGCGAAAGATTCTACGTAGGATTTTGGGACCAACAAGAGGTGAGGACGGGTAGTAGAGGCAAAGACACAACCTGGAGATAGAAGAGCTGGTGGCCGAACCAAACATCATCAAGAAATAAAAGCTCCCCGACTTCGCTGGCTTGGTCACGTTGAAAGGATGGGTCAGGATCGCGCTGCAAAAAGAGCATATCTCGGGCAACCAACTGGACGTCTTCGCCCGGTGGGTCACCCGAGGTATCGCTGGAAAGATGAAGTCGCCAAAGATCTGAAAGAGCTTGACGGGCCCGACTGGTCCAACCTGGCACAAAATAGGCGAAAGAAAAACAGCGAAGTAAGTAAGTATAAGGTACACATTAAAAAAAAACTTTTTTTGTTTCATACGGCAGAAAATGTCCTGACAATATTGAGAACTTTGTTTTGATACATGAATATAAATCTAAACGCTGTAACGTGTAGTGATACAAAATGACGATATTTGGACGTTTAGATATAAACGTCCAAATATCGTCATTTTGTATCACTACACGTAACAGCGTTTAGATGAATATAAATCTAAACGCTGTAACGTGTAGTGATACAAAATGACGATATTTGGACGTTTAGATATAAACGTCCAAATATCGTCATTTTGTATCACTACACGTTACAGCGTTTAGATTTATATTCCCTTTTAGGGGTGAGAGGGGCTTGTGTAGTTTGCCGCTTTTTAGCGATGTATTGCTATTTAACGCCTTTTTTGTTATGCAAGACGTAGAAAAAAATATTTATTTTTAATTTGTGTGCTGACTAACATGGCTTTCCTTAATAGTATTTTTATTGCAAAAGTAGTAACAATACAACGTTGTAAGGCCGCTAAATGATTCTAACGGCTTTTTAGTTAAGTAATAGCCTATAACCGCCTTTTAGTTAAGTCTACGGAAGGTATTATACTTCAACGCAACCAAGCTAAAAAAGCTGCTAAACCAACTTTGCTGCCCTTTAGTTATTTGCAAACTAATAACTGTTTTTTAGCTTAGCATTGATAGGAAAAATGTTCAAGCGATCCAAACGTTAAAGTACTTTAGCTGCCTTCTGATCTAGAAGTGGTGTTTACCCACCTTTATGCGATGCAAAGTATATTATTTTTGTATTTAGCGGCTTTTTCTTTTTTGATATCTTGAAAACGGTGAAAGATAGAATTACCGTTCCTGGACAGATCGATAGAGTTTTTTTTATAAGTACTATGGCATTAAAAAGTGAAAAATGGCCAAATGTCATTTAGCGGCCTTTATACTTATAGACGGCAGAATTTGGTTCAGCTACAACCGTTTTTTTATTAGAAAATTTAGTTTTTTTATATAATTATGTCTACTTGGGCCATGAATTTCGTCGCATTAGGATTTGAAGGTGGTTTCTCTTAAACGTCATGCTCGTGAACGGGTGCTGCCAGTGGGGTGGGTCTGCTCATGTCTACTTGTGTTAAAGGTGTTCGGGATATGGTTTATATTAGTATTATATAGATTTATGAGCGAGCTGGTGTGTCTCATGGTAATTTTGGTACCCGTGTCTAACAGTTACGGCAATTTTTCTAATAATTGTATTATTTATTCAAAAATTCCTTTTATTTGTTAATACTTATAGATTTGAATATACGGCGCAGCTTGCAGTTTCCTTTTTATTAATCCTATAATATAATGTGAATAAGATTAAGATTAGTGTGTTCATTAAACTATTTGATTCCTTGTTTGGTTGAAAATTGTTTACTGTTTTAGGTAATAAGCAAAATTGTACTTAATTTTAGCGGTATTCTGTTTGTGATGGAAAGTAACCTTACTATTATGTGAAGGTCATTTTTCAAATTTGACGACTCTGTATAAGTTAAAACAGGGAGAAAAAAATAGCCCTTGGCGAGTTTCTTGCCGGTTCTTCTCGCTACAAGGTCTCCTGCCGTAGGATTTGCGAACCGATGGCGTAGCTTCATTGACGTTCATAAGTGTTGTTAAACAAACCTAAATTGAATAAACGATTTTGAATTAATGAATTATAAAATTATGGTGACCTCCAAAGTTGACGCATATTTGAGCCCTATAATATGACATTTTCCATAACTTGCCGTCACACTTCTTGCGATATGTTCCTTATTTCTTGATGAATATTTTCTTATAGGGCTGGGAGGGCCTGTGGCTTGTTCATATATACACCAGAGATTTCAAATCACCCCAAAGAACCTTAAAACAATTTGAATTGAATTGAATTGAATCGTCGACGAAATTCACGTAGTGTTTTTATCACATTCCCGACGAATATGGTCGTGTAGTCCACGCGGGCGAAGCCGCAAGCGAAAGGTTGTTATTACTATAACCGTTGTAATAGCTGTACTGTACCTACACATCGGTTGCATCAACATCAAGATGTTTTAAGTAATAAATACAACAGGTGCCCGATCGAAGTAGGTAGTACATTGACCTATATTGTGTTCATTAAAGGACATAAGCTTAACTCTGTACATCGATTTTGACGGTAAGTATACCAAACTGATAACAAACCACATTGAAACACTTTTGAATGCCAGTAAGTGTGTCGTTGTTAATTTACCACCAATAAGAGGGCATATGATAAATTATAATGATAATTTATAATGGAAGATTCTGTATTTCGTGTCGGTTCGCAGCCGGTTGTTACTAGAAATATACCAGAGTTATGATAACCAGAGTTCGGGGGTCGTCTCGATCGGATTGTTGACACGTGCCTTACGTTGCAGCTCTAATTAGTGGTTATCTGAACTGCTTCACGAATCAGAAGCAAGGACATGGAAGCCAGAGGAGTGGTGTATCTGAAATATTCTAGTTGGATCCAGTTTCCCCTAAACTGGATTCATTTATATAATTCTAGAAATTATATAAAAAAGTTAAAATTACCTCTTCCTAATTTGATTTCTTTACAATGTGATATGAATGGGTTTATACAAAACAGTTTCTGATATCCTCAATTTTAGTACCTACCTATTATCTTTCACTTATTCTCCTTGTTGATGATTCACTTATCTTATAACTCGTTTTGCTCAGTATGTAGCAACTTGTGTACTATCTGTTGCTTCATGTAATGTATCCTCATTGTAAATCTAATTTTGTATTCTTTTAAATTGGATACTTCACATGCATATCTAATACATTTGGATTCTTACAAGAAGTCTCTATTGTCAATGTTGTGTTGCCTGTACCATCACAAACCGCCATTGTTTAACCACTTGCCAACGTTCTTAATCTAGCCATATGCAGACGCAAACGGCCCTCGGGCACACGGTTGATACACGTTTGCATTATATGGCTAGATTAACACCCAGTTGCAGGAAGCTCCATTAAAGTTAATGCTTCATTCAATCTATTGCTGTCACTTTTTATTTCTTGACAACGAAAAGTGACAGCAATAGACTTAATGAAGCATTAACTTTAATGGAGCTTCCTGCAAATGGGTGTTAGAACGTTGGCAAGTGGTTAAACAATGGCGGTTTGTGATGGTACATGCAACACAACTTTGACACTAGAGACTTCTTGTAATAATCCAAATTGTTAGAGTGTAAGAAGTACCTAGGCCCAATTTGTATTGCACGCAAGTACCTAGCTCAACATTTGTGGTTCGCGATGGTACATTTGAATTATACACTTAAAGGTGATAATCTACTCTAGTTCTGTGTAAATTATTTTAAATAACGATAATTTTATTATCTCTTGGTATTTTCCTTTACATCATAAATTCATAATACACAAAAATAATAATATTCATACCGAAAAGATTCACGTCTCATATCTGTATAGAACGAATGTCTTACTAAATCTCTCCAAAGGTTCTTCATAAAATAAATACTGCAATATAAATTTTCTCTTTTACTTTAAAATTTAAGAATGTAGTCTGTACGTTAAAAGAATTCTTGCTCAGCAAGCATATTATTACCCGCAAACGTCTCTCATCTTCCGTCGAGACGAAAACTCTTTATACTCTGCGATCTTACAAGCGATGCAGCATCGATTCACCATTGATGCATTCATAAAATGCAAGTGCAAATGCAAACACTTCTAAAAGCCGCCATATAGGTAATCGTGATGCAGTCACGCAGCTGTAACGCGTGTGAATATCGTTGCAAAAAGTCGGAGAGTGTAAAAGGCCCAAGACTCTAAATTACATTTTCACACATTTCCCTGACCTCCTTGAAATACGAGTTATATTATTTCAAATAGCATTCCATTTAAAGTAGTGGGGAAATACTCCCGAGTCTTTAGTTGTCTGCTGGGAATTTCGTTTTCTGTTTTTGTTCCTGCATTTGCTTTTACATCAATTTTAACATATTTTCATTTGTGAAAATAAAGTATTAGGAATATGAAGTATTTGCTCCGATGGGACTCGAACCCAGGACCTTTCACTGTCCGGGCGAATGCTTTAACCACTGAGACACTAATTGTGAAAGCAAAAAACTAAAAATATTATTTTCTTCTTCATTGATTTTGTATCAGATGCTGAATCGGGCTGGCATTTGACTCGTTATACATTTTTCATTAAAAAAATACATTTTACGTTGTCTTTTATTTATATATTCCTTATAATTTTCGTTTATAGCTTAATTTTTGTTTGTTTTGTATACTGATTGATGCATTACTTACTAATTGTTCATCAAGTTCAGTTGACTTACCTTTTTAAAAATCTATTTCGTCAGATTATTGCTTCTACATTCTTTACAACCCCTGGGTGCCTACCATCAACTTTAAGACAGCGATGCAAAAATAGCGCGATGCAGAATAGGTTCCTAAAATGAATTGCTTTCTTTCGTACTACGACCTTCTAAAAACTAGATCGCAAATGAATTGCTAAATGTGTAGGACCGAACGATTTGTGTCCTTATTTCTTCTACCCGTCTCTTTCACTCGATTATGTCATGCCCGGAGAGTGAGAGGGACGGGTATAACATGCAGGTGTCATGTTAGCTTGGCCGAGTTATAAGTCAAATAAGAGTACATGACAGCTTAGCGGCTGTGAAATGTCATTAAATGATCACTGAATCGCTGTCATTGATATTAAGCTGTCGTGGTACGAATAAGCGAAGCAGATCAGTTTAGGTCCTAAACAAAACCGCAATAAGAGTTGATGGTAGGCACCCTGTTTGCGATGCCATAAGAGATAAGCAAATCGATTGTGTGTCACGACACGTCACTTTGTCTCCTTGAGGCACTCCCATATTATTATACCTACTTCGTTTCCATAAAATCGATTCCACTATCGGTAAAGTGCACATGACAATGTGTGTTTGTGAATTTATCATCGTTTAAAATTCTTACGGCTTGTGTCAAACATGAGACTTAAATGCACCTATGTGTAACTTATTAATACTGGTATAACTAATGTTTAACTACCATTTTTTCGGTTATTTTACTATACAGTGTAGAGACGACAATGCGATATCAAATTAAATGTCGTATATCTGATAACAAAATTAAGACACAGTAAATATTTTTTCATTTGTAACCTCCGATCATTCCCCTAGATAATCGCGTGGAGTGTCAAATACGGCCAAGTGAATAAGAGCTCAGTTCAAAGTTCTGCTCTTATATTTTCTTGATTCCTGACACATTTTTGACGTATAGTTGTTTTATTTCACGAGTGCGGGAGAGCCATACTCGTAGTTGTAATGCGTATAGACAGATACCCATAGACATATTGCGTATAGACACGCGCTCCTGTGTGCGTCGGCCAGCAACTCGGCTAAAAGCCCTCACCAACGGCGAATTTTTGTAGCGATGCTATAGCGCATCAGTAGCGATGCTGTCGCGCATCAGTAGCGATGCTGTCGCGCTTTAGTAGCGATGCTGTCGTGAGCGCTCCTCCCAAGCTTACGCAGGCAAAAGTATGTACATACAGACAGTGTGCATGTACATTTACACACACAAGCGTGGCTCATCCGCGCTTGTGAGATAAAATATCTGTAAGATCGTGATATCGTTCGGAACCTTTTACTCCGATTGAATAAAAGTCAGTCGATGTCGAGGTCGATGTGTCACATTTGCGTTTCGTTTTAGTTCGTGAGGCGTTTTCTATAGTTGTATTGCTGATCAAAGTTTGTAACTCTTTCTACACGATCTATAGAGTACTTAGCTATTCTTTAAATGGTGCCGACCAATGATGTTTTATATGGTGCCAACAGTTCATGTCATCGCCGTCATCTCGCGTCTCGTTGACATTTATTTTTAGGTATAAAAATTGGGATTGTATTTTGTAACTGTTTCCTTACTTTAAATTTGTTTGGAAAAAAATGAAATCAAAACCATTAAGTATTAACTATAGGCTGAAACAGCACTTGTCAACGAAGCTACGCCATCTGTTCACAAATGTCTGGGAGGTCTTGTAATTATAACGAGAAGAACCGGCAAGAAACTCGCCAAGGGCTGTTTTTTCTCCATGTCTTATTACATACAGAGTCGTCACTAGATCACTATTTTTACTTGTATCCCAGGAAATTTTTGATAGTTTTAAAATACTTCTATGAGCTAGCGCCGCCATTTATCCATTAATTGTCGCATTGTCATCTCCACATTGTATACCTAAAAGCGTTGTATTTTTAACCGACTTCTAAATCAAAAAGGAGGAGGTTCTCTATTCGTCTGTATGTATGTTTTTTTTTTCTTTTTTGTGTATGTCCACCGATTACTCGAAGACGGATAGACCGATTGAAAAGATTAAAACGTTATTACATCTGGTTAGTTTCCAAGTTGGTCCCATTTTTTGAAATTTTGAAATCGGTTCAGTAGTTTTCAGGAAATCTTGAAAATACTGTCGTTTTCGTTACCACTTTATGTTAATTTAATACGTATCTTTAGGCATAACTCCTTTGTTTATAAACCGATTTAGATGATTCTTGTTTTGTTAAAAAGGGGATACCTCAAGGTATTTTAACCGACTTCAAAAAAGGAGGTTTTCAATTTGATCACATACCTAATTACCAGAATACACGTAAATTGCCTGCACGATGCACTAAAAACGGTGAAATAAAAATTATTTTTATAAAAAAATAAAACCGCCTTTTAAAAAATTACATCAAAAAAGTAAGAAATAATTCCTCACCAAATAAATAACGTAAGTACTTTGAAGTCGGGCGGGTTTCAACAAAAACAACAAAAAATTGTACATGTTTCACGCCCGACTTCAAAGTACTTACGTTATTTATTTGCTGAGGAATTATTTCTTACTTTTTTGATGTGATTTTTTAGAAGGCGGTTTGATTTTTTTATAAAAATAGTTTTTGACTATGAATATGATAATACGGCACTGAACTCTGCTTGTAGACAAATATTTTTAGCATAAGTAATTTTTAACTATCAATAGCAGATTTAACAGTTGTAGAATTTAGTTTTTTTTTATTATTTATTAAAGTTTATAAAATCTACACTAATTAGAAATAAAAGTAGTTTTTTGCCTCAATCCAACCTGATTGGAAGTAGAAGTATTTGACTTGACTTAACATAATTATGTCAACTATGCCAAACTTACACATGTCTTGATAGCAACATTGTAAATACTCTATCTGTTAAATATAATTATTAAGTTTGTTTTAGGTATAAGTAGTAATATTTTGAGTTAGATATTTCCGAATCTTTCTATTTCTCTTGTAAAATGATAAAGGTAATAAATTGTAGCTTATTGTATTGTTAGCTTGTAAATTCCTTGAAGGTACTGTAAAATTAAAGGGCAAGTTATTACCTCGAAATTTCTCCTAGCAACTCGCCAGAAACACTGACAACTAACATGTTTCGAAAGTTCATAACATGTTTGATATATATATAGGTACTAAGTATATGTAACATATCCTACGGTCAAAACTAATTTATCTGGGAAACTTGAAAATAACTTCTAGTTATACTCGTAGTTTGACAGCTATGAATTACCTTGTTTGTGTGTTTGACTGAGTACTCACTCTTTTTAGGGGATTTTTACTGTATAAAGTACTTAGCTTTTAATCAGTCATTATATAGAGTCTTTTTATACCATTACGATTTCATCACAGCAATGTAGTTTTGTAATTACGTTCAAGAAAATAAAAGGTATGAAACTTTCAAATTAAATCATTTATTATTAATAATACTTTCTCTGTATACTTATTATTAATATCATTGAATCGTATCATAACTTAAAAACTACTAAACAATTTAACAACCTAAAAATAAACAACTTCATTTAGTATTAAAAGTAAGTTACAAAATGCCTGGTTTTCAATTTTCGGCAGCCCTAGCACGAAAAACTTTTGAGGTAATCGAATAGTACCATTTTTCAAAAACTATGCCATCTTTTAAAAGCTGTCAAAGTATTGCTGTCAAAAATACATAGAATTTTAGTTCTTTAGACGACCGAAAGAGGTGCTGCTCTGGTCTTTAATATAGTATACTACGTACATAATTCAACGATACAATAACTATAGTTTTTCGTGCTTGTGGCACGGTTAAGCCTTTGACCAATGATAAATAAATGCTACTCAACTTGCAAATCAAACTGAAAGTTAGTGAATAACCGTACACATAACAGGCTCTAATTAAATTAATCAGGTACATCTCCATCGTGTTTTTCCTGAAAGACTTTTCGTGCACATATTTTTTCTAACTTTAGATTAGGAAATTTAGGTTTAGTCGATATAACCAAATGTTCTTATTCTACTGATTCCACCGTCTGGTGCCATCGTTACTCTTATATGTGTGATGACGTCAGAATCACAGTCGTACCAATGTTCGTTGTGTGCTGATAGCTGTGAAGAAAACAAATTCTATTAAGTATAGGTAGTAAGAAACACAGAACATACACACTCTATTTCATTATAATGAAACTAAAGTACTCTATCGATTATAGAGCTATGCTAATTAGCAGGAAAGTATAATATTCGTGATTGCATAACAAGATATTATAATAAAAATAAAACATTTAATAATCCTAAATAAAGTTATGGTAACGTTTCAAATAAAAAAGGTCAAAGAAAAGAGGCTGTGAAATTATTTCTATTTATTTTTTATATAGAAGTAGAATAGTTTGTTCAAATTCTTGATATTTACCTTACTGGGCTTCAGAATATTGCTCCACGAGTACTTCGCATCAGGACACCAGGCCGCGTATCCCAGGTTAGCGCCCTCTATCCTGACAGAGTCCGGGAAATTGCCTTTGAAATGAGCCGTGTCTACGCAGATTCTCTGAATCCTCCCGGGGAAGCCGAGCTTGAATATCGCCCATTCTTCACCTGGGAAATTAGGATAGTTTCGTTGTTATTCGGTGTTATGAGTAAGTATTATAAATCTTTACGAAAGCAAGATGATAAGTTATATGTTGTTGTATAATTAGCTATCGCAGTTTAATTTTGTATGAAATTGGCTTTTTGATATCTATCCTACCACCTCGCTTTGTTCTAACTTAGATACTAGTAACAAAACTAAGTTGTTTATCAACATGTATTGATATTCAACGTTAGCTTTGCTTAATGTTTCCAATTTTATGTCAAACAATTGCAATACAAACATGAACGAAATAAAACTCCAATACAAGCATGAACGAAATAAAAACTCCACTACAAACTTGGACCAAAAAAAAACTTCAATACAAAGAACGAAAATAATACAATGTTCTAAATTACCTGGTACTTTCAAAGTGCCGTCGTCTTTGGCCTCAAGGACATCAGGCCTGTCTAGTCTTCTGGCCGTCTCCCAGCCATCCGCCATTGTCAAACTCTTGCAAGGCTTGATCATATTGCGAGGGTGGCCGTAGTGTGCATTGGAGTAACCTGAAACAATGTCAAGATTAACAATAAATCTAAAAAAAACAAAAGAGCATGGATCACTAAACTGGTGGTCAGTGCCACGAGAGTTAATTCCTGATTTATAATACCATTTCTTTTTTCAAATCAAATCAATCAATTTATTTTGTAGAATTAAAATTAGAATACTGATTCTAATTTTAATTCTTTAAAATAAATTGATGACAATATGAAATAAACAGAATACTGATTCTAATTTTAATTGTACAAAATAAATTGATTGATTTGATTTGAAAAAAAAAGAAATGGTGTTATAAATCAGGAATTAACTCCATCCGTCTTATTTCCGTTAGACTGCTGAATTGGTTTTAATGATATTTGGTATAAAACCGGTATCGACGTCGAAGAAAGATTATTTTAGTAGGTAGGTACTGAATCCCAGAAAGTCTCAAAGCGAAAATGTTTCCACCAAATCGAAAGCAAAGACTAGTTTAATAATTAAGCTTTTAGATTCAATTAAGTACCTTACTAATTATCTGAAATCCGTATATTTATTTTGAAAGCATAACAAATAAATCGGAAGTGTCAGAGGACTAATAATGTATTGGGATTCATATTTAGTTCAAACGAATGAAACCCTTTTCAATGTCTGTTATTTAGTTATTATTGATAGTTCTCCAGTGGATTCACTTTTCAATACATACAGTCCCGTAAATGTATTTTGTCGTGTAAGCTAATGTTTTCAATATCTATACAGGGTGGGGTATGCAACACGATCAAAAAATTAAAACTGTCATTCCATAAAGTATCCACAGTTATACAAAGTGGTCCTAAAATCCCAAGGTTTTTATAAGGAACAAAATTATTGAAAAATGGAAAATACTTCATTTTGAAAAAATCGACCCATTTCACAACCAGCTCCGATGGTTGAAAGAGGGTCGATTTTTTCAAAATGCTTCATTTTCCATTTTTCAATAATAAAAATTACATTGTGAATGCAAAAAAGTAAACATTTAAGAAACAAATGTAATTTAAAGTTAATATTTACAATCGATGAATTTTCATGTTGCTATATTGTCGCTTTACGGTCGTTAGCTGTCTTGGTACCGGGCAATCTGTCTTTATCTTATTTCATTATAGTGTAAGTTATTTTCAAAATAAAAACGAATAAAAGTGAGCCTTAATACTTACGTGTTTTGAATGTGTTTAAATTTTTTGTACGTGTTTCAAGCCCCACCCTGTATAACGCAATAAATACTAGTCAAAAGCGACTAATAGCTCTGCTATGCTTTCAAACAATTATAGGCACTTCACATTTTTTTGTACCTAATTAAAATAGCATTGCAAATGCGAAAGTAGGTAATAAGAGTTCACAAAGTTAGATTTTTAAATTTCAACATTTTAATAACGTTTATTAGGAATGTCTTACCTTGACACGTGCCTCCACTCAATAGTGACACCAAGTCAATTATCTCTTCCTTCGAGGGAGCCTCAGGACGAGCCTCTCCATACACCCTGAACCTAGCGATTCCACCATCAGGGTAAATGTTGACTCGTATGTGGGTCCATCCTTCATCGCTCACCACCTGAACAAAATTGGCTTAATTTAAAAAAAAGTTTCTTTCTAAAAGATCTTACTGAACAAATCAGCGGTGTACTCCAATTAGTTACTGTTGGAAATGATTAGTTTTTTTATGTACCTACCTATCTACATATTTTGGGATTGCTTGTGATCTCATCGATCGTACCAAAAGGTGTTATTTTATTCGGACTTAGAATTGGTTTGTATTTATTGGTTAGTAAGTATATATAAAGGAAATATTCCATCACAATATACTTATAACTGTTATAAACCTACAAATTGTAATCCCCGAATTTTTCAAATTCTCAAACTTCCCGACTTCATATTTTCTAATCCCAAAGTATGTCGTTGTAATGACCATTTTAATGCAACTAAGTATTAAGAATAATTAAAAATTGTCCTTTTTTAGTAAAAAATTACCTTCTGGAAGTTGAGCCTAGTCTCCTCATAGCCGGGTCGCAACGCCGTAACAGGCACTATCTCTTCCCATTTGTCAGACTTAAGGCGTTCTATCTGTTCCAACTCGCACCGACTGCAAGCCGAGCCCATTTTTGTATCTCTCTCAGGAATCAGCGCTTCGTCTGTTAGTATTAGAAATTGAAATTTATTAGGATGCTTATCAGCTTTCCGTTCGTGCGAATTGATGACTGTCGAGTTGGCAAGTATATGTATGGGTATACGTAAAAGAGTTTGGAGCAAGGTAAATAAAATCTTGAAAAAACAGAGTCATACAGAGTTGTGTATTAGGAAATTAAATGATCAAAACTTGATCATAGTTTAAAATTGCTTAGTGATAGTAGCATTAGGTAGTAAGTATTTTAAACATAGTTAATTAACTTTAGTGGTGATTTTCAAGTCAAAAGTCAAAAGGTTAAGAAGTCTAACTTGTTAATTTTAAAGGGACTTAGATTGATGTTAATTCATTGTATAGCACTATTAGTAAAAGGAAAGTAGTTCTAATTACCTTTAGGAGTTAAACAAGCCGCTTGGATGGAGTACTTAGGAGCAAAGTTGCCAGTGAAGAAAGCTGTATCCACCAACAATCCTACACAAAGAACAAACTTCTGTAGTAAAACATTGAATCAGATTAAACGAGACTTAAGTGGTTCCTTAGACTATGAAACCATTTGGGAATCGTTTTATAATCGCATTAAATAGCGTCATGGTTGTAACAGATTATTGCCTGATAATTATAAAGGTAAATTCTTTAAAAAAATGTTTTCTTTACCTCTTATAACGCATTTGGTAGCGAGTTTCAGTATGCACCAATCGTGTCCAGGTATCCTTTTTCTTCTAGTTTCCCATCCGTCCATCCATTTTCCGAATTCCGTGTACTTGTCAGGTATGAAAATTGGCTCCGAATCCAGCAGCATATTCTCGCATGGTGCGAAGAAATCATCGGTAGCGAACGCCACTCTACCTCCCGCCTGTGAATTAATATTGGAATGTTAATGGAAATAAGTAATCTATTTCTTTTAAATAAAATATCTGTTTATTGTCAGCATTTGTACCTTTAATTTTAATTTATAATTGAGTACACAAAACAGTCAACAATCAGTGAATTTCTATGAGGATAGATTTAAACACTTTAGCATAACACTGATATCTTAAACATGTGTCATGTCATAATTTGCGAACAATTTTCAGGCAATGCTATCAGGCTATTAGTAATATTATAAAAAGGTTTGATTTTTTGTTAGTTTTATAAGGGATAAGCTCAAGACTACTGAACTGATTTAAAAAATTATTTCAACCGTAAAAGCTGCGTTGTTACAGATTAGAAAAGGCTATATTTTATCTCGATATTCTTATGGGAAAGGAAACCACGCGTGTAAAACCGCGGGAAGCCACTAGTTATCAATAAAAAAAAATTCATTTACTCGATTAAATATGACAGTAATTACAAACACTAATTGTTGCTAAGTAAAGGTAAAACAAACACTGCGCTTGGCTAATTTTCCTTAATTGAAATGTGATTTAAAATTATTACTTAACACTAATTACCGAACAAATAACCGATAATAATAATAATAAAATAATAAACAACTTACGCTCAAACTCGCGAACTCGCTTAGATCAGTAAAAGCTGGTGCCTTTTTCTCGATCATCTTGAGTTTTTATTTTTCTAAATTAAATTACGATAAGAATTAAGCTGTTGAGTGTATCATTAAGAGTTAACACACTGACTGATAAATGTCTCGGCTTCAGCTCCCTTTTATACTCAATGAGTTGACACTGATAAAAACAATAATAATAACACGTCCATTCTCGGATGCTTTTTGCTCTTGGGTCTGTTGTATTACTATTAATTTTATTTACATAAGAAATTGTGTATGTTTGGAAAAGGTGTTTAAGGTTAATCAAACAAAACACACATAGCTTCTTTAAAAGTAAAACATTTATCGATCATTGTTGTAAGTAAAGCAACGATCAAATACTTATATATTTATAATATCATAAAGAGGAAAGAAATTTTTTTTTTGTTTGTTTGCATTATTACAAACTATTCGTCAGAAAACTCTAAATACAGAATAGTGGTTGACCAAATCTACCAATCAAATCATGCGAATGACGGTGGTAATTACTAATTGACTAAATGACTGAATTAGTAATGCCATAACTTGATAGACACAGTTTTCACCTAATTAGGCATTTACTACCTGTGTTGCGGTCAGTGCTTAATGAATGGGGCTGGCTGACTACCTGCCATCAGCTGTCATCGCAATATTGAATTATATACAACTAGCTTCCCGCCCGCGGCTTCGCCCGCGTGGACTACACGACGTTATCCCGCGGGAATGTCATTTTCCGGGATAAAAAGTAGCCTATGTTCTTCTCCATGCTACAAAGTATCTGTGTCCCAAATTTCAGCCAAATCCGTTCAGCCATTTTGGCGTTATTGAGAAACAAACATTCAAATATCCAAACACCTAAACTTTCACATTTATAAATTAGGATAAATAGTAGGAAGTAGGATGTAGAGACTTTGATCAATAATACTACTAGATATCCTGTGGAGTGTTACAATATTATCATAATATTGTTTGATAGTTCGGAGTAAGGCCCCTGATCATATCACATGATAAAATAAAACTAAAAAAAGGAAAAGAAAACTCTCTTAGTCGGGGGACCTCAAAAAGAGAAGTGTGTTTTTTTTAGTATTTTGAGTTTTTTGTGTCAGGGTTTTTAAATTTTATTTTTGTTTTATCCTTTTTAAATTACACACACAAATTTGTGAGTAAATACCCGTTATGCGTATCAGATCCCGACTTCAGCTAAGTAGGTAAGGAGCTGATGACCTTGAAACGTCTGGACAGATCTTCACAAATTATAGCTAAGAACCATCTCGATCACGTCAGCTTTTGAACTAAACAAACCGCATCAAAATCGAAAAAAAAAAGCAGTTCATCGATCAAAGTCGTTCAGGAGTTACGATGCCACAGACAGATACACAGACAGACACATCGACACGTCAAACTTATAACACGCCTCTTTTTCCAGTGGTAGGTTTTTTTTTTTTATTAAGCCGCCTTCATACAAAAACTGCCGACAAAAACTCACTTCCCAAAAAAACGTAAAAATGAAAAATAAATTGAATCATTCCATTCAAAAGACGAAAGGGCGGGCCTTTATCTAAATTAATCTTGGAACTTACTGATCTGATTGAAGTCGGTGCCTAGCCATTACCTACCCTTTGTTATGTATTTCACACCACTCCGCGTGTATTATTGTTTCACTAAATAGTTTGTTCTTGTTGCTTTCGGCTTGACACCGACTTCAATCAGAACAGTAAGTTCCAAGATTAATTAGATAAAGGCCCGCCCTTTCGTCTTTTGAATGGAATGATTCAATTTATTTTTTATTTTTACGTTTTTTTGGGAAGTGAGTTTTTGTCGGCAGTTTTTGTATTATGAATGCGGATTAATTTTTTTGAAAAATTTGATTATTTTTCCATTTTTAGTATAAGAAATCTAATGAGCAAGCGTCGCACAATGTGCAACGTTTAAAACTGTAGCCCATAATATCTAAATTAGAATACTCAGACAAGCACCAACTTCTAACTTTTAACTGTTATGCAGTTTTTTAACCTTCCACCATCAGCTTACCTAAATAACCTAAAAGAATACAACTAAAACTCTTTGCGTATCAACAACATTTAAATAATTATCCACTAACTTCTAACCATTCAGGAGTTGTACCTTCCATCACCAGCATGAAATGATGACTACCAGATGCAAATACTTAAAAACTTAAGAAAATCTGTTAAACACGTAAACTACCTATAAAACTTGCGGGTTTTCCTCGATTTCCCCTGGATTCCACCATCAGATTCTAACTTGGTATCAATGTGACCACCTCAGTAGTTTACTCTTTCGAATAAAAAAATAATCATTGAAATTGGTCAATAGTTCGCGAAGATATTGACGTGTAAAGCAGGAACTACCAGTCAAAAAATTATGTGTTTTTTCAGGATTGTGAAAAAACTACTGAACTGACTAGGTACTGTAAATTACTAAACTATTTTCTTTCAGATAAAGAAAGAATTATTAAAATCGGTTAACAACTGGTGAAGTTATGGTAAAACATACATAAAAAAATATACAGTCGACTTGAGAACATCCTCCTTTTTTTGAAGTCGGTTAAAAAGATTAACTTTAGAATAATTACATTTAGTTCAAAAGTTATGTGTCACTTATTTAGTTGAAACATGTCAATGTCATGTTTAAGTGATGGTTATTGGTAAAATCCTTCCTGATCAGAAGGTCTAAGTAGCTAAATGTCCAACAGCGCAAAACGTCTGATGAGCAGTAAGTCTAATTAGCAGAATGTCTATGTAGCAAAACGTCCAAATATCAGGTGGTCTGTATAGCAGAACATCTATTTAGCAAATCGTCACATTATCAAAATGTCTGGATACTCAGGCACAAAATTCAACACACAAATTACATCTGGAGGGAAACGGACACTGAATTATAATATGTACGTATGTACAGACTTGTACATACCTACAGATTCTTTGGTCTATGTAGCTTAATTCATATATTTTTGATGGTGACTGACAATTTATTGTCAAGAATGCTATTTGATTAGCATTACATAAAGATCTTAGAAAAGAAGCGCTTTGGCAAGATCGCAAATACAAGAATATGTTATTTGAAGGAAATAAAAGAAATGAGGTCGATTTAATGTTTAATGCCAAATACAAAAGAGCTGCATAAGTTTGAGGGCCAAAAAGATAGTCCCTTTGAATTTTTGATACTTACACCTTGGTCATATCAAAAGAATAAGTAAATAAATGCAGGGAATTTGTGCGCCTAATATCCTAATAATATTTATGGCGCTACTAGCTTTTTAATTCAGATTTTGTTTTCTCAAATAAATGTAATGTAATCTACAAATGACTTTTCCTTTTTATCATGAGTGTACACATTTCACAAATGACTTTTTGCTAAATAGACGTTCTGCTATACAGACCATTTGATAGTTGGACGTTTTGCTAAATGGGCATTCTGCTAATTAGACTTACTGCTCATCAGACGTTTTGCGCTGTTGGACATTTAGCTACTTAGACCTTCTGATCAGGAAGGACATAAATTTAAATACTTTTTCTATAAATACGAACCAACTACACACATCTAATTTCGTTCACAACTTTTACAAATAAACAAAAAATATATCAAAGCCAAGAACTAAAACAACAACAAAAAATGTAGACTATACAATAGAATTCATGCGGAAAGACTTTTACCTACTAGGTACTACAATTGTACCTAGATTTGATTAACTTGACTTGATTTTAGACACAACCATAGAAGCTAAGTACCTATAACAAATGAAAATATTGCGACTTTGTAAAGAACACGGATGTACTACTAAACTGCGTAAATTCAAATGAGATAAAAATTATGAAAAAAACTTATCACAGGCAGTTTATTATGTAATGTTTTACAATGATCACAAATCAATCCAAGATATAAATAATAGGGGTTAAAGAATGAAATTGCCGTTTTTTTTTGGTACATATAACTTAAAAGTTTTTATGATATTAGAAATACATAATTTCTTTAATATTGCGTTACATTAAGACCATATCGAGCCGCTTTTGATAATTTAATAACCACGATATTTGATTATTAACATAGAAAAAACTTATCTCGATAGTTACGACTATTTTTGTTTCCAGAATTTCGTACTTTACTAGTTGTAAGTTAGTGAAAATATTTTTTTTGCTCTTAACGAATATGTATATTTAGTAGATAAAATGTCCATAAATAGGTACGTGTGTAAAATTTTGTAAAGTTACATAATATTAGTCGTTGAATAAATTACAAAAACGTTAGTATGGGAAAAAAAATGAACAAAAATCTCCGTACAAAACGGCAATTTGATACTTTAACCCCTAATATTAAGGCCATATTGATAGCAAATATACAACGCGGAGGTAAATTTAACAGAATTTGTAACAACTTTGTGACAGGCTCTGTACCCGAACCCGAGGCCTGGGGGCTTATATAGCTAACTTTAACTCAACATCTATCATGATCGCTTTCAGTCTGACATCCATCACTTGTTGTTAAAGGCAGTTGAAAAAAAATATTTATATTACTGAAGCAATGGTTGTGAAATATATTTCAAACTAAAAGCAATCGCGATACCATATAGTCATACTGCTGAGCTTACGATACAGAAGTCTGAACTCTAATACATTGGTATTGCGAATCGTACACAACCAGTATCCTACATGTCACACAGTACAAATAGGTGACCAGACTGTTATTGATATGTAAGTAATATATATCTAATAGTAGCATTAACAACTTAACATTTAAGAATAACAAAGGTGAAAAAGAAACAATCTGTTTAATTTTATTTGTTGAATACGGTATTTTACTGATTTTTTTTATTTCTTTAAAATGTTTTTCGAAATATTAGCAACACAAAACAAGTTTTCATTTTGAATTATCTTGAATATTTTCAAAGATATAGGACTTCAAACTTTATAATTAGACAAGGACAGGACGCTATCTTAGTGACGTCAGTCAGTTAGTAGCGTCATAGTCACGCCATAGAAGATTTCGTTTTAGAAAGAGACAGCTATAGTCAAAATCAAACAGACTATAATTCTTTTATTATAAAACAGATTCAAATTATTTTTCACATTTGGTATTCTTAATTGCAATATTTTTTAACGTCATCATTAAATATCTACATTTCAACAACAGTAAAATACCCTATTGTGAAAAATTATGTCTAGCTATCGCTTTCTAAAATGAAATTTAATATGGTGGGAGTATGGCGCTATACTCACTTGTGACGTCACAAAGTGAGTAGAACATACGGTAGCTCGCCTCCGCGACTGGCAAAGGTAATCTGTAAGTTTCGTAATGATAAACCGGGCTAACATTTTACGAGTTTTGTCTAGTCACTTGCCAAGTGCAATCCATAATAATATTATAAGTGTGAAAGTGTGTTTGTTTGTTTGTTATTCCGTTTTTCACATCAAAACGGAGCAACGTATCAGCGTGATTTTTGATAGTTTGGGGTATGGAGAGTGACATACGGTACTTTTTATCCCGGAAAACTATCAGACGCCCGCGGGATGACGTCGTCGCGTAGTCTACGCGGTCTGAAGTCGCGGGCGGTATGGTAGTCACGATATACTATTTTACTTTTTCCCTCACACCGTATTTTGAAACCACCATCTTTTAGGAGCTTAGAGCAAATGAAAGACAGTTATTTGTCAGTATTTTTAAGCAACAACAGCCAAGTCTCGTATTGGATATTAATGTATTGGGATTGGATAGTGAAAAAACCACCAAAGCAGAAGGTGGTGAAGTTTTTCCACAGCTTAAAGGTTTAATGACCTCATTAAACCTTTAAGCTGTGGAAAAACTTATTTAAATTCGGGATTTTTCTACTGGCAGTCACTAAGTGCCCCGTGCAGGACAAAAAGTACTATCGGAACTAACGTATTGTAATCCTTCTTTGTCAGATAACTACTTACTTATACAAAAAGTTATTTATCCTTGAAGTATTTATAAATTGTGGTAAAAAGACATTTCTGTGGAAAATTTATCTTAAGAATGACGAAGTGTGACAAATCAAAATAGTATCAAAGTAACTTCTCAGAAGCACGTAAGTTACAAGGACACTTAATTTCCGATAGCTTTTTTATTTACTAATTTAAATGACAATAGTAATTTTGTAACGTCTTTATACGTTACAAAAATACTATTGTCATTACAAACAGAGTTAATATTCGTGAATAAATTTAACGACACCTTTTGGAATGCATTACTTAATCGTTAAAATAAACAGAGTTAAATTGTATGTAATTATGTTTCCCTAAGAATGAGTGATTGTATTAAATAAATAAAATTTTACCTGAATAAAACTATTTAATATTTTTTTGTCATCGACGTTGAAAATAAGAAGTAACGTAAAACGTGCAGAACTATGTTATTGCACTTTACACTGCATAGTTTAACAATACTATTTCCCGTTACGTGATCTATTTTAGTAATCTTTATTCGTCACTTTTTATTAGAATATAAAAATATTAATGTATTTGCATAAGTTATTGAAAGATATCTAAGCATTTCTTATTATTTATTTATACCGGTAATAATATGTGCATTATGTAAGTTATCTATAATAATAAGTCATTGAACAAAACCGTTGCTTTTTATAGAGATACAGATTGGGCTTGGACACGGAACATACAATAGAAGAATTTACGGTTTTACGCAAAAATATTTCTTGCACTGTCGATGCCGGCTAAAAATAACACGAGTAAAGACGTATTACTTACCTATTATAAATATTTTACTCCACCACAAACAAAAATATCGATATGGTGTTCGGAAAAGTTGAAAAATAATAGTTCTTTTTGCAAAAACCGCAAGTCCTGAAATTCTTTGTGGGGTAGTGAATTCAATTATCGCATCAACGTAACCCTTTAAAGAAAGCTTTTCAAGCTTGAATAGATCTGGCGCAGTGGGTAACGTTATTGGCTACTAAGCCAGAAGGTGATTTGCCTTTTATGTTAAGCTTATTTGTATTATTCTTAGGTTCTGCACAGCAACAAATTGATTCGTAGCGTCTTCAATATGATCAGTTTCATCTTCGTATGCCATTTAATGTCCCCACTGAAAGATAGTTAAGGAGACGAAACTAATCAGTTTAGTGGTTTATTAATCAATGGTTAGTTTGTGCTATTTAATGGTTGGTCATGGGATGTGTGACAGAAAATTCATTATTCTCTGTGCTTCAGAAGGCACGTCGTACCCTGAGGTTGTACCATCGATCGTCCCGGTTGTCTTTGCAATCTATAATACCCACCTATTCGCATTGGGCCCGCTTGGTGGTTTACGGTCCATTCTCCTTATCTTTCCACAAGAAAGCCAAGGCCTGTGCCCAGCAGTGGAAACATTAAAATGGCTGCCGATAGCTCACTAACAATATTATACTTTCATACCTCAAATAGTGTTAACGCCACCAAGAACGCAGTAAGTACAAATTGATATTCCTTTCGAACCACGAAGACAAAGCCGCCGAACGTGGCTGCGCGAGCCACGGAGGCTCGTTGGCAATTAGTTCAAAGGATGGTACAGTCGTTTTGGAGACGATGATCTCAGGAAAAACTCAGTACTCTGAAACTATACAAATGGTCATCTCGTGTTCCCGAACAGAAAATAGGTGATATCACCCGTGTAGCACAAGCTCGTCATCTAAGAAACCTACCTACTTCAAAAATATGTTTACAGCCCATTGCAGACTCGGAATAATTTAAGTTTTATATAAGTACACGTATCTCATCCTCAGTTTATTGTTAGTTTTTGGTGAATGATGTTATTGTAAATACCTATCAAATGTTATGCTGTTATTTTTTTGTATTTGTTAGTGCATAAGTTATTTTTCCAGTTTGTTGTTTACTTATTAGTGTTCTATTATTTGTGAGAAGTACATTCCTTCAATAATGTCCTTGGTGGGGGCATGCCATGGCCCGCTATTATTTCCCGGCTGCTTGTAACGAGTGAAACGAGAGAGATAGAAGATGGCTTTGGTGGGGGGACAATAGAGAAGGCTGTGGTGGGGGGCATGTTAACACCACTAAGAACGTATTACAAATTGATACTCCTTCGAACCACGAAGATATAAAACCTTCGTGTTTCGCGTAGTAAGCCACTATGAACAAATGACGATCAACGGTCACTATTTTTCATCAAATGTAAAAAGTGCAAAGTTTAGTTATAGCAATTTCCCCACCACAGAACACGGAAAGATTTTTTTAACATGTTCTGTGTTCCCCACTTTTATTTACGGTTTCAGTAATTTTATAACTAGGTACAAAACGGATACCGATAAGGTATTGTACTAATAGCACAGAATAATATTTGTACTAATAGTGTCAAGGAGATATGTACATTTTATTTGTCCGTCTGTCATTATATAATCGTATAGCCAAGCCAACATTTAGGTTTTAATTGAGCAACTCTTTATCTGCGTTATTTATTTACAAAATGTAGTGGTAGTCTGTCATTCTCTTATTAGCTGATACGCGTGGGGTTATAGGTCGGTTCTGGGGACTAATTTCTGGTTTTAATCGGTTTTTGAAGATAATGCTCAAGTCGACATACTGAGATCGGTGAAGCGTGCGGCTGGGAATGATACCGACGACTATGATAGTTCAATATTGTGTAAACGCGTGATATAGGGACACGCTTCTAGAATACCTAGTTTTCTAGAAACCTAATGCACGTGCGAACGAGCTTGCAACGAAGTAACGCAGAGACTAGCTCTTGCGATTGCGATGCTTAACACGTTCACTGCCCATCACGCGATATAGAGTGAACTGGCGGCTATTATGATATGGCCCATCACTCGATATCACGTGGTATAGTCCATTCGCTTAGATAGTGTCGCCCTTTTATTTGTAAATCACTTACTTAAATTCCTTTTATATAAAAATATCCAAATTTTCATAATTAATTTACTTTGGTACCCAACTTGTGTGTATTAACCTATTAGTTATATCTGCATTAGTAAGGATTTTATAGCAAGAGCCACAATGCCATGCGGGTACCGACACTATCTAACCGAACGGACTATACTTGAAAACATATTTCTATCACCCAGTTGCAGAAAGCTTCATTATAGTTAACGCTTCATTAAATCTATTGCTGTCACTTTTTCGGTGCTAAGAAAATAAGTGACAGCAATAGATTTGATGAAGCATTAACTTTAATGGAGCTTTCTGCAACTGGGTGTATGACTCGTATTTTTCGGGCCGTTGCGTAAAGACATGTGGCCGCCATATCGGTGTCAGAGGAAGGGATTAAGCCTGTGGATTAAGCTTGAGAAGAAGTGGGCGTGGCCAGTACAATCGAAATTACGAATTATGAACTTCGATCAACAATAACACCTAGCTCTATGAATATTGAAAAAAAAATTAAGACGCCCCAATGTAATTATAGCTTATGGGCAGTGAATGTGTTAAGCAGCTTTCGAAGTGGTCAGCTACCTAAGGCACAGATGACCAAAAATTTATCATGTCGAACTCCTCCGTATTCTGAAAGCTATGGTAAATATTTACGTACAATAGTTTTAAACGGTAAAATCCTGTAACATTGTAATGCGTGGAAGTAACCGACTAAACTTAATATCCAAAGTGGGTTAATATTAGGAATACTGTCAGTTTAAAAATAGCGTCGCGTCGATGTTACGCTGTTGGCAACGAGCAAAAAGCAGGTCACTAAAAAAGCGATTGGACTATCAGCTGATATGGTACATACAAAACAAATCAATAGGAATATGATGAGAGAAGCGAAAGCAGATTTATCTAGGTATACTAATATTATAAAGAGAAAAGATTTGATTGTTTGTTTGTTTGTTTGCATCGAATAGGCTCTGAAACTGCTGGACCGATTTAGAAAACACTTTGGCCATTAGAAAGCTACATTTTTCCCAAGTGACATGGGCTATATTTTATTCCGATATTCCTACGGGAACGGGTACCACGCGGGTAAAACCGCGAGGATCCACTAGTAATGTATAATGGTGCTCACACACTAGAGATGTTACATTTAAACTAGAGTAATTTTCGGAAACAATTATTAACATCCGGTGTTAGTTCATTCCTACAGGAATACAAAGGCTCATTTTCGTTGGTTGATAGGGCACGTATGTTAGGTTACGGGAGCTTTCTGAATCGCGTTAATTTTTCATACCATTGGCCGAATTTCATATGCGTAAATATGTAAATAGTGCATAGTGTACTATTATTCGAGTATAAGTAATATTGTCAACTTGTCACTGTATAAAAAAGGTATAGTTAATAAAACTATTAAAAAATAACAAACAAAACAAAAACACAAAATTGTGGAGAGACTGAATATTCGAACTAAGCCGTAGTCTGTAAACAAAAAATAGGGCCTACCCCGTTTCTTTGCATTTTATTCAAAATAACTTTACTTTTTGAATTTTCTTGAATAGGTATTTTTAACCGAGTGCTTTAGACATAAGACTAGGTAGTCATTAGCCTGGGTTTTTTTTTCAATGTTACGATAACCGTAAAAATAATTTGTAAACAAAAGTTTTAATGTGAAACCCCGATTTAACAAACTAACTAAACAAACAAACGGATGGAAAGGCAAAACCGGTTATTATCGGTACTAGTATCGTGAAGAGCGAAGTCTGTCTGTACAACGAAGCTTTATGATAACCCTAACACACGAGCAGTTCAAATATCTGCACTAGATTGCACACGAGACGTGAAGTGATAGTGGCGTGACCGACATTTCGTTGCTTAATCATCATTAGGTACTGTTTTTACACGACTGCCCAAGGAGTATATTGTGTTTAGGGTTAATGTATGTATGGCCAGCCGTCGGGTCGCAGAAGCAGATTGCCACATCGGACCCTCCACAGTGCGGCTCCTACTGACGGGGCGGTGAGAGCAAGTAGTGAGGGGTTTAGTGGGTATTGCCCCTTTCTGACCCCCATCGAGTCTATGTCACTGGATGGGGGGTCAGGAAGCGGATAGGTGAGTCCCACATAACCACCACCCGCACATACCGTACCTACGCGGGCGGGGTATGCGTAAACGCATTCCCCTCACTATGGAAAAAAAGGTTAATGTATATGGATGTGTGTACGTATGTGAGTTTCTTTATTCCACTTAACTTTCAATGCCATAACGGATATTTCTATAATTTTGTTAATAATACCATGCTGAGTTTTTAGGTAATGTGTAGACTTAAAAAGAAACCTTATTTTGTTTGTACGGTAACAGTATATAAAGCTTTACAAATCTATCTCCAACATGGCCGGAACTACGCAACGGAAGTTCGGCACAATTATGATTACGCCTGCAATGCTATTTGAGTTACTGACGACACAACCTAGGCCGAAATTATATCGCGTTGCTGTATTTCCCACGATCTAACATCTGAAGATGCCCTGGGTTGGGGCGAAACACGTGTAGAGTAGTCTAATCTGTAAAATTGAAAGTTTTGTGTTTTTTGCGGAAGAAAGCTACCTACATATTTTTATTTTTTTACAATTATGTCGCGTTATTGCATACATCCGCCTGACTGAATCTTATTCAGTCGTACAACTTCGGTAGCGTATTTTTGGTATAGTGTGTTTTTCGACACTAATAAATTTTAAATTTTGTAAAATTGCAAAGTTTAATTATCATTTGTAAAAGTTGTGTGTGTAGGCACTCATTTAGTTAGGAACGAAAGATCGTGCTGCTACACAACATACTGCATTAATGTATTTCTTGCCATACTAAATGTATGAAACCGACATGTTTTTCGGCGCTCATCAACATAACACATTTAAGGCGATACTCGGAAAAATCATGCTGAAGCGAAATAGCAATGAGAAAACGACGCGCGCGGGAGCGAGACCGATTTTGCAGATTAGGCAAAAAAAAACACACAAAATCACTTCGTATTAAAAAACTATAGCGATTCAAAAAAAAAATGCTTCTATACGATCCTAAATATTATTGGTGTCCACTAATTAAACCAATTTCCAATAGTGTAAGTAACCCCATTTGAGAATAATCTTGAATTTTCGTATGTTTTAGAGGTCTTTTCGAAAATAAAAAGTGTCGAGGCAATATCATAAAATCGTGTTTCTGAAGCTATACGAATCTAGATAAAGGCACAGCGTAAGAACTAACAGTGGGACAACGTCTTTGAAGCCTCGTGCAATGCCGCTTTTCGTCGTTGCCGCAGTGTTGTCACATTTTTTATTTATTTTTACGTTAGTCTGTTCCTAATATTATACATATGCGGAATTATGGATATGTCTTTGTTTGTTACTCAATTACGCTGTAACACCAAAACAGATTTGGATAAAATTTGGTACACAGATAGGTCATAGGTACCCTGGAGTAAAACAGAAGTTCTCATCACTTTTAATGGTTTCCTATGGATGACATTCCTGAAGTCTACGCAGACCATATTCGTAATTAGCACCCCAGAAAACCATGAAATCGATACCCATATTATTATATTTAAAATGTCGAATCCGCCATCTTGGATCTTAAAATAGATGTTATATTCGTAATTGGCACCCCCGAAAACCATAAATCCAACACCCATATTGACTTTATTTAAAATGTCAAATCCGCCATCTTGGATATCGAAATAGATTTACGATTTCAATAATTACTCGATGTTGTAATTTTTAGGAAAAAACTTCGTAAACGAAATAGTTATACTAAATAAATTTAGTAACTGGATTTATATTTAAAACCCAAAGTGTAAAAGTATGTAAAAAAACGTTTACTTGCATAATTATTATTATATTCAAAATAAAAATCATCATAAAAATATTTGATGCATATTGATGTTATGTAAAATGTGATAATAAAATGCGTCACTCCTGACTGGTGTGTCCCCAGCGGGTGTATGGCAGCTGGGGACGCTACCGCCCCTCTCTCGCCCCGCGAACCCCGCACGATTGCTCTGTCTAGACGTGTCCGTTGGCCGACTGTAGGGAAGGGAAATATATAGACTGTGATAAAGGTATGAAGAAATATATATCTTATTACCAGATTTGTAAACACCTCTAACCGTCCTAGAGGTAGTTTTATATCAAAAAGTCCATACTTTTCCGTGTAGCGCCTTAATCTAAGTAGTTTTTTTCCACCTTAATGTAGCATTGAGCCAGTACTTGAGACAATCCACTAAGCCAGTCCCATATTGGCATAGTGTAAAAAATAGTGGCTTGTCCTATCCAGTGATCAATAGTAATATACAACGTGTTAATGAACAAGCGCAAAACCTCTTAAGTGGTGATTGTGCTCATGAATATAAACAACTTTTACCATGGGGCCAACTCTTCAACTCAACAAAAAAAAACAGCTGTTCCATACATTGTGGTCGAGTAGGTACCTATTGACAATTGTAGTAGAAATTGTTGTAGGAACATACAATTGTCAGTACCTACTCGACCACAATGTATGGAAGGCAAGACAAAAAAAGCGAGGTCAACATAAAAAGCTTGGTTTACTGTAGGCACAGACAATGATACTGCAACTTAAATAAGTCAATAAAACAATTTGTAAATTAAATTATTTCAATTGTTTGTCTTTTTAAAACACTAATGAGCAATCATGTTTGTAGTTTCTAATGGAAGGTTTAAATTTATTGAGCTAAGATAAGCTATTTTGTCATACAACTGAGATATAAACTTGCACTTGAATGGAACGTGTTAATATTTAAATATTAGCTCTAAGAAATGGCGTCATTAGTTTTCCAAAATAAATAAGTAACCTTAGTAGGTATCTAATGCTGACCAAATTTTATTAACATTAACAGGTCTAAAGACACTTGTTTATGATTTATTAGATCAACAATAGGTGTTATTGTTGATCGAAGAGTGCCACAATCTTTTCTGTTCAGCCCCCTGTTTCACGAACCGTCGTCGGAAACGCTCCTGACAGCGGCATGTATGCTCTGTCTCTGCCACTCACTAAAGAATAGACAAGAACAAAACACAGAATTCGAATTCGATTCCGTTTCCGACGGTTCGTGAATCAGGGGGCAGGTGGCCAAAATGTGAAACTGACGTGTTTTTTTTTAATGTCAGTGTGCTGTCAAGTTGTTTTTAGCGCTGCTGGCGGCTGAAGGTTTTAGAAGTCAGGGCCGGTTATAACGCTACATACAACAAAAAAAAGCGCCGCTGTCACCAGAATAGAAAAGATTGTCGCTCTATAAATAGAATTTACAAGAATGTTTAAGTAGCTCTAACACGAAAAACTGTTGCTATGCGAACCGTTATCGTGATCGTGTAATTTTGTATGAAAACCACGGGGGGGGCACAGCCATCTCTATCGTCTTCTACAAGCCATGCGCATAAAGTTGGCAACGTAGTTTTAAGTGAACCGATTTGACACCGTTTGCACCGTTTGACAGGTAAACAGCGAGTAAACCTCGAGTACTGAATCCTATGGAGATGGCATATCTTCTATACATCTATACAAATAAATAAAATTGGAGTGTCTGTTTGTAACATTAAATAACCGCTTTTTACTACGTGCATATGATTAAATATACGGTACATATACCAAAATGACATGTTTTACAATTTTTGTCTGTCTGTCTGTTTGTTCCGGTTAATCTCTGAAACGGCTGGACTGATTTTGACGGACCGATTAATACGACAATTAGAAGTAGTTTAAAATTGAATTCCAAGATTTTCTTACATTGTGACTTAGTTAATTACACCTCACTTTTTCGTAGGTATGCCACCTCCATAGGATTTAGTACTCAGAGGAGTAAACCGGTTCACAGCAATGTTGCCGTTCCGTATCATAGCATGGCTTATGGCTTGTAGAAGACGATAGAGACGGCTGTGACGGGGGTAATAATCGCATTCAGTTTGAAAGATATATCAGCGCCTCTTTCCGTTATCTATGGAACTGAAATTCAATACATATTTGACAGCAGCACTTCGACAGCTTTTGAAGAACGGTAGAGTCACATCGTCCCTTCCTTCTCTATCGTCTTCGATAGAGACGGCTGTGGTAGAGTTTACTATTCGATTACTATAACGATAGTTTTGCATGCTAGGGGCACCTGTTGACTAAGTATAAAGTAATCGCATCAACTTATTAAAATATAAATAGCTATTTTTATTGTGCTTAAAATAAAACTTTACTGTAATAAAAGTCAATGATTCATGAATCATTATTGTAGAGTCGTGATAATAGTGACCCCACTTGTGTTAATAAATTACTAAATGTATCTAGTCAATGACTCCACTTATAGTTGTCTCTGTGAAAATTACGTCTGATATAAAATTAATGGTTCATAAATAAAAAAGTTCCGCTGATTAATCAATTATTTAGCTTTATGGAATTTTACTTGCGATACACATTTAAAACAAATAAGCAATTTCTGATTCCACTGTAAATTAGTGTTCTGGGTGCCTACCATCAACTTTAAGACAGCGATTCAAAAATAGCGCGATGCAGAATAGGTTCCTAAAATGAATTGCTTTCTTTCGTACTATGACCTTCTTAAAACTGGATCGCAAATGAATTGCTAAATGTGAATGACCGAACGATTTGTGCCCTTTTTTTTCTACCCGTCTCTTTCACTCGATTCTGTCATGCCCGGAGAGTGAAAGGGACGGGTATAACCTGCAGATATCATGTTAGCTTGGCCGAGTTATAAGTCAAATAAGAGTTGATGACAGCTCAGCGGCTGTGAAATGTCATTGAATGATCACTGAATCGCTGTCATTTATATTAAGCTGTCGTGGTACGAATAAGCGAAGCAGTTCAGTTTAGGTCCTAAACAAAACCGCAATAAGAGTTGATGGTAGGCACCCTGTTTTAGCTGACAAACATCTTGGCGCAGGGTTAGGATACCTGCCTTCTGCGCCATAGGTCTTGGGTTCGATTCCCGAACAAGACAGTTATTTGTGTGCATGAATATGTATATTTGTCTTGATCTGGATGTTTTCTGTGTATATCAAATATGTATTGAGAAAAGAGTAAGTATATATTTATCCTTTATCTAATTTCCATAACACAGATTCTTAATGAAAACAAGTTATGAGCTAGTTAATTGGAGTGATTGTAAGAACTTTATTTATTATTTTAATATTATTAAAATTATCATATGTGTGGAATATTTAGTTCGCCTAGATATACCTACGTCGTACCTACGCTACTGGATGATCGATGTATTGTCATTGTTGTTGAACCTAAATTGATGTCCCAAATGTCAGTAGTCGCTGTTCGGTCACAGACTATTATGTGTACGTCAGAAATGGTACAATCAAACTCCCGCTAGATTTTTGCAAGTTATGTGAAAAGCCTGCCGATTTAACGTTTAGTTATTTCTTTCATCATCATCATCATGTTAGCCGAACGACGCCCACTGCTGGGCATAGGCCTCCTCTAAGGATCTCCACAACGATCGGTCCTGCGCTGCCCACATCCAGCGGCTTCCCGCGACCTTGATCAGATCGTCGGTCCACCTTGTAGGGGGCCTGCCCACGGAACATCGTCCGACACGCGGTCGCCATTCGAGAACCTTTCCGCCCCAACGGCCATCGGTTCTCCGCGCTATGTGTCCCGCCCACTGCCACTTCAATGATGAAATCCTTCGAGTTATTTCATTGGAGGTTTAATTTTGAACAAAACGGTTCATTTTCTATGGGTTTGACAGCTATCGAACTGGCATCTTCTCATATCTTCTCATAATATATGAAATTGTCATGCTCATAATCATTTTTGTGACAAGCTTTTTTGCCGTCTGTGCTTTAATATTGTATTGTCATCTGAACCAAACCTGTATACATTTCAGCTCCAACGGACACTGGGAAGTGGGTCAAATTAAGCTTGCAAGATTTGTCCCCTACTAACTAACCAACATAATATTATCAAACTAACTAACATGGTAAGTTAATAAAAAGCTTGTAAAAATGTATTGCATTTTATGTCGGATCTTCTTTTATTACGATGTGTTTCGTTCAAGGACAATGCAAACCTAGGGGAAAGAATTTTTTGATGTTCAAATAAGTACACTTTTAAAAAAGCCATTAATTAACTACTTTCATGGTTCTATGTATTACTATATGTACTATTTAATGTTAAATGTTCTTAATAATAAAAAAATTATGTACGATAAATTCAAAACACGAAACACGAAGGTTTCTTTCTGAATATCGCTTAAGCACTATCCAGGGACCAAACACCTCATACATTATACGTCTTTAGTGTTCTCCCAAGACAAGAAGTGACATAATTTTACACTTTGATATATTGCATGTGCATGGTATCCCGAAAAGATGAATTTAAAGATAAAAAAAACTTTTATACACCTCTAAGTTTTAATTACTACAAAGATTTTAGAGGATAATAGTGTCTATCAATACGAACAATTTTTACTATGAAGACAACCACGGAATCGCGAAATAATAATTAGCTGTTCCCAATAGTACAACATCGACTCAACTAAAATGTATGGAACAGCAGATTTTTTTTTCACGATTCCGTATTGATGGATGGTATAGTGTTGGTAAGCTCTTATCTTTACATCGTCAAACACTACCATTATCTATATATATAAAATTCAAAGTCCTGACTGACTGACTGACTGAGATATCAACGCACAGCCCAAACCGCTGAACCTAAGACTTCAAATTTTGCACATAGATACATTATACAGTGTAGGCATCCATTAACAAAGGATTTTTGGAAATTCCACCCCTATGGGGGTGAAATAGAGGATGAATGATTGTATGCAAGTCCGTCAGTTTTGAAGTTAGGATCTTCAAACATTGTATTTGGGCTGGCAATTGAAAATTTATATTTACCTGTGTCAGCGATTTGATTTGACAATTCCACCCCCGAAGGGGTGAAAAGGGGGATGAAATGTTGTATCTGGAAAGTCCTTCATTTAATTTATTATTTAGGCTTATGGTCGGAAAGTAAAACAAATAAGCAAAAACATGTTTCGTATTTTTCGAAAATCAACACCTTAAAGGTTAAATGGGTTAAATAAACCTAAAAATCGTTATGGATGTCGTTATTGAGGTTTTATGGGATGACGATTGCAAAAATGGCATTTATATTTCAACTTGAAACTTTGTAGGCTTACTTCTTAAAATAAATAGGCAACCCATTTCGTAGTTTTTCGAAAATCAAACCCAGGGGGTAAATAGGGTATAGAAACCAAAATCATCTTTGGTACCCTAAAAGTTCTTGGTACCTAAGCTACTCAGAATTTACTTTTTGATTGTGAAACAGACACTTATTATTTACTAGCTTCCGTCCGCGACTTCGTCCGCGTGGACATTCGAGAAAATGGATGATGAATGGTGAGAGCCGATTTTACGTGATTAGGCGGGTCCTCCCTCACCAAGTGAGCAGCCTCATGCGAGGCCCGCCGCACGTGGCAAACGTTCTGCCTTGTTCTGTCGTGGCAAACGGCTGATCGGATTTTTATGACATTAAAACATAGAATACTTTTTATCCTGGCTATTGGTCCCCTAAATATTTTCTCGAATGTCCACGCGGACGAAGTCGCGGGCGGAAGCTAGTCACCATATAGAATAAGGTTTATGCAAACGCCTTGAGGAATTAGCAAGCAATGCAACTTATAATCATGACTTAAGTTTGCAAAATAGCCAAAATACAAACCGAGGAAGCTCTACCTATACGCTCGGAGATTTGATGTAACGTACTGACATCCGTCAGTAGCAACCTTGTAATGGCGGAAATCGAAATTTAAAATGTATAATTACACTGTAACATAATTTTTAGAGTGGTTAGCTGAGGCACACATGTGTCCCTAATCCGAGTTTCGGCGATATGTTTAGGACGTATGTGTGCCATAGAAAAATTATGTTATAGAAAAATCACCAGTTCGTAGTAGCTTTTGGTGGGATTTGAACCCGCGCCCCTGGGATCCAGCCCGATGCTCCGGAGTCGCAGAGACTCGGGTTCGGATCCCGCCTGAGCTACATGCGGGGGGCTGTGGTTGTTTCGATTTTTTTCTCCTATACTTACAGAATGGCATTGTGAATGCGTAAAACAATTTAAAATCTTATTATACTTACAGTAAATTCGTCTAATAATATATGCGTTGGAAGTGTAATTTGTTTTTTTGTTTGATTATTATTCATGTGCAAACGGCTTAACAGATTTGATGAACAGTACAGGATAGACTTTTAATTGACCCTAGGAAACGCGAATCAAAACATTGGAAACAACTAGCACACATAAGGATGTTGTTATTCAATTAAGGCACACACAAATCAAAAATGTTGATATTTATCACATTACACATCAATGCAAAGGCATTTAATAAAATAACCGCAAACATACACTCCTACTGAAAAATAGCCCTACAGGTATACCTTCATACATGCCACTACACATTGACGACTCGAATAAGTTCCATAATACTACAAAAACCCATATTATCCTTAAGCTCTTGTAAATAGGTACGCGATTTCATTGAACACATAATCCACTTTCCCATACAAGCCGTGAATGAATAGGAACGAAGATATGAGCTTAAAGGCGTGTCCCGAAATATAGCGGTCGTTTTTTTAACTACTTATTACAAAGAAAGTGTCAAAACTTTCCTCTTTATAATATTAAGGTATAGATAAGTATAGGGTGTATGTTACGCACAGTATTTTGGACTAGACTAGGTAGACTTTCACTACTTTGAGGCAGTTTTATTTATAAGTAATTACTTACCTAGTGTCCTAAGAACTTTGATAACATACACCTATTATGGTAGAGAAAATACTTCCCTATCATAATTTTGATAAACTCAATCGTATTCTTACTATGGGTCCTTTTTACCACGATTACAGTAGAGCAAACCTTCGAACAAATCAAACAAATAAATCGTTATATTTTGCAGGAAAATTTGTCTATTTTTCTCTCGCTGACATCCTTTCCGGTTGACTGTTAGAGAATGCTCACTAGCATTAAGTCCGCCATTTGTAAGTTTTGCAATAAAGGTTAAAAAATAAATAAATGAAAAGTGGTACTACAGGTAAAGATGTTAATCAATCATAACAGTATTGAATCACACTATTCGCCAGACTGGCATGAGTTATGCATGAGTTACAGAATATACAGTTCACTTAAAAACTTACTGCAACATGGTTACAAAACAAAAATATGCAAAACAATAGGGGAAAGGATTGTTATTAATATTTAAATATTTAATAGTGACATTCAAAAAGTATGTTAAAAAACTAATTCATCAGAAGTCATAATTTAGACAATCCCAAATTCCCAATGAATTAAACTCTAGTCAATAATTATACCTCTACTATCAATCGCTGTTACTATGAACACGCAGCAAGATTATTGCACGTGCTGCTTTCATTATACCAAGAGGGAGCAAAATAAACTAAAATATACCTAGATGGAATATGTTGGCTATTGGAATTTCTGACAATTTTGAAACAGTTAAGATAAAAAATAAGTTTTGTTGACGAGTGACGTCGCAACTTCAGTCACCATTACCAATAAGTGCATAATTACAAAGGTCTCGTTTTAGTAATAACAAGTAAAAATAATTATAGTTGGTTTTTGAAATAAATAAAAATATAAATTTCTTACAATTATGTACACCAAATTATCAAGCCCATAGTAATTTTCATTACGAAACTGTGGAACTTGATAACGGATAAATACATTATACCATAAACACTTATTTTTGTAAATACATACATTTTATTTCACGTTGATCTGAAATATGATTGTTTACAGTGTAGTATTTCTATTCGGTATTCGTTGGTATCGCGACTTTTAGAGTTAAAAAAAAAGTCGATCTTTAGGCGGCCCTAAACGTCAATGTCACTTTTTTTTTCGCGCGTTCACCGGCATCGTGTGAAATTAACAATTGTACGTGGAAAAATTGTTAATTACGCTGAAACACGGCACAAAAATGCCCTCTGAGAAGAAAATAAGGAAGAAACTCGATAAATATATAAAACGTCTACAGCAACTGCAACGGGACCGCAGTCAGTCTCGATCAAAATCGAGAAGCCCAATAGCTTCAACGATAGCTTCACCGATAGAAGGTAAGTTTATAGTTGATTTTTAATACTCCGCATTACAAGTAGGTATTACAAGAAACCTCACAGAAGTGCCCCGCGCTGGTACGAGATACCATGTCGGCGCGAAAATCAAACTTGGTACGCGATACCACAGCTTTGGTTTATTACTAGATTTGTACCATCTAGTGCAATGTACGAGATACATTAATTGATACTGATTACTTTTACCTAACACGAGATGTTACGAACGAAAGTAAGTCAAATGAACCCATCATCCTGACTAAGTTACTTTGTGTTCACAGATGTAACTAGTGTCCAACCGGAAGCCGAAATGGAATACACTATCGACAACGAGAATACTGAGTGCGTACTGGCGCTTGAAGAGGCCCTCGGCGTCGAATACGATCAGAACAACCAACCTGGAGAAAACCTGCAGCCGCAGATCACATCCAGGTTCAACCACATATTATTGAACGGTCTGCCTAAAGACGAAAAAGATGAAATCTTTAAAAAATATAAAATCCCCGAGAACTGTACCCTCCTCGAAGCTCCGCTGCTCAACGAAGAGGTAAAATCAATCCTTACTGAGAATGCTAAAAACAGAGACAAGGCCTTAGAATTTGTCCAGCATCAGCTAGGTATAGCCACGGCAGCGATCGGTCAAGTTATGGCCCAAATAATAAAGAATGAGATGGAAGGCCAGACCATTAGTAACATACAGTTAATAAAAGGGTTAACAGATGCCTCGAAACTCTTGAATGATATACATCATAATAATACTAAAACCAGGAGAATGCTCATCTCACCGTTACTAGACAAGACGTTCAATACTTTAATTGAGAAAACTAAAAGAGATGAACACCTTTACGGTGTGGACCTTGCTTCAAAAATTAAGACTAGCCAGGAACTCAAGAAGTCCTCACTGCAAATTAAAAAAGCTGTACCCAAGCCTACCACACCAAAAACCAACCCCAAAATGAAGATGGCAGGAAACAAGTTCGGTCCACCTCAAGCCTCTCAAACAAGAGTGGCGGCACCACGAGGTGGACCCAAGAGCCGAGCTCCGCAGCCGCCACAGTCGCACCGCCCAGCCCCCCGGCATCCGCGCCCCGAGAGGGCTGCCCCGCGCGGCTCGCACTACAGGCGCTAGACCAGGTACATGCTGGAAATATTAAAAATTACTTACCTTGTTGGAACCATTTAACCAGAGACCCACTTTTACTACAGTGGGTTAAAGGTTATAAAATTCCTTTCTTAGAAATACCTATCCAAAACATTAAACCTAAAAATAATATGTCACAGTCAGATGACCACAACATGCAACAATCTATCTCTAACATGCTTAAACTAGGTGCTGTACAGATATGCTAACCCAGCAGAGACCAGTTTATTTCCAAGATATTTTTAAGACCTAAACCAAATGGAAAATTCAGATTTATACTAAATTTAAAACCTCTCAACAAATATATTAAGACAGAACATTTCAAAATGGAGGACATCCGAACAGCTATTAAACTCATTGATAAAGACTTTTACATGTGCTCCATAGACCTAAAAGAATCTTATTTTTTGATACCTATTGCATTAGAACATAGAAAATATCTTCGGTTTGAATTTAAGGGTGTCCTCTATCAATTTACAGCCTTACCCTATGGACTCTGTACAGCACCCAGTGCTTTTACAAAGTTAATGAAACCAGTGGTCAGTGCCCTTAGGAAACAAGGTTTCCTATCAACCATATACCTAGATGACTACCTGTGCATAGGGCATACTTATGAAGAATGCATAGCTAATAGAGATGCAACTATTCATACTTTTGAATGTTTAGGCCTCATTATAAATAATGAAAAAAGCTCTCTAATACCTAGCAGATCCTCCAAATTCCTTGGTTTTATTATAAACTCACAAAGTATGACTCTTGAATTGCCACAAGAGAAGCGAGACTCAATCAAAAAATACATAGATAAAAGTAGTCGGGTAATTATAAACTTACAACATTGCCAAATAAGGGAATTTGCAAAACTACTAGGTATGTTAGTAGCTGCTACCCCGGCAGTACCTTATGGTTTTTTACATACCAAAGTTATGGAGAGGGAAAAATACTTAGCTCTGTCATATCATGAGGACAATTATGATGCAATAATGACACTGCATGATAATATCAAACCAGACCTAGACTGGTGGCGCCACAAAATAGATTTAACTTCCAAAAATATAAATTTCAGGCACTTTAAATTGGAAATATTCTCGGATGCATCATTGACTGGGTGGGGAGTACACTGCAACGGTGAGAGTGTTGGTGGACTATGGTCACAAACAGAAAAACAATTACATATTAACCAGTTAGAACTACTGCCTGCCCTATTTGGATTAAAGTGCTTCACTAGGTCGCTTAACCACTGTGATATATTACTCCGAATTGACAACACAACGGCTATTGCATGTATCAACAAAATGGGGAGCGTGCAATTCCCTCACTTGAACACTGTAACTAGGGAAATCTGGACTTGGTGTGAAAATCAACATATACACATTTATGCTTCCTATATTAAATCTAAGGATAATGTGTATGCCGACAAAGAGTCACGCAACACAAACACAGATACAGAGTGGGAACTGAACAGTCAGGCCTTTGACTCAATTAAACAACAATTTGGATCACCACAGATAGACTTATTTGCATCTAGGATTAATAACAAATGTGAGTTATATGTCTCATGGAAGCGAGATCCCAATGCATTCAATATAGATGCTCTAACAATAAATTGGGAACCTTTTTTCTTTTATGCATTCCCACCATTTTCACTCTTAACTAAGTGTCTAAACAAAATAAAAGGTGACCAAGCCAAAGGCATCCTGGTATTCCCACTCTGGGAATCACAGCCCTGGTACCCTATAGCACTAAGCTTAATGGTAACCAAACCCATTATATTTGAGCCTGATACAAATTTATTAATATCACCTTTTAGGATACAACACCCCTTGAGCAGTCACCTTACCCTGGCAGCGAGCATCTTCTGCGGGAAGCATTCAAACGCCGAGGTCTGCCAGAAAGCTCACTAAGCATCATGTTAGCCTCCATCTCCAAAGGTACATTGAAACAATATAGCACAACTTACAAAAGCTGGTGGCAATTCTGTAACCTTCAAAATCAAGATCCTTTTTTTTTTAAGCTCTATACCTCTCATAATAAAATTTTTGACAGAAAAATTCCAAAATGGAGCTGGATATAATACTATCAATTGTCATAAATCTGCACTGTCGCTCCTTATAGGAGACAGAGTCGGAGCAGATGATAGAATCAAGCGTTTCTTAAGAGGTACATTTCGATTAAAACCAGCATTGTCACGCTACACTAATACTTGGAACCCAAGTATTGTTCTCAATTACCTTAAAAATTTACCACCAAACTCAGCGTTAGATCTTGAAATGCTTACCAAGAAGTTGGTCACTTTACTAGCCCTAGCGACTGCTCAACGGGTTCAAACCCTTTCACTGATTAAACTTAGCAACATATCTGTTTCTGATACAAAAATTACTGTAGCTATTGATGATCTAATGAAAACGACAGTTTCGTCAAAACAGGCTACTGTTATTGACCTCCCATTTTATACTCAAGAACCTATAATATGCCCAGCCAGTACACTCCAAGATTACATCCATGATACCAGAGATATTAGAAATCAGGAATCATATCTACTTATTACTTATAAAAGGCCATATCATAGGGCCTCCAGGCAAACTATAAGCAGGTGGGTTAAAAGCATTCTTAGTGACAGCGGTATCAATACTAACCACTTTACTGCTCATAGCACCCGTCACTCTGCAACCTCATCAGCCTCTAAAGCTGGTGTATCTATGGATGTAATTAGGAAAACTGCTGGCTGGTCAGAAAACTCGAACACATTCGCGAAGTTTTATAAATTACCTATACTAGGAAATAACAGTAGCAATACTTTTGTACATTCAATATTTAATTCCGATTGATTTATAATCGTATTATTAATATGAATGTTACTTAGACTAGACTATAACATGTGTTGATTATTGGTATATTATGTATAACATGTGTTGATTAATGGTATAAGTATGTATAACATGTTTATTAGCCAGTATTATATTTAACATAATTTTAAAGACTAAGTCTTGATCTCAAACATGGAACAATTTGATAGAATGTGATACAAATCTTAATTCTAAGAATTAATACCATTTAGTAGTTAAGTAAGTACTTTACATTAACTAGTCTCTCTAATTACCATAACTAGTGCTTAGAGACAACTAATTTGTTATGCTTTTGAATATTTAATAAAGATTTCCTTTAAAAAAATTGTTGTTATCTGTAAGTTACTTTCAACCTACTCAACACCATACACAATATAATAATACCATTTACCCACTATGCTGTTGCTCTGAACAACTACACTGTAAACAATTATATTTCAGATCAACGTGAAATAAAATTGTAAATTGGACTAACTTACCTAAGTGAAGTCCAATTGTAATTTTGTGAACGTTGATCTGAAATATAATTACCCACCCAACCCATCATCATCAACTGCTAGTCGCGTTGACCCGAAGCATAGCGGGATATAGCGGGTGATAAGCTCTAAAACAGTGACATTGACGTTTAGGGCCGCCTAAAGATCGACTTTTTTTTTTTAACTCTAAAAGTCGCGATGCCAACGAATACCGAATAGAAATACTACACTGTGAACAATTATATTTCAGATCAACGTTCACAAAATTACAATTGGACTTCACTTAGGTAAGTTAGTCCAATTTACAATTATATACCTACATAGAAAACACCCAGACCAAGACAAATATTAGACATGTTCATGCACACAAATATTTGTCTTGTTCCGGAATCAAAATCGGTCGTCAAAACAAAGAAATGTAAATTAAAAAAATATTCACAATATTCACTCGTACTTTTTAATTAACCACTAATTTCATGCTTCAAGATAAACTTTTAAAAGCAAAATACTTAAGCGTTCAGCAGTTATTCGAAAGTTGTAAGCATTTGTGGTATCCGCCATTATGCTAAAGTGCATAATAATGGTAGTAGTAAGCGCATCTTGCTTGCAACTTGCATCTATTATGTTATGCCCGGTCGTGATGAATTATGTTGCTCTTTATAAATCATGCCACGTAATGCTGTGGAAGTGAGCGTAATAACAGCTGCCTGAAACCGTGTAATATCAATAAAGTAATGTATCGAAATAGCTAGGTAATATAAGCAAATGTGACTTTTAAGAAGTTTTTTACCCGACTACGACAGAAGGAGGGTTATGTTTTTTATTAAAGTAATGTTTTTTTTTTCACGAAGAACTTTTAGATTGCCAGTTGAACATTAACTGGATACTTGAAATAGTCTCTAAGTAATATCATTGTTGTAAGCTGAATAAATGTTTATATCAATGATCTAGCACGTCAGAAATAGCAACAGATGTATTTAATTAAAAATAATTATTATTTCATGTAAATAAAAATAATAATTTAACTCAAAATATTTAATATTATTATAATCTATTTCATTAATGCACTTGGTGCGGTTCGGGTGGTGCGGTAACTGGAATAAGTACGTCGGAAAAATTGTCAGTTTCTATAAAGTAGGTACGACAGTTGAACGATTTCCTATACATAACTACCTACCTTTATTATTTTATAATTTTCTAGATTAAAAAGTTTCTTATGTCACTCTCCAGCTCCCAAACTATCCTCAAACCAAAAATCTCGCCTATCCGTTTCTCCGTTTTGAAGTAAAAGACGGACCCACAAACAAACAAACTTTCATAATATAATATTAGTATGGATGTAATCATTTCGCTAACTCGTTGCTTTCTAAAATTATTCACCAACCAATAATTAAGGTTAATTTGTGACTGTTGTCAAAGTTATAATCATATTTCTCAAAGGTCGGGAATTTCTCGGGGTCAAGGGTCAAAACAACCAGATACTCAAATAAAACCCGAAATTGGATAGTGTCATAGAAAACAACTTGAAATTGATTTATATTGTGTAGACTATCTAAATTAAATCAGTGCGGTTTTCAGTAATTGACATAATTTAATCAATAACTAAGTAGCTGTAGGTCTGTACTCGGCATGCGTTGCAATGCCACGTAAAATTTAAAGAATTATAAAGAAACTTACGAGATATACCTACATATAGATTCCTTGTATCAGGATTCCTGATCACAGGCACACAGGCTTCCACCTGAACACACTACTAAAGTTTTATCACAATCAGATCAATGGTTCAGCATAGAAGAATAACAATATTATAAACATAATATTAACGCACTAATTTGATACAATTAGCGCGCTAAGACGCGAATGCCGTTATTAACGCCGTTAGGCATTACGCAGGTGAAACCCCAGCATTACAGAAAAATCTAGAGCAAACACACTACTTAACGCCCAATTTCTCGTACGCAAATCATCTTTGGGAGCGTCTCAAACATCATGGCATCTCTTTCATACGTTTGATTTAAAGTGACAGGGCGATGTGTGAGACGCTCCCAAAGATAAGTAGCGTACGAGTATTCGGGCATAAGTGTTTTCCTTCTTTTCTGTTTTTTTTTTAGAATTAGAATTTAAGAGAATCTTAGGTAGGTACAAGATGCATCTATTAGATGAAAGAAAGAAGTGTACAAGGATCGTAGCAGGTGGCGATCCATAGTCTCTGCCTACCCCCGTGGGAAATAGGCGTGAGTAGGTATATGTATGTATGCATCTATCAGATTCACCAGTACCTCGTAAGCCTCGTACTCGTTACATCCGAGAACGCCTATTCGATAAGCCATAATAAGCACGTCCCCGTAAGCCGGCCGTCACACCTGTGTCACTGACGAGTGACACATTTCTCTGGCTCCTCTCTAGACGTGAGATTGGCGACGAGATTTCTCGTGTACAAGATTTGAAAATATTTCTGGATAGGTAAAGAGCCAATTAAAAATACAATAACATGAAAATAATTTGAACACATATATGTTAACTCATCAGTAATCGTATCCAAGTGGTTTTATTTAAAAATCTGTTAGTCTTTAATAAACTTAATTTTCTAATAAACTTAATCGCACCAGCAATGTATACCTCACATCAGCAGCACCATGACATGACAGCATCGTTAGCTGAAAGCCTTCGACCATGGTATCTTTTTCATGTAATTCCTCTGGTTTCACCGTTAAGTAAAATCAAATTAGCACATAATTCGTTTGCATCGTATCTAAGTTATGTATATACTATTATATATTGCAAATTTTTAATTGTTGATAGTATTTTATTTTTGTTTTGCTAACTTGACATTGTCAATGTACCATAAAGTTACAAACGTGTTTTTTTGTTTTTCATTAGACGTCAAACTATATAGAATGCTTGTTTCCTTTTTTTGATCGTGTTTACTCGCTGTATACTTAGTCAGCGTTAATTCGAGATGGGTCGATATTTTCTAAATACTTCATTTTCCATTTTTCAGTAATAAAAATTGCATTGTGAATACAAAAAACTAAAAATTAAAATAACGAGTGAAAAGGAATTAAAAATAATGGCTACCATAAGTAATATGAATAGCACATAAATTGGACGTAAGCTTTGATCAAAATAAGGATCGTGAAAAATTATACGTGGTACGCGGTATATCTTGGTAACATTGACACATAAGAACATCCTTAAATTAATTCAATTTCCTTAAAACACCTACGATTCATTATAACGTTGTTATTCACTTACTGAATTCACGCATCCTGAAACAGTACCAAGCTTTAACTGTCACATGAAATCATGACAGACTGTTTTATTACAGCAGAAAAATCGTAGACAATTCAAGCTTACCGACCACTTTAAATCCACAAGGCATAAAAAGGCTGATTTCAGAGAAAAGGATAAGACCTAGTCACAAACGATGTTACAAAGGTTCAACCTCGTTTTGCAAAAAAAAGAATCATTCGTAAATAAACCTCTTTGGAGAGGATGATTCAATTCTGTAATCAGTTGATTTGAGTCCCGACATCCGGTTAAGCTCAATAGGATTTTAAGTCTATCTCCTTTCATTTAAAAATTTAAAAAGTACAAAGTGATAAAAGATTCATAGCTATTCACGGACACTAATTATTAAAATATAAAAAGACATTTAAAGAATAAAATTAATGAATGAACAAACGGGTGAATGCTCTAACCACTGAACTACGGAGTCGTTAGAGCATTTCTTTGGTTTAAAATGCCAGTAGATAACGCCTCACGAACTAAAACAAACTCATACATGGCACCGACTGACTTCTTTTTTAAACGGAGAAAAAGGTTACGAACGTTTCGATCTTACGTGGTAAATGACAGAAAGTGATAAGATATAAGAGCGCACCTTTGACGTGCACTCTTATTCACTCGGCCGTTTTTGACACTCCAACCGGATCATATAATCATCATCATAATCATAATCATAATGATAAAATCTTTATTTGTCAGAATATGGTAAAAATAGATGTTTCTTCCATTAAAGTTGCTTCATATTCTACTGATATTTCAGTGTACAAATTTTTGACAATTATAAAAGTGAAACCTACGTGATATTCATTAATAATTGTTAGTTTAACATGTCACTTATTAAATTAATTTAAAACGAGTTATACTGAGACAATTCAAATTATAAAATGTAAAAAAAAGTAAGTATGTAATAAAATTTGTCAAATTAAATTTCAATCTAAATTAAGTAATGTCAATAAAAATTAAGTAGGTAATTTCAATAGAGATTAGTATAGTAGTTAGGATGTCTAGCTAGTGTCATTATTGATCGCAGCGGCTGCATTATGATTATGATACTTACTTAGACAATGGAAGTTTCACCAGCAGAAATCAGGCGACCGGTCAGCTCCCCACACTTACGTAAATTATAATTAACTAGCGGATCCTCGCGGTTTCACCCGCGTGGTACCCGTTCCCGTGGGAATATTGGGATAAAATATAGCCTATGTCACTCGGGAAGAATGTAGCTTTCTAATGGTGAAAGAATTTTCTAAATCGGTCCAGTAGTTTCGGAGCCTATTCGATGCAAACAAACAAACAAACAATCAAATCTTTCCTCTTTATAATATTAGTATACTTAAATTAATTTATGATTTGAAATTAGATCATTATTTCTTGTACTTGTGATGGTATTTGGATTAAGACAGTATGTTGCCATTAAAAAAATTAACCTAAATACTTACCCCGCTAAAAATAAATGCGAATTGCAATTTTGCATGAAAAAATGTAACTGGCATTATTTTTTTATTGGGTAGATATTTTGTTTTTTTTTAAAGAAAACTAGATAAATACTGTCTCCAAATACCACCACAAGTACAGTAAATGATGCTCAAATTTTAAATAATTTTGGTATTTCGTTTGTATAAGAGACTGACGTTACACGGGCCTCTTAAATAAACAGTTCGCGGACTGCTCTTATATGTTCAGTTTATGGCTGCAGTTAAAATGTTACTCAACATGTTACCTTTTTAACTATACCTTTAAATTATATGTGAACAAAGTGCCCCAACGAGTGACATGGGACGTACCATTCGTTTGCAGAAATGAGACACAGTGTTTACTAAGCAGTAGGATTTTCGGAGAGCTGTATTTGTCGTCCTATGTAAACTCAACCAAGAAATTGCTTTATCACATTAAGTTTTAAAATTCTCTATACTTACAGAGTATGTAGATCAATAAGATTTGATATCTTTGAAAGTTTGTTATTATTATTATTTTGTGCCTGGCCTCTTCCGTTTTCCACAGAAATTCCGCCAACGTCCCGTACAGTGCCACAATCTTTTCTGTTCCGGTGGCCAAAATGTGAAACTAACGGGTTTTTTTTAATATCATTTTGCTGTCAAGTTGATGTCCAACCATAGCGCTGCTGGCGTCTGAAGTTCTTAGAAGTCAGGGCCGGTTAAATTGCTACAAAAAAAAAGAAAAACGTACGTTGCGCCGCTGTCACCGGAACAGAAAAGGTTGTGGCACTGTAATGAGAGAAAAGTTCGTTCAAACTGATATTTTCTATTGACATACTGAATGACGTTATTAAAATGTTATTCAGATCTGAGCTCTAACGAAATTTTAAATGTATGGAAATTGTTAACGAAACTGATAAAGCACTTTCTCGACTCTACTTATTTGATAAAGTTTTCTTATTATATTTTACTACTAGTTATTGCTATAAACACATAAGTAAGATCAAATAGTTTTAAAACCATCTCCTATTTGATTTTACTTAAATCTTGTGTGTCTTCTATAAATGACAATAAAAATAAAAATAGACCAGCGCACGAATGATTATAATAAAAAATTATAATAAGTTATTCTTGTCGATAAGTGCGTAGATTCTAATTTGTAGTCTATAGATAAGTAGGGCAGAGGTACCCTTTGTGGCCACTTTAAGGATTTTTGACTTAGTACTAAATGGCCTTAGGTATTTAAGACACAAATTATATCTTAAATCATAGATAGTTTTTCTACCTTTAAAGGTACATTTTTCAAATTTATAAAAGTAAAATACCTTATTTTAATTGCCTTTATTAAACATGGCTAAAAGTTGTTTAGAAAACTTTTAGAGTAAAAAGTGGCCAAAAGCGGTACAGTGGCCAAAACCGGTACGCCTGCCCTACTCTCTTTTTACAAGCTTTTATTTAACTTGCCATGTTAGTTAGTCAGTAAGTGGGGGACAAATCTTGCAAGCTAAACTTGACATAATTCCCAGTGTCCGATTGAGGTAAAACTTTGCATACAGGTTTGGTTTGGATGACAATACAAATATTAAGAAAAACTCTGTCTTTGTCTTTTTCTTTACGTGTGAAGAGTAATGAAAATAACATCACTTTTTCATTTTTTCAATGTTTTTGTTGTTATTTTGAGCATAAATTCACTTTTTGAAAAAGTAGCTTGAGAATAGTCTACAATATGTCATTACCTATTTTTCTATAAATTATTCGTGAATAAGAGATTAATAATCTAAATATAAAACCAAAAAAATATAAAAAAATGAAAATTTTCCTTGTTTTTGAAATTTTTTATTGTCGAGTTACGATACGAATATCGTGTTTCTAGCCACAAAATAATTAAGATCGTTTATGAAACTTCAACTTTATATTTTTATCTGCTCATAATAAAGAATATTTGATTGTTTACTTTTGCATCAAAAATGGGTTGATTTCGATAATTTGAAAGTACGTGCCCTTAAAGTACTTTCAACAAAAAAGCTTGGCATAAAAAATAAGTTTTTACAAAAAAACTTATTTAGGGTTTATCATGAAAAAATTCATTTTTAGTTGCTATTATTTAATTTTGTGCTTCCCCTTTTTTAACTATTACCGGGAAGTATAAACCTAAACTCTTGCGGGTGTTTAAAAGCATAAACTACAGGTAGTAAAATGTGGTCAAAGGTTAACGATAGCTGTCAGGAGTTATACGTATGCATGTTCTAATGCCCGAATACTCGTAAGTTACTTATCTTTGGGAGCGTCTCACATATCGCCCTGTCACTTTAAATGTCAAACGTATGAAAGAGATGCCATGATGTTTGAGACGCTCCCAAAGATGATTTGCGTTCGAGAATTCGGGCGTAAGTGTCGTACTTATCAAGCAACAGCTACACAAAGGGTGAAGCGAAACGAAAAGATACGTTTCTAATTTGTTTTCAATTTTTAGCATTCACAATGCAGAAAAAAATGTATCATGATCGCGTATGATTTCCCGTCTAAAATGTGATCATGATACGCGTCGGCGATACGGATACTGTCAGGCAGGTGATACATATCTGGCCACGCTTTTAGACTTAGTATACTGAAGTGAAGTTTACCAGCTGTGGGCGTTGTGGGACTGCACTGAAAGGCCGTCCCGTAAAATGCAGACATCACGAGCTCGCGCAAAGATGCGTCAAGAGAATTGGTTCATTGAATTTCTTCTTTTTATTTCCATTTGAAAAACTCAAAGTCCCGGGAATTTTTGTTGCTGAATGTACGGCTGAATGTCCATTATTTGAAATAATGAAACTTTGTTAATAAATTATTAAAAGATATTTAAAACTGAACGTAGAGGTAAAAAATATATAAAATAGTTGGGTGAGAAATTATTTTGGCTAGGCACCAATTTGCTTAGATAAGATAAGATAAGATAAGATAATGCTTTATTTGCTGTAAATAGGGTAGGTTTACATTCGATAGGTTGGTCATCTTAAATTATGTGCTTTAAGCCTATTTAGCCATATTAAATAGCATGCAAAAATACAAATTACTTATATTCAATAACATTAATATTTAAATTGAACTACTATTGAATTGAATTATTATCTATACATGTCAAACGAAAATCATAAGAAATAGATATAAAACCAATTAGTGGACTAGGCTATCTTTAAGTGACTATGGACACTGCGTTTTTTAACGTACCGTCGAGAACAAGAGTTTTGATACAGGGACCGTACTCTGACATGCAAATCCGAAACTTCGGTTCGTCCTGCCCCTTTCACTCGATTCTATGATGACTGGAGAGTGAAAGGGACGGATATAACGAAGTTTCGGGTTTAGCGTTTCAGAGTAGGCCCTCAGATGCGATGCCGATGCGCACGTTCTACAGACGCAGCTTGTAGACCTTAAGGGCCAGGCTCCACCAATTTTAGCTGAACGAAACGGAGATGTGTTAATAACTAATTTCTATTGGTTGTTTGAACACATCTCCTCTCCTCTCCACTTTGCGGAATCCAGCCATTACTTCCCAACTTTTTTTGTCAAACTCGTATGTTTTAATAATATCTAATTACAAATGTGCGTGGATGATGCGAAACGCGGGGTGCAAAATCACTCCGTAGGCCTACACTAATACAACGAAAAACTAAACTTCACCCCGCACAACTATTTTTTACACATGAAATTACGAGTATTTAGTTTTAGAGATTAAAAAATCGCATGATTAATTAATTGATTGATTGTGATTTAATAATCACTGTGATGTCATGTTCATAAAAAACACTTTGGATTAAGCTTCAAGTAGGTATCTTTGCAAATGTTATCATCTTACAGATAGCCTAAAATTATCTTAAGTAAGTATATTATAATGTTATGTGTAACACCCTGATCCCTAGTCAAAGCATTAGAACACTATCAAGACGGAGAGTTCTGACTAACAGCGTGTCTCAAACTTTGGATTAAATGTTGATTTTTTGATGTTGTAACTAAAAAGTCATAGATGTTCATAAAATGTTAATGATACATTGTGTAAAAAAACATTATTTATAAGCAATTAGGTGTAGATATGTGCTATCATCAACATTTTTAACTAGTGTGGCTGGCGTCTCACCTTTCACTTAGCAGTCCCTATCCCTAAGGGCGTTTGTGCACTCCGGATCGGTAGAATTCAGTGTAGTGCACAAACGCCCTAATTGCTTATGCATTGTACTTCCTAGTTAAATACAAAACCAAATAGTAAAAGGGTCTGCACGTGAATGGCGAGGCACCAGCCACATGAAAAGAAGTAAGAAGTGGTTCACCGGATTTGCCCCCGATTGTACATAGGGTACGTATAAAATCATCACCAACTGGAAAAACCTTGAAACTTGCAACGAAAATAGTAGCTACTTTTTACCGACTTCCAAAAAAAGGAGGGAGGTACTCAATTCAACGCGTATATTTTTTTTTGTTTGATGTATGTATACCGATTACTCTGGCGTTAGTGCTCCGATTTTTATAGTTGTTTTTTGTTCGATTGGGAACACTTTCGATTTGGTCCCATATAAGTTTCATAGAGATCCGATGACAATCTTCGGAGATATGGGGGATAATGTGGTCATCCATGTAAGTAAACGTTAGGTTTTTGTTCGGGCTGAATAGTTTGTTCTTCAAAATAGCGTCAATAAAGTCACACGCGGAAACTAATTATATACTAATTTTGTCATAGAATAATAGGTAGGTATATATGGGCTTCACTTCCAGGACCTCGATTGCTGATGTGGGTTATCACCGCGTTTTGCGATCGTTGCGGTTAAGCAACGTTCGCAATGGCTGGTCATAGGATTAAATGAAAAATTACAATCTAAGTTTTACTAACTATTTACCAATTTCAATGATTTTTATTTGAAAGAGTATACTCCTGTTTTGGTCTCATTATAACCAAGTCAAGATCTGATGGTAGAATCCAAGGGAACGAGGAAAACCCGCAGACAGATTACGTGTTTTATGTGTTTTTATAAATGTTCAAGCATTTGCATCTGATAGCCATCAGCTCATGGTAATGGAAGATACAACTCCTCAATGGTTAGGAGTTGGAGGATCATTCTTTAGTTATTGTTGATACGTAAAAAAATATAGTTGTAATCTTTCAGGTTATTTAGGTGAGCTGATGATGGAAGGTAAAATTCTTTAGGAGTTAAAGCATGTTTGGTTTGGTTACGTACCATATGCACGAATAGACCTTAAGTTGTATTCTTTCAAGTTTTTTAGGTTAGCTGATGGTGGAAGGTTAAACTATAACAACAAAACCTGAAAAGAAAAAATATTTTTGTACTCTGTGTGCATAACAGTTATAACAGAGTTAGAGGGTGATTCTTGTCCTAGTGTCCTAATTGAGATATAGGTTTTAGTAGTTGCACATTGCGCTACGCTCGCTCATTTTGCGATTTCTTTTGGTAGCGTTCTCATACTAAAAATGGAAAAATAAAAACTTTTTTCAAAAAAAAATAAACCGCCTTCAAAAAAACTACAAACAAAAACTCACTTCTCAAAAACACGTAAAAATGAAAAATAAATTAACTCATTCAATTCAAAGGACTAAAGTCCGGGAATTTTTCAAATTAATCTTGGAACTTACTGATCTGATTGAAGTCGGTGACAAGCCCAAAGTAACAAGAATAAATACTTAGTGAAAGAATAACACACAAAACCTACCTCATGCGCGGAGTGGTGTGAATTGTAAACTAGCAAATACGTCATAATATTATATGGCTTGGCAAAACCAAATAGTAAAAGGGTCTGCACGTGAATGGCGAGGCACCAGCCACATGAAAAGAAGTAAGAAGTGGTTCACCGGATTTGCCGCCGATTGTACATAGGGTACGTATAAAATCATCACCAACTGGAAAAACCTTGAAACTTGCAACGAAAATAGTAGCTACTTTTTCTAAGTTGATAAAATTAAAATAAATCAAGACAAGTGTATAAAAATATCGACTCGTATATATTAATAGTATTAAACTACTTGTATTAACTTTCGTTGATTTCGTATTGATAAATACTATACTAATAACAACAAAATTAATATTTAAATCAAAAGTTTGGAAATCTCTAGGTTAGAGCGATTATTCAAACAGGAAACATGGGTACAGCGGCTTTGTTTGCATTGTTTAATGGACAAATATTGGCGTTTGGAGCGTTGTATGAAACGTGACTGAAGGCCACTATATAACTGTTGTGCAGCCCTGTAAATGTGGGCTTGTCAATAAAGGTTCTGATTTAATCAAAACCGTTGTTATTGTAACAAATTATTCTTGATTTCGTCGGGAAGGGAACTGCTTGAAATATAAAAATAAAAACAATCTGCTTTCAGTATGTAGTTTAGTCTTCATATTTTTTAAATACCTGCCTTATTGGTGACATTTTCTGCCAGTATCATTCTCATAACTAATGGATATAGTCGACATTCATTTATTCTCAATCTAGTCTTAAAACGTTTGGCCAATTTTTTTTAAACAAGTACCTCTGTGGTCTGAAATAAAAACCATAATTACTAATACTAGTGGTTGACGACAGATTTTCGCAGGGGTCAGCTACCTGCCTTCTGCGCCAGAGGTCTCGCGTTCGATTCCCGAACAAGACAAATATTTGTGCGCATGAACATGTCTATTTGTCTTGGTCTGGGTGTTTTCTATGTATGTATTTAAAAAAAAATCTATTTAAGTATATATTTATCCATTATCAAGTTCACGTAGACACAGTTTCTTAAGAAATTTACTAGGTATGGGCTTAGATAATTTGTGTGATTGTAAGAAAATATTTATTTATTTTTAATAATTAATACTAGTGGACGACCGCGACCTCGTTCGCGTTGGTTATATTTTTATCCTGTGCCTGTTCATGAGACTATGAAAATAATGCAAGAACCAGAATAATATATCTAATACTCGCCTTTTACTACCCTTATACTAAAACCAGTTCACAATACAAAACACAGTCAACATCATCTTTATCAGCCATTTAATGTCCCCACTGATGGCACACTATGGCTTTCCTTATGGATAGATAAGGAGAATGGGCCATGACCCACCACGCGGGCCTGTGCAGATAGGTGGGTACGACTGCAAAATAATGCAGTCGGGACCAACGCCTTAAGGTCATAGCCCACTTATACCGCACCGCTCCGACCCAACCAAAGTATGAGCAGCCAAATATGCATGGACTTAATATCGTTCACTGTATATAAATAATAAATAAATAAATAAATATTCTCTTACAATCACACCAATTATCTAAGCACGTAATTAATTTCTTAAGAAACTGTGTCTACGTGAACTTGATAACGGATAAATATATACTTATATACTTTTTGTTTGTAAATACATACTTAATATACATAGAAAACCCCCAGACCAAGACAAATAGACATGTTCATGCACACAAATATTTGTCTTGTTCGGGAATCGAACCCGAGACCTCTGGCGCAGAAGGCAGGTAGTTTACCCCTGCGCCAAATCGGTCGTCATATTATGTCATGTATATGCACTTTACAGTAACAATATACAATAGCAGACAGCGGGCGGACAGCGCGCGGTAAGCGAGTCTGCCGCAAGCGAGTCTGCCGCAAGCTAAAGTGCGTCTACAGAGCACGACATTAAGTCCATATTTGACTGCTCATACATTGGTTGGGTGGGAGCGGTGCGGTATAAGTGAGCTATGATCTTTTGCGTGCCTTCCGAAGCATGGTTTAGCATAAAATGCAACGTTATTGGTCACCCATCCCGTGACCGACCATTGCGAAAGTTGCTTAACCTCAACTATCGCAAGCCACTGCGGCACGGGCTTATCACATAGTATTAGGACGTAGTTTTAATTGCTACACGTGCCACATACTTTTATCGATTCTTTTATGGGGAACGTTTGGTCATTTTTCTGTTTTCATTCAGAAGAGAGAAATAATAAAAGGTCCTGGGCGTCGCTTTAGAAAAAAAATCTTTTTACTCGGCTGTCCCCGAGAATTAAGATTGATGAATTGCTGCGTTGTTTTTACTTTGGTGCTCAGATTTTTTTTTTATCTGCTCTATTTTGTAATGAAAATTTTCGGTATGTCATTTTAACGCTTTCCTAGAGAATAAGACGTCATAATCACATCGTTGTTAATTTCAGGACCACTTAACGGTACGATGTGATTAAACACAATGGCTCTAAGTTAAATTGTAAATGGGAGTTGTGCTTTATTAAATAGTTCATAATTTACTTGGGCCTTCGCTAAGACAATTTCTCGGAAGAAAAACAGTGAATGTAATAAATTGTTCTGGTGAGGTCGGTTTATATACCGAGTTACATTGAAATAATTAGTTTTCGTGAACTTATTTTTGAATACTGTGTCCGTTTCTAATGTTATTTTTTAAAAACCTTACAAGGACAAATTGTATTTGTCGTTATCATCATTTTGATTTGACAGACGTCAGCGTCTGTGTAGGCATTCTGTAGTTTAGAATCGCCAGGCATGGCAAGACCGCACCACTACGTGCTACAGGTACGGCCAGGGCCCCAATCGCGGTAATTCTATGACGCATTAGTCGAGTGTACGTGCAGTTGACGAGCAAAACCGTTTTTGATAACGCGCGGCTTTGACAGTGCGACAAGGTTTTCTGTTCCGGTGATAATCTTTGAAACTAAAACAGTTTTCATACGACAGTCTATTTTGACAGCTAATTTCGTATTGCAAGTGGTTCCTCTGTCACGGATGTCATCGGATCAGACAGGATTGTGGGACTATAGGTTTGCGAGACGTGTGCGTCGTTATGTCATTACGGAAATACGAAGTCAAACGTCAAGACGCAAACGTGATCAAGACGCGCTGCATAGAATTACGGCGATCGGCCCGCAGGACGGCCACAAGGCATCAAACTGCAAGCAGCGGTTGCAGTCAGTACACCTGACTAATGCGTCATAGGATTACCGCGATCGGGGCCCAGGACCCGAAGTGTGCGGTGTGTCTGGCGGCGAAATTCCCGGCCGGCTGTGTAATGGGCGGAAAACGCTGCCGTCTGCTACAGTAAAGGCGAAAACGTCTCCCAAAACCATGGAGAACGCTGCTGGGCCAAGGAGATAACTAAACTGCCACCACCTAATGTCTAGGCACACCATCAAGTTACATTCACTTCACATTCGTACATAAATCTTTATGCCAAATTCAACAAACAAGTGAATGAAAACACCAAAGTTATTTGCGTTGCGAGTTGGTGATTGAATTTTAGGGCCAGCGCAACGTTAGTGCATTCCGAGTGCAAAGGCGGGGACGGGAGCGGAACCGGGCGCGCGGGTCTTAGCGTTTTTATGTTCACTGTGCCCAAGCGGCGGCGATGCCGATGGTGCACTGCGCATATAAATTCTTCGGTATCGATTGCCATGTTGGCGCGGGTGGATCAAAAACGTTTAGATCCAGACGCGTGAGCCAGCAACTTACGCTCAAGCACTGTGAAAGATAAAAGCAGACTGAGTCAATAGAGGAGAAAAGAAGAAAGAAAGAAAAAACATTTATTTGACCACACACAGTATTTACAAAAACATATGACAAAAAACGTTTTTGAAAAAAAAATGAAACCGCCTTCAAAACGGATCTTCAAACAAAAATTAACAAACACTAAAAAACGAAAAAAATAATAAGATTTTTTAATTCAAAGGACGATGATACGTGACTTTTTCTAATTTATCTTGGTACTTACTGAACTGTTTGAAGTCGGTGCCGTCTTATACATATTGAGGTAATTACGTCCTACACCTCACGCTTGGGACCGGGTATTTTTATATGTTAGTTATTTCACTCAGTATATTTCGTTCTTATTCTTTTTGGCTTGGCACCGACTTCAAACAGTTCAGTAAGTACCAAGATAAATTAGAAAAAGTCACGTATCATCGTCCTTTGAATTAAAAAATCTTAATAATTTTTCGTTTTTTAGTGTTTGTTAATTTTTGTTTGAAGATCCGTTTTGAAGGCGGTTTCATTTTTTTTCAAAAACGTTTTATTTTTTTGATTTTTAGTGGAGTAGCTTAAAAAAGAAATGGTGATTATGATAAATTGTTGTAAATATCCTATCCTTACGGAATTCAGCTTTCCATCTTTAGCTACTTAGATAACTTGAAGGAATACAACTGAAGGTCCATTCGTGCATATGGTATTTATAAAACATCATAATATAACTCCTAACTGTTAGGAGTTTCACCTCTCATCAGCAGCTCACCCTAATAACCTGAAAGAATATAACTATTGGCCCATACGTACGATTAATACTAAAAGAAATATTCTCCAGCTCCTAACCGTTAAGGAGTTGTAGCTTCTATCACCAGCTCATCACTATGAGATGATGACTACCAGACGCAAATACTTGACTAACTTCAAAAATAAATGGAACGCATAAGGCTTGCCTATATTTGAGAATTTCTCTCAATTTTCCTGGGATTTAATCCCTGGTCCTGACTTGGTGAAAGTAAGATCAGGTCAGAAGTACCAACTTTCGAAAAAAAAAATATTTTGAAAATGATCCCCAATTTGATGAAACTATGAAATCGTCCATATACCCAAATAAAGACAAAATACACATTATTCAGGATAACTCCTGAACTTCTTGCCAGTTCTTGATACAATTTGAATGGGACCACACGAAAAGCGTCACCTTTTAAATAAAAAAAGAATTATCCAAATCGCTTCATTAACTAAAAAGTTCTGAGGTAACACACATAAAAAATAAAAAAAAAATAAAAAAAAATATACAGTCGAATTGATAACCTCCTCCTTTTTTTGAAGTCGGTTAAAAAGAAACAGACATATTTCGGGCTAAGTGTGTAGATAAAAGGCCGCCTCAGCACAAAAAGTCTCCTAGGTCATTCGCAGATGGTCAGAATGACCCAGAAGCACTGTTATTCTGGCAGGGCCTTGAGACAGCACCAACAGCTGGTTCTGTTGCCCATTGTAAATTTAAGATACAAGCACCCGCGCCAACGGCCGCACCCGCCTTTACTTACTCTGAAAGAGCACTTACGCAGACGCCCGCACGGTCCTATAAAAAGTGCTTCCTCGCCGCGTGCTAGCGCGGTGCGCCGGGTACCTGTCGCGGGGCCACAGAATAAATAATAGTGCTAAGGCACAGAAGACTCACTCTACAAGCTCATTCAAATAAAAAATAAAACCTTTCTGCGTGGAAATAAAGTCCAATTCCGGTTGCTTTGTCATCGCTTGCCTACTGTTATAATAACCTAGAGTTCGCGCATGCAAGCAAAACTGTACCCAATAGCTACGCGCGAGCGTTTCTATTTCTATTGAATGTCTCAAACAGCTCGCTCGCTGGTTAGGGTTGCGAGCGACTTGCGAGTTCGTTTTGTGTTGTTTATTTTGTTCTTTCTTTTATTTATACACCCGTAAATACAACAGTATCTTATATACGGATTATTAGAACGTTTAGTAGTCATTGTTCGGTGCACAAAAATCACAGAAATGATCGATCGTTTTACGCGCGAACGTGGAGCGTACGAGCCGAGCGGCATCCGTCTGTCATACGCCTGCCAGGCAGGCGCGCCGGCCGAACGTACCTAAACTGCGGAGTGACACCCCCCTGGCGGGGCCCGCCATGCACAGTGTCGCTAGTTTCCTAATGAAGTGTATTGGCTATACCCGTGGACGTGCGACGGGTCTCGGCGCGGGCGCAGCGTTGGCCCATAAAAGAGTCGACCAACAAGTGAGATTAAAACTACAGAAAACGTCGCTGTCTGATTTCTTTTGCATAAGCTTAAAAACTGAGGATAATGCTTCTTTATGTTTCAGGTCAGTACATGTCACGACGATTGTAGATAATAGAAGACTGTAGACGCACACGACATGTAATCAAGGTCGTCGTATTTCAGGTACAACAGGTATTATTTTAAGTGACTGTTCCTTTGCCCCTGGCGATGCTTTTGCATGTAATACAGAACCTAAAGTACAAAAAAAATAAAGGTAACTCATAAATCACAACACACAATGCAACATAATCGCTTGACAGTTTACAGATACTTGTATACAGGGTGTTTTTCTATAAGTGCAATACCTCTTAGGTGGTGATTGTACTCATGAATATGAACAACTTTTACAATGAGGCCAACTCTGCAACTTCACAAAAAAAATCAGTTGTTCCATACATTCTGGTCAGGTAGGTATTAACAAATTGTATGAAACAGTTGATTTTTTTTGTTGAGTTGCAGAGTTGGCCCCATAGTAAAAGTTGTTCATATTCATGAGCACAATCACCACCTAAGAGGTATTGCACTTATAGAAAAACACCCTGTATTTGTGACAATCCATGTACCCAGAATTGGATAGGATAGCTACACGATGAACCGACACCAACTGAAACAAATCCACGTTTCCACGTAAAATTGGTCTCGAAGCTCTTGTGCATTCACAGTCCACAACCTACCATCACGTAAACCTATTAATCCGAGCGCTATGCGAAATAAAATTGGGTTAAGTTTATGCTCAAACCGCTACAGATGGACCCACTGCGCTCACGGATCGGGAATTCAAATTTGTTTTATTTAAATTCAACTCGTTGGGTCCGAATGACCACAGGCGCAATTATTTGACACTGTGTGTATATTTACTTGAATAGGCGAGTTGGTACATAAAAGGTTGTCACCATTTTAGATTATAATCAGAAAGGGTTTATGACGAAGTGACTAGGTATAGGTACTGAAATTGAATTTATTATTGTTTTAACTACTTATATTTATCCCAAGTGGCTACAGTCAACTACAAAGTTAAATATTTCTGTATCGTAGAGTTTATTGAGAGTGTATTCAAATAAATCCTGTATTTTAACCACTCCAAAATACAAATTTTGTTTGATACATTATGCACATGAGTATACCTGCTAGGTACTTACCAAGTAGATAGTAAGTATGTCAAAAAGGAGGAGAATTACTCAAACTGCGTTATCACGTTAAGTTGCTGAAGTAAAACATACTTCATACATAGTATATTCAAGATCATATCCCCTCCGGGTCTGAGCAAAACTCCAAGTATTTCATGCAAACACTAAATCTAATATAAAGTTGGGCATTTGTTTAGGTTAAGGTCCGGTATAATAACATAAATGTAAATGGCTTAACTGTTAGCTTTTCTGATTGTACCTACCTTTTAAATGAAGTGAATCGCACATAAACTATAGATATTATAGCCCGATGTTTCCATGGCAACGGGAAAAACATAGGAAAATCTAGGGCGTGAAATATAATAAAAAGTGTAAATGAAGAGCATCTTTTCAAATGGCAACTTGTCCAACAAACACAATACTGAGTAATAAGCAAAAAACTGTAAAAGAAAAAGTTCTCATTAAATCAAATTATACTGCTTTTGGCATAATTACCTACTACAATATCTTTTTTAAGAAATTTCATCAAAACATAATTATGTTTCTTTAATACAAAACAGTATGCAAAACGTTTTGAAACAAATGGTATTTTTGACATGCGTTTTTATAGGTATGAGGAGCGTTTTGAAGCAAGTAGCTTTTCGCTGTTGTAAAGTAATATATTTAAGGAGTACAAAATCGTAATAAACTGAAAATTGTCCTTGATGTGACAACTTGCCTTTTGATACGACGCTCTTCAAATAGTTACGTTTTCGAAACAAGCTTTGCAGTTCATTTATTTATTGGTTTATTTGGACAGCCATGAAAATTTACAATATGAATTACATTAAAACTTAACAATGGTAACAAACATGCAAAATGTGAAATTCTTTGGAAACCGGCCACATCACGCTTTTTGAATGGTTTAAGAGAAAAATATTACAGTTACACAATATAAATTTGATCTCCTTCTAGATAATTGATGCAAAGGCTATTGGCAGTGCAGAATGGACTGTGGCAGACAGAACAACCTTGGCGTCAAGTGGCAACCAGCCCCAAAAACTAGGTCTCAGAAACCTGGCTTAACCTCGCAAATGGTTGTCAAGAAACTCCATACATTATCAAAAAAGCATTGAAATTTCAGTTTCGCTCTTTCAGAATCGATATTATTTCGGTTGTAATCAAAGATAAAAAAAAACGGTTCCTGCTTGACATACTGGTTAATTTTGCTCGCTGATTTCGGTTGGCCAATCAAATGATCATGGCACCCCGAAGCCTCGCCCATTTCGATCAACCAGGTAAATCGCAGCGGCTATAGCGCTAGCGAATCGATTCCGCTCCGCGCGAGCATTATTGAAAAACCTTACTTAAGAGGTTTTTTGCGAACCGTTTCCATGTGTAAAACACGAGCCAAATATTTCCACTCTGTACATGGTATATCGCAATGATTTCTGGAGCAAATGTTCTGGGAGACCTGACTCCAGATAAAAGAAAAACAACGTTTGTTGTTTTATGACAACTTTGACACCTTTATCCTACACTGATGGGAATAGTGGTGAAATAACGGGTGTCCCAAAAGTAGGTATAGGATGATATGTCTCAATAAAACGCGAATGGATTGGAATTTCTTCGTAGTTTTATTTTATTTTAAAGAAGAGACTTGTACAATTTTATCTGAATAGAATATCTGCTAAATGGCCGCCACGGGCATTTTTGCTGTGTGCAAGTTTTTCATGACACTTTCACACATTTCGCTGCTAATTTCACACATTTCGCTACTTATTTCACCAATAACTCGGCGAATATTTTGTCTATATTGTCTATGTTTTGTAGATAGTATTAGCGTAGACTTTATCTTTCACGTAACCCCAAAGAAAGAAATCCAGTGGCGTCAGATGGCAATTCTCGGTGGCCATTTGACATCACCTCTTCTTGAAATTACGAGATTTTTCGTCCTTTCGACGAGTGTTTGTAATTTATCGTGAATTTTCGTTAAATATTTGTATAACTTCTATCCGCTGTTTTATTGTGAAATGTGTCAAGATGACGTATGTCAAATTTCAACCCGCCATCTTGAATATTTCGGAAATACGCGAAATTCAAATCCTATACCTACTTTTGAGACACCCTTTATATAGGCATTAAAATTTCAGTTCATTTCTTATCATAGTAGCATACCGAAAAGACTTCTATTTAAATAATATATTTGATATCAAATAATCTTCTATAGGTACTCAATAAGCTGCCCAATTCCACCAACTTTGTTAACTTGATTCAACCTGATTTCCTAATAGATTTCACGCACTGCCGTCTCCTCTTAACGTCGCTAAGTTGATATGTTAATATTAGCTAAACGAGAAGTCAACTTTAATGAGACACGTTTCACACTCAAGTCACACTTGGAAACTTTGTGTATTATAATCGAGTTAGGAATACTATGAAACTTTCTAATAACAGAGATGTGACGGCAAGACGCTTGTAAATACGAAAATTGTAGGCTGCTTAACAAGCAACACAAATTGTTTGCATTTATCACAAATATTGACTGATAAATTCCATAATAGACATACTTGAAATAATGCCCAGCCAATCTTGTATAAGATACTAGTCTGAACTAGCCCTTAGTGGGTGGGATTTCTAATTATATCTGTGTAATAGCGTTTATTATTTGCTAGCTTGTAAAAGAAGTCAGTGTTCCTAAAATTCCAACATGATTTTTAACATCCACAATACTGCCTCTCTTTCGCATTGATTTAATTAAATGACTGTAATAAGTATGAAAGCAACGTATAGTTTTGAAAACAATTTGAAGAGCGCACGATTTGACATGAACTTAAAAAAATGCTTTGACAGCGTGTTGGTTAAGCCCTTTATACCAGTATTGAAGCTTTTAACTATTCGTAAGAACCACGTAGGTACAAAACATTTTGTGAATTGGTTAGAATCCATTTTTAACCGGCTTTAAAATTCAGAAAAGGAGTTTAAATTTTTTTTCTCTATACATATAATCACCGATATCTTAGAAAGATATTCTACGTCTTTTCGACGTAACAAAAACTAAATAAATGCTGTCTCTTGCTTATTTCGTGGCACAGTGCGCTGCCTACCTCGGTCAACTATGACGGGCAGAGTTCTCGAGAGACAGTGGCATTCCCGTGGGAAGTACAATAATTACGGAGCTACGAGTGAAACGTATGATTACCTTTTACGTATAACTTTTGTACTCATTACCGTAGTTGTTTATTTACGGTTACACATTATTATCTACGATGTTTTAGATAATTTGGGAATGTATTACGATGACTAGATAGAGCTTGATTGGGGCAACGACGATATACCTTCGGACAGCGACAGCGAAACAAAAGATGATTTGTTCCCTGTAAACTCTTTATTTGGTGCTGTAGACTTGCAGAGTGACACCGAAGATTAGTTGGTCGACGAAGTTGCAACTGAAATACGGTTACTGTGCTGTGTATACTATCCAAAAATAATAATAATATCAAAAACGACATATTTTTAATATAAGAAGACGACTTGAGGTGAACAAATAACCTTACTTAGGTCTATGTAATGTTATAGTATTACCTAAATGAGATTTGGCATTAAAAACTTTATTTCTTTAATGAATAATGTAATGACTGATTAGGACTAAAAATTGAATAATAATAATAATAAACAAATAAAAAACATTTATAATTTTAATAAAAAAGACGAGTTGTTAGTTAAAATTTGATTTCTGCGAGTGATCACGAAATTTTGCTGTTTTTATGATTACAGTATTTTTATGGTTGAAAAATGGAAAACGAAGTATTTAGAAAAAATCGACCCGTCTCACAACAGTACAGTATTTTTATAAAACATTTTGATTTTCTATATAGCAGGAAACCTTTATTCAAATGAATAATCACTTTTAAATTGATGAAGTATTATAATCAGATAAATTTAAATATCTTACTCCGAAAATACAATACGTCTTAATTAAGACGTATGATTATTCTTAACGTACAACAAAATATGACTATCTTTCCAGGGTTAAGGACGGATTTTCATAAAATAGATTTTTTATTCTGAGTTAGTTTCGGCTTGGCATCGATTTCAGACAGATCAGTAAGTTCCAAGAAGTTAGAAAAAGTAATGAGTTACATACATATTTTCAATTTATTTTTTATTGTTCAGTGTTTTAAGTAGTTACTTTTTGTTTGAAGTTTTTTTTACGGGTGGTTTAATTTTCACGATTATTTTCAATATTCCCAACCAAACGTCTAAGTAACCACCGGCGTTCTAAAGACTTTTTCAGAATTGTCTAAACAAAATCCGAACTGAAAGACGAAATAGCGTAGCAACTCCATCAATATTTCAATAGCAAGAAACACCAGCCGGCCTAGCATGAGCGGCTTAAAACACGCGATATGAAAAAGCACGTCCTGCGGTCTTACTTACCCCACTAAGGTGTAAGCAAGACAGCAAGACAGCATGACGCTATATCATATCGCGTGCTATAAGCCGCTCATGCTAGGCACCCGTTTAACCAGTCCGCTTAGCCGAGCAAATAGGAGTACCAAGTTACTAGAACCTAGAACGTATGATTTAGGCTAACTCATAAATAAGTAGTTACCTTATTATTTATGTAGTTATTTACACACGGAAAAACTCGGTTTTGGAATTCCAACATATATATTACTATCGACAATGAACTCAATACTGGCAGTGATTGTTTATAACAATAACTATTTTCCAATCATTTTCAATTTTTCCAACCAACGTGAAAATAACGGCAAGCGTTCTAAGGACTTTTTTCAGAATTTATCTCGTTATTTAAGCTCATTAGTTCAAGACGAACTAGCGTAGCAACTCCATCAACGTTTCAATAGCAAGAAACACACAGCACGAGTATAACCAGTCCGCTTAGCCGAGCAAATAGGAGTACCAAGTTACTAGAACGTACGATGTACGCTGACTCATAAATAAGTAGTTAACTTTCAAGTGGGTTCGTGGGTATTAAAACTGCTTACCGCACTCTCTTGGTACCTACGACAGCTTCGTTGCCGTTGCAGGGAATTTGTAGAATAGGTGTTTTCTGATAATATCTGTAACAAAATATTTTAGAAATCCGTCTGTGGGAGTCTGTATTAACAAAAAAAAAATACTATGTACTAAAATAAATGGTTGCACATTGGTGAGCGTTTAAGAGTGATACTTACCATTAATTATGACTTAATATTTTACATAGAGGTTATTTAAGTACAGACGTTATCAAATAAATTAAAGAGTTGCCTAGAAATATACCTACTTACAACTTTACTATGAAGTAGTTTACTTACAACTATAAAGGGCTGGAGATTTAGAACTGTGGAGATCTAGATCTCCAGCTCCCTAATCGTGAAATTATGATCGATAAAAACTAATTAGAAAATTAGTTGAAATATTAAATAAATAGCAAATTGCTTCCATAAGTCCAAAAAATGTATGGGGGTTGGAAACGATTAATGTTAATGGTTAATGAATAAATTATATGTAGGTATTTTACAATTTTTTATTACTTAAAATGAGACTACGAATAGATGTTTTTACTAAAATTAAGTATTAGAAAAAATCGAACCGTCTCACAACTAGCTCTGATGAGACTCGAACCCACGACCATTCTCTGTTCGGGCAAAATCATTAAAAATAAAATATTTGAAAAAATCGACCTGTCTCACAACTAGCTCCGATGGGAATCGAATCCACGACCATTTACTTACTGTCCAGGCGAATGCTCTATCGCATATAACAATGATCGAAGAAAAATCTTTCTATGTTCTTTGCTCAATCGACTCCGTAGCTCAGTGGTTAGAGCCACAGAACATAGAAAGAGAAAGGTCGTGGGTTCGAGTCTCATTGGAGCTATAGTTGTGAGACGGGTCGATTTTTTCTAATGATTAATTTAATAAAAGCATCTATTTTTCTGCCATCATAAAAAATCATTTTTGATGACAATAATATTATTTTGCACAGCTTTTTAATTCAAGTTCTAAAAATTACGAGAACACTACACGTTAAGTATATAATATAGTAGGTAGTAAAAAGTGGTTTAAGAACAGTTTGCGCAGCAATCTAAGATGTGCTAACGAATACACCTCAAAGTCCGCCAACCTATTCTCAAAACAGAACAAATCACTACGAAAAACCTTTTTTTCACCATGATATTCATAATCACAACATACTCGCATTCTCATGACCTTCCATAGGTAAATTCCCTAAAGGAAAGGGCTGAGTTACAACCCCTATTGGGTTCGCACCTAATTCAATCATATCAATAACATCATTATTCGGAAAAGTCAAATGAAAATGTCAATGTTCCACAAAGGAAAGTGAAAATATAAATGAATACCAAGACGGAATATCTTAGGCGTATCTTAGATTTCTGCGCGATCCCTTGCGAAATAAAAGCATTTTTTATGGAAAAAAAATATTTAATAAAAAAGGCAGTAGTTTCCGTCACTTCCCCTGGAAAGCTGAAACGTCGGAAAACTAAAAACCTTTCAAAAATACAACTTAAAAATTACCATTTATGTGTGTTCATAGTTCATAAATCATCTAAACTTCTCGTCTGTGAGTGGCTTAATTTGAGCCATAAAAAACTTACCTTGTATCAGTATTATTATAAGCAGCCCGGATCGTCCCACTACAGGGCAAATGCCTCTCCACCTTCTTTCTATTTCTTGCAGTCTTCGGTCTTCTAGTCTAGTGGAATCTGAGAGTAGAACTTAGTTAATCATGTTAATGTCGTAGGCCAATCGTCTAACCGAGCCGATAAAGATCTGTCTGGGCACATCACGACGAAACGCCATTATTTGTGTATCTGATATCCATACTCCTGTCATGATTCTAGTTAATGGCAACATTGTTACTCGGTGGCGCGGTTTTGCTTTGCTGTGATTGGTCAACGTATTATTGCGTGGACCAATCACAGGGCGTGCTTTGCCCGCCAACAGGCGACATTGGCAAGGAGGCTTGTTTGGTTGAGGCGTCGGAAGAGAGGGCAGTCTTGTCTTGGCGGTTAAGTGCGATAGAACTAATACAATTAAATTTAGGCCCTTAAGCAAAAGTGTTTGTATTCTAATCTTTTATGAAAAATATACATACAATCCTTATCGAAGCATTATCTTTCATTCACCTGCAGCAGACCTACCATCCTGATGAGGAGTCGTCAAACTTCAGAAGCGGTATGTACCCACGCAATTTTTGATTCCGATAATAAGAATAGTTCTTTGCTATAATAATGCCAAATGAGTTATTTTATTCTCCTTACGCAGAGAAAAGATAAATGATCCAAAACCTATGTTACTACGCTGAAATTTTAAATACCTTTGCGGCGGATTGTGTTTCGTATATGGTCGGGGCTATTCTCCGGCGAAACGGACATAATCTAGATCGCATTTGTGTTTGAATTGATTGTGTTCGTATACGGTCGGGGCTACCCTCCGACTATACCAACATAATCTAAAAAGTTTACATTAGCTTAATACTAAGATTTTGCTAATTCGTGATCGGGGCTACTCTCCGATCGAGTTAGTTGAGTCTAAAGCGTTAAAATTTAAGTATTTGTGTGGAGGATTGTGTTTCGTACATGGTCGGGGCTACTCTCCGACGGAACGGACATAGACTATATCGCACTTCTATTTGAATTGATTAATTGTGTTCGTGTACGGTCGGGGCTACCCTCCGATTATACTAACATAATTTAAACGCGAGTGTGTGGTTGATATTTTCTTATGGCACGATAATAGCGTGTCTTGATTATGTTTAATTTACATGATGTATTAAATGTGGATTGTACAGAATTTATGATTGGCATTATTATAATAAAGAACTTGTTAATAGTACCTATGCTATTTATGCTGTTGATAATCGTACACATGGAGCTATGACTAGCAGTTTTGGCTGTGTATACATGTAATATTCTAAATAATTAATGCTAGATTGGAACTACTGTTTAATAGTCCTCATCGTTTTTATTAATCAGTGTTAATACACAGATTACATTATTATGAAAACATGTTTTTTTATATACTCAAGTCGATAAAAGAAAAATTAACGTTGTAAAATCTACCTACCTGATAAATGATTTAAAATTGGTTTCTTATACTAGCTTTCATTTAGTCGTATAGTATTTTTTTTTGATAGTGTTTACTGTTGCACAGAGTAAAATCACTTATGGTTACTAAACCTTGCATACAATCCATGTTTTAACGTGATAACTAATACCAACAGTGGATAAAAGAAAACGATAAGTTATGGGGTTTAGCAACTTGATAATTTATTTAAGAATGATTTAAGATGATTGGTTGCTTACATTTAATATTGTTACAACTGATGACAACCCTAATAGATTTTCCTTTTGGTTGTTGTTGAGTAAGTGAGTCATGTATGCTTACTGGTTACCTACGTTACCTGGTAAGATTGGTTACGTAGGTATTATTTAAAATTGAATTCTGGCTTTCTATTTATTGATAAATTAATTTTTTGGTATTAATTTTGTGGATTAAATGAATACAAAGATGACGGATATAAATAGGAATACGAATTCTTCTACTATTCGAATGTTTTTAATTGTGAGTTTTGATTTGACTATTTTGACTGCTCATTGGGTAGGTACAAGAGATACATTGAATTTTCTTGTTGAAATGCATTTAATTGAACTTCAACTAGGTCTTCTTGAACAATGTTTGCAAACTGGACGATACAAAAATATCCTTTCATTTAGGGGGCGGTGTACGTTTGAAGCATACACTCATCGGACATTAGGGGGTGATGTATGTTTGTTAAAATACATCGGATCGGATATGCGATTTAAAAGAATCCAATATAAATAAAAAGGGAATGAGGTCAAATGTTCAATATTCGATTCCTTTTTCTATTACCACGCAGTTTAATAAAATAGTGTGTCAAGTAAATCCCAATTTGCCAGTTGAAAAAAAAAATATTTTTATTCAATTATTAGATATTGATGAACATATAAATACCGTAAATAGTAGACAGAATCGCCACTGAATAGCTAAGTTGGAATTCATTATTCGCACCACAAAAGTAATGGGCCATGTGTGTCGCTTAAAATCGGGCCATATGGGTCACTTAACATCAGGCCATGTGTGTCGCTTAAAATCAGGCCATGTGTGTCGCTTAAAATCAGGCCATGTGTGTCGCTTAAAATCAGGCCATGTGTGTCGCTTAAAATCAGGCCATGTGTGTCGCTTAAAATCAGGCCATGTGTGTCGCTTAAAATCAGGCCATGTGTGTCGCATAAAATCAGGCCATGTGTGTCGCTTAAAATCAGGCCATGTGTGCCTATAGCTCAGTTGAGTAGCCATGTGAGCTACGAGTCGGCCATGTGTGTCGCTTATAATCAGGTGTGACGGTTCATATCGTGTTCAATCGGCTGCAATTTGTATGGAATGACATTTATTATGTAATCAAAAACTGTCAAATGGATACGATTGACTTTACGCAATTCCATAGCAGACCATGTGCGTCTTAGCTTGAGTAACCATGTAGGCTTCCATGTGAGTCGTTTACGATTAGGTCATACGTAACTATAAATAACTTGTCGTATAGGAGCTATTGATATTCGACAAATGTGAGTCGCTAATGATTAAGCCATGTGTGCCAACAGTAGGTAGTAACCGCTTGTTGAGTATCAATGTGTGTGGTCGGAGTAGGAAAGGGTTCATCACCTTGAGATCTGTTTCATTAGCTCAGTATAAGCAATAGGCTACCGATTGAGTTTGACGTATTCCGTCGCAATGCAATTATAAGTCAACACGTCAAGCATCCAGCTTGTCAACCAAATAGAATATGAAACATTATCGTTTGCCATGATATAATTCACTCTGGTATTCATATATTGTACCAAATACAAGACATATGTGACACAGACAGACGCTGACCATTAAATAGATTAAAAATTCGTAGTGATTAGTCGCTAATACACATCAATCTTTATTGAAAAAAAAAGTAAGGATTGATTTGTAATATATCGATATGAAAGTGGATGTAGGTCGAAGGTTTATACTATGTATTACTAGACCATTTGGACACTTGTTATCATAAAAAAAAAGTAATTTTATATGCAGTTATAGCAGACGACTGAATTAGTTTCGAAAGGTACTAAGAGTCCCGACTTATTTTCCCTTATAGTAGTTGGATAAGCTAGCTGCTCTTATTTTAAAATATAATGTCTCGAGTAAAAGAGATCGAAAGCTGACCTCTCTTTTTCCGCGGTGACATCTGGCTTACAAGATTATATACCTTTGATCGTCTGAGAGACAAATGTATATTTTTTTTATTTTTTTTATTCTTCACAACAGGCACAATAACAGACAACATACAGAACATTAACTACAAAGAACAATCATTTATGATAACTTCGAGCGTGTCTGCGCCCAATTACAATTGTGCCCAACACTTTTAGTTTTACAAACTAATTACTAATTCGACAGCTTAAAGTCAGTAACAATAGAAAAGAAAAATACTTTAAAGTTATATAAAACAAACATAATTTTTACTGATGCAATATCGTTCTTTTGAAACAATTTAAGCTACAATTAAAAATGTCAACGTTATTGCAAATTTCATTATAAAAGGAACACATTCTCAGCAATGGACTATTCTGCGAAACATTGTTTCTGGCAGACGATTTACAAAACAGTTGTTGATTACGCACTGACCGACCGGGTACTTTAAACTTTAACAACTCTAGTAACCTACTGTCAGAGCGTCCATTGGCAATCGAGTGGAGCATACTCAGATCATTCATTTCTTTCATATGATTAATGTTCTTCTTAGAATTATGGTTGTGGATGGAGAGTTGATAATCCAGTGAATTTTCTATTAATTTCAAGTATTTTGACGACCTCTGTGGACGAGAGGTGTACGCACCGGTTTTCAAGGTGCCGCTATCTCTAGAGGTCCCGGGTTCGATCCCCGGTCGGATAAATGTTGAAAACGAACGAACCCGTCGTTGTTTCCAATTTCCATAATACTAGTGCTTAAGCTACTATACTTTGGTATTGGAATAATGTAGGTGATTGTGTCCAATATTAATTGTAGTTTGGCAAATTCACTACAGAAGGATAAATAAAACACAATGCACTAATATAATTTATTTGTTCTAATGTTTCCGAGGTCAGAAAGCGTACACGGGTCATTGAAGGGAAAAGGCGACAACTGAATAGAGGAGCACATCACCTACTCCCTCACCGATGCCTCGTTGTCAACGCCACTTTATCTAGAGGATTTCCGAGCCATCACTTATTCCTTGGATCTTCGTCCCGAGACGGGTGGATGAGCGGAGACTGTATATAAATATAGTATCGGCATTGGATATTAAAACTTGATGGCGTAATTTCGTTAATTTCAAATAATGTGACTGTTATGTTTTGAAATCCAGTTTTGGCATATTTGAAACTCGCTACTACAATGACTAGGTATCGAACGGGGAATGGTTTTAGTTGGCGAGTTTAATATTTATATTCTATTTATTTATTTATTTACTGGAAGACCAACTGCTTAACCTAATACATTAAAAAGCTTAAGTAAACATAAAGCCGTTTACAGGTCTTTACAAATAAGACACATTGGATACACATACATAACTTTGAAATATAACTAATATCTAAGTGTAATTTAGCAACGATCACCGTAAAATAAGCGGTTTACAATACGCTTTATCGACGCCTCGCTATAGTGTTATAGAGATGAAAATTTATCTGTTTCGAAAGTATATTAAAACTATTACCTACTCGCTCAGTACCTAATCATTTCCATAATTGTTTAGATCTGGTCAGACGAACCACTTAATAATGTATTGATTTGGTTAAATATGTGTGTTGTGAGTTTACTGCTTCCAGATCCCAATTTTAGCATCCAGTACTTACAGCAAAGTGTACGTGCTGTGGCAATGAGGGGAGATAACGATGCTGAAGCTGCATACTCTGGGGTGATCGTGCCGCGCCCGTGGGTTGTGGTTGTAAGTCCGATTGAGACGAGTGGATCGCTGATACTGGAGTTAAATTATGTTGAAGTATATATCATGACATGTATCTTATTTTACTAATATTATAATTGCGAAGGTTTGGATGTTTGTTCCCCAATCGCGGCAATCGGCTGAACGGTTCTTGATGAATTTTTGGAATCTCTTGTCTCTGGAATCTCGAGAATAGCATATTGGCTACTTTTGACCCCGGGAAAATATTTTATTTCTCACGGGGAAACAGCGTGAAGTTCATGTGGGTGGAAAGCTGTTCATGATTTTATTTATCCTATTTCTATCCATCGTAACCTACTTCTTCATATCTATTCGAATTATAAGTAATTAATATACTTTCACTATATTCGTATGAATATGAATAATAAAATTGTTGATAAGAATGCTCATACGGGGATAACTTTTAGACACTTTTAAGTTTTGATATTAAATTGGGAACTTGTTTAAAATCATTTATTGATTCATTATTAGAAATGATAATAATATGATCTTTTGATTTTCATGTACCTACGGACTGGAACCATGTATTGTGCTATTCTAACAGAGGCAAAGAATAATGCATTTGGGATTTGGTGCTGGAAGCCCTGGACGACTGGTTGACAAGTTGAAAAAGCAGATAATTGTTATGACGGTTCAAATTGTGCCTACGGCGGCATCTTCATTAAAAGTGTAACTTCCTTGTAAGAATATTATTTTCATTTAAAAGGTAATAATCCCTATTACGAATATACCTTTAACTTATAATTCCTATCGTCCACATCCATATCTTGACATAATTCAAATTGTGTACTATGGCAAATATGTATTTATAACTTGGTTTGTTGCTCATATCTGGTTAAAAATTGGTAACTGTGGAGGGGTCTTCAGTTGTACTATTGTAAGATTTTTATATATTGTAAGGACTAAACTATGTCAAACTTGGCGATGATTAATTTCATGTAATTTTAGGACTGTGATCCTTTTATGACTCGTAGTTGCTTTTTCCACCATTTGGGTGAAGTGTTTTATAAGAGTTCCTGTTAACAAAAAAATAAATAATAAATAAATAAATATTCTCTTACAATCACACCAATTATCTAAGCCCGTAGTTAATTTCTTAAGAAACTGTGTCTACGTGAACTTGATAACGGATAAATATATACTTAAATACTTTTTGTTTGTAAATACATACTTAATATACATAGAAAACACCCAGACCAAGACAAATAGACATGTTCATGCACACAAATATTTGTCTTGTTCGGGAATCGAACCCGAGACCTCTGGCGCAGAAGGCAAGTAGTTTACCCCTGCGCCAAATCGGTCGTCTGTTAACAGACTACAGCAAAATTCTGTACCTATTCCTATTCTAGCATCCTTGGGGATTTTGCTTTTGACACCGTCTTATATTCTCGAATGTAACTTGACAATGCATTGATGTATACTACCAAGTACCAAGCTAATTCATTTTTCTTTTTTACCCATGACTAATGCTTATATAGATTACAACCAGACTTTACTTTAATCATTCCATATACACATAATTAAGTAACAAGTATAGTTCCAAAATAAGTTTCTATTAATAATAGTCGCTTGCTAACGAATGTCATGATTACATTAATTTGTACATTGATTCGAATACTTATTGAATAGTTCGTTGTTGATAATTTATTTGATTTGATTATGTATTAATTTACGATTTACGTAATAACAATGTTTACACGGTAAAATCTAATACCTATATTGTAAACAAATCATCGTCTAAATATTATGTAATTGTAAAAGATTATTGTTGAGCATTGTGAAATATAATGTATTTGTTTCAATTAAGTACTTATGTTTTAACTTAAGATTTACACGATCTTTTACTGCCACTCTAAGATTAATCTAAATATGTATATAGTTGTAAGATTTTACTATTTAGAATTAGTTGTGTAATTAATTAATTTGATTTTAAATACTTTTAAACACATCTTAGATTTCTGCGCGAACTGTCCATATAAATAAAACACTTTCACTTTCAATACGCAGATCCTCGCTAGAGAACCAAGATACTTTCCCAGATTGATGCGCGAGGCTATTAAAATTAGCAAATACCCAAATTTCAATAGAGAAGATGGTTGGAAGATACCACCAGCTTGGGACCCTATAATCCATCAAGTAAAGTCTCACCCAAACCACATACTGCAAGAACTATGGGTACGGTTAGTTCTTTTTGCAAATAATTTTAATAAACGGAGATCGTCCCCCTTCGTGTAGTTTTCTTGCCAGTTCTTTCTCCGAAGGGCTCCAACTTTTGTGAACTGGTGGTCGAGTCAGTAACTTTTTGCTTTGCTATAAACAATTATTACTTATCCAAATTACTAAAACAAACCAAAATATTAAATTAATAAATCATTTTTGTTATAATTAAATATAAAGTTAAAATAATCAATACCTAACCGTATCCTGTTTCCGAACGAAAAACAAAGACAATTAAAGAGGGTATATTCTTTTATTAAAATCAAAAAAATAGTGGGTAGTTTTCCGTGACCACGGCCCCTGGAAAGGTGCCGAAACGTCGGATAAACAAAAAAAAAATCTCAAAAAAATAACAACCAAGTTGTTAAATAAATTGCGTTTAAATACTTTTTATAATGTGCGTCGGGAGACAGCACATTGTCGGATGGCCGAATGTCATGATTCTAGTTAATGGCAACATTGTTACTCGGTGGCGCGGTTTTGCTTTGCTGTGATTGGTCAACGTATTATTGCGTGGACCAATCACAGGGCGTGCTTTGCCCGCCAACAGGCGACATTGGCAAGGAGGCTTGTTTGGTTGAGGCGTCGGAAGAGAGGGCAGTCTTGTCTTGGCGGTTAAGTGCGATAGAACTAATACAATTAAATTTAGGCCCTTAAGCAAAAGTGTTTGTATTCTAATCTTTTATGAAAAATATACATACAATCCTTATCGAAGCATTATCTTTCATTCACCTGCAGCAGACCTACCATCCTGATGAGGAGTCGTCAAACTCCCATACTAGTCCATATCCATACTAATCCATACTAATATTATAAATGTGAAAGTGTGTTTGTTTGTTTGTTTATTTGTTTCTTTGTTTGTTTGTCCGTCTTTCACGTCAAAACGGAGCAACGGATCGACGAGATTTTCGGTAAGGAGATAATTTGAGAGCTGGAGAGTAACAGAGGCTACTTTTTATCCAGGAAAATTATAAAATAAAATTGGTAATTTTGTATAGAAAACCGTTAAGCTGTCATACTTTACACAACTGTCATTTCTTAGCCGCTTCCAAAGTGAAGGTATGTCAAAGAGTATGTAATTGACATTTTTGCCGCTTAGGATTTCTTTTTTTTAATAAGTGACATTGTCTCACAACTAGCTCCGATGGGACTCGAGAGACGGGTAGATTTTTTCTAAATACTTCATTTTCCATTTTTCTATCATAAAAATTGCATTGTGAATGCAAAAAAGTAAAAATTAAAATAAGTGACATTGTGTCAGGCAGGTGATACGAAGTTCGTGTCCAATAAAATTTATATGGCAAAACAACGTTTGCCGGGTCAGCTAGTCAAGAAATATAATAATTAGGTTGAATGCTAAATTGTATAGATATCCGACATCAGAATAGAATAATTGATCTTTGAGGAAAATTAACGTTCTCCATCGGGTTAACTGTGTACAAGCTATAAATAATTTAGTAAGCTTTCAATATATCGTTTAATATTAAACTTTTAATAGTACCGCGACGTAAACAGCTGTATCTGTATTTTCTAAGCAAGATGCTGGTCCTGTATTATCAAGAGACCGCGTATCGACTTTCGTGCTTTGCATAAATTTGCATGGGAAGATGTACACTGAGCCCGCGAAGTCCTTTATCAGTTGTTATCTAAATTTAATCTTGCTCTCAGGACCGCAGAAGAAATTGAGTGAAACAGTAATGACAATTCACAAGACCACAGGGGGTTATATTTTCTGAATGCAGATTATAAATTTTAGAAGTGAATCTGATAACATTTTGGATTACAGGTTTTTTTTTGCAAACTCGTGAAAATGAATTTAAGCTAAGCCAAGGGTGGGTTAGGAAACAATTCAATGACATTCAATTCCATTGTACCTACTTCAGGATTACCTATCTAACTTTACCTCAGATAACTAATTTTATTTAGTTACCTACCAGTCTAGTTCAATGTTTCCGAACGACGAATAATTATCCAATAGATTACAGAATAATTTGATACATTACGTACAGACTTGCAAAATAAACTTAAAATCAGTTCAGTTTTACCTCACCTAGTGTTAATTTAATGTAAACTCGGAATATCAGCTTATTTACTATTTGAATGAAATTTAATAATTTGAAGTTTATGTTGTACCTATTCTGGGTACAATATCGACGACAAACATACACACTTTCACATTTATATTAGATTGCATCCGTTCTAATATTAAATGTGAAAGTGTGTTTGTTTGTCCGTCTTTCACGTCGAATCGGAGCAACGGATCGACGTAATTTTAAGTATGGGGATAGTTTGGGAGCTGGAGACATAGGCTACATTTTTTCCAAGATAATATCAAATTTCTGCGGGATAAAGTAGTGTAATCCACGCGGGCGAAGCCGCACAAGGCTCGCTACCATTAAATGTTTAACATTAAAATCAAACATAGATTTAACAGTATTGGTTAATTATCTACATTTTTTTAACAGCTAATAAACTCATAGTAACCAAAGCCTTAAAGTTTTAAGATACTGATTCATTAATCGTAGATCTTAATAAAATTCGTAGCACTTTGCTTCATAATTGTACAAATACTTACACCACTTGTTTATGCGAAAACATGATACGCCCTCTGCTACATTACACAGCCATGTATCATAAAATTTATCAAGCATTCTGCGGAAATAACACCAGTATAATGTCACGACGGTATCTATCTGAAAGGGGAGAAAAAATAAATCTTCGTAGGCCATTCAAGGGTATTCGCACCATTAGCACTCTTATCATGCGATGATAAGGCATATATTTGTGAACAGTTGTGTAATAAGTAGGAAGACAATTTATTTAGGCAAATGCTTGGCCGGGTTGACGTATAGCCATAAGTGGTAATAGCCGATCATGTAAGTTGTTAGGTGATTATCTAATTACCTACTTTGAATATTAATTACTTGCTATTCAATATTATATGGAGACAAATGATCTTCCGACTCGTTGAGTGGAGTTTAATTACATTTTAATTATAATAAATTCAAATAAAATCATGACTCATCTATGGCGGTTACGAGGCCCGCGTCACGCAGTGTCCCTAGTTACGGTACCATTTGCAGTAGTTCATTCAGCAAATTTTATAATATTATAAGTATCATCATAAATATTTTGTCATTGTATTATTACTGCACATCGCGTATATTATTATTGCAGCAATGATTGTAGAGTATGGCGGTTCTCACACTGCACCGTACACCGGTCCGGTTTGTGGTAAAGCGCTTCTTAAGGTCGTTTGTGCACTACACTGAATTTTACCGATCCGGAAAAAAACGGATGCTTGTATTTTAATAATTAATCATTTATAATAGTAAGAATTTATTTATTTCGTGTAGTTTCAATGTTTTAAACCCAAAACTACACGAAATAAATAAATTCTTACTATTATAAATGAATAATTATTAAAATACAAGCATCCGTTTTTTTCCGGATCGGTAAAATTCAGTGTAGTGCACAAACGCCCTAACTATGGCTGTACAATCTTGATGTGCATACAAAACCCGCAGTATATCACTACTCACGCTGCATCTCCGTCCACTACCGCCGGAGCGGAAACCGCAGCAGTGTGATAATCGCCTATGTGTTATATTACTTTTTTGAGATAGACGCTAGGAGTAACAAAGCCAAGGAGCAGGTTTACTGCGAACCAGCCCCCTGATTCACGAACTGTCGGAAACGCTCACGACAGCGGAGTGTATGCCCTGTCTCTGTCACTCACTATAGAATAGACAAAGACAAAGCACAGAATTCAAATCCGATTCCGTTTCCGACGGTTCGTGAATCATTGGGCAGGATTGGTTGTTGTCCGAATTTATACTCAAATCTGGCTGTAAACGTCGCAGTCACGTTCTTCGCATGTGGAGTGGACCCGGCCCCGTAAACCCTTCCAAATTAAATAGGCAGTTCTGTTTACAGTAAATTACAATAAAATTAATAACATTGTAATCATCAGGTAACTATTACTTTTTATGATCTCTATACTCGTAGGTATATTAAATTTTCATGCCTTTTAACTTAACATAGTAAACGTAATTTGTTGACATTCGGCATTGTTGCAGGAATAATTCGTAAATCGTCTAGGTGCATGTAGGAGCTATGACACCAAGGAGCAGGTTTAGTGCGAACCTGATTGGTTGTTGTCCAAAATCATACCCAAATCCGCAGTCGCAGTCACGTTCTTCGTATTTCCACATGCGAAGAACGAGTAAACCCTTCCAAATTTAATAGGGAGTTGTGTTTACAGTAACATACAATGAGGGTGAAATTAATATCGTTGTAATCATCCGGTAACATTAACTTATTTATCATCTCCGTACTCGTATATTCAATTGCGGACCAGCCCCCGTAAACCTTTCCAAATTTTACAGTCAGTTATGTTGGCGGTAACAAATAAGTAATGAGGGTGAAATAATATCGTTGTTAACATCCGGTATCTATTACTAATGTTTATCCTCTCTACCATACTCGTATATTAAATTTTAATGCCTTTTAACTTAACATATTTAACGTTTTTTGTTAACATTCAGTAGAAAAATGGAAAATGAAGTATTTAGAAAAAATCGACCCGTCTCTCACGTGTTTTTTTTCTAAATACTTCATTTTCCATTTTTCTATTATAAAAATTGCATTGTGAATGCAGAAAACTAAAAATTAAAATAAGTAACATTCAGTAGTTTAAGCCATTGTTGCGGAGAAGTCTTAAATCGTCTAGTTGAATGTAGGTATTACAAATCCAAGGAGCAGGATTTAGTGAGACCCTGATTAGTTGTTATCCTTCATCATCATCATCATCGTTTCAGCCGTACGACGCCCACTGCTGGGCATAGGCCTCCCCCAAGGATCTCCACAACGATCGGTCCTGCACTGCCCGCATCCAGCGGCTTCCCGCGACCTTGACCAGATCGTCGGTCTACCTTGTAGGGAGCTTGCCCACGGAACGTCGTCCAGTTTGCGGTCGCCATTCGAGAACCTTTCCGTCCCAACGGCCATCGGTTCTCCGCGCTATGTGTCCCGCCCACTGCCACTTCAACTGAGCAATCCTTCGAGCGATGTCGGTTGCTTTAGTTCTCCTGCGGATCTCATCATTTCTGATTCGATCGAGCAGGGAAATACCAAGCATCGCTCTCTCCATTGCTCGCTGGGTGACCTTTAGCCTTCTTATGAGACCCATAGTAAAAGAGCACGTCTTGCTTCCATAAGTCATAACTGGTAACAAACACTGGTCAAAGACCTTAGTCTTGAGACATTGAGGAATTTTGGACGCAAATATATGCCGGAGCTTCCCAAACGCTGCCCATCCGAGCTGGATTCGACGAGAGATCTCTTTCTCGAAGTTGGACTTACCTAATTGGATTGTCTGTCCTAGGTAGACATAGTGGTCAACAACTTCGAGTGTAATGTTCCCAACATTAACTGGAGCGGAAGCAACATGGGCATTGGACATGATTTTCGTCTTATCCATGTTCATCTTCAGACCCACTCTTTGGGAAGCATTGCTGAGATCTTCGAGCATTGTGTTCAGGTCTTCCAAGGTCTCAGCCATGAGAACTACATCATCGGCAAACCGCAAGTGTGTTAGGTACTCGCCATTGATGTTAATGCCGAATCCTTTCCAGTCCAGTAGCTTAAAAATATCCTCCAACGCAGCTGTGAATAGTTTCGGAGAAATGACGTCTCCCTGGCTCACACCTCGCTGTAGTTGGATAGGATTAGAGCTCTGGTTCTGTAATCGGACCGACATGGTGGCGTTTTGGAATAAGTACCTCAGCACCTCGATGTACCTGTAGTCTATTTGGCACCTCTGGAGAGACTGCAGCACTGCCCAGGTCTCGATCGAATCAAAGGCTTTCTCAGAGTCCACGAACGCCAAGCATAGTGGCAAGTTATAATCTTCGGTCTTCTGTATAACTAGCCGCAGCGTATGAATGTGGTCTATGGTACTAACCTTTTCGGAACCCGGCTTGTTCGGGAGGTTGTTATCCTTAATCATACCCAAATAAATAAATCAATAGTATATTCACTTACACATAATACCTAAATGTACTTATGAATCGTCAACATGTTCCTACCACCCCATTCACGACTTTTTTAACTGACAAGAAGAACAGGCGCAATATACCTACTTGCTGGCGTTTCAGGTAACGAAATCCGACTGTTTACGTTGCAGGCACGTTCTTCGCAAGTGGGTCCAGTTCTGTAAACCCTTCTGACATACAGTTTTGTTGACGGCAGCTTACAATGAGGGTGAAATTAATATCGTTGCAACCTTCGAGCAACCATCAGGTAATTATTACTTTTTTATGATCTCCATACTCGTTTATTAAATTTTCATGTCTTTTAACTTAACATACTGGGTGTTAGGGGCACCTTTGCAAAAACTTTAACCATAGCTTCAGACCATCATGCTGAACAACGTACAGCAAGAATTTTTTGTCGAAAATGAAAAAAAAATGGACTTTTTATACAAATTTAGCAACTTATCGGGACATTTTGAATGGAGAGTCGAAATATTTTTTTTCATTTCCGACAAAAAATCTTGCTGTGCGTTGTTCAGCATGAAGGCCTGAAGCTATGGTTAAAGTTTTTGCAAGGGTTCCCCTGACACCCTGTATATTTAACGTAATTTGATGACATTCGGTATTTTTGCAGCAATTATTGTGGAGAATTCTTAAATCGTCTAGGTGCATGTAGGAGTTAAAACACCAAGGAGCAGGTTTAGTGCGACCCTGATTGGTTGTTGTCCTAAATCACACCCAAATCCGACTGTTGACTTCGCAGTCACGTTCTTCGCATGTGGACCCGGCCCCGTAAACCCTTCCAAATTTAGTAGGCAGTTCTGTTGACGGTAACTTACAATGAGGGTGAAATTAATATCGTTGTAACCGTCTAACTATTTGGCTTAAAGGAGGATGTTTAGGCGTGTTACATGTTCTTTTATATTCAAGGTAATTTATCTTGTTTAATATTAATTGGGTCGCTTTTAAATCTTATATGGGAGCATTTGAGATAAAACACTGTAAGTCTAAGTCACATTTTAGGGTTGTTCTAATTTACTTCTTGATCAATAACATTGTTACCTGTAATAGGTTAGTGTGAACCTCAAATTGGACTTGGACCAAAATATGTCTGTTATGAAATTAAATTATAATATTATATTGAAATTAATTATAATTATTTATTGAGTACTTAATAAAAAAAAATGAAAATTTGACACTTTTATAACATTCTTGATTTTGTATTAGGATGAAAATTATATTGTACTGAGACTGGCTGGCGTTTTTGAGTACTCTGTTGTTTTGTATAAATAAATACTTAAAAGTACCCAAATTGTAAAATAATCAAATAAAGTGGCAAAACTGTTTCTTACTTCAATATTTAATACCACTATTAAAGATTTGCACTATCACTAGGTACTGAGTCATTTAAATTTCACAGCATTTCACTTTGTCTAGTTTCATGGCGGCTTCAGCTCTTTGACATACTTACACAAGACGTGCTTGTAGACTAAGACCTTTGCCACTTATGGTTATATTAATAAATGGAAGATTGCAAATTAAAAGTACTTCGCATAAACTTCCTTATAGTGATATAATTTTTTTGTAATAATTATTCTGATGTTTAGAAAAAAGAAGCTCTTTGTCCAGTTTCACCTCGGCGCTAGCTTCTACAAAACGTGCTTGTAGAGTAGATCTTGGCTATTTATGGTTATATCATTGAAATGGAATATTGCAAATTAAATTAACTTTGCTTAAACTTCCTCATTTGTATGTGATATTTTTTTTGTAATAGTTATTCTATGAGATGGATTTATTTGTCAATTTCAAGTAATGAATAAATTTAAAGGTAGCGTTTGAAATAGGGATAGTATTTTGTAATAAAAAAAATCAGAAATTCAATTATTTATTTAAATGATTTCAAACATCAATTTTATATTGATACATTCATAATGCGAATAACTTAACATTCACTTTTAACTTACAATTGTTTAAACGGCCCAAATTAGTCCTCTTTCTTTAATAATCTTATAAATGTACATTAAAAATAAATTTAAATAATTAAGAAGGTATTCCTTTTGTTTCCAATAATCAGAATAATTTTATGGTTATTTATTTGGTCACCGAATAAGAAAACACAAAAGCCATTAATTTGCTTAACCACTAGTTGATCCTCATTTACAAATTTGAAACTTACAATACGATTTGTATTATTTACAATAACGTTTACGTTTTATTTCTACTTACATAACTTAATCTATACATACCTACTAATGTTACATACACAATTTAAACTGCATTTAATACAGAAAACATAAATCTGCAAAGGAACTCATTCATCTAATAAATGATATTATCTAATAATGGACAGCAATAATTAATTTTCATCTTAATAAAGTAGCATTCTATAGTTAAAAGAAATACAATTAAGTTATTTTTACAAAAAACTTTATCTATTATTTTAATGTTATATTTCCTAATAAATCTAGATTTTTATTTACAATCGGGTAAGCTAAATAACACGTATTCCAAGTTAGCTAGCAGTATCACAAATGCCTTCAGAGCTTAACTTTTCCTTACATTACTTGAAGCACAAAGTTGTATATTACTAAATGAGTTTTCAATATTCGACTATAAACGAACTCGATGGATTACTATATACCAACTCGATGGATATAATCCGCTATAAACATTTCTAGATTTGATTTGCACTCAAATAGAAATGAGTTCAAACATTTGGAGCTAGTAGTATCTATCAAATTATTGTTGTAATAATAGTGATAAACATGAAATCAAAAGCTAATTACAATACATCGCATTGTATCATGTAAAATTAATTCATTTCAATTCATAAAAATTGTTTGTTAGAAAATTTAAAACGTTGTACAATTTCATAAAAAAATAACACAACATTAATTTAATATTTAACGAAAACCTTATACCATCCGAAATCTGCGAAATTTACAATTAAATTAGTAAAATAATTGACAAAACTAAGGTCATTATCTTAGGCATGAGCGGAGCGACGAGCGAAGCGGAATCACCCGCAGCGGCGAGCGCGCTCGCTGCAGCCTCTACGCATTGGCGGTAGGCGAGGTGCTCTAGGCAAGTGATCGCACAGAAGTGTTGGTGTGCGCATGCGCCGTCACAGTTTTCTGAACTCTCGTGTCTGAGACTGTAGGCTCGGAGGTATCTGTCAAAAAAAAATACAATGTATTGCCTAGTCGAAACTAATTAAAACACAAAATAAATTAATTTTATAAGCCACTATAATATAGGATGGAGCTATAGTTCAATTAAGGAACCGCTTGATAACGGCTCTATCGATGAGGTTGTTTTTGTTATTGTTCGTTATTGCCAGAAAATATTTAAGTTTATATAAATAATAAAAGAAAAAACCAATTAAAGTTACTAGACAACCCTTGGAAAAAAATCGTAATATAACACCATCATGCAAGCTTGGGCTGTAGTGTGGACGGTAGCTTAAAATCTGTAATGGGTACCTATTTAAAAAAAACAGAACCAAAATAAATCGGCGTGCATGGGACAGACAGACCTCGCAAAGTTTTAACGAGAAAACCGATACTAAATCGTCTATTTGAGAATATTGAATCGTATTAGTCGATACGATCGTTAAGTCGATAGTAATCGAATAGTATTTCATACTGCACTATTTATTTGTGCTTCAAATAGTTTTCTGCTTTTCTATGATTTTGTCATAAAATGCCCCATGGTATTTCTTTAATCCGACTTGTGCACGTTTCTCCGTATTAAGATTCAATATAGAGCAGAACTTTCATATTTAATTCTGAAAATATTTCAAAATTTTCGTAGAAATTCGTACTGCATTTAATAGTTTTTATTCCATATTTGATATTAAAAAACTTAATAAAACATCTCTTTTATGAAAACTTTTGTCGTGAAATTTATTTTATACAGCTTTGCAAATTAACAGTATGGTCTATGAAAATATATTAATTTTGATAATTCTGCGACCTACATTGCACTATTCTATGCAAAATTTTTGAGTAATTTTAACATAATGTAATTTTCTGTTCAGGTAACCATTATAATATGTTTAGCTGTGTTTCACAATATTTGTTAATTTTTCCAGTTCTCGCATTGAACAGTTTTATTAGTTCAATTCAGAGAACTTATATTTAATAACAATTTGCTCCTTGTTAATATCTTATCTTTATCTTTTTATTTATATCTTTGATTATTCATAAAATTTAGTTTACATGATCCATTTTTTGTTAGTAACATTATGTACTTACTCAATAAACTATGACAGTAAGAAAACCAAAATTAAACAAAATTAAAATTAAAATTCGAATAGGACCGGACCCTCTATACCAGGCTTCAGTGAAATTGTATAGAATACTATTGGCACTATTCCTTACGTATCTCATCAGGAAAGCAGCTCTTTTACGTATAAATCATAATAAGTGGGCACTTCTGCAACATTCCTGATGCACTACATTAGCTCGGAAGCTCCAACAATATCCTGGATGCATCATTATATTTGATTCGCACATGATTCGCAAGGCATTGTATGCTTTTGAAGTAAACATGACTTGCCAACTGTGACGATGACAGCTAACGGATTTCTGAGCTGCAGCGAATTTGTTCAAAATATTCCTCCAAGTTAGTAGCTTAAATATAGCTAATATGTCTTAATCCTACTCCAATTCCGTACTTTTCCTTTATCTAAAAACTTCCTTTCTTTGTGATGGTTTTTTTTATTTGTATGACATTCTTACTTGTAAAACACAGTTGTCTCCTGAGGAGTCCCGATGCGTAGTTTATCAGCTAGGTTGTGCAGTGAGCTCGCGGACACCTCGTGCAAGCCGTAGTACTGAGTGAGGTTGTACTCTGCGGTCCACTCGGGGGCGCCTGCGTTCCTGTTCGCTGCTGCCAGATCTAGGTAGTATTGCGTGTAGTCCAGCACCTGGTTGAAGGTATTTTAAATTACTAGGTATGCTTCAAAGTGACCCGCAGATATCATCAGCCACCAGGCATCCTTTACTGTTGGGTAAACTCTCTCAATATACCTACATTATCTCTTTGTGTGGAAATTTGTTGTTAGACTTAGACTATTCATAGTACTGCCTATCTAATCAAATTATGTCTGTAAGTTTCCTTAATAAATAAAATAAAAAATAAATAGAAACTATATCCATATAACTATACTTAAAAAAGTTGAAATAATCATTAAAACCCAAAAATCCAGACATATCTTCGACAAAATTTCATAATAAGATAAGCTCCCATTTAGTGAAACCAGTACAGATTCTATGAAATACTTAAGTAGTAATAAAGTGAATTTTGTCAAAAAATTATATACCTACACTTTGAGTAAATTACGGCATTAACTAACTAGACATTTAATTGTTATTGTTTAATTATTAGTTTAGTTTTTTAGACGTGAGATATTACAGCTAAAATTCATTTTAACCCAGTTGTTACTAGCGTTCCTTTAAAGGACCATGATATATAAAAAATGTTATTTCTAAAGAGGGTAGTTATTTTTTTACTTTGCTGCGTCTAGTATGTTGTGGCTATATGTCGTTAACAGTTTTAAAAGTAATTTATTAATTTGTGTGATTTTCTGCTGATTTATTGGACTTAATTAATTCAGTATTTTTATCATGAGTGAACGCAGGTATGTTTCTTTTTTATTTTATAAGTAATTTTCATTTTTTTACTTCCATTATAAAAGGTATAATCTAAACCTATTTATATTTAGTGTTTTTAGTTGTAAAAATACTATGATCTTTATGTCATTTTACATTTTATACCAGTGTTCCTTATAAGAACCAATAGTAATATGCACTACTATGATATATCCAATTATAATATGTCATCGATTTTGTTTAAGGGCTAAAAAACTACTTGAATTTAAATGAAATATTGAGGGTGATAGAATATAATGAGAATGATCCCAACCCAAATTTAAATTAAATTTTAACGCCTAAAAAATCGTCATAAATAAGTATTCTGTTGACGAAATCACGTAATCGTTGACGAATTTACCTGGCTCTCATCTTCGTGTAGAAGCTGAAGTTCATCAAAGTGATACTGAGTCTTCAGATCAAGATGAAGATCACATATTTATCACCCAGTTAGCCAAATGAAGACGAGGTACTGGAGACCAAGATGATATCATGTGTGTACCCAGTACGTCAACTGATCTACATACTCGTCAGCATCATGTTCACCCCAAATCTCTTCAAAGCCGCTTGTTTCTAAGAACAAGACTTACAAATTGGCTAAAAGATATAGTTAAATATAGCCTACGCATGATGCTTGGATTGAAAAGAAAGATGTAGTATTGCAACAGGATTATTAGAAACAAAAAAAAAGGAGGTACACGAAAGGGTGGCAGAATTTCAAAGGCTATTCATGAAGAGTCACGATATGATAACAAAGGTCATTAGGTCACATTATCAGGAACAAGACAGATAGGCTTTGGTGCCATGTCTGTCACAAAAAACTAACTTACCTATTTTTATAAAATATTATGTCAACTTGCATCCTAATGTTCCTAAAATATGTTTTGAAAAATATCATACAACGGGAAGATGAGGGCATTATGAACAATGTGAACTTTTTCTAGTTTTATTATTATATAAACTGTACCAAAATAAAATAAATAATATGAGACATACAATATACATAAACATATTTATTATTTTCCAATTTCGTTGCAATGGAATCTGTATTCAAGTCCATACTAAAAATAAGACCCCATAGTAGCGTAAATTACTAGTGGGTCTTATAAGGAACACCCATTTCCCGCTTTTCCGAGTAAAAAAATATTTTTTTACAATTTTTCTTGTCATATTTAAAGTAATTCAAACACCATATCAAAAGTTCATATTGATAGCATACAATTTTTTTTCTCGTAACATCTAGGTTAATAAGATGTGTATAGCTAGAATTTATGCTTAAATTTGAGTTTTCTTTGAAACTACAACATTATTATATCCATTTTGTATTACGTAACATTTTCATATCTTTGTATCACAGTTAATCTGATAAATTAGGTCACGAGCGACCGAGTGTGGTGAAGGGTCACTCACGCTCCTCCATCGCCCGCCACGCATATAGGGTTACCAAGCGACCGAATAAAGCCGGACAGGATCATTCTGTTTGGATGCTTGTCCGGCCAGTGGGTCGATCGCCGTAATTCTATGCAGCGAGCGCGTCTTGACCACGTTTGCGTCATGACGTTTGACTTCGTATTGCCGTAATGACATAACGACGCACACGTCACGCAAACCTACACGCCGCGCGTATAAAAAACGGCATTGCACTTCACGTGAACGTCAACTGTACATACACCTGACTAATGCGTCATAAGATTACCGCGATCGGGGCGCTGTACGGTTTTTAAGGCGATGATACCCGACCGAAATAGGCACGCTAACAATTGCTCGGCCGCTCGCAATACACTTCACGCGGACGCAGCGGCAGCCAGCAGTGAACTGTGAACTCGCGAGCGCCCCGCGAACCGAAAAACACTAAAAGTTTAATTAAAAATTAAATTAAAAAAAAACTTTTGATGGCCGGAATCCCTCGGCTATGCAAAGGCAATTATTTTCGTATATTTTTCATTAACTAAAACCAAGTAAATAGATAGATATTTGGATTACGACTAGACGGATGTTTGGGATTTTATTTGACACAGTTAAATATCACCAATCGAAAAAAATGGCCGAAAGCACTAGATAAATAACTGAAAAATAACATATATTATTTCCAAATTTTGAGTACTTGTGGTTTGCGAGTAATTCATAATTTAAAATACCCTATTTTCGGAAATCGGCGCCTTAACTCTTTCGCCAACTCGCGAACGCACCGGTGGCAGGAGTCGAGCGAGTGTGAGTAGCAAGTCGAAATTAAGGCATGAAATCCATGTACCTTAGGGTGTCCGGCCTTGATACCCAAAAGTCCGGATAGACTAGCTTTCCGGTTTCAGTTTTAAGACTTGGCAACCCTACACGCATAGCATTACAAAGTAGCGTCAGCATGATGCAAGCAAAATTTTTATTTGGGTTCAAATCATTAATAAAATAGTAATAATCGGGACTGGAAGTCACGGAGGGGTTTAAAAAATAAGGGTTGAAATCGAATGGTTTACTAGCAGCTGCAAAGACAAGTTATTTTAATTTTTAGTTTTTTTGCATTCACAATGTAATTATTATTACTGAAAAATGGAAAATGAAGTATTTAGAAAAAATCGACCCGTCTCACAACCAGCTCCATGGGAGCGTTTTTTTCCGATTTTTTCTAAATACTTCATTTCCCATTTTTCAGCTGCAAAGACAATTACCTCCTCGCTTAAGACGCTTTTCTTGGTCGCTGTTCTAAGGAAGTATAACCTAACTAGCAGATCCTCGCGGTTTTACCCGTGTTTCTAGTGAGGATATTGGGATAAAATATAGCCTATGTCACTCGGGAAGAACGTAGCTTTCTAATGGTCAAAGAATTTTCTAAATCGGTCCAGTAGTTTCGGAGCCTGCAATGCAAACAAACAAACAATCAAATCTTTCCTCTTTATAATATTAGTATAGATTACTCTTCTGTACTGTACTTCGTACAACAATACCATTAGAAAACGCCTCACAAATTGAAACTAAACTCGATTAAGGCACCGACTGACTTTTCTAAACGGAGAAAAAGGTAACAACTGTTTCGATGATACGTCATAAATGACAGGAAGCAATAAGAAATAAGTTCGCACCTTTGGAGTGCGCTCTTATTCGCGTGGCCGTTTTTGACACTCCAACCGCTTATCTAGTAGTATTATTAATAAAAGATGTGGCGACATCTAGACGACGCGCACATGGACGCATAACACGGAGCTTTAACCATCGTAGCGATAGATGGCGTTAACAGTCAATCTCGGATTTAGTGAAGAACCTACATCATGCTCTCGAAGTTCATCACGCAACTTAACATTATTTAGAACTTCCAACCAACATCTCTCGGACAGTTGTCCCCGGGCTAACAAACACCTAGCCCGGAAGGAAGACATACCATCAGTCTTCCTTTAACCCGTTGCGCCATACCCACATTGGTGACCCCGACGGAGCACAAGGAGCACCTTCTTCACCAGCGCCATCACCGTCTTCATCAGCGCCATCACCGTCTTCATCAGCGCCAGCACTATCTTCACCAGTGCCAGCATTGTCTCGCGCAGCCATCACTCCTCCCGACCCTCATCCAGCAACCTTCAGCAGTCCACAGCAAGCCAGCACACCCGCCTCAAGGTTCCATCGCAGCATCGTCCGACGCTACCTGGACCTTCGGCAGCACCCGACGGCATCATCCCGAACTGGCATCCTCGCAGCCCATGTCTCTGGAGCATCACTGGGCCCTTACTCCAGCATGGCAGTTCTATGCGCCAGCAGCTCGGACCCACCGTCACAACGCACACTCCATCCCGACTCACCGTGGACGTCCCTACTCACCGTGGACAGGAGCAGCGACCAGCAGCCACCCCGCACCGTTTCGACTCACCGAAGACGAAGTCTCGACTCACCGCAGACTGGGGCATCCTGCAGCACTCTCTGGCACTTGCAAGCTCACACGCACTGAGACTGCTCAGCTACCTACCATTGGATCGACCTCCGGTCTAGGAGGGGAGCGATGTGGCGACATCTAGACGACGCGCACATGGACGCATAACACGGAGCTTTAACCATCATAGCGATAGATGGCGTTAACAGTCAATCTCGGATTTAGTGAAGAACCTACATCATGCTCTCGAAGTTCATCACGCAACTTAACATTATTTAGAACTTCCAACCAACATCTCTCGGACAGTTGTCCCCGGGCTAACAAACACCTAGCCCGGAAGGAAGACATACCATCAGTCTTCCTTTAACCCGTTGCGCGATACCCACAAAAGATAAAAATTAAATGATAAAAAAATATCGTTAAATTGTCTCTTCAAAGTGACTATGAAAATACCCTCTCAAATTAGTCTTTACAACAGCTTTCATCCCCTTTGCTACATTCTTACCCAAGACAAATAAAGTCTAGATTGTAGATAAAAGCTACTGCTTCCAATACAATGAATTATAACCTATTTTTGCGATCATGAAAAAGTTAATTAAAGTGCTTTATAGTGACTTACCTTCCCAGTATTAGTGTCAAACTTGTAAAGCCTCAACCCTGGGTTGGTGGCTCCAGCTGGGTCGCGATGTGGACTCACGGACGGGGCCAAAAGCGCCCATGACACGGGCCGATCTGTACAAATTGACAAAGATATTATACAAAGTGTTAATGAATAAGCGCAAAACCTCTTAGGTGGTGATTGTGCTCATGAATATGAACAACTTTTACTATGGGGCCAACTCTGCAACTCAACAAAAAAAATCTGTTGTTCCATACATTCCTGGTCGAGTAGGTTTTGACAATTTGTATGAAACAGCAGATTTTTTTTTGTTGAGGTGCAGAGTTGGCCCCATAGTAAAAGTTGTTCATATTCATGAGCACAATCACCACCTAAGAATTTTTGTGCTTATTTAACACGTTGTTTAACGACGAAATGAAATGGTACTTTGGTGTTTACGTACAAATACTTTGTGAACGAGAGAGAGATTTTTACCGAAAGCGGTCGCCAAATTCTGAACTGATCAATTTACGCTTCATGCAATGGCAATTTTTCAATAATACGTTTTATAAAACGCGTCGCTAAAGCGTTAAAAATGTTTGTTAAATTAGGTAGTAGAAATGTTTTTAATATTTTATAAACAGTCAGTATGCTCGAATAGAAATATTCAGTACAAGAAGTATAAGTCCCTAACGATAATTTAATTTCTCTAATGTACATATAAATGTCCTATCTGCAGCTACTATGAAGCGAATTAATAGCCGGCGAAAGTGGTGTTTAACCTTTGTTTGTAGTCTTCGATGATTATTACGGAAAAAATAAAATAGATAAATGATAAATAAATTACCGTTATCATAAATGACTCGGAAAGTGTCCGCGTGCAGATGTCCGAAGAATTGTCCGGCTATGAGCCGCGCGTACCGTCGGACAAGTCGCAAGTACTTTGCGTTGGCGTCCGAAGACACGTCGTACGCGTGGCGGGAGTCCGACCCGGGCGCTGCGTGACCTACTATGTACACCTGGAAAGAAGTTGCTATTGAATAATACGCTTTAAGTCTGACGGATAAGGTTCGAGATATTTAGGCAATACAAAAGTACTATTACACATAAAAGTTGTGACCTATTATAAAAGATTATTGTTGTACGCGTGGCGGGAGTCTGACATGGGGGCCAAGTCTGCTAACGTAAAACTGTTTGTTTGCCCAAATAAACTAAAAAAAAAAAAAACGTTAAGTTACAATCGTGTCTCAACCGTGTTTCAATTGTAGTTCAGTTGTATTGCTTTTTAACACACTAGTTACAGGTGTAGAGGTACATAGGTACCTCTACACCTGGAAGAAAGTTGCTATTAAAACACGCTTCAAGATTGACAGATAATTAAGGTTCGAGTTATTTAGGCACTGGAAAAGTACTTTTTCACTTTTCAAAAAAAAATTTAAGCGCAGCTCTTTGTGACCAATCTCATGTACACCTAAAACATGCCTATATGCATTGAAAAAAAAAACCAAATTGAAAAAATACAATTTGAAGAAGGTTATAAAGTTTTGATTTCTTAGAAGATTGTACGCGTGGAGTGAATCTAATTTCGTGATCTTCGTGACCTACTAAGTACACCTGGAAAAAAGACTGCTATTGAAAAACATACTCAAAGATTGATGAGGAAGGTTGAAGTTGTTTTACTATAAAAAAAAGTTACGCCTTACCAAATATTGTTGTCGAGCACAATCCCTTTTTGGTTATATTAAATTCCTAGCAGTGTGGGTTGCCAAAGCGCTAAGGGATACGGGAAGGGATTCGTCAATTTACCTTCCTTATTTATTTATTTATTGCACATGGAAGAAGGTACAAATGACGGATTTAGAGTCATTAGGTGTAAAGTCCCAATCATTATTTGATATTGTTGAAAAAGAATTTAGTAACAATTTTAAACAAAAAGTTATAAAGTGTTATGATCGTAAGAAGTTTAGTGACTGGGCCACACCTGGTATTTATAATAGCAGAAGAAAGTTATTTGAACTCTATGCACAAAAAACGACTTCCTGTGATCCTAGCTTCATTGAATATGTCAAGAAATATTCAATAACATTTAGGAAAGTATGTGCTTTGGCAAAATCAAGGTATATTTCAAATAAAATTAAATCATCTGAAAATAAAATAAAAGCTACCTGGAGTATTATAAACCAAGAAACTGGCAAAACAAAAAGCAAAATTAATTCATTTAACTTAAAAATTAGTGATCAGACTTTTGAATCAGATATTGAGGTGGCTAGTGCTTTTGAAGGTTTCTTTGCTCGAATACCGTTAGAAACTACTAGCAGACTTAATTCTTGCCCCAACACCGCTGTCTCTCTTATGGAATCTAGTGTGAACAAGTGCCAGAAAACATTTAGTTTTAGCTATGTCACTACCGAAGATATTATTAAAGCATTCAAAGCAATAAATATTAAGAAAACAGAAGATCTCTGGGGCATATCTACAAGTATCATCAAATCAATAATTGATGTGATAGCTCCATCATTAGCAATAATTTTTAACCAATGTATAAGTGAAGGGGTCTTTCCTAATTTAATGAAGAATAGTAAAATTATTCCTCTGTTTAAAGCTGGTGACAAAAGTGACCCAGCAAATTTTAGACCTATATCCATACTACCAGCAATAAGTAAAATATTTGAGAAATTAATTTATGCTCAACTTTTAGAATATTTTAAATTAAATAGTATATTGCATGAGAAACAGTTTGGTTTTTCAAAAGGTAAAAGTACAACTGATGCTGGGGTTGCATTTCTAAAACATGTACTTGATGCCTGGGAGGACAAGCAGGATGTAATAGCTATTTTTTGTGACCTTTCCAAGGCATTCGATTGTGTTGATCACCAAACACTATTAAGGAAGTTAAAACATTATGGTGTTTCTGAAATGTCAGTAAGCCTTATGCATTCATATCTGTATGAAAGAACTCAGAAGGTAGTCCTACTAATATTATAAATGCGAAAGTTTAGATGTTTGGATGTTTAGATGTTTGGATGTTTGTTACTCAATCACGCCATAACGGCTGAACGGATTTAGCTGAAATTTGGAACACAGATACTTTGTAGCCTGGAGAGGAACATAGGCTACTTTTTATCCCGGAAAAAATCACATTCCCGCGGGATAACGTCATGTAGTTCACGCGGGCGAAGCCGCGGGCGGAAAGCTAGTTATTAATAAAACTGAGTCTACCGGAGCTCCCATAACTATGGGCGTACCCCAAGGATCAATATTGGGCCCGCTGTTGTTTTTAATATACATAAATGACCTTCCTTACTACGCGAAGAATTTATGTGAGACGGTGCTATTTGCCGATGATACATCTCTAGTCTTTAAAGTAGATAGAGGTGATGACTGTTCTGACGAAGTAAATAGTGCTCTTTTAAAAGTGTCACATTGGTTTAATAGTAATAATTTATCATTAAACTCAAAGAAAACTAAGTGTTTGAAATTTTCGTTACCTAATGTAAGACAAGTTGATTTTCATATTAGACTAGACGGCGATACGGTCGAATTCATTAACAATACAAAATTTCTAGGTATTATATTAGACTCGCGACTACAATGGGATCCTCATATCGAAGCCTTGGCGAGTAGACTCAGTTCGGCTGCATTCGCAGTTAAGAAAATAAGGCTCTTAACCGATATTGAAACGGCTAGAATAGTCTATTTTAGTTATTTTCATAGTGTTATGTCCTACGGCCTTTTGTTGTGGGGCTCAGCCGCTAACATCCAAAGTATATTCGTGCTCCAAAAAAGGGCTATTCGCGCCATTTACAACCTCCGATCGAGAGATTCTTTAAGAGATCTATTTAAAGAAATAAACATTTTAACTGTTGCAGGACATTACATCTATGAAAATATAATTTATGTGAAAAAGTATTATAATACATTTGTAAAGCAGAGCGATATTCATCGCTTTAACACAAGAAATAAAGATAAACTTGTCGTTCCCAAGTTTAGGCTAGAAAAATCCAGAGCCTCATTTCTGGGGAAAAGCATAGCCTTTTTTAATAAAGTTCCACAGCATATAATTGAACTACCATTGCATAAATTTAAATGTTACATTAAGGGCCGGCGGTAAGTGAAAAGCGTAAAACAGCTTTCAGGGTTTTAAACTTTGAACATAGAATTAACGACAAATATTACTTTAAAAAATATGATAGTGAACAGGAATAGTTACTCTACAATAACACCGTGGAAAATTTTAAATATTTTACTCACGTTAATGGCAAAAAAAACGCAAACTTCACTAAAAACAGTGAAATCAACGTTTTTTGTTTTAAAGATATTGTTAAAGAAAAATAATCTTTTTAGTAATATTTAATGTTAAATTAAATGACAATGAAACATAGAATTGATTCACCGCGCCATATTTTCCGTTTTTTATATAAATTGAGAACAATCTGGCGTCAAAGATTGACAATTTTGAAGCGCGCTTCGCTCATACATTTTCGTATAGAACGCGAAGATAAATAAAACATTGTTTATATACAAGCCGCCCTAGGAGCAAAATTTAGTAAGCCCGCTGATTTCAAGGTGAGAGCACGTCGCTTTTTCTCAGCTTCTGACACTCGAAATCAGACTATCTGTACACAAACACTTTGAGCGGTGGTAAAGAAAAGGTAGGTAAAGTAAAATTTCCAAAAATCCGGAAAGCGATACAAATATCAGGACATAATTAGTTTTCCACTCAACAATTTGTTTGATACGTCATCACATCAGATATCTGGTCAAATGCTGGAGCCAGGAAGTGGCTGATGGAACTACTCACCAATTCAACGTACGTAACCACTTTGAATCGTCTAGATGAAAACTCTTGTGCAAAGTAGTTTCGAAAGTCTGATGCTGGAGTCAGGAGGTGGTTGATGGAACTCTTCAACGATCCAACGTAAACACTTCGAGTTTGGGCTTATTTGAATCGTCTTGATGAGAACTCTTGTGCCAAGTAGTTTCCAAGGTCAAATTCTGGAGCCAGTAAGTGGCTGATGGAACTCTTCATCAATTCAACGTAAACACTTCGAGTTTGGGCTTGTTTGAATAGTCTTGATGAGAACTCTTGTGCCAAGTAGTTTCGAAAGTGTGATGCTGGAGTCAGGAGGTGGTTGATGGAACTCTTCAACGATCCAACGTAAACACTTCGAGTTTGGGCTCATTTGAATCGTCTTGATGAGAACTCTTGTGCCAAGTAGTTTCCAAGGCCAAATTCTGGAGCCAGTAAGTGGCTGATAGAACTCTTTATCAATTCAACGTAAACACTTCGAGTTTGGGCTCGTTTGAATCGTCTTGATGAGAACTCTTGTGCCTAGTAGTTTCGAAAGTCTGATGCTGGAGTCAGGAAGTGGTTGATGGAACTCTTCAACGATCCAACGTAAACATTTCGAGTTTGGGCTTATTTGAATCGTCTTGATGGAAACTCTAGTGCCAAGCAGTTTCGAAGGTAATGCTGGAGTCAGGAGGTGGTTGATGGAACTCTTCAACGACTCAACGTAACCACTTCGAGTTTGGGCTCGTTTGAATCGTCTTGATAAAAACTCATGTGCCAAGTAATTTCCAAGGTCAAATTCTAGAGCCAGTAAGTGGCTGATGGAACTCTTCATAAATTCAACGTAACTACTTTGAGTTTGGGCTCGTTTGAATTGTCTTGATAAGAACTCTTGAGCCAAGTTGTTTCCAAGGTCAATTGCTGGAGCCAGGAAATGGTTGATGGAACTCTTCAATGATTCAACGTAACCAGTTTGAATTGTCTTGATGAGGACTCTTGACAAGAAAACAGGAACGCAATGTTAAAAATTTTAAAAAATCCAAGATTGCGGCCCACTTTTTTGTGTGTGGGGCCAATTTTGGCAAAACTTGGGTTTTGGTACTATTTTGTCAAAAAAACAGCAACGCAATGTTAAAAATATTTAAAAATCCAAGATGGCGGCCAACTTTGTTGTTTGTGGGCCGATTTTGATAAAACTCGGTTTTGGGTATTATTTTGACAAGAAAACAGGAACGCAATGTTAAAATTATTGAAAAGTCCAAGATGGCGGCCAACTTTTTTGTTTGTGGGCAGATTTAAATGAACCTCGGTTTTTGGTACTATTTTGACAAGAAAACAGCAACGCAATTTTAAAAATATTAAAAAATCCAAGATGGCGGCCAACTTTTTTGTTTGTGGGCCGATTTTGATAAAACTCGGTTTTGGGTACTATTTTGACAAGAAAACAGGAACGCAATGTTAAAATTATTGAAAAGTCCAAGATGGCGGCCAACTTTTTTGTTTGTGGGCCGATTTAAATGAAACTCGGTTTTTGGTACTATTTTGACAAGAAAACAGCAACGCAATGTTAAAAATATTATAAAATCCAAGATGGCGGCCAACTTTTTTGTTTATGGGCCGATTTTGATGAAACACGGTTTATGGTATCATTTTGATAGGAAAACAGGAACGCAATTTTAAAATATTAAAAAATCCAAGATGGCGACCAACTTTTTTGTTTGTGGGCCGATTTTGATAAAACTCGGTTTTGGGTACTATTTTGACAAGAAAACAGGAACGCAATGTTAAATTTATTGAAAAGTCCAAGATAGCGGCCAACTTTTTTGTTTATGGGCCGATTTTGATGAACCTCGGTTTTTGGTACTATTTTGACAAGAAAACAGCAACGCAATTTTAAAAATATTAAAAAATCCAAGATGGCGGCAAACTTTTTTGTTTGTGGGCCGATTTTGATAAAACTCGGTTTTGGGTACTATTTTGACAAGAAAACAGGAACGCAATGTTAAAATTATTGAAAAGTCCAAGATGGCGGCCAACTTTTTTGTTTGTGGGCCGATTTAAATGAAACTCGGTTTTTGGTACTATTTTGACAAGAAAACAGCAACGCAATGTTAAAAATATTATAAAATCCAAGATGGCGGCCAACTTTTTTGTTTATGGGCCGATTTTGATGGAACACGGTTTATGGTATCATTTTGATAGGAAAACAGGAACGCAATTTTAAAATATTAAAAAATCCAAGATGGCGGCCAACTTTTTTGTTTGTGGGTCGATTTTGATAAAACTCGGTTTTGGGTACTATTTTGACAAGAAAACAGGAACGCAATGTTAAAATTGAAAAGTCCAAGATAGCGGCCAACTTTTTTGTTTATGGGCCGATTTTGATGAAACACGGTTTATGGTATCATTTTGATAAGAAAACAGGAACGCAATTATAAAATATAAAAAATCCAAGATGGCGGCCAACGTTTTTGTTTATTTATGGGCCGATTTTGATAAAAGTTGATTTTTGGAACTACTTAAACATGAAAACAGTAAAATTGACTCCAGACGAGAAAGCTCTTCAACAGTCAACAGCACTGACACGAAATTTTATTTATGTAAGTTATTTAAATTTTTACTTTTTTGCATTCACAATGCAGTTTTTATCATAGAAAAATGGAAAATAAAGTATTTAGAAAAAATTGACCCGTCTCACAACCAGCTCCGATGGGACTCGAACCCATTTCCATTTTTCTTTATATATGCATTCAATTATGGTGGGTGATCCTGCACGGTGCACCTAAGGTTGGCCCCGGACGCGAGAACTCTGCAACGGTCAATAGCCATGAAATTTTCTATAAGCAATCCTTTATGATGGCCTGTTAAGTTTCTGTTGGTCTCGATTTAGTTCAATAGTAAAAATTAAATAATTATAACTAAAAAAATTAAATAAACAATAAAAAATATACAAGCTTTTATTAGTTAAAACTAAAAAGTTTAAAAAATGTTTAATTCAGATTGGAAATATGCCGTTTTATATTTCTAAGCCACTAAAGCTCCTTCGTCAATATCAAAATAATCCCATATCGCAATTACATATTTTATAACCCTGAAACTTTATAAGTATCATTTACTTACTGTGCCCGCGACTTCGTCCGCGTGGTATGGTGGCTTTCGGCAGCATTTTTTATTTTTTGGCATATTATTTTGCAAATACACTTAGGCATATTGCCCGTTCCCCCACATACGCTGCGCTACGCCGCCGCCGCTCATTGTGTATGGTGCGCGGCGTTTGGAAAGTTTCTTACTTCCGTTAATTTCAGTTTCACATTTTGTAATGACTCCGTAAATCTTTGTTTTTCTATTATCATTTTATTTTGTGGGCCGTAAGCTTTTTGTCGACGTCATTACACAAAAACTTTCATTCTCTATTTTTACCACCTGCTTAGTTTTCAATATTTACAGTAATTTTGCTCCACCAATTTTAAATTAAAAGTTAGAATCGCACCGTCCTCTTTTTTAATGCTCTTCTCTGTGCCATTTCTAGAAGCTACCGTGTAAATGCAATCTGTGACATGGTCGAATAAAAATGGAGATTTTTTGTGGCAGTAAAAATTTAGTTTTATTTATTCGAACGCATCGAATTAGTGGACACCACCTTTAGAGTAAAATTAATACAAACTTTGAATGTCGTATTTATTTGTATCTAATCAAAAGCCTAAATAATAAGTTTCAAGTTTCTAGCTTTAAAATTAACGTAATTTTCATACAAATTTTCGTCTCCTATTTCAACCCCTTACAGACCTTTTTTCGCATTAAAAAGCAGCTTATGTTTTTTCTTAGGCTCTAGATTATCTCTGTACCAAATTTTATTGAAATCGGTTCAGTAGTTTAGGTGTGATTGCGTAACACACAGACAGACAGAGTTACTTTCGCATGTAAAACATTCGACGCCTGTTGGCCCAGAGCCGATCGCGCCCATCCCGACGAGCTGGTATGCAAATAAGATCCGTGAACGCACTACAGAATTACACCAACAGAACTGGAGCTCGCTGGATTCGTGCAGACAGGCGAAGCTCGCACTGCCGCGCGTGGACGCGCGTTTATCCAGGGCCCTGATACAACTGTGCAGACCGCAACTTCGCCTGGTAACAGGTGCCATTACTGGTCATGGACAATTTAACAGACATCTTTTTAATTTAGGTGTCACCGACAGTCCCCTATGCAGAGGATGCATGGAGGAAGAAGAAACAGCTGCCCACGTACTGCTGGAATGCAGGGGGGTGGCCCCCTACCGGGCGAGGTACCTCGGCTCGCCGGGCAGCGTCCAGGAAGCGATCACTAATGTGAAAGCTCTTGGAGCGTTCCTGGCTGAGCTGGGCTGGCTGGAGTGATCTGGCCGCGCACCCTCCGGACGCAAAATAGGCGCAATAGACGTCGAGTTGCGGAAACCGCCCGTATTGTTAAGAAGAAGAAGAAGAAAACATTTGTGTACGTAGTATGTAATATATTTCAATTTATATTAATTGTGTACTAGTCACTGTTTCAAGCTTTCAAATAAAAGCGTGTTACATTTTAATAACGGCAAAAGAGAGAGAAAAAACTAAAGTTAACAACCTTTTTGACCTTTTGTAATTTTTTACACTGCGTTCTTGTTTTATTGTCAAAATAGTACCAAAAACCGAGTTTCATCGAAATCGGCTTATAAAAAAAAGAGTTGGCCGCTATCCTGGATTTATTTTTATTTTTAACATTGCGTTTTAGTTTTCGTGTCCAAATAGTACCAAAAACCAAGTTTCATCGAATTCGGCCCACAAACAAAAAAGTTGGCCGCCATCTTGGATTTTTTTATATTTTTAATATTGCGTTGCTGTTTTCTTGACAAAATAGTACCAAAACCCGAGTTTCATCGAAATTGACCCACAAACAAAAAAGTTGGCCGCCATCTTGGATTTTTTAATATTTTTAATATTGCGTTGCTGTTTTCTTGACAAAAGAGTACCAAAACCCGAGTTTCATCGAAATTGACCCACAAACAAGAAAGTTGGCCGCCATCTTGGATTTTTAATATTTTTGATATTGCGTTGCGTTGCTGTTTTTTTGGCAAAATAGTACCAAAAACTGAGTTTCATTAAAATCAGCTAACCAACAAAAAAGTTGGCCGCCATCTTGGATTTTTTAATAATTTTGACATTTCGTATCTGTTTTCTTGTCAAAATAGTACCAAACACCGAGTTTCATCAAAATTGACCTTACAAAAGAGTTGGCCGCCATCTTAATTTTTTTAATATTTTTAACATTTCGTTGCTGTTTTCTTGTCAAAATAGTACCAAAAACCGAGTTTCATCTAAATCGGCCCACAAACAAAAAAGTTGGCCGCCATGAAGAGCTCTCATGAAGACAATTCAAACGAGCCCAAAAATGAACTTGTTACGTTAAACGGTTGAAGAGTTCCATCAGCCACTTCCTGGCTCCAGCAATAGAGCTTGGAAACTACTTGGCAAAAGAGTTCTCATCAAGACAATTCAAACGAGCCCAAACTCAAAGTGGTTACGTTTATTTGTTCAGGAGTGCCATCATCCACTTCCTGACTCCAGCATCAGACCTTCGAAACTACTTGGCACAAGAGTTCTCATCAAGACGATTCAAATAAGCCCAAACTCGAAATGTTTACGTTGGATCGTTGAAGAGTTCCATCAACCACCTCCTGACTCCAGCATCAGACTTTCGAAACTACTTGGCACAAGAGTTCTCATCAAGACGATTCAAACGAGCCCAAACTCGAAGTGTTTACGTTGAATTGATAAAGAGTTCCATCAGCCACTTACTGGCTCCAGAATTTGACCTTGGAAACTACTTGGCACAAGAGTTCTCATCAAGACGATTATAATAAGCCCAAACTCGAAGTGTTTACGTTGGATCGTTGAAGAGTTCCATCAACCACCTCCTGACTCCAGCATAAGACTTTCGAAACTACTTAGCAGAAGAGTTCTCATCAAGACTATTCAAACAAGCCCAAACTAGAAGTGTTTACGTTGAATTGATGAAGAGTTCTATCAGCCACTTACTGGCTCCAGAACTGGACCTTGGAAACTTCTTGGCACCAAAGTTTTGATCAAGACCATTCAAATGAGCCCAAGCTCGAAGTGGTTACGTTGAATTGTTGAAGAGTTCCATCAACCACCTCCTGACTCCAGCATCAGACGTAGGAAACTACGTGGCACAAGAGTTCTCAGCAAGACTATTCAAATGAGCCCAAACTTCCAACTGGTTACGTTGAAATGTTGAGGAGTTCCTTTGACTGTCTGTAAGATGCTGTATCAGCCCCCAGATGTCAAACATGGCAAATCAAATGCATCAAATACGTAAAGTTACTTTCTGACAAAAAAAAGAGTTATTACTTTTTAAATTTTCTGAATTACATTTTTTCGTGCTAGGGCGGAGAAGTTTGTGTGAGTGAAGGCACACATGTACAGATTAGCTTCGTCAATACCTACACGCTGGCTTACAGCCGGCCCTTAAAGAGTCGCTGATGAGCAAAGGATACTATAAAGTAGACGATTATTTGAATGACCGCAATGCATGGTCATGATGTAACACATAACATAATCACTGTTTAATATGATGTATTTTTATACTAAGCAATTGTTGTATTAGTAACGATATGTTTTTTTTTGTAAATGTCGTTACCTAACTAAGAAACGCTGGCAAGTTTCTTGCGCCCATTCTTCTTGTCAGTTAAAAAAGTCTTGAATGGGTGGTAGGAAAATATTGACGATTCATAAGTACATATTTATTATGTCTAAGTGAATAAAGAATATTTTTATCTTTATCTTTATCTTATCCCCATTCCAGTGGCTATACCAGTTAACAGAAAGCCTGGGCATCATTGATTTTTTACTACCTGTAGATACTTACCTCCATGAATGACGCTTGGAAAAAGTGGACCGCCAAAAAACTGCTTTCATTCGTAGTGCATGACAAGCCGTTGGCATATCAGCAATATTTATATAAATATAATAGTCCAAGTCATTAGGGTGACAGATTTGAAGAGCGTTATTGTATGAAGTGCATTATTTACGGGTGGTAGTAAATCAATGCTGGGCTCTATAAACTTTGTTAAAATCTTATTACCTTTAAATTCCGAATATATAACGGCTCGTTCACACGGGATCAGTCATTGACGATTCGATCACGAATCGTAAAAAATAGCGAATACGTCTTTATTATAAGTACCTGACATTCATGTTTTTCTGATGAATCGTCAATGACGGATTCGTGTAAACGATCCGTTACGTCACACAACAAGACCGAAAATTATATTTTTTTAATTATATTTAGCAGTAATTTCATCATTCAATAATAAAGAAAACCGTTCGTACCGTGAAACATATTATTGGAAATTACATGTTTCACGGTACCAGGTACCGGTAACCAGTTCAATAGATAACAATAAAAAAAATAACTTTATTCATTAAAGACTCAATAAAGAAGCGCTACAAAATTCATTCAGCAATCTAGATTGCCAACGTGCTCGTTCTAGCTGTTGAAAAAGCATGAATTTTTACATTTCTCGAGCTTTTTCAAAGTGACAATATAGACCGATGCAAATCTAGCGCCCAGCACCAGAGCTGTTTCAAATTTAACAAACGAAGCACGAGAAAATTCTACAAGTGGTATTTCAAATTCAATTGAAATCCTCCCATTGAAAAGATGCGCAATTGCGTGCTCACCGATTTAGTATTCATGAAAAGACCAACGCAATCTCTCACAAATGTTGCTTCTTTACGAATCATGTATAAGATTTGTTACGTAAGAATGCATTGTTAATTCAGAATAAGAAACACGCAGGCCTTCCTTCTCGCTATTGTGCTTTTGGACGTATCAAATTAAATTATTTCCGTTTGTCCCGAAGCCACAGCGTAGCTACCCAACTATTTAGTATATTTAGGGCTGATGTTTTAATCCTCAGTTAATAGTAATTATCTGTCAATTAAATTAATAACCAACCTAAATAAAATGTTAATCTCAAAACAAGAGAGATATGAATGACAATTGCTGTTTAATTTGGTATTATAACAGACATATCGAATAAACATCGAATATTTTTTATCCAAGCATAGAAAAATCGGCCCTTATACAAATAAAAATACCTATGAGATTTTCATGGAATTGTAGAGATTCACTGTTTTTAATGTAAAAAGTAAGGTTTTTAACGAGTACTATGAACAACTCCTTTTGCAAACGCTACATTGAAGCCGTATCGGTATTTAGTAGGTATAATGAGTTTTCATTGATAGTCGTTCAAAGATAACGAAATGTCATCTAAGAGAAACTCTTCGGAACATTTTTGTTGAAATGTAGGACAAAATAATACTTATACTTACTAATTTAGAATACATAGTTTAGTTATTAGTATACTGAATAACGTTAGCTATACCACTGACAATGGCTGAACCATTTGTTATTGTGAATTATCGCCCCTATTGAAATGATTCATAATTGTGGATGCGGAAACTTATACCATTCCGCGTACAACTAAACTCCGTGTAAAACACAAAGCAGCACGGTATATACGAATAATAAGGCAGAATTAATGAGACTCAGGTTTCTTAATAAAGATTACAACGTCTATCGGTTTCCTACCCCATTGTTATAATTTATGAGTGAAATTAATATGTTTGTGTTCATTAATTATAGGGTGGATTTAGAGATGGAAAAGCCATTTTGAACTTTACTGACTAGACTAGACTAGACTAGTGTCTTTATAATGTGGAGCATTATTGACAAAATAATCAACTCCTTTTCCTGCAGTTGCTATAGTGATATTGACAATTAAAATAGGGGAGCTGCATTCTGTCTACAGAGCTAGCTTAATTTCATAACGTTCTAACATACCTTTATTGTTAAATCTTCAATAGTAGTTTATATAGTAGTAGTAGTTTTATCTCACGAGTGCTGTCCGCCTTTTGTTGTGCCACTGTATATACATGGTTTTACACGGTTTAACAGACAGTTTGTATGACAAAAGGAGGCTGCGGTCTACACACACAAGCGTGGATCATCCGCACACGTGAGATAAAACAACTGTATCTTAAGTTGAATGCGTAAAAAAACACAGATCAATCCAATTCACCGTGCAAGTCGTTTCACTTAACATTCATTGAATACAACAAAATAAGAATCGAATGAAATATTCAAACGATCGGTCTAAAGCAACCTTTTTAAAATTTACTTTTCCCTGCAATTTCGAGGAGCGATTAGATTAACGAGTTTCTAATCTGTAATTTATTAGGGCGGCGGCGCCGGACATCCTTGGCTCTGATCCGCTACGTAGTTATGAGACTGGCGGCCGTGTAAGTGGGATTTTAAAATCAATTTTTGTTAATAGCATGGTAAAGAGGTGCTGTTTATTCAATTGCTATTTTTGTGATATTTAAACTATTCGTTTTTTTTTTAATATTGTTTTTAAAGTTTTTATGGAAAAAACCTGTAGGTACCTAACGTCTTATAATTCACATAACCTGTTGTAGGCCTACTCTAGTTCAACAAAAACTTTCACTCGATTCAGCTCCCGGAGAGTGAGAGGGACGGGTATAAAGAAGTTTCGTTTTTCGTTGAATTACAGTAGACCTACTGATAGTTTACCATATATTCGATTGTTATTTATGAAATAATGAAATAATTAACTCGTATATATTATGTATCACCCTCCTAGCATTGCCTTCGGCATATACCTACTTCCCATCTAAAAGCGTTACTTTCAAAATCAATAACAACGTTCCTTACTAAAATGTTCAGTATCCCCCAAAAGCAACGTTCACAAACAACCATTCGTACCAGTGGACAAAAGGCAGGTCTCATAACAACAGTGCCGGAACCGAGCGAGGAAGTCCGCCGCCCGGTGCCGCAATAAATTACAGATTAGAAACTCGTGCAAATTCCCACTTCCAACTGGTGGCGTGTGACTACAAGTATTCATTTGTAAGCCTTTTACTTACACTATCCCCTATACATATTATATAGTAGAGCTTCATGCATTTACTTAAATTTGATGCAGTTGGTTTTAGATTTTTAAAACTATTTACGCTAAGTACTGTGATTTCAGTGATCTTTCAGAAGGGAAACTTGCTTCTATTTCGAAAATTTCACCAATAATTTCGCAATTAAAAGCAGAGAAAAGGTATAACAAAGAACTTAGATAATAATCAAAAGGGCTATAATAAGGACATTGTCGGCTTGGCTTCGCATTCAAGCCGCCGCCACAATTTTTATACAATTTTGACTTGCTCTGGCTGATGTCAGCCGCTGGTTTACCCAATGGAGTAGAGCCCTAATGCCAGTATGTCACTATAATTTTCTGAACTCGTAGCTCGTTTTATAAACGGGCTAGTGTAAGTAAAAGGCTTACAAATGAATACTTGAAGTCACACGCCACCAGTTGGAAGTGGGAATGTGCGCGATTTTCTAATCTGTAATTTCTTTTGGCACCGGGCGGACTTCCACGCTCGGTTCCAGCACCGTTGTTATGAGAGCTGCCTTTTATCCACTTGTGTCTACTTATGATAATGCATTATAATGGATAATACCATTAGTAATTCCTATGGATTTGGAGCTTATAACCAAGATTAGAAATTGTTTGTAAGAGTCTCATTAAAATTCATTTTTGTTTAATCTTTAATTATATTAACTAGCTAAGTTACGACACAGAAGAAATGTACGATTATATACATTGTAAATATCCACAAACAAGGGTTAAAATATTGATTTGTATCAAGAATTTAAATGGTCTTAAAGACTTGAAAAGACTAAAACATACTGCATCAAAATATACCTAATGAAGCACTAGAGTACAAAACATGAAGCACTACTTTATATACATAGGGGATAGTGTAAGTAAACGGCTTACAAATGAATACTTGTAGTCACATGCCACCAGTTGGAAGTGGGAATGTGCGCGAGTTTCTAATCTGTAATTTATTGCGGCACCGGGCGGCGGACTTCCTCGCTCGGTTCCGGCACCGTTGTTATGAGACCTGCCTTTTGTCCACTTTTGTGCTACGAATGGTTATTTGTGAATGTTGCCTTCGGGGAATACTGAATTTGTTTTTTTTTATTTTAGTAAGCAACGTTGTTATTGATTTTGAAAGTAACGCTAATGATGGGAAGTGTATGCCAAAGGCGATCCGGGAGAATGAAAAACAAGTTGACTTTAAAAATGTTTTCTTTATAATCCCATGTTTAGAATTTATGAGTTGTTTACGTTGTTGTATTTTGTTGTGTCTGGCACTTTGCCATTTAAAACAATAAGTAAGTTTATTTTAGTTTTATCTTTAAAGTCGTTAAAAATTATAGTAGACTGCATTGGATCGGATATCCAAGGTTGAAGGTTCAATTCCCGTCCGAAAATTTACTTGAGAGACTTTGTTAGAATTTATACTATAATAATTTATCATAATAGTAGGGGATCGGACTGTTATTGATATGTAAATATTTAGTAGTAACTTTAAAAAACATAACATTAATGAATGACAAAGGTAAAAAAATAAATCAATCTTTTTAATAACAAGCAAGTAACGAGCTGCTGAATTGTGACAAACTGTGTCTCCAGCTAAGTATCTCTTTCTAAAACGAAATTGTATACGGCGGGAGTACGGCGCTACCAACTTTATTTTCATTTTAAACTTATGTCGACGACTAAAATAAATAAAAAATTTCATTACTAAACATGTGTGCCTGTGACGCCGGCCGTCTACACGAAGCCTGTCTCGCGAAAACTGAACAAATTCGTGTTCAGTGCTACTACCTTTCACTTGCTTCACGCTTACACTCTTCTACTTGCAAATAACGAATTATGTTTTAGGTAAGTACTAGCTTTCCGCTCGCGGCGTCCCTGCGTGAGCTAGACGATTTTTTCCCGTGAGAAATAGATATTTACACTTTTTACCAAAAATCCTCTCTTAGTGCTCAACTTTAGTCCCCAATGAACTACATGCCAAATTTCAGCTTCTTGCACCCAGGGCCCCAAGTCTGCTAATTTTAATTAAATAAGATTCTATTGATATTCAATTGAGACTCAATTACGATTCCATTACGATTAAAACAAATTGGGTATTCTGTAAAAACGTGTACGTCAGCTCAATAGAATCGCAATTGAATCGTAATTGAATCGTAATGGAGTCTCAGTTGGATAGTTAATGGTGTTGCCTTCTAAAATCTACTAAGAGACTAAATTAATGAACGACCGATAGTTTTGATAAAAATAAACGTTTTGTGTCATTTAAGATAATCAAATAGAATTAAAATTGTCCGCGATGAAGGGCATTGTTAGTAAAACATGACACAATGATAATAAAAGACTTTTATTCAAATACGGTGGCTGTAACCCAATTGTCATTGAGAGTACTGTCAAACAAATGTCAAATGAGAGTAGAATACCGATCAACTCCACAATCGAGCTACGATTGTAATACGATTGAAGAGCAGACTAGCAAATATTCCGATGGCAGTTCAATGGCAGTTCAGTCGTATACCATTGGTCTTAAGTTAGTAGCAGAATACCAAAAATGTCAAAAACCGCTATTGAGATCCAATTAAGATTCAATTGAACCATTTGTAAATTAGCAGACTTGGGGCCCAGTAGTTTTGGCTGTACATTGTCTGTCAGTCAGTCGGAAACAGAAGAGTTTTATATTATACAGATTTAAATGCAATGCATCGCCAGCAAAAACAGAAAAGAGAACTAACAAATGAAATTAAAGCTTACATGCTTACCATCTCCTTATTATTCATGGCCTTATTTAAGACCGAGTCCAACCACTCCCACTGGTGCTTCGCTTGAGCACTGTTAGACTCGCGAGCACTGAACAAATTTGTGTTTAGTGCCACTATCCTTAATTTGCTATGCGATTGTTCTATTGTATAGTAACCACCTGCAAACAAAAACATATTTAAGAGTTAAAGTTTCATTGGCGTCTATAAGTTGACGCTTTAAGGTGAACGCACACTAATCCGAGCCGAATGCGTCGAACTCGCACATCTGGGTGTCGAGTCTGCTAAGTTAAGTCTTAATCGTGTCTCAACCGTGTTTCAATTATAGTTCAGTTGTAGCAAAGAATATATATGTTATGGACCAAGTGATAAATTGGGCAGTATACATATTGCCCGGTCATTATGAAAAATACACAATATGAGAGGGCAAAAGCGAGTTTGCCTTGAAAGTCCTGTAGAACACGTGATAGGTTAGAAATTTTGCTACGCTACACTGCGCTTCGCGATCGCCTTAAATTTCGTGGTTATTTTTTTTTGCACCACAAAACCACTTGTTGTTTACAGAAAGAAGGAAAAAAGAAAAAAATACTCATATTGCGCATTTTTCATAATGACCGGGCACTATGTATACTGCCCAATTTATCACTTTGTCCATAACATATACACTAACGCGAAGTTGTAGTACTTTTTTACACACTAGTCTAGTTACAAGAATTATGACGATGATTATTATGATGTGAATGTTCAGTATTCTGTGCCATCAGTAGTATTGTGAAAAAAGTACACATTCCTTGTAACTAGTGTGTAGTTTTAGTGTTTTTGCACTACAATTGAACTACAATTGAAACACGATTGAGATACGATTATGACTAAACGTTAGCAGACTCGACACCCTGGAGCCGTAATCCGCAAAATCCGAAACTTCGGTAGCGCCGCTCCTTTCACTCGATTCTGTCATGACTGGAGAGCGAGAGGGACGGGCAGACCGAAGTTTCGGATTGTGCGTTTCAAAATAGACCCTCTGTGCCGGACACGAATCGTCCGAATCTTCGGCGTGGTTTTCATACAGAATTCTTAAATTCATTTTTTTTATTTTTTTTTTTTTATTTATTTAAAGATTACAATAGCAATACATAGAAAAAATTAAATTTAGCAAGCACCTCAAAAACCTATGTCGGTTTATAGTGGGCGCTTAACTTTGGCTTAACATATTAAATTACAATTTTTTCTTAAATTAAAAGTTCGCAAGTACCCCTAATTGTTCATTTCAAATGTTTAAAAAGTGATCTTTTAGTACATTCATAATATTATGTGCATTTATTTTATTTCGTAAATCAGTGGGTAGGTCATTTATAAATCGAGGAATGAGGTAGGCAGTTGTCCGCTCGCCGTAAACGTTGTTGGTGCTAGCACGGCTAATCGTGGCTAGCTGATTCCGGGCAACGGCTCGTGTGCGTACAGTGTGTGTCACTTTTGTTTGGTCATTAATAAAATTAAAATAATTTTCTTTAATTAAATTATACTTCAATCGGATTTGCACTGGCAGCACCTTACAGTATTTAAAGAGACCGATATCATCATAATAAAACCGGTGCTTGATTTTTGAAGGTACAATTGTTCTAAGAATCTTTCTTTGAAGTTTGTATATATTATTTGTGTAAGAGTTATAGGTTCGACCATAGCTGCTTAATCCATACTGGATATAAGATTCTACTAATGAGTTGTATAACATCATTTTGATTTTATAAGGAATTCTATCTTTAAGTATAACTATATTCGCAAGAAAAATTCGTAGTTTATTGCATACGTTATCTATATGACTACCCCAATTTAACTTGCCGTCTATTATTAATCCGAGATAGGTCTGAGATGTAGTATTTTGTATGTCAGGGCAATTACAGTGATTAACTTTATTGTTTATATGTAGACAACTGTGGGTATGCGCAGTTATGTTTGTATATGAACTTTCTTTCAAATAGGGAGATTTAATGTGTAATAGTTTCGTTTTTTGTGCATTTAAAACGAGTCCCGCATCATGACACCACTCAGTGAGTAAGTTGAAATCTGACTGAACACGATCTATTGCATTTTATTGGGTAGTATATATAGTATTTCGTTTGGCGCGGACTTTTGTGCGTTCACTTTTAAATTGAACTACTAAAACGTTACAAGTATAATAGCTGCGTTTTGTATATAATTTATAAACTGGAAATCTTGTCATAAGTTACGGTGTTTAATATGGAAGTGCATAGATTTTCAAAAGAGATTTGTTTATTGGTAGTTGAAAAAATATTGCACCAGTGACAAATAATATATATGTCGCAGCCAAATGGTTGAATCCGCCATTTAATTAAACGCCTAGGCCGATCATTTTTCCGTAAGCTATTTTATCTTCCCATAAGTTGACGGAGTCACAAAAAATAACCACGAAATTTAATTTTAAAATTTCTTACCTTTCACGTGTTCTACAGGACTTCCTGCTGCCATACTTAACCATCCGCCGGATTCAACCATCCGCCTGCGACATATACACTAACGCCAACTTCTATCAACAAAGTTACGACTAGTGCCGTCTGAGTGTCCGTCCGAATACTCGAAAGCGACTTAACTTTGGGAGCGTCTTAAACATCATGGCGGCTCTTTCATATCGTTAACATTTAATGCGACAGGACGGTGTTTGAGACGCTGCCAAACTTGAGTAGCGTTCGAGTATTCGGGCGTTAAAGAGAAGATTCCAACGTTTAAGAGAAGAATAACAAAAAAGTAAATACGAAATAATGTAAAACGATTATGCACAAGCAACATTTGTTATTAATTGCATCGTGTCCAAATTGCTGTTTGCATTATAATTAGGCCTAATTGTGTTTTTTGGTCCGCCTATCATTATATGTGTTTTAGGGTCACTCAGAGGGCGGAGGGCTAACGACATAATTATGCAAAGTGCTTTTCTTTTTATGTCCGTACAACAACAAAGATCGAGTCACCCTCCTCGTTTATCCGTTAAAATTTCATTTTTGACGTTTGCCCTCCCTTGTTAACTAATGTTTTATTTAATTCGAACACGAAAAGTGTTTCAAAGCTTAAAGGGTATTATGATAATTTCTTTTAAGATTTACGGAACCAATAATTAAAATTAAGTAGTAAGGTAGAATTGAATTTTGAATTGAATATGATTTCGTAAAATGAATTTTTAGAATAAGTATATTTTTTTGTAATTTTAGTTCAACATGTGTAATGAAAAATGTGATAAGTCTTATTTGAAATTCGCGGCCAATCTACTGATTATTGATGTAACTTTAAAATGTAAATAAACTACACAAATAAATGAGTATAAACATTTCAGGTGTTGAATGTGTTCATCAATACGATTGGGGCCAGTCACAAAATCGCGAAAAATGTGTAAGAATAAATACCAATTTGAAAAGTTTTGCAAAGCTTCTAAAGGCACCCAGTGCATCCATGCCCCAACCCTTAAAATGTTTGTACCTTATAAAAATTTGTGGTTCTATAAAAATTAGTGGTTCTTCCAAAAAAATGTGTAATAAATACCATTTTGAAAAGTTTGCAATGCTTCTAAAGGCAACCAGTGCATCCATAGATTGGTAAGGCTGACAGACGGCGCGGGGTCCAGATGACCCAGCACTGGGAATACGAAGTGGGAACTGAACGTCCTGCTCAACAACTCCGTCATGTTTCTGATTGCCTGGTACTTCTCATCTTCTTTACCAGTAAATGTTGCTGATATTATGTCCCTGAAAATAAAAATTGGTGTTAAAATAATATTGAATAATCTAGGGAAAAACAGATAATTTGGAATTGTTTATGAAATACTAGCTTTCCGCCCGCGGCTTCGCCCGTGTGGACTACACGACGCTATCCAGCAGGAATATGAAATTTTTCCGGGGCAAAAAGTGGCCTATGTTCCTCTCCAGGCTCCAAAGTATCTGTGCCCCAAATTTGAGCCAAATCCGTTCAGCGGTTTTGACGTGATTGAGTATCAAACATAACTTTAACATTTATAATATACTAGTATGAAGTAGGATTAGAATAATGGATAGATTTTTCTTTAATCACATTTTACAAATAAAAAAAATACGAAAAAAATTTACTACGGGGCCAACCACGCAATTACGAAAAAAATCAACTGTTCCATACAAAAGTACCTACAACATCGACTCGTCTGAAATGTATGGAACAGCTGATTCTTTTTCGCGATTTCGTGGATGGCCCCATTGTAAAAAATTATGGACACTATCATCCCCTAAAATTTTTGTAGTTAATAATTAAAATTTAGAGGTGTATTAACACCGTTATTTGGGTTACACGTTACACGCTCAATGCCACCCCCGCCGCGGTTTTACATAATACTTTGTTTTACATCGGCGTATACACGAGTGTGACAATTAAAGAGTTTAAGCTGAAGTGTTAATCCATTAACAGATAATTAAATACACGTGGAATATATTACTAATGAAAATGAAAAGTCTCTAAAACTTGCAATTTTAAGTAATTTCATCGTATTTTCATCTACACATTGCATAAATAATCGGGTCATACATAAAGTTCAAAACTAGGAACCTACCTATACAGGGTTAATTTTTGTACACCATCCAAATTTTTAAGATCGTCTCAGAATCTGTAAGTGACCAACTTTTTTGACTTTTCATACAAATCAGACTGATTACGCGATCGATTTAGTATGGGAAGTCCAAAAATTTTTGTCGTATATCGACCCATGTTTCTTTAAGAAAGTTGTTCACTTACCGATTCTGAGACGAGCTTAAAAATTTAGATGGTGTTCAAAAATTAACCCTGTATAAACTAATTTCGCATTCGAAGTAAGTATTAAAACTTTTCCTTCACATACAAACCACACACTTATTCACATAGAGATAGAATCTACATTCGCAACCTCCGCGATAAATTTCGCTCGTGGGCAGGCATAATTTAATGGACTTCGGGAATAACTTGATGCTAATTTTACTAAATCGATAGAGACCAATTTACGACTAATTCTTTTATATCGAACTAGGGGATTGGCTGTCGCGATATCTTTATAAGGCAATAACAAAGCGATTGTCACAATGGCAACAAGGTCAATGTCTGACAATGTCTGACACGAGGCTGTTGCCACAATAACGAAACTCATTTTGCGATATTGAAAGGCTTCTTTTGGGTATTGAGAATGAACGTAAGGTACAGTGTCAAACAATTGAAAATGATAACGTGATACGAAGTTCTACGTTATTTTCAGTAACTATTTTAAAACATTGGGTCTTAGTGTTGGTAGTGCTTATTGATTCAATCAAATCGTTTTTAATACATTTATATTGCAAACAAATAAGATAACTTTCCAAAAAAACGAAAATAAATTTTCGACATTTCATATAAAATGTCCGAACAGAGGATCGAGTTTTGTATGAAATGATGAAAATTTATTGTGTGTTTTTTGAAAAGTTGTAGAACAAAAATGTTTTTGCTTATGATGATAGTTATCTAGACTTGCGAGGTTGTTGATGTTTTACAGTGACCCTGTATAGTGTAAAGTGCCCTTATTGTTGCCACCCATCCCCTCGGCACCCTAGAGTTAAGCTCAAATGGCAAAACTAAGGGCCAACTTTGTACAATACAATGATGCTATTTTACACTAAAATGCATACTAAACTTGTGTTACTTATTTTTTCCTTGTTTTCGAGGTAAACTAAGAGTATCAATTAATAGGAGGGATGCCAATAATTAGGACAGTTTACCCTATATGCAATTCTGATCACACTCAAAACGCACACTTAGGTGGAATGTTAGCAAAATATGCTATTTCAAGAACCAAGAAAGGCCACATTATATGAGGTTCTTAATAATTTAAGATCTTTTTTCGTTTATTCCTTTAAATAAAATCGTTCTCGATAATTATTATCATCAAGTCCATTTTCAGGGTATTGAACCGAAATCTAGTTGCCATGATTTCAGGAGACACTGCTGCCCGTATTTTTACGTTATGTAGGTGCTATTTTTTATGATCTGGTCAAGGTCGCGGGAAACCGCTTGGTGTGGGCAGTGCAAGATTGAACGTTGTTGAGATCCTTGGGGGAGGCCTATGTCCAGCAGTGGGCGTCGTCTGACGGCTGACATAATGAGGTGCTAATTTCTATACCCCGGGCACAAGAGCTACATACTACTACCTACTACTATTACGAGGTACTGATAGCCTATGTCTGTCAGTGATATCGGCAACTTACTTCGTCCTTAGCACAGACTTCACGTTCTCCGAGTGATGCGTGCACCGCTAGGCTGACTCGATCAGCTCGAGAGAACTGCCATATGAGTAGTCCCTGAAGCATCCCAGCTCTTTACGGTGCCCAGAACTGCCTCTTTTATCAGCTCTTTAATAATAATTGCTAATAGGTATTTGAAGGCAGGTTTTTAGACTGCTGTGACAGATTTCAGCAAACTTTGCTACCCTTCTTTTCACATCTGTGCTCCCACAGCGCATAGGCGCCAATTACGACACACAGGAGATAAGTAGGTTCTAAACTAGGTATACAGTATAAAAAAAAATCTACTTTTCATACAAATTTAGCAACTAATCGGGATATATTTTATGGAGAGTCAAAATATTTTTTTCATTTCCGACAAAATATCTTTCTGTGCGTTGTTCAGCATGATGGCCTGAAGCCATGGTTAAAGTTTTTGCAACGGTGCCCCTAACACCCTGTATATTTTAAAAAGTCGAAATTTTGTTGAACATTTGCAGTTATACGAACATGGAAAAGATGCAAATGTTTGTCGAGTTGCTGAAACCACCTGTTTTGAAAAGAATAAAAAGAAGAAGAAGAGAACATGGCAACTTACCCTGTCCATAACACAAACTCCACGTTCTCCGAGTGGCGTGTGCGCATGTACCTCGCAGCCGACTCGATCAGCTCGAGAGAACTGTCACATGAGTAGTCTCCGAAGCGGCCCAGCGCTCTATGGTGACCGGAACTGCCTCTTTCATCAGCTCTCCGACAATCTAGAAATAGGAATGAGTTAATACATAATCTCAAATATGATGTTTTCTAGAAAAACGATTTGAAATAATACCGGGTGTTCCAGAGTTATGGGGCATGAATGGAAAGTGTTTTAAATAAAGGACATAGCAAATACCTATATCTGAAAAGAAATATTCTTTTAATAATGGCAAGAAACAAAACTGCAGTCACAGAGTTATTTAAATTTTTACTTTTTTGCATTTACAATACAATTTTTATTATTGAAAAATGGAAAATGAAGTATTTAGAAAAATTGCCGTCTCACAACCAAAACGAAAGGTCGTACTTCATTTTTCATTTTGCATTCACAGATTTTGTAAAAAAAATAACTTTTCCATAGAGAATTAGATGTCGAGTCGAGTCGAGATGTGTACATCTCGACTCGACTCGACATCGAATCCATGACGTATTTCAATGTTTTCCTTTCATTTAATTACATATTTCTAGGAGAGATTTAGTTCTTATGAGTTACCCTATCGATTAATGTCATAAAATTACAGGATGTTGTTTTGTTGAGAGTTTTAAATAAATCTTTGAATGCAGTTTTATTTCTTGACAAAAATTAAGGAACGTTTGCTTTCTGTGAAATTTCCTATCTCCGCTATTAAAGAGTACTTTCCCTTGATTTCCCATAACTCTAGGGCGCCCTGTACAAAAAAAGACCCTGAAAATTTATAAAAAAAAAACACTATTATTTATTGCCTGAAACTTGTTACAAGTTGGTAAAGAACAATAATTTCAATATAAACTTGACAGACATGCATCATCCTCTCGTTTTTTTTTAATGATACGACTACGATTACGATGGTGAGACTGGGAGTTTTAATTGCTTATGATACTGTTAGTAAATTAACATGGATTTCGTCATTTATTAACCGACTTCAATAAATGAGGAGGTTATCATAAAATGCGGCACAAATTAGAAATCAAAAGAAAAATATTTTCCACATTACGTTGTTACACCAAGCATAGTATTATATGATCTGAGGTTGTTACGGTGGGTATCTTCCTACGGACAATAAAAAGGCACAAAGAAAAGAATACCTATCAAGTTTCCTTTGAAGCTGCGTTTTATTAACGTAGTTCAACCGTTACAAAACATTTCAGGATTCTTCTGATAATCTTTAAACGCAATTCCAACAAGTGTAACGCTACCTCTTTGACGAAAACTCTTCGTAGGTTAATGTATATTTATTAAGTTTTTAATGACGTTCACCTCAGGAGGGGTGTAGTCCTTTTGGTGCAATGCAACTATCATAGCAATCTCTGTTATCAGCCGGTTGGCGACCAGAGAACAATAAGTGAGGGCTTTAGTGGTTATTCCGTTTTCCTGACCGCCCATCGAATCCTTGTTACTGGATGGGGGATTAGGAAACGGCTAGGCGAGTCCCGGAAAACCACCATCCACACTTTGCGTGGATGAAGTATGAGGTAAAGGGGTGCAATGTTACAATAATCCGTCACTTCACATTCGAACATGAATCTTTATAGTTGAAAAATGGAAAAAGAAGTATTTAGAAAAAATCTACCCGTCTTACAACCAGCTACTAGCCGATGGGACTCGAACCCACGACCTTTCGCTATCCGGGCGACTGCTCTAACCTACCCCCACACGCGAAAGAAATACCTTTCCAGATATTTGACAATCGCTAAAGAAGAAATTACTATGGCAAGTTTAAATTTTGCTTTCACAACGCAATTTTTATTATTGAAAAATTGAAAATTAAGTATTTAGAAAAAATCGACCCGTCTTACAACCAGCCCCATCCGATCCCATCCTCATCCAGTCCCATCGGAGCTGGCTGTGAGACGGGACAATTTTTTCTAAATACTTCATTTTAAATTTTTCTACATTTTAAATACATCAACAAATATCAGTAAAATACTCTACTAAGTACCTACTTGACTTTTGGCGGCATGGCGATCTATGTTACAATCATTATAACTTTATGGTTACAATACAATTTGACAAGTTTTGATTGGCGTCGGTTGCTTGAGTCACTGGGCATCCCAATGAGATAGAGTCAGGATAGGGTTGTAACTGAATTTTTTTTATTGACTTAAAATGTTCATTTAATAAGTAGCAAAACAACACAGCCGGCCTAGCATGAGCGGCTTATAACGCGCGATATGATATGGTACGGCATGCCGTCTTGCTTACACCTTAGTGGAGTAAGCAAGACAACTTGCCGTACCATATCGTATCGCGCGTTATAAGCCGCTCATGCTAGGCCGGCAGGTATTTATTTTCAAATATCTTGCATATTTTCAGCGATATAGAGCATCAAACTTACTAATTAGACAAGGAGAGCGCTATAGAAACGTGACGTCACATTTCTATAGCGCCATATTCTCGCCTTAGAAAATTTCGTTTTAGAAAGAGATAGCTAGAGTCACAATGAAGTAGCTCATAATTCGCTTGTTATAATACATATTGAATTTCTTTTTTCATATTTGTTATTCATTAATGTTATATTGTCGCATGTCATAATTAAATATCTACATTTCAACAATAGTCAAACACCCAATTATAAGGAGGAGCCCGTGGCAAAGTGATTAGCTCGCTCGGACTGGGATCGTTGAAGTTAAGCAGCTTTCGCAATGGTCGGTCACGGAATGGGTGACCAAAAATATTATATCGAGCTCCTTCGTGCTTTACAAGGCACGATAAGCCGTTGGTCCTGGCTGCATTTGCAGTCGTTGACACCCACCAATCCGCGTTGGGCACAAGTGGTGGGTCATAGCTCATTCACCTTAGCCGCCCATAAGGAAGGCCCAACAGTGGGGACATTAAATTTAATGGCTGATGATAAACACGTACGTAAACAGGTACTTAAACAAACCAACGTAACTGAAAACCTTAGTAAACCTTCAACTAGTTATGAACTATAGGAAAAATGTGATAGTAAAAAACCACGAGCCCTATAAGTAGCTTTCAGGCGGGATTCGAACCCGCGCCTCCGGGAATCCGGCCCGATGCTCTGACCAACTAAGCTACCGAAAGGCTTACACGACTCGTCGAATTTTGCTATCACTTGTTACGCTGTAGGCCAGCGTTGCTTCATCAATGCGAGGAAATCCTCGCATCCGATAGAAACATTTTTACAAATGTTTAACAATCGATTAAGATGCCATTGATGCCAAGCCATTAAATCTAGTTATGAACTAGTTAGAATAATTAGATTATTAATTAGCAATCTAACACTTTAAAGAAAAATATGTACCTTACAGGACCAAATCATTAGTATCTGAACCACAGGTTTTCTCATTCTGATTCTTCGTTATTATAGACACTACTGCATGTAAAAGGAAAAGAAACATTTATCGTTTTAAACAAAATTATTTGTTCATAAAAATCTGGACAGGTGGGCATGGCAGTGAACATAGGTACTCATCACGAACATACATACTAACATATAAACATCCAAACATACTAGTGGATTCTCGCGATTTTACCCGCGTGGTACTCGTTCCCGTGGAATATCGGGATAAAATATAGCCTACTAGCTTTCCGCCCGCGGCTTCGCCCGCGTGGACTTCACGACGTTATCCCGCGGGAATGTGATATTTTTCCGGGATAAAAAGTAGCCTATGTTCCTCTTCAGGCTATAAAGTATCTGTGTCCCTAATTTCAGCCAAATCCGTTCAGCCATTTTGGCGTGATTGAGTACCTAACAAACATACAAACATCCAAACATCTAAACTTTCACATTTATAATATTAGTAGGATAGTAAGATGTCAATCGAAAAGAATTTAGCTTTCTAATGGTCAAAGAATTTTCTAAAACTTTCCAGCATCTAATTTTTGAGTTTATCCGTTTTAAAGGAAAAATTTAATCTTTTCTATTCATTACATTAGTGTAGAGGTAAGCTATTTGTGTGCATACACTTAAAAAAGCCGAGCTTTTTCTGCTTTTTAAATCCAATCGCTGACAATTGATGCAAGCCTTTAATGGTGTAATTAAGCATAATTATAGTTTGTACCTACGTCTTCTAGTGTCACCTTGTGATGTGTACAGCGGGTCGTAGTGGAAATCTGTGATGTGCCAGAAGTAACCTGCAAAAAAACAACAACATTTAGTATAAATTGTGCAATTAAGCTTCAGACTTAATAAAAAAATTAAAGGGTCTGTAGGTACGTCTTATATTTATTTGCGTATACCAAAAATAAAAACAAACCGATTGGATGTTTAAAAAATAAGATTCTTTAAAATCATTCAAAACTATAGTTGGTGGGACATAATATTATCATACTTCGTCGTAGGTAGTACATTACATCACAACATAAATAAGTACTATGCATTTGATTTATTCTTGTTTCATTGATAACATTCATTGAGTTTTTTACAGATTTATTCAATCACACTAAGAATCATTTTTATTCCACCGCGAATAAAAATAATATTATCTTTTTAGCCACCCTTAGGAAATGAGGAATTTCCGAGTTTGTGTTTCGGGCCGGCCCTCAGATTAGGTTAAACCTTCGAGGAAGTTGATTAAAGTCTACAAAGCCCAAGGATATGTCGCATAATATCTAAACAATCTTTGATTTTTTACCTTATGCTTGAACATAAAATTTCAAATTGTGTTTATAATATAAATCGAAACGAAAATGGGGGACGTGTATTAGAATAGAATAGAATAGAAATCGTTTATTTGGTGCATAAACAAAACAACACAGGGATATTAAACACAAAAAAACAATATTTTAGTTTATAATATAAATCGAAACGAAAATGGGGGACGTGTATTAGAATAAAAAAGAATAGAAATCGTTTATTTGGTGCATAAACAAAACAACACAGGGATATTAAACACAAAAAAACAGTATTTTAGAAATTATATTTTAAGGCGCTACTCGGAAAAATATGGACTTTTTGATTTAAAACTATAGGACGGTTACAGTTGTTACAAATCTGGTAATAAGATATATATACAAGTAGCACAAAAGCCATATAAGAATTGTGTTATATTGCATCGAGTCATTTAAAAGTTATATAGTTGCGATTTATGCAGTACATAATTGTATAAAAGCACAATATATTGTTAATTAGCTTAATTTAACTATAAATGTTGTGTAAACGTTGACTCAGCGTTTCTTTAATTGCTGTCACATAATGGCTTTTAAAATAAGCTGTGTAAACGTTTATGTGTCTGTTGTAAACAACCATTTTAAAAAAGCTAGTTATATTTCTATTAATCGGTTGTTCGCTTTATAAATGTGCTGTAATTTGCTTTAATATTGCGTAACAGCCACGTAACGGATATATTAATAACATTTACCTGATATTTTGCATTAGTCAAATAAAAGCATTATTAAATATAACTAATATGCTTCTGTCTTTTTAAGCAGCGTTTAACTAGTAATAATATGACTAAAAGATGTTTATACGAACATTAATTTAATAATAGTTATTTAAGTAACATCTTTGTGACTTTCGGGGCAGTAAATTATTCTTAAAATGCTTAAACTTTGGTAAGCAAACTCCCGTTCTGTATTTTGAGTGAGTAACTATTATTATTAAAAAAAAAATTATGGATAAAAGACAGTTACAATTTCTTCAAATTAATTATATTATTTGCAAACAACTATTAGCTATATTAATTGCGGCTACATAATCTAATGCTATATAAAATGGCTAATATAATAGCTAATAGCAATATTTTGCTTGATAGATGTTTCTTATACTGCATTAAGCAGAATTAAATGCTTTTTTGTAATGTAAACAGCAACGCCATGTTTCTTTATTTTTCTATTGTAGAATGAAATTTCAATCAAACTAAACGTACTTCTACGTGGTATTATCCATAATTAAGCGTATTATATTGTTGCTCCAATACCTTATCTTGCATTTACGATTTTTTTTCTATTTTAATAAAAGTTTCTAATTTAAATTATTTTTTGTTTAGATTTTTTTACTTTTAGCTTATTTTAAAACAGACAAATTCTAAAAGCGCATCAAAATTTCACAGCAAACATGGGTATTTATTATCAGTAAAATTAAATTCCCTTAAGAATGATGCCATATTAATCATATTACCTACATAAATAATGTGCAATAAAATAAATGCTTGTCGCCATGTTTATAGTTATTCTGTTTTGATATTAAACATTGTCCGCGTCCATATTTTTACAACAGTAGAATTTTTTTATTACTTTAAGCTAGGAAAATAAACAATATATCATTTTATGTCAAATAGAAGCCGTATAAAAAGCCTTTATTCGATATTTTAATAGCGTTTTATATTGCTGCTTTAAAGCCTCTATACATCAAAATAGCTATATAAACCTGCGCCTAATTCGGCTGTGTAGAAGATGTATAAACGTTTGCAATGCGCTTATATGGCAATGAAAGCTATTTAAAAAACGTTTCCCTGGCTTTTACTCGACCAGATTGTGCTACTACTATACGATTCTAGATAAAGGTATGAAGAAATATGTATTTCTTCATACCTTTATCTAGAATCGTATAGTTTCAAAAACACGATTTTATGATTTTGCCTCGTCACTTTTTCTTTTCGAAAAGACCTCTAAAAAATACGAAAAGTGAAGATTATTCTTAAATGGGGTTACTTACACTATTGGAAATTGGTTTAATTATTGGACACCAATAATATTGAGTATCGTATTTTTTAAAAATCGCGATAGAGTTTGAATACGAAGTGATTTTGTGTTTTTTTTTGCGTAATCGGCAAAATATGTCTCGCTCACGCGCGCGTCGTTTTCTCATTGCTATCTCGCTTAAGCATAATTTTTCCGAGTATCGCCTTAAGTTGTTTTAAATCATTTTATGTTCAAAATTTTCAGGACTGACCGTTAAACTTGGCACCCATTTAGATCTCACATCTTTTGTCGTTGAAGTCAACAACAAAGGCATATTTCCTAATATTGAAGTTGGCTCTCACTTCACATATTTTATGTTTTTGATGAGATTTTTTTTACATCTAACATTTATGCCTTTAAATAAAATGCAAGAAATGCAGCCCAAATAGCTGCCACTCAGCATAATGTCACAGCGAGCCATGACTATGCTGCTATTATAGGGTAGAATAAGTATAGCTACTAAATAATATTGATGGAGAAAAAGAAGACATTGTAGAAGCAAACTTACAAAGATAGATAGGCGTAGACTTTACGTTTGAATCGCGTGACAAAGATCACTCAAATCGTTGACATTTTACATTTTCCAACGTTTACCGAAGTAAGTAATGGCAAGTGAAGACAGAAATGATAGTAATATATTGATGTTTATAGCCGACACTGCCGTCGCTTTGTTCTTAGTATGTACATATCTATGATAATTTATGAAAATGATCTTTTACTAACGTTCTTTTAAAAGTTAATACAAACTTGTGCTTGTATTTTCACACCTAAAAACTGAAAGAAAGCTTATAAAATTACGGCTGAAGAAAAAATCTAATTGTTTTTAATTTCTTGCGACAATGTAATTTTTATTATTGAAAATATTGTAAATGAAGTATTTTGTAATATGTACTTCATGTTCAATATTAACAGGAAAAAGTCGTTATTTGTTTGTTGGTTTGTAGGTATGTTTGTAATGAATAAACTCAAAAACTATTTAAAAAGTTCTTTCACCATAAGACAGGTTCATTATTGCCATAGAAAAAAGGCTGTATTTATCCCGCTTTTCTTACGAGAACAAAAACCACGTAGAGCCACTAGTCTAAGTACCTACTATAAATTTGTTGTCGGAAAGCATCAATCAAATAGATTTATATATCTCTTTCTAAACTACGCAACGGAATTGGGGTTTCATATATTTATTTATTTTCTTACAGGAAGACCAACAGTCATCTCATATATCTCACAGAATAATTAGTATAGGTAGATATGTATGTACTTTTAATATCAAAAGACAGAGTGATTGAAGAAAAAGCTTTAGATGTATTTATATCTACATTGCACCCGAGTGAAGCTGCTAGTGTATAATTTTAATAAATAAATAAAATAAATAAATATTGGACCTAATCACATACATTATTCCAAGACCAAACTGAAGTAGCTTGAACAGTAGTATTATGTAAATTGGAAACAACGACGTGTACTTACACCCAGACCCGAGGAAATATTGAAAAGTTCGTTTTCAATATTTACCCGACCGGGAATCGAACCCGGGACCTCTAGAGATAGCGGCACCTTGAAAAAAGGACGTACACCACTCGGCCACGGAAGTCGGACATTAAAACTGAAGTGCTTGTTTCAAAGCGTTGATGTCTAGAACTGCTACCACAGGGTAAAAAATTTACTACGTATTACCAGCGGGCCGATCGCGTCTTGATCACGTTTGCGTCTTGACGTTTGACTTCGTATTGCCGTAATGACATAACGACGCACACGTCACGCAAAACTATAGTCCCACAATCCTGTCTGATCCGGTGACATCCGTGACAGAGGAACCACTAGCAATACGAAATTAACTGTCAAAATAGACTGTCGTATGAAAACTGTTTCAGTTCCAAAGATTATCACCGGAACGGAAAACGTTGTCGCACTGTCAAAGCCGCGCGTTATCAAAAACGGTTTTGCACGTCAACTGCACGTACACTTGACTAATGCGTCATAGGATTACCGCGATCGGGGCCCAGTGCTGCAAGAGATTAAATAAAAAAGGTTATGGAAGCCCAACTCTTAAGAACGGTTCAAATACTTCTTTTTTATCCACAACGGGGTAACACTTAGCCTTCATCACACCTGATGTTAAGTGATGATAAGGCTGAAGGTGGAAGCGCACTATTCCTGGAATCCATAATCACTGACAAAACTGGCTATGTTAGCTCTAACTGCCGGAAACAATAATGCTGAACACATCATTGTTATGACGTCAGACTTAGATAAGATGGTGGTAGCTAGCAAGGCGGACTAAGAACAAGACCTACCACCAACCAAACCGAAAACAATATGTACACCCACTGGGAATCGAACCCGGGACCTCTTGGTCTGAAAACGGTGGTGTGAACCACTAGACCACAGAAGCGGTTAAGGCGGTATAACATTTTACAACGGATTAATTACAAAAGAACTCGCTAATGTAAATTCACAATGTAGATACACGTAGGTAAGTCTATTGGGTAGTACATGATGAAATAGATCATAGCAATGGCTAGTTACTTCAAAGGATTACTTCCAGTTTACATTTTGTCTAGAGTGTTTGTGGCTTCACATCAAAAAACCCAATATAGAAATAAAGAGCTTTTCGAATAAACGGCTCAAACTTACAGGAAAGCAAATTTTAGCTACCTAACTTAAAAAAAATTACGTATCGTCAAGGGCAATCCCAATTTAAGTACGTACAACTCTATCGTGTAAATCCAAAACACTGTAAAGTCACATACAGTATTTTGTCGCTATAGTGCTTATTCGTTTTCTTACAGCCCAATACATATCCCTGAACCTTGAAATTAAAGATTTAACTTGTTTTTTACAACTTTTCTGATCAGCAATTGACACCTGTATCTCCTAAAAGGTATGGATTATATTTCCTTAACACTGTATCCATTCTTAGGGTGTTTTAACTTTACAAGTTTATACGCGCGTTATGATACAGTGTTTTGCCATCCTCGTGATCCAGTCATGTTGGAGCTAGCGAATCTTAGCTCTTGTCATATAACCTGTCTCGTTCGCACTTAGCATGTTTGTAATATTTTCGGTGATCGCTACGTTAACTTAGTGGGTATGTCACGGCTCAAATAATAACGGTCACTCCCGCCAAGTTAGTGCATTGTTTACGCTACATTTGATAGTTTGTTTATCGGCGAAAATGAGTAATCAACGGAATAAATTATTAACTAAGTTATCACAAAGTAATAAACAGTATCACAATGATTCAAGCCATATGACAAATGCTTCCGAGTTAAATTCAGAATGAGCCATTCCGATGGAGCCATTAAGTGAATCTTTACTTCAGGACTGTTTCTTAGACGTAGGAGTACAGAAAAAAGAATACACAGTGTTGTTCCCCTATCAAGAAAATCAGCAGTTTTCAAAGTTAGACATCGAAACCTCAGACTCGGAGGTTGAAAATGCTTTCACCACAGATACCACAACAGTTGCTCTTATTCATTCACCAAAACCTGGTCCAAGTCAAGGACAAGTCAACTGCCCCTGCCTATCGATAGAAGCATGCAACTATTACGTAAAGACAGAATCCATATTCTTAGTTCTGAAGTTATTGTGCCCGCAGGTGTGCCTGAAAATAAAACTGTTTCAGCCAAACCGTTTACTATAGCCCAAGATATGGAAGGAATTAATTTTGACATTATTCCTACGAGTTCATCAACTGAAATAGTTTGTTCACCACCCAGAAATAAAAGTAAACCTAGTATTTCTGCTATGTCTGCAATTTCAAATACATAGTAATCGTCTGTATTTGACTCATCAAAAGAGGAGCCACAAAAGAAAAAGAAGAGAGCAAGAGACCCTATCACCATGACCCAAATACAAAGAGACAAACATCCTATCTTAGGACCATGTCAGTGTGTTAAACAGTGCTCCGGAAAAATAACGCAGTCTGAAAGAGAAGAAATTTGGAAACAGTTTTGGAATATGGATAGACAACGACGACGTGATTTTATATCTCGACAAGTAGAAAGAGTACCGAAATTACGTACAAAAAGACAGTCTCGAAGAAAAAACACTTTAAAGTGGTCATTAAACAAGATACCGGTGTGTAAAATTTTTTTTGCATACTTTGGGGTATAATAATGATGAAGTCGTGCAATTTGTGCTGAAAAGTAACTATCTCGTTGGTAATAAACATCCTCATATCAGCGCAGCCCCTGATTCCAGAGGTCGCCGCCAGCCTTCTACCACGTACTCTGAAGAGTACGAAAAGGACATGGAAAGTTTCATACTCAAATATAAACCCGTTTCTTCTCATTACAACATAAAACACGCACCTAATAGAAAATATTTACCAGTTGGTGTAACATTTTCAGACATTTACAAACATTTTAAACAACACTGTGTTGAAAACAATAAGAAGATTTGTAGCTGGCCACATTTTCATGCCATGATTCAAAAACTTAATTTATCTACAGCAGTGCTACCTCAGGATATTTGCACAAAATGTAAGAAACATGAAGAAGAACATAGAAATATGCCTAGACCATGCAACTGTGACAATTGTCAAGATTTAGGGCGTCATCTAGAAAATAAAAGAAACTCCAGAAGAGATATTCAGGCGGTCGAAAAAATTTGCGACTCATCTGAAGGGAAAGAGCTTTTATTTACGGTAGAGATGCAAAAGGCCATATGTATGCCAATAATTGGCATCAAAGATAGTAATTTTTCCAGAAAACTTGTTTTATTCAACGAATCATTTGTACCACCAGGTAAAAATAAAAAAGCTATATGTGTAGTTTGGCACGAAGGCGAAAGTGGAAGAAAGGCTTACAATATAGCTTCCACATTCGTTCACTTTTTGAGAAAACATTGCCGAGATCAAAAATGTATCTATTTCTTTTTAGACAATTGTAATGCCCAAAATAAAAATAAGGTGCTGCTTTCGACGCTTATAAGAACAGTTAATGATAAAAGCACATCGATTGAGAAAATTGTCTTGGAATACTTTGAGCCTGGGCACACTTTCATGGCTGCAGACGCGGTGCATGCCGCAATCGCAAGAAAACTATCGTCTTCCGGAGAAGTATATGATTTTGATGATTTTGTTCATAAAATAAAAAAGTCGCGAAAAAAATTTGAAGTTGATGTTGTTGACCATAATGATATGTTGTTGATTAATAATGATGTGAAAATACATCTGCTAAATTCGAAAGTAATAGAATTTAGAAGAGACAAATTATCAATATTTGCTAAAAATGACTATAATCAAGATTTCAAAGAAATACATATTTTAAAGAAGAAAATCCAGACAGAGTTAAGAAGATTACAAGAAGGAGATATTGGTGATTTATTTGATAATGTTCAAAAATAATCTCAGCCAAGAGGAATCAACGAAATAAAGAAAATAGAGTTAATGGAACTTTGCAAAGTATGCCACACTCACGACGAATATTTTACGAAAATCTTATGTCCAAGACCTTTCTACAAATGTTGATTCAGATGTATAAAAATCATAAGTTGATGCTTAATGTCATGACATACTTTTTCTTTCTTTCTTGCTGTTAATGTTACTATGACAAACAAAATAAATAAATTGAGTAAACAAAACGATCACTTTTTAATTTAATAGAAATCCATTTGTAAAGGAAAAACAACGTATATAGCAATACAGTTTTATTAATTTTATGTCTATCAATAGTTTTGTAAAACCAAAATATTGTATCTCACAGTACAGTATTTTGGTTTTACACCACAACATAAATTTGATTATTCCTATCAAATAAAAACAAGTTTTGTTATATAGCAAATAAAGTAACTGATTATTTGTACTATAAATAACTTAGCTAAAAAGATATTGTTATTATCTAGTGTTTGAGATAAGACTCAAGTATTAATTCTTACTAGAAATCCCATAAATCACGAAATAAAGAAATAATCTTTGGGTGTCGTTTTCTCCAAATGTGTATTTAGAAAGTACAGTGTTTTGGCTTTGCACGATAGAACTTATCACATCATAATTAGGTATTACATGAGAAGGTATTATATACGGTATTTCCCTAGGGACGCAAGTTTCCAAATCCAGACTGATTCAACACTCAAAACAAATGAGACAGGCGATTTGTACAAGCCACGGATTAAATCGTCTTAATTTATTAAACGACGCTTATAATTGAGGTGGGCGGGTACATTATGTAAAGTTTAAGCTTGAATTATTATAAAGCATTTGAATTTTAGTAATTCTCGTTGGTTTAAAGATAATAAGGATATGAAATTGTTAAAATTTTACCGACTTCAAAAAAAGGAGATTATCAGTTTGACCGGGCCCCGATCGCGGTAATCCTATGACGCATTAGTCAAGTTGTCGTGTCGCAGTTGACGTGCAAAACCGTTTTTGATAACGCGCAGCTTTGACAGTGCGACAACGTTTTCGGTTCCGGTGATAATCTTTGGAACTAAAACAATTTTCATACGACAGTCTATTTTGACAGCTAATTTCGTATTGCAAGTGGTTCCTCTGTCACGGATGTCACCGGATCAGGCAGGATTGTGGGACTGTTGGTTTGCGTGACGTGTGCGCCGTTACGTCATTACGGCAATACGAAGTCAAACGTCAAGACGCAAACGTGATCAAGACGCGCTGCATAGAATTACGGCGATCGGCCCGCTGTATGTATGTGAAATTGGATTATAATTATTTGAGTAAGTATAGCGTTCTATTTAGGCTTCCAAGCATAACTTCGTTCGGCATTCAATACCGCGAATACAACATTAGTCAAATTTTACAGGAGACAAAAAAAACTTCGTATATTGTACTGTATACCTACTATAAATTTAAAATTATGTTTTTTGAACTAAAATTATATCTTATCATTGGGTGCAACACATTTTTTTCGTTTTAAGCTAGTATTGGCATGTGTAAGTCACATTCGCGGTTTTATTCAATTACTTTTGGTCATATTCCTATCATATTCGCGGTTATGTTATATATGATTTATAGAAAACCCAACAGATTTAATTTTTTGTGAACAATTTTGGGAAGTATCTATTTAATTTTAATCATCATCATCATCATGTCAGCCGAACGACGCCCACTGCTGGGCATAGGCCTCCCCCAAGGATCTCCATCACGATCGGTCCTGCGCCGCCCGCATCCAGCGGCTTCCCGCGACCTTGACCAGATCGTCGGTCCACCTTGTAGGGGGCCTGCCCACGGAACGTCGTCCGGTACGCGGTCGCCATTCGAGAACCTTTCCGCCCCAACGGCCATCAGTTCTCCGCGCTATGTGTCCCGCCCACTGCCACTTTAATGATGCAATCCTTCGAGCGAAGTCGGTCGTTTTAGTTCTCCTGCGGATCTCATCATTTCTGATTCGATCGAGCAGGGAAATACCAAGCATCGCTCTCTCCATTGCTCGCTGGGTGACTTTGAGCCTTCTTATGAGACCCATAGTAAAAGACCACGTCTCACTTCCATAGGTCATTACTGGCAACACACACTGGTCAAAGACTTTCGTCTTGAGACATTGAGGTATTTCGGACGCGAATATATGCCGGAGCTTCCCAAACGCTGCCCATCCGAGCTGGATTCGACGAGAGATCTCTTTCTCAAAGTTGGACTTACCTAACTGGACCGTCTGTCTTAGGTAAACATAGTGGTCAACAACTTCGAGTGTAATGTTCCCAACATTAACTGGAGCGGGTGCAACATGGGCATTGAACATGATTTTCGTCTTGTCCATGTTCATCTTAAGACCCACTCTTTGCGAAGCATTACCGAGATCTTCGAGCATTGTGTTCAGGTCTTCCAAGGTCTCAGCCATAAGAACTACATCATCGGCAATTCGTAGGTGTGTTAGGCCTACGCCATTGATGTTGATGCCGCATCCTTTCCAGTACAGCAGCTTAAAAATATCCTCCAACGCAGCTGTTAACAGTTTGGGAGAGATGACATCTCCCTGTCTCTCACTCGCTGTAGTTGGATAGGATTAGAGCTCTGGTTCTGTAATCGGACCGACATTGTGGCGTTTTGGTATAAGTACCTCAGCACCTCGATGTACCTGTAGTCTATTTGGCATCTCTGGAGAGACTGCAGCAATATCCTTATAGTAAGATCGAATTAAAGCAATCAACAGTCTTGTTATAGGAATATTATGAAAATCTTACGATATTAATATAATTTGTAGATGGTTTGGTACTAACCAAGTTATTGAAAATGAAGGTATTAGAAAAAAACGACCTGTCTCACAACTAGCTCCGATGGGACACGACCCACGACCTTTCACTGTCCGTGCGAATGCTCTAAACACTGACGACGACGACTCCGTAGCTCAATGGTTAGAGCATTCGCCCGGACAGTGAAAGGTCATGGGTTCGAGCCCATCGGAGCTAGTTGTGAGACGGGTAGTTTTTTTTAATACTTTTATTATTTTATATATCTTATTATTTTTATATAAGTTAATTAATCTTTATGTAGCAAATTATCATAATATGCAATTGCAAACATTCATGTGAAATACTTGTGTTATATTATAATGCTTCAAACAGGAAAAACTATGGAAGAGTCTTGCACTCGCGATTGCTAATGGAGCGGCAATGAGAAACTGGCACGTTCGCGGTTTTGTTGGCGGGAAATTAGGTTCGCGGTTTTGACCGACTTAAATATAACAGGATTGGAGTAAGTTTCAGCCAAAATTTAAATGTAGGATCGTGTATTTGTAGGATTAGAATCAAATAAAACAAAAAAAAAATCGTAAAAGTGTCACGTTCGCGGTATTGAATGCCGAACGACGATAAATGCTAAACGTAAGTGTATGAATGTTTGTGGGAGTCATTCGGCTGATATGATGATGATGAATGTTGTTATATTTGTATGTTTGTTAGTATGTTTTTCCACGGATTTCTCAAAAACTAAAAGACACATCGAGATGAAGAGACCAAAAATAAATTTAATATTACTTAATATTACTAAGTAGATTGTAAGTAATTATAATTAAGTAATATTGTTTTGTTATTACTATAAGAGTGCAGCATAAACTTAACTAGAAATACATAAGAATAGTTTTTATATCTAAGGTTTTATTTACCAATTAGTATCTTTTTAGGCTTATTTTAGCCTGAAACACAGGGCCACCTAGTTCAGGCATAAGAATAAGTTTATATTCCTTACTTTATTTTCTCTTTAATGTTATAAAATTGTGCCTACCTAGTAAATTAATACACGTACATGATTTGTTTGTTTATGTTTACTAACATAGTGTGTAAGAAGAGACTGACCTAGTTAATCCATTATGTGTGCAAATTTGTAAATGAATAAATGATTTTATTTTATTATTTTTATAAAAAGTACCTGCCAGTTAAAAAGGAATATAATATAATATCTTTAAAATACTTTCTTTCTTGAGGTCGGTGTCTTTTTCATTGTGCATGCTCTTGGCTGGCACCGACCTCAAAAAGGTTGGCAGGTATTTTTTAAAGTTAGTTTAATTTTAAGTTTCTTTTTGCAATATGACAAATGTTTTTCTTTAATAATTTTTTCTTGAAACTTGATCCAGGCACAGATAATATAATACTATCTAGATCTACCTAATTAGGTATTAAGCAATCCAAGTCAACGAAATATTACTCTAATTGCAGCGGGTTGGCACTCACAAAGTGTTAATATTGCCCCAAAAAAATCCCGGGCGAACCACAAAAACTCCCGTCGCGTAGATATGAATACCAAGCTTCCACTCCAGAACATCTGTTGCCAGTTTTTGTCGATGTATATAACAATGTAGAGTTTTTGTTCGCCACTTCTTCGGCTTATTTTACGCTTCTTTACATTTTAAGTTCAAAAAGAAAATTATAGTTGTTATGTTCACGTTAATATGTATTTTATGTATTTTCGTTGAAGATGCACAATTTGCTGTAGATACGAATATCACGCTTCTATTCCAGAACAGTATTTGGCAGTTTTTTGTCAGTGTAGCAATTTATTGTTCTTGTTCGATACTTAGGCTAATTTAACACAAATCCTTACAATCGGGTGTTCACATCTGATGCAAGGCAAGATTTACATCTGTTGGGCTATAACTTTATTTTCCAGCGCTGAAGAATTCGTCTTGAATAAAATTGATAAAAAAACAATATTATTTTGTAACTTGGCCAAAACCGCAAGACGATATTGAAACATTTTTCGCATCACGTTTGTGATTACTGATCAAATCATATAACTTGTGTCAGATATTTTTGTAATTTTGGCTTCGAGTAGAGTGTTCTATTTTAAAATAAATAAGTATGGATGATTGAATCGGAGTAGTGTTAAATAGTATTAATTTTAAAACAGATTGTGTAACTCACGATACGTGTTTTTTGACAAACGTGATTGTTTAAAAATTATACCTACGCGTTGTAGGACTTATTAGTAATTTTTCACGAAACGTGATAAGCACGGGTATTTAAAATGCATTACCACCGTCAAACAAAACAAATTGTGAGAAAATTCGCATAAATGAGCACTAACTAAAATACCAATTAATTATTTTTTTAAAAGCGTGATTTTTAAACACCTATCTAGGGAGTCAGAAACGCAATTTGAATTTTTTATGACAAAGTAAATTTAAGTTCAGTTTTAAAAGCATTGTGTTGTTTTTGTTTCCGTGACTTCAGTCATTTGGCTTGATACCATCGATCCTAACTGGGAAATTCTAATTGTCCGTGACTTTGAGTCGGGAAAATTTATTCTCTTTGTTTATGATAGCTGTTTATCCGAAACTAAGTTAGTATCATTGTTTAACGCTTTCTCTATTTTGAGCAATGGGAAGTAAATGTTTTTGTTTTTTGTTTCTAATAAAAACAATATTAACTTTCTGATTCGGATTTTATCAAATAAGTTTTTAGAACAATAAGTTTCAAGTGTACTTTTTCAATTAGAAATAACTCGTACCCATCTCTGTTTGCTTGTTATTTTACAGATATTATAAATAAACTAAATTAAACTAAACTTAGTCCTCTTACTTAGGTACTTAAAAGCGATGTTATATTTTAAATGGTTTAATATTCCCATCAATACTCTTAATTTATACAGCAGTTTCAATAACAGGGCCTCAATTCTGCTATTTTACCACAAATTGCTATGTCGCGGACACGCCAATGATTTGCCAACGCCATTGATCTAAAAACGGTATTCTACTAATTTTGAGAAAAACTTCGTCAGCATATCGCTGGCACGTCGTCAGCATCGCATCGGCTTGGCATGAGTAGATTGAACTAGTGCATATAAAATTATACTTAACAAATGTACAAACAAGGGTCAATATTGTATAATATTATCTACTTGACACCTTTGACAATTTTGACATCCATCCGTCTAGTTTCATATCAACATCAAGAAGCTTAAACCAAACTGGCGATTGCAGCCTGAGTAAGAATCGGTCAATAGCGAGTCGAACTCGCCCATTTATTTTATTTTTATTTTTATAAATAAGGGTTGCAGGGTTCCGTGAATGGTACCCATGAAGAGTTCCGTACCGTACCTACTTAACGTACCCCGATTACTTACGTCTAGCAAAAATACCACTACCTACCATTTCTCGCCAACAAAAAATATTTTTTTTGTATAACTTTGTTTAACTTTTGACAGTTGCAATATTGACAGAATGCCACCCGCCTTTACGAGAGTTGATTTCAATTACTATTTCAGTAAATTTATGCACAAGAATAACACATTTATTTTGAATGACCTTTGACCTTGAATGACCTTACAGGTAGTGTAGGCAATGAACAGATTCTTTGTATGGAGACCCATACACTAATTCCTCAGTCGATAAAACTTTGCTGGGTTATAAAATAGCATGACCCATAATCTTTTAAATGATTATCCAAAAAAAAACTCACACGGAAGTTAGGTATTTATACCTAAATAAACAAATCTGTTTATATATTGAACCGAGTAATTTCTCAGTCCAAATTTATTTTACCAAATGAGTTATTTATACTAGTATGTGATACTTGATAAAAATCCAAAACTTTTTTCAAGCATGAGTATGCTTGGCAAAATAGTATAATTCCGTTAAAAAGTTCGACAGAGACATTTTTCAGTTCAAGTCACCCCAATTGTTTTATTAAAATTTAGTGTTTCTGCTGGGATATGTTTTTGGATATTTCATATTATTGTTTTTATACGTTACATGAATATGTCTGGTGAAGAAAGTTTGGACGGAGCATTTTTCCTAAAAAAGATATCAATGAAATAAGACTTTCATTAAAAAATACCTAACCTTCTATTATTATTATTTTTTGGAAATTTATACCATACTTTTAATTTATTGATACTTTGTCATGCTGTAAAGTTTTTTGTGACTGAGGAATTACTGTGGGGGTCAACTAGCTTCATTGACTACACTAAGGTGTCTAGTTGTATAACAGTTACGTTTTTTTAAAAGTTAGTTAGTTCTTCCTCTTCCGTGCCTTAAGCGGGCTGTACATTCTCGGTGAAACATTGGCCAATGCATTGATTGTACATTGACACTTTTGAAAGAACCTTTTTAGTCTTGTTCTCTCAAAAGTGTTTATGTACGATGCATTGGCCAATATTTGGCCGAGAATGTACAGCCGGCTTAATTCCTATATTTGGAGTCGGTTCTTCTCGTTATGCAGCGCATGGTCTTGGTCTTGTTAGCGGTTGTCAACCACGTGGCCTGCGGTCGTCCTCTGCCTTACTTTATATCGGCCTTACTTAGAGCCCTTCTCACAAAATGTTACTTTCGTCGAGTCTCATTACAAGGCCGTTGCATACGTTCTTCCACCATCTTGCAAGTATCGATACTATACTCATGAGTAGTATCGCAACAAAGGTAATCAATACCGGTATGGTACTCGCATCAAAAGTATCGAGTACTTTTTGAACCCATAGGATTCTAATTCTTTGCTGTATTCGGGACCCCTTCAGTCTGGGGGAGTACCGCTCACAGAATCGACTATAGATGCGAAGCCGGCTATTAAAGAAAATTAGCAACCGTTATTGACGGATATGTTAGTTATTAACGGTTATTTGTTTTTACGCTAAAAACCACCGCTAGGTGGCGCTAGCGGCTTGATTTGCTAGGTCTAGGTTCCGGGTCGGATTTTTAATTTGATTTGATTGATTGTAAATAAAGTATTCTTCGCCTCGCCTCTCTCTTCTCATTTGAGTACGTTATATCGATAATGTCGATCGATAATAATAATTTTCAGAAAGAATAAGAAATAAGAATAAAATTGACAATATCTCGAAAACGGTGCGTCTGGTAGCTAAAATCTAACGAAAATCGTATTAAAACTAAAGCGGGTTCACAGAATAAATCTACCTACTAAGTTTCAAGTGTGTAGTCTTAATAGTTTTGGAATAAGTGGCTGTGACGTGAGAATACGGACGGACGGACAGACAGACTTGACGAATCTATAAGGGTTCCGTTTTTTGCCATTCGTCTATGGAACCCTAATAACGAGTAAAACTGCAATCTCTTTTTAGATCAAAGTGGGATAATCTAACCGTTATTACCGTTTTTCGGTTAATAATAGTAAATAACGGGTTATTTTTACACCAAAACGACAAAAAATTTTTCGAGTATGGTGAAAAGTGTCGATTCTTACTCGGTATCTTAATGAAAAGTAGGAATCGAGTACTAAATTACTCGGTATCGTAACCAAAGTATCGAGTACTAGTATAGGAATCGATTCTTTTTGCGGGTCTCTATCTCCAGTTTGGTTCTAAGCAAGCTTCTTGATCGATCGATCGATAATTCAAACAAAACTTTTTATTACATATTACAAAGGCCTATTTATTTATTACGAAGTTTGATTCGGATGATGTTCTCTATGAGGAGCCCGTGGCGTAGTGACTGAAGATGATGATGATGAATGCTTCTTGCCTCTTGTCGGAAATAAACGGAGATTTGATTTCCGCGATATCTATTATTACCTACGTTTTCACTGAGGCGGAAAGTTTTTATAAACTCCGTGTCCGACAAAACAACTATCTTCATCTTAAAATGTGATGTTACATTGTTGTAATCACTTTTATCGGAGAATTTATACGAGAAAACGATGAAAAAACGTATGGCTGCACAATTGCTTCTCAATGGCCAATTTTGACAGATATCGCGATGCCAACGCTATGGGCACAAACGTCAAATAAGAGCAGAATACCTATTTAGGTTGCCGTGCTGCCGCTATTGTGACGCTATTGGTTAGTAGAATTCCGAAATGTATCAATAGCGGCTGGGTAGCCGCTATTCAACTTTTTTGACAGGAGCAGAATACCAAAAGTGTCATTTTAAGCTATCGCCATGCTAACGACGTGCAATTGAACTGCATTGCATTTTAAACGTGCCATTTCCCTGTCTACGTGTAAGAAGAACGGAATGGAGATATTACAAACGGTGAAGCAGACATGTATGTACTTTAATTTTAATAAAAAACCTGCATATAAATTGTAGAAGCTGGGTCATACGAATATAAAGGGCGATGGGGGTTTTGGTCCGCATGTCTAGTGTCGTTCTGTCGTTAGAAAGGTCTTCTCAAATGCAACATTATTTATCACGACAACTTTCACCAATTCGCTGTTACTTTCGGAGTAAAAGCGGTATGAACATGACTGATTATTTGTTAAAAAGAAACGATGGGCTTTTTGGTCGTCATGTTAAATAGCCACAATTGTGTCGTTAAAAAGGATATTTCAAAAGAAACATTATTTACTGTGACAACTTTTACGCATTTGCTGTACTTTCGGAATTATCACGACATGAACATTAGGAACTGATTATCTACATAAATGTAGGTATAAAATATGTAGTTTAAAAAACTAAAACAACACACTTTTCTAGGAACAGACTAAAAGTACAAAATAACCGTCTATTCAATAACTGAAATTAAAAAGCGTGGTGCGCGTTGTCAATATTAAGTACCTACTTGAATGCATGGTTTGCAAAGGGCGCACCACGCTTTTTAATTTCAGTTATTGAATAGACGGTTATTTTGTACTTTTAGTCTGTTCCTAGAAAAGTGTGTTGTTTTAGTTTTTTAAACTACATATTTATTTTTTACTTTTTAGTTTAATAAATGGCAAGCTGTGGATGGATGGTAATCGATTTCACTCATGTGTCCATTCATGTGTCTGCCCACCCCGTAAATATTATAACTCAAAGGCGTGATTGTATGTATTTAGTTTTACAAATTCAAGTGGAGTCTATTAGTTACCGGATGCGCGAGCCGAACCCTTACTTCCTCCCTGCTCTATCTTCAGACACTCACCACCAACTGTAGCGAATAGGTCTCATCAGAACGAAACAAATGAGCCAGAACTCGAGGGGTTTCCTAGTGGTCATTAAGGAGTGCCACTGACTTCCTCCCTGCTCCATCATCAGACCCTCACCGCCAAGTGTAGCGAATATGTCTCATCAGAACGAAACAAATGAACCCAAATCGAGGGGTTTCCTAGTGGTCATTATGGAGTGCCACTGACTTCCTCCCTGCTCCATCATCAGACCCTCACCACCAAGTGTAGCGAATAGATCTCATCAGAACGAAACAAATGTGCCAGAACTCGAGGGGATTCCTAGTAGTCATTAAGGAGTGCCACTGACTTCCTCCCTGCTCCATCATCAGACCCTCACCACCAAGTGTAACAAATAGGTCTCATCAGAACGAAACAAATGAGCCCAAACTTGAGGGGTTTCCTAGTGGTCATTAAAAAGTGCCACTGGCTTCCTCTCTGCTCCATCATCAGACCCTCACCACCAAGTGTAGCGAATAGGTCTCATCAGAACGAAACAAATGAGCCAAAACTCGAGGGATATTCTTGTGGTCATTGAGGAGTTTCACTGGCTTCCTCCCAGCTCCATCATCAGACCTTCACCACTAAGTGTAACGAATAGGTCTTATCAAAACGAAACAAATGAGCCCAAACTCGAGGGGTTTCCTATTGGTCATTAAGGAGTGTCACTGGCTTCCTCTCTGCTCCATCATCAGACCCTCACCACCCAGTGTAGCGAATAGGTCTCATCAGAACGAAACAAATGAGCCAGAACTCGAGGTGTTTCCTATTGGTGATAAAGGAGTGCCACTGGCTTTCTCCCTGCTCCATCATCAGACCCTCACCACCAAGTGTAGCGAATAAGTCTCATCAGAACAAAACAAATTAGCCTAAGCTCGAGGGCTTTCCTAGCAGCCATTGAAGAGTTCTATTGCCCACCTCTTGACTTCATCATCAGATCAGCTCGATAGTAGCAAATTATTGTATTGTCATCGGATTCATATAGACTTGCAAAGTTTCAAATCAATACGACAATTAGAAGTAGGTTAAAATTGAATTCCAAGATTTTCTTACATTGTGACTTAGTTACAAGTGAAGCTAATAAAAGTGTGGTAATAAGTAAAACGAATGTTGCTAAGTACAAAACTCACGAACGGCTAGACCATCTTTTTTTCATATGTTCCCTAAGTTCCACGGAAGGTTTTTATGGAGAGAAAAAACATAAAAAGTTGCGTGGAAAATATTAAAAACCACACTTTTCTTTTCCCATACAAACCAGCTATTAAACAATTGACGTAAATCGTTTATCCAGCTTTCAAATAAAAATGGAACAACGGATCGACGTAATTTTTGGTGCAGGTATAGTTTGGAAGCTGGAGAGTGACAAAAGTTACTTTATATCCCGGAAAATCATTAGGTTCCCGCGGGACAAGCCGCAGGCAGAAGGCTAGTGTTTTAATAAAAAAACGATGGGTGCATAAGTCATCATGTCCAATAGCGATAATTATGCTTTTTGATTTTAAAAGGAACTCTATTTTAACTTAAACGACTTTCACTAATTCGTTGTAGGTACTTTTGGAGTTACGCGGTATGAACATGACTGATTATAAAAGTAAGATTCAAAATAACTCAAAAAGTACAGTGAATTGGTGATAGTCGTCATAGTAAGTAATGTTTCATTTGAAAAGACCTTTCCAACGACAATACAATTATTGCTGTTGGCTATGAGGTTCCATTATCCCATCAATCTTTATCGACGTGGAATCGCATCGCAGTTAGCCGTTTGAAATGAGTATTTAATAAAAATGGATTCCTTCTCAGCGATCGGAGTCGGTGGTGATGGGATGGGAGACAGTTTTATATTTTATTACGCCTATTACCTACACATACTTACAGCCTTTAAGTAACTTTTGGGAGTTGAAAATGCGAGGATTATGGTATGAAAAATGATAGGAGATAATTCTTGAGTAACGTGAGATGATATATTTTAGTCACTATGTTTGGGGATTTAGGTTAGATTTCGTAAAATACTAGGTTCCAATTTTTATTGCCATTTATCAAGAGGATTAGTACTTTTTCTTGAAAATACTTTCGCCATTCAAGTACAAAAATATTCAAAAGTTTTCATTTCAAAACAATGTTTACTTAAGTTTATGATTACCTTAATGTATTTCTCAAAAAACGTATTTCTGTTGGAATATTCCGAAATTGTATTTGATATCAAGGTAACTAGAAATGTTATTACTGACTTACTTATTTTGTTAATCCCTACCCTAGCCATGATTAAATAAATAAAAGTCAATCTTCATTCATCTGATTCCGAGAAAAGGGAAAGATCGTGTTCCACAAAAACAAAACTGAAATTAGACTAAGAAAACGATTTTTTTAATAACACTGTTATGTATGTAGTAGTAAATAAAGGTGAGTATTACAACATGAACATTTTTTTTATTCTTACAAACAATAATACCTATTAGAGGTTTTTCGTTATATTAACTTAGAAAATGAATAAGTTTCTTATTTTTTATTCAACTCATACATATAGCTATACTTAGACAAATCAATGAATAAATTACATTTACATTTGTTTGTTTGTAGTTAAAGATTTTATTCGAATTTTATTTTAACCACCTCTGTGGTCTAGTGGTACACAACACCGGGTTCGACTCCCAATGGGGGTAAATAAAGTATTCGGCTTGGTTGGTGGTAGGTTTTGTTCAAAGTCCGCTTGTCTAGCTACAACCATCTTATCTAAATCTGCCATAACAACGATGTTTTCAGCATTGTTTTGTTCCTGTTCCGATAGTTAGAGATAATATAGCCAGCTCTTCAGTAATGGAGGATTCCGGGAGTGCGCTTCCAACTTCAACTTTATCATCACTTAACATCGGGTGTGATGAAGACTAAGTGCTACCCCGTTGTGGATAAAAAGAAACCTTTATTTCTAAGTAACAATCGAAGTTATTTCTATGTTAATTCGTTTTCACAGATATCGTAACGGGCGACGCCTTCTAAAAGTGGCGCACTGCAGGCGTCCTTTTAGCACTAACCGACTGAAATTAAACTTAACTAACTTACTCTGTGTCCGAAAAGGAATAAAGCTATGGGAAAAAGCTTGCCTGAAAATACAGATGGTATTTTGAAGGACATGTATGGTGCAATGGTAGGATATCTGTAGCTCTAGCGCAAAAACTGTCGCTATGGTATTGTAATAGTATTGTAAACTATACTATCTGTCAAAAGCTGTCAAAGTGTTGTTGTCAAATATCTATTGAATTTAAGTTTTTATACTACCGAAAGAGGCGCTGCTCTAGTTTTCATACAGTATAATACGATCACAAAGAAACGAAATGAACTCACTCACTACCGCAACTATTCTCAGAGTTTTATGACAAGAACCAACGATTTCATTAGATATGACTGGCACGAGCCGCAGTAATCCTGACAACTGCAATGGAAATCATTGGCCTGACACCCAATGATGAAAAAAAAAAACATTCTTGAAATGACCATTTCTGGTTTTCCAAGTCTGTAAAACAAATAACACTCATGGGGTAGATTGAGCCCTCAGCTTGTAGCGTAATAAGTAGCGTACTCACTGCTCGAGCTAGTCTTTTAATGTCTCTCCCTATATACCGGCCGCTCTAGAAGCGAATGGTGACGGTGAGCAACAACCCTGTCCATCGACAGCCAACCACTCTGCCAAAAGTGCCCAACTAAGGCTGAATTCGACCAAACTTTTATTCCGAGAATAGCTTACTGTCTCATACTAATGTCAAACTAGTATGGGGTTTTGGCATTACTATCCGAAAGTACGCTTATTCTCGGAATAAAAGTTTGGTCGAATGCAGCCTTAGTGGAGTACCTAGACTTGGCACCTTGATCAAAATTTACGTTACATAAATACACATTCTGATTACCTACTTTCAATATCAGTAAGCATGTTAAAAAATTACAGTAAACTGTGTAAGTATTAGGTAATAGAAAACGCTGCTGATTACTTAGAAAACTCATAATTATTGCTTATAGGTAATGTAAATGTTACGTTCTCGTATCAAGATACAAGAATTTTCTTACAAATGTTACGTAAAACAAAGTACTAGCTAAATATAATCCTGTCTAAAAAGGCCATTACATAAAACCCAAAGAGCGAGCTAAAATATATACCCCCACTGTCTACTTTTCTACACCGGTTGTGCGTTTGAAGATTAACTCGGTAAAGTCGGATCATCAATCAAGCCTGCCCTTCAACAAAGGAACGGTAGTATGTGATTAGCACGTCCAAATTATCTTTCAGCGTGTGTTGGGACCATGCGTCATGGTTTTGGCACAAATTTAAAACTTCATTCGGCGCTACTCTTAATTAACCTGCAAGTTGGTAGTGAGAACCGTTTTTTTAATGAGACTTTCAAATAGGAGGTATTAGAATATGCGTAAAGCATTATTTATGCGCTTTATGTCTCTGTCAATCAAGCGGCGCCCTTCAACAATGGAATGGTAGTACAATATGTGATTGATACGTACAAATTATCGTCATGCATATGTTGGGACCGAGCTTCCTGGTTTACGAACAATTGTAAAACTCGGAGCTGACTTTTAGGACTAATGACCTCAAGAGTTATAGAAAATAAAGATTGATTGTACAGACATTTCTGAGACTGAGAAATGACTGTCAATCTACTACTAACCAAGTGAACCTAACTACGGTTCAAGAACTTTCAAATTATGAAGAAAACGTCGATAGCACGGAACTTTAAATTATATATATTAAATTCGTAAAGCATGTAGACTACTCAGTATTCTCTCAATTGTTTGTTGTTACCTATTCATATTCCTAACCTCGAAACAAGAAAACAAGAGCCTAAAACTTCATCGCGCTGTTATTCTATTATCAGCTCTTTAGTTTTATGGTGAGAATGTAAATGGTACCAATTTAGACAGTGAAATCCAGAATGTAGGCAAAAAGGGGGAATTTTCTGGTAGGATCACTTGAGACCAAAATTCCTTGCGCTCTATTCCGACTGCGTCTACTTATACGAGCGTTGCGCGTAGATTGATGTGCAAGCGATTGTCGCTAAAGACCGCATACCTATGCATGCGTTGGCTGAGTTGACCGCGCCACCGTGAAATGAAACCGCGCTTGCATGGCAAAACTTAGTATGTAAAGGATTTGACGACCGATTTGGCGCAGGGGTATACTACCCGCCTTCTGCGCCAGAGGTCTCGGGTTCGATTCCCGAACAAGACAAATATTTGTGTGCATGAACATGTCTATTTGTCTTGGTCTGGGTGTTTTCTATGTATATTAAGTATGTATTTATAAACAAAAAGTATTAAAGTATATATTTATCCGTTATCCAGTTCACGTAGACACAGTTTCTTAAGAAATTAACTACGGGCTTAGATAATTGGTGTGATTGTAAGAAAATATTTATTATTATTATTTATTATTATTATTTTTTATTATTCTTTTGCTTTGTTTATAAACATACCCAGTAGTTAGTACAATATTTTACTGATGCTAATGTATGACTTTTTAGTCGTGATTGCTAGTTCAAAATTGATAAGTATAGAGTTTCAACTGTCACGAACTGTTGTTACTGACCGATGATGTAAAAAACGTATACCGAACCCAATACTGCACACAGCAATAAAAAAATCGAAATGAAATGATGTGCATAAGCTACTTTTTGCAATCACGAGTGAGCGCGAGTGATACAAAATCGCTGTTAGGTTTACCTTTTAGTAGGTAGTTGTTAAAAGTAGACTGAAAAAAAATGTGTTTTGTATTATTTCATAATGTATTTTCTTCATCGCTATACTGAAGTTATAAATGAGTTCAAGATAATATTTTTCCTCAAACAGCAATAACTACGGTGTCATCGCGCAACGGGGCGGGCTGATTATGTAACTTATCAGCAATCGTCTTGTCTTGTCTTGTCAAATTTGATTGTGATTGCTGCCTTGGTAAGAATCAATGTGACAACTGTCTTACTAAAGCAGCAATGCTAATGCAATTTCTGTCAGTTTTGATTGCTATCATCATTTCAGCCGTACGACGCCCACTGCTGGGCATAGGCCTCCCCCAAGGATCTCCACAACGATCGGTCCTGCGTTGCCCCCATCCAGCGGCTTCCCGCGAACTTTACCAGATCGTCGGTCCACCTTGTAGGGCCTGCCCACGGAACGTCGTCCGGTTCGCGGTCGCCATTCGAGAATCTTTCCGCCCCAACGGCCATCTTTTCTCCGCGCTATGTGTCCCGCCCACTGCCATTTCAACTGAGCAATCCTACGAGCGATATCAGTCGTTTTAGTTCTCCTGCGGATCTCATCATTTCTGATTCGATCGAGCAGGGAAATACCAAGCATCGCTCTCTCCAGTGTTCGCTGGGTGACCTTGAGCCTTCTTATGAGACCCATAGTAAAAGACCACGTCTCGCTTCTATAAGCCATAACTGGCAACACACACTAGTCAAAGACCTTAGTCTTGAGACATTGAGGAATTTTGGACACGAATATATGTCGGAGCTTCCCAAACGCTGCCCATCCGAGCTGTATTCGACAAGAGATCTCTTTCTCGAAGTTGGACTTACCTAATTGGATTGTTTGTCCCAGGTAGACATAGTGGTCAACAACTTCGAGTGTAATGTTCATAATCATAATCATAATCATAAAGCTTTATTTGCTAAAAAACATGGTAATATGGTCTTAGTACACTTTAAAGGGCTCATGTTTTGCTATTAGTAATACAGCATGCAAATACAATATTGTTCAATATTTAGAATTAATTAGGTATCCTGATCAAGATTGGAATACTAGGTAGGTACAGTTTTTTTTTAAAAATTCATAATAAAATTATTCATTAATTTAGCAAAATGTCAAAATAATAATATAAACATTCGATTTAATTACTTAGGTCAATATCGTCAAAAATGTCGAATTATGTGTTTTCGTCAAAAAACTCTTTTATGTCATAAAAAGATTTTTCAATCAACCATTGCATTAATTTCTTTCTAAATAAATGTGCGTTCAGTTCTTTAATATATTTAGGTATTTTATTATATATTCGTATACACATCATTAGAACACTCTTCCAATACTTGGCTGAATGCGGTATTTCTTTTAGCACAAGTTTATGAGGGTCTCTGTGAAGTCTATAATTTTGTTGCGATGCATTTTTAAATAGCTCCTTGTGTTTTTTGACAAAAATACACACTTCAAAAATATAAAGGGACGGCAGCGGCAACAAACCCATACATTTAAAATGAGGTTTACAAGATACATCGGTTCCCAACATTAACTGGAGCGGATGCAACATGGGCATTGGACATGATTTTCGTCTTATCCATGTTCATCTTCAGACCCACTCCTTGGGAAGCATTGCTGAGATCTTCGAGCTATCTTTGATTGCTAAGTGATTGCTAATAACTTACATAATCAACCCGCCGATGTAATCGCGCTTTTTAGTAATCAATTTAAATTTCGTGGATGAGCAAAGGTCTAACTTATCTATCACTATGCTCTAAATTCATCAAAATTGGTTAAGTGATTTGGCGTGAAAAGTTAACAGAACGTAACTTTCGAATTTATGATTTTGGTATGATTCCAAGCTTAAATGCTGGAAGCATGAGTTTTAGTTCTACTTTCTTCAACTGTGTACTGTGTGCCTTTTTATCGGCTTATATGATACGTGTTTATGACTCTCGGTTCCGCCGCGAAATCGAATGTCTGACTTTATGAGTGCGACTCAATTATTACGCAAATCGTGCTTCAATCTTTATGCTATATTGAGTAGCTTTTTGATGACAAATCGGTAAAATATATCCTTCTTTATAATTTTATTGGCACTTGAAGCAGTTGATTTTCATAGTAATGTTATTGGCCTACCTCAGATGCGGATAAAATATCTTTATATATACTGCTCAGAACAAAATAGGGCCCACCCCGTTTCCTTGCATTTATTTAAAAATACTTTTATCTACACTCATGTTATAATTTTCGAATTATGAACTCATGCCTGAACGTATACTGATACACTTTATGCCATAGTCAACTTTAAAAAATAAAGCTGCTGTATCCGGGTGTTTCATAATGACCATTATGCAACACCCGGATACAGCTGTCACTCATTATAAAACACTTATATTTCTTAAATTTACAGTCTCCATGGCAACCGTAGGATTTACCGGCCCTGACTTCCAACTTTTTCAAGCTCTTCTTTAGCCGGCAACAATCAGAAACGTTTTTAAAATTAGAATTTTGAATTTAGAAGGAATAGACCGTATAGACTCCTATGAGTGGGGTTTGGCACCAATTCACATTTTATAATTAATATTGATTTGCTTTATTTTTGAATTATATAATAAATGTAATGAGTGTAGATAAAGTAGTGTATGAGACTGCACATAACTCGGTATTAAAACACTCGTGGAATACTATTAAAAAACTCGCCAAGGCTCGTTTTTTAAACTCCCACTCGTGTTTTAATACCCCTCCTTAAGCGACAGTCACATAAACTACTATTACGTAAGTATGTATAGATTTTTTGGATACATATTTTTAAACTAGTGGCTCAGAAATAAGACTAGGTAGCCATTAGCACGGTCTGTTTCTTTTTTTTATGTAACGATAATCGTAAAAAGATTTGTAAACAAAAGCTAGGAAAATCATCGGGCATGCCTGGTATGCCCTATTTTGTTTTAAGCAGTATACACCACTTAATTATAATTTTATTAGTACAAAGATTTTACGGTATGATAGTGTCCATCAATACGAACAATTTTTACTATGGGGCCAACCAAGAAATCGCGAAAAAAAAACAGCTGTTCCATACATTTCTGTCGAGTCGATGATGTTTTGTACGGAACAGCTGATTTTTATATTCTTTCTGTCATAATTTGATAGAATAGCATAACTTTCATGGGTTAAATCTCTAGATACAAGATAAAGTTAAATGAAAGGGAAACAATGAAACACATCATAGATACGATGTCGAGTCGAGTCGATGTACTTTTGTATGGAAAAGGAGAGTTTTTTTAATCTGTGTAGGTATGCAGTTTTGTACCTTGTCAAAAAGAACCCTGTACCTTTATGTCATCATTTGATATAATAACATAACTCTTATCTTTTAGATACATGATAAAAGTTAAATGAAAAGAAACAATGAAAGACATCATGGATGCGATGTTTGTATGGAAAAGGTGAGATTTTTTAATCTGTGAATGCAGTTTTGTTCCTTGTCAAAAAGAAAGCGATGGCTCCTTTCAGTGAAATCTGATATCTCCATTATTTAGAGTACTTTTCCTCCTGGTCGCATAAAATAATTCAGGTGAAACGCTTAGCCTCCGTCTTAGCTTAATTATTATTAAATTATAGCAATTTTTGGAACTTTAACTTTTAAATTATGAGTAATTAATCAGTTAAGTAAAATATGAAATTCATCGCCGTACCTTCAGACTAATTAAAAATAATATCACACATAATCGTTGAATGCAGTAAATTCTCGATCTAGCGTATGTGGAGGGGAATTCCTTCCAAATCGGCTAGCTTAGCTAGCTTAGCTTTAAAATGCTAGTAAATTTCTTCTCGATCGCGATGGCGAGATACGCTACGGAAGAAAATAGCCCCGGGCATCTGTCAGGTAGTTCCTTGAAAAATGCAGTTTAAATGTAACATAATACGATGAAAGCTTGGTAAATATAAAAATATTTTTATTGTAAGAATTGCTTGACTTATTATTAGAAATGCTATATTATAAAAATATAGATGAAGATATAAATTACATAGTTCTAGTTTATAACATTCATATCTATACCTACTCCTTGATGCGATATTTTTGCATTTACGCCCCGGGGCTCCGCTCGCTGGAATTTCGTGATTAAAAATAGCCTACGACCAATTCTTAGACCTAAAAAAATTAAATATACACAAAAAAACATAAAAATTGGTCAAGTCGTGTCGTAGAAGTTTAGTTACAGACACTGTGATACGAGAATTTTATATAGATATTATGCAATCTGCAAAAAGCGAAAACTGTACTTCATACTGGAGTCTGCGTCTAAGATATTTTCAGCCTCATTTCACAGAGCTCAATATGGATCTAAAAATCTGTAAGAAATAAAGTGGGACGCTCATGTCCTAAAGCTATGTTCAAATCATAAAGTTAATATACCTATCGGAATAGAGGAACAACCACGAGCTGTCAAACGAAACCGAAATTGGATCGCATCTGTGTGTGTAAAATTGTTTATGTATGCGTGTCAGTGATGTGCGTCATGTCGCTTTTCAGATTAATATCGATATCGATAATATTAAATAGTTACAGTAATATATAAATATATATTGGACACGATCACATTCATTGTTCCAATACCAAGGTATAGTAGCTTAAGCACTAGTATTTATGGAAATTAGAAACAACGACGGGTAATTACCACATACACCCAAACCCGAGATAATATTGAAAAATTAGTTTTCAACATTTACCCGACCTGGGGGGCTACCGCGTAACTTTATGGGTATGAACTTCATACGTTTTTCCGAGCTTTAAGTCAATTTTATAAAAAAAATAGCCCCTATCACTTCCCTGTTTATTGACGTTGCCGTTGGATAAATTAAAAGCTAGCTAGCAGCCGATTTCTTTCAACGACAGACGACAGATTTCTTCGACCGGCTAAGAAATCTGGATATGGGCTTCAACTGTCACTTGAACTCCTGATTTTGATAGATTTTTGCTGCTTTGTTCTGTTGAACGTTGCTAGCTAGCTATCATTATACCCGAAGTCACAAAACAAATAACTTATAGTAGCTATTTTTTTTATAAAATTGACTTAAAGTTCAACGTATGAAGTTCATATCCATAAAGTTATGCGGTAGCACCCCTGGGGGGCTACCGGCTAAAAAATATGGATATGGACATGGGTTTCAACTGTCATTTGAATTTCTTATTTTGATTGATTTTGCGGCTTTGTTCTGTTGAAAGTTGCTAGCTAGCTATCGTTATACCCGAGCGACGTCACAAAACAAGGAACTGATAGTAGCTATTTTCTTTATAAAATTGACTTAAAATTTCAAAAAACGTATGAAGTTCATATCCATAAAGTTACGCGGTACCCCCCAGGGATCGAACCTGGGACCTCTAGAGATTTATTTATATTTATTTATATTTTTATTTATATTTATTTCATAAATCATGCAGGCTTACAGAAAAAATTTCCAATGCGCCAGCAAGTCATACAATACATTTTACAGTAGGTATGTCAAACTTAACTAGAGATAGCGGCACCTTGAAACCGGTGCGTACACCACTCGGCCACGGAGGTCGTCTAATAATAATATATTAATATATAGTAATATTATTAATTTAACTAAAATTCCCATCTTGGGAAGGGATTTTGCATGGCTAAAACTACGATTCTGCGGTGAAGTATGCATATTTAAGAAAAACTCCCAGAGATTTTAAATCATTTATTATACACTACACTAGTGACCCGGCCATGCTTCGCACAATCCTTTGAACAATTTGTTGGTGCTTCCACAGTGATAGTACGTTTCACTTCTCGCGTTTGGAAATATTTTTCATCAAAATGCTTACTGCATAATAATTTATTTAGTCCAGTTAGTTTCTGGTATCCAAGTTAGTATGTCATCTGAAAGATAATTATATTACTAATGATAGTATAATGTAGGTACCTATTCTAACAGTCAAAAACTGATACCTATGGATCAGTTAAGTATCTTAAATGGAATTACATTCCCAGGTAATTCATGTCTAAACGTCTTACAGGTATTTTAATTACAGTACCGCGTGATAGACAGTGGACACGAAATATCGATAACTTGATGCAGCCCTAGTGTAAAACGAAAATTATTTCTTTACAGAAAATATTCGTAAATTCTGCATTATGTGTAATCAATATTTGCTTGTTACATAATTAAATGTTTGTTGAAGAGCATTATCAAACTTCTTGCTTTAAATTCGAAGCGCATTGGCAAAAATAAACCTTAGGAAGAGAGGTGTCGGTTTGGAATAATTTACCTGTGAACTGAACATTTTGCGGGATTATTTCATTGTGTTGTACAGCAATCAATAACTGAACAAGTCACCATGTTTCCATATCAATATTGGCTAAAAATATCTAAGATTGCACGTAAAATCCGAAAAATTAAATTACCTAAATTCTCAGCGTGCTGATAAGTGCTGACGAACTGTCAAACAGTAGCCAAAAACGGTTCTGTTACGTTGCATCACGCATCTCCTTTTATCTCACAGTGTTGTTGCTAGTGACATCCCGCTCGCTCAGCCCTTTGTTTCTCTATTCCGATAGGTATATTAACTTTATGGTTCAAATAAATGAAAGCAGATGGACAGTGGGGCTGCTTATTGTTAATCGTACCCATTTTAATTTACAAAAATTGTTGTGAAAAATCAACAAGCAATTAAATTGACGTTGATTATGAAACTGAAGCTTGCATTATTTTTATAGGACACTCATATTTTTCATTAATAACCATATAAAACAATTAAATCCATGTAAATTATTAATACACTCAAAATATCGTCAAAAAGTTAGAAGTTAAACATTTGACTATATAAAAGCACAAGCTCGGTGCCTAGAAAATTGTATCCTAGAATTTCACAGAGCTCAAATATGTACCTAAGAATCTGTAAGAAATAAAGTGGGACGCTCATGTCCTCAAGCTTTGCATAAATAAATGGAAGCAGACGGACAGTGGGGCTGCTTATTGTAGATCGATAAGCCATTTTCTGCCTTTGTGTCGAGGATAAACGGATGAGTTCTGGTATGAAAATCTCATTTTGAATCTGTGTGTTTGTAGAAAATGCGTAATGCTTACGTTCGATTTGCAATTCCATGTGGATATGTTACGGTTAACCCCTAGTTTCTTATCTACATTTTTTCCAGAAGGTTTAATAGGCAGAGTTTTTTGATGGCAAATGTGAAGCTTTACCTATAAATAACTTGCAAAACTAGGATTTCAAATATCCTACTTTAATATTATAAATGTGAAAGTTTAGATGTTTGGATTTGTTTGTTACTCAATCACGCCAAAACGGCAGAATGGATTTGGCTGAAATTTGGGACACAGATACTTTGTAGCCTGGAGAGCAATTAAGCCTACTTTTATCCCGGAAAAATATCACATTCCCGCGGGGATAACACCGTGAAGTCCACGCGGGCAAAGCCGCGGACGGGAGAGCTAGTTCTATATAAATAAAATCAATTGCCAAATGTGTTGACGCAAAATTCCAGAACGGATTTCGATAAATTTCTTCATATACATAGACTAGACCGTGACCCAGAGTAAGTTATTTATTTAAATAATTTATATGGCTTATACCTATTAAAAATACAAGCCCTATAACCTATTATGAAATGCTTACCAAACTAAATAATGTTACTAGCTGCTTAAGATTTACTATGTTTTTTTTATAATAATCTTCTTTGTTATGAATGAAGTTGACACAGATACGGCAGCGTGATACCTTTTTTACAGTAAAAATAATTATTTACAGTAAAAAAATCTTTAATTCTAATACCTATTGATTATCCTAAGGGATGATTTATATTAGACCAGAGGTCTGCTGCTTCATACCAAATGTATGTAATATTTTGAATACGTGGCCTACAAATAAACTTCAATGTACTCGCCACATAACTTGGCAAGTTGGCACGTGTCAAGATCTGGAACTAAAATTATAACATGGAAATAAAGCTAATTTTTCTTACCGACCACTACGATCAGCGCCCTCTGCCAAATGTCAAGTTATGTGGCGCGGACTCTACTGACATAGTGTTGTCTTCCACAGATCGACAATCTTTTCTGTTCTGGTGACAGCGGCGCTATGGTTGGACAGCAGCTTGATAGCAAAATGACATTATAAACAAAACATGTTAGTTCCAGTTTTTTCCACCGGAACAGAAAACGTTGTGGAGTAACTGTCAAGTGTTTGTTAACATATAGTTGACGTCCAGAGCACCGATGAACTATCGGCCAACATGGCGGACAGCGTTTTTGCCGGTATATCAAAAGCGATTTTTTAAAATAAAGTTTTGTAGGTTTTTATGTTTTTATGTTTTAAAATAATATTGTATATATGTTTTTGGTGTAATAGAACAATTATTAATCGTTTAAGACATAAATAAAAAAGGGTCAAGTAGCCTATTTCGGCGATCGGCCCGCAGCACGGTCTATACCTACCATATACCAGTATACCTACATATAAAGCATCCCTAAGCCTAATCCTCATAATCGTTGTGACATGCATAGACCCAGACCCCCACTTTGTGAGTTTGTCGTAATTGTAAGACGTTATTTAGTATTCTGTGTATCTCCTTCAATATGGGATTAACTCGGTAAGAAGTTTGACGTAGCCTAACAATTTCTTGTCTTTATACAGAGCTCTTGGTCATGCATAAATAAAATGGGATTATGTATACAGAGACTATATTCAATTAAAAATTGTCGAGGATCAGGATATTTCCAGTATATTTATAAACAGATTTGTCATTTTTTGACGACCGATTTGGCGCAGGCGTAGGCTACCCACCTTCTGCGCCAGAGGTCTCGGGTTCGATTCCCGAACAAGACAAATATTTGTGTGCATGAACATGTCTATTTGTCTTGGTCTGGGTGTTTACTATGTATATTATGTATGTATTTACAAGCAAAAAGTATTTAAGTATATATTTATCCGCTATCAAGTTTTCCATGATACAGTTTCATAATGAAATTAACATGGGCTTAGATAATTGGTGTGATTGTAAGAAGTTATTTATTTATTTTTATTAGCTCAATCATTATTTCAAAAGAAATCTTACGTATTGTTATACCAAAATGTAATCTGGCGTTATTCCGGGAAAATGTATTATTTTATTTATTCACAACGGGGTAGCACTTAGCCTTCATCACACCTGATGATAAGTGGTGATAAGGCTGAAGGTGGAAGCGCACTACTCCCGGAATCCTCAATAACTGAGGAACTGGCTATCTTATCTCTAACTGCCGGAACACAATAATGCTGAAAACATCATTGTTATGGCGTCAGATTCAGATAAGATGGTGGTAGCTAGCCAGGCGGACTAAGAACAAGTCCTACCACCGACCAAAATGTATTTTAAATGGCCATTAAAATATTTAAAAAGTTACCCATTTGGCGAAACATATTTAAAAAATCATTGTATCGGTGGCTTATGGATAAAAACGTTTACTTAGTTGAAGAATATCTGGAATATAAAGGCAATGTGTCGCATGTCACTAATGGTTGCCGTTTAATTGAAATTTAAACCTGTATGGCTGTATTATGCATGTATTATTAATCAAACTTTTTATTTTGTTTTCATCAAGTGTAGCCTTAATTATACTACGTATTTGTTACACATGTTTAAATGTTAAACGTTCACTGTTTAATTAAAACTTCTTTTTCAATTGCCAGTATAAGTAGACTATCAAGAATTTCCCAAACACTCGTGTATGTTGGAAAAAGCACTTCAAGCGGAAAATTAGTGCAAACTTTAAAGCATCTATTTAAACGAAACCGCATGCTTCCTGCAAACGAGAATCCTGTAACTATCCTGTAACTCAATTAAATAGTTAACACTAGTTTAGCTTGTGTGTAAGTACAGGTGTTTAACGGGGACGCCTAATTAAGTATTTTAAGAAGTTATATGGGAGTTTGTTGGGAACTCTTTGCGCGGTGGCTGGTTACATTAAATAACACGCGTGATAAATTTTGGGTGGATTAGATGAATATTTTCTAGAGTAATCATAACACAGGAACAGATCTATACAAACATACAGTACAAATACATAACCCTACTGTTGGGCTTCGCCGCAATCAGGTAAAAAAAAACTAAGTATTTTTTTTAAATAATAATACAGGCAAACAGCACCTTCAGGTCACGCACAAAGTCTACCTGACGGGCAAAACTGAACACAAGCGGCGTAATCATGGCTGGCAATCGAACTTAGACCGCCCTCCTGACAGCTTGACTGATGTTGCGGAGCCGGCCGGGTAAAGATTCTATGAATTCTTAAATGCTGCTGGCGCAACATTTAGAATCTACAAATATAAAGTGTATAGCTGTGTATATAGAGTCTTAAAGCGTATAACGTTATGGGTTAGCGGTTAGCGCGCTTGGAAATTGATAGTAGTTGTTAAGAGGACTATATACCAAGCGGTCTCCACCACACAAACGGCGATAACGTTTTCTACACTCTAAACCTTAAGGCGCCGATTCCCCGAAATAGGGTATTTTAAATTATGGATTACTCGCAAACCACAAGTACTTAAAACTTGGAAAAAATATATGTTATTTTACAGTTATTTATCTAGTGCTTCCGGCCGTTTTTTTTTCGATTGTTGATATTTTACTGTGTCAAATAAAATCCCAAACATCCGTCTAATCGTAATCCAAATATCGTATTACTTGCAGTATACTTGGTTAAAGTTAATGAAAAATATACCAAAATGATTGTCTTTGATTAGCCGAGGGATTCCGGCCGTCATAATTTTAAATTTTTTATTAGGTAAATTTTAAGTGATTTTCGGTTCGCGGGGCGCTCGCGAGTTCACAGTTCACTGCCGTCTGCCACTGCGTCCGCGTGAAATGTATCGAGCGCGGCCGAGCAAGCCTTAGCGTGCCTATTTCGGTCGGGAATCCTCGCCTTAACATACAGCAATGAATTTTCGGTATTTATCATACATTTTGAAATATTTGCACTTTAGTGATTTCATACAAAACAAAAAAGTGGCAATATTTTCAAATCTACAATGATTGCTGTTTGTATGGAGACCGCTTGGTACACAGTCCTTTTAAGTAACTTTTGCTATGGTCGATTTTGGAATTGGTGACCATAATCTATTTTCTAGAGCCCTCTTGGTAACTTGACTGAAGTGGCAGAGCCGGCCAGGTAAAGATTATATGAATTCTTAAACGCCGCTGGCACAAGTTGACGACCGATTTGGCGCAGGGGTAGGCTATATACCCACCCTCTGCGCCAGAGGTCTCGGGTTCGATTCCCGAACAAGACAAATATTTGTGTGTATGAACATGTCTATTTGTCTTGGTCTAGGTGTTTTGTTTACTATGTATATTAAGTATGTATTTACAAACAAAAAGTATTTAAGTATACATTTATCCGTTATCAAGTTTTCCATGATACAGTTTCTTAATGAAATTAACATGGGCTTAGATGATAATTGGTGTGATTGTAAGAAGTTATTTATTTATTTATTTATTACAAGTGGTTATGTGTATGATTGTGCAAGATTAGTATTAAATGCGTTTAGTTAGTTGTTAAGCAATTTATCATTACGATTAGTTATGAGATGGGTGATCAAAAATTACTACTTAAACTACTGACTGCGCCTGTGGAATTTCGGGATAAAAATAGCCTACAACCTATTTTCAGACCTAATTCATAAAAATCGGTCAAGGCGTTTGAAGGAGTTCGTTAACAAACATTGTGACACGAGATTTTTATATACTAGAAGATGTCCCTAGCTTAATAACTTTCTATTGGTTTTCAGATTCCATAGATCATAGAATACTAAACCTAGTACTTACCTATAGTATTATATGATCTGAGTCAGATTCGCACCTTGGGTAAGTTATACATAAAGGCCTGTGAATATGTTGAAGGAACATTAAAAACAACTGTAATAGCAAATTCATAATTCTAAGTAAAAAGTACCAAAAAATAAACTAAAAAATATCACGCTGAATAGAAAGAATAACGTGATAATTCTTTTTCCACGTACCTAAATATTCAAAGCAAGCGCAAAATAATAGTAGTCAAAGACCCGTTACTTGTGCGCCGAAGATACCGTGGCTACCACAAATTGAAAAAGGTATAAGGGACCTCTTCCCGAGGGAAATTTAATGTGTCTCGAAGCACGCAACGAATTTAATCAGAAATAAAAAATCCAGACGTAAGGAAAATCTAAAAAGGCAACACAAAACAGCGCGAGCGGACACGCGAAAATTGCCCGAATCTTTTCTCTGCTATAATTTTCTTTTTGTGCACATTTCCCTATGTGTAAGAGCACAGAGGTTCTTTTGGTATCTTTTACGAAATCTGGCTTTGATGTCGAATTAGTACTATTTCTGTAAAACGTAGGTATTTAAATTCTTTTCTATTGAGCTACGTAGTTACGCCTTAAAGGTAATTAAAATTAAGTATATCAAACAATTTAATTACTGCAAGTTATTAGGAAGCAATTTCAGAGTGCTCGTTTGCCTGAGTTAAATTGATAAGAAATCCGGCTTATTTTTATTATATTTATATTTTTTATGAAATTAATCATCATATTTATTGGTATGGTATAATCATACTTTTCAGTCGAGTCGATGTTGTACTTTTTGTGGAACAGCTGTTTTTTTCGCGATTCCGTGGTCGTTTGATGGACACTATCATCCCCTAAAATCTTTGTACTAGTTAAAGTTTTATGGTGTATAAGTAATATAAATATAATGTCAATAATAATAATGAATAATAACAATAATAATTTATTTGAAAATAGTAGGTAATAACATAACATAAGTAATAGGTATATATTAATTTAATTTGGGATGAAATTGAATGACCACCAAAAAAACAATCGTTACCCTAAACAGCCTCATCCAAAAAAATATAAATGTACAAATAAATGAAACCTCTACCAAAATCTTTCGGGCTATTTAAGTCATGCCTGCACTACAAAAACTTTTCATAACCCAAAAAGGCCACGCGTGCACCAAATTTTAACTAGCAAAGTTTTGTGTCATTACTACCCAAATATATCACTAGGTACGTTTGCCATAAAATGTATGTGTCACCGGAACATGAACCGCAAATTTATAATTTTCCTAGGAAATTTATAAATTTACGGAAGTCCTGTAGAACACGTGATTGGTTAGAAATCGCGAAGCGATTGCCTTAAATTTCGTGGTTATTTTTTTTAGGAAATTTATAAATTTGTGGTTTTTATTATTTTCCGGTGACTTATGCATATAACCAAGTATATTATAATATTGATGGCAAAGTCTCGCGGCTTTATTCCCACCCCTCCCACCCGTCGCTACACCGTCACCGCTAATTTTAAAATTACACTGAGGACTGCCTTATTAAGTTTTAAGTTTATTTGTATGTAAACTGCCGCTTTAAATGGTAGCCATTAATAAGTGAATGCAAACTAATGTCTTTTTTGGGGGCTGTTATTTTATTGAAAGCTCTAAGAGGCTCAGTCAGCCTTTAGTAAACATTTTACGGTAGTATCGGTAAACCTTTAGAACTTCATTTATATTTTTTGGGTAAACAATGATTTTTCTGTATTAATTTACTTTATTAGGATAAAATTGTGTAACATATTTGGATGAAATTTTTAAATAAAATGCGAGTACATATTTGGTGCATGCGTGGCCTTTTTGGGTAGCTCAGCGATTATTCTGAAGATACTTTGCCTTTTTTAGGTTAGCAGACTTTATGTTTATTGGTGATAAGTTCATATTAAAATGGGGATTACATTCTGGTAAGTACTTACGATTTTTTGGGCGTTATATTTCATTATATCTGGTGATTGCTTAAACCTAAGCCATTTAATTTTGCTGTGCCCTAACAGGGTCTATGTTTTAAACTATCAATATATCACCATCATAATACCTAATGTACAACATAGAAAAGCAATAAATGATTTGATTTGATTTGACTGGCCATTGTGAAAGTTGCTTAAGCTCCTGTTCCTAAATAAAAGAAAAAAAAACTCAACGAGTGCTCTAACTCCACAGGCTCCATAGAAAAAAACTTATAAAGTTTTATTACAACAATAAAATCACTTACCTATTTTGGCATGTGTGCAGGTGAACGAGATGAGACAAACAAAAATCAACACAAAATTAGCGATCTCCATTTTGATCACTTTACACTTAAGTTACTTGCATTTTCACTCTCACCACACTCTCACGTATCTGAAACAAAGAAAAAGAAATATTCAAATACAATTTGAATCACATTAAACTTTCTTTTCAATACCATAATAAATTCTACATAACTAAACCAAACTAAACAAATTTATTCTCAAATCAGCAAAGTTTTACACTATTACAAATTCATACAAGTAAATGGACACAAAGGGAGAAAATTGAAAGTCACAAACATTTTATTAAATTACTAAAATTATAAATAAAATATGTAAATGTGGCATACGGATAGTTGAATCTACCGGATTAGTAAAGATTTCATTTTTATGACAAGCTTTTTTGCTGACTGTACTTAAATATTGTATTGTCATCTAAACCAAACCTGTATACAAAATTTCAGCTCCATCGGACACTGAGAAGTGGGTCAAATTAAGCTTGCAAGATTTGTCCCCCACTAACTAACATGGTAAGTTAATAAAAAGCTTGTAAAAATTGGGTTTATATTCATCTTACGCAGAAAATTAGGTTTCAATTCGGTTAGGTTAGGTTAGGTTTGTGATCAAGCGATCCGTCAACTTAAGATAAATTTAGCTTACGGAAAAACATTATTGGCCTAGGCGTTAAATTGAATGGCGGATTATACTATTTGGCTGCGACATATACAACATGGAACTATGTCATATTACAGTATTGAATGACTTTTGTGGCACTGATAGCTTTGTTTCGGAACGCTTCAATATGACAAAGTCTATGTTGTTTACATACTGACTGTATACAGACTGTACAAGGATCATTCTTGAATACTTTTACGCCCAAAGTTTCTGCGAATCCTCCCTCACGCGTGGATTGATTCAACATCGGTTTCATTTCATTTTATTTACAGTTGTAGGAAGCTTAGCGATGCCCGACTCTTAGATACACATTTATATTCAGATAAAAAAATACTTATTTGTGCACGTTTCGAGCAATCGCATTACAAGGATTATCTTGAAGCTTCAAATTTTTTGGAGAGAAAACTTACAATGTGTGGCGGCATAGGTGCCAGCGCGCCTTTGCCAACTACAGGCTAACGAGCAATAATATTGTTTGGTCTCTGCTCAGCTCGATCGAAAAAGCCACGCACGCAACTCTTACGCTCAGCGATTCGATCTCAATACCTATTGTGAATATTAAACTCTACAATTTACGAAAACGCACTACGTTATTCTAGGGGGCTACCGGAAAAAAATTAGGATATGGACATGGGCTTCATTTGAAGCTCATATTTTGTCATTAAATGGGCAAAAAACACGAGGAAAAGAAAACCCGCATGGCCCAACCGGCCATAAACGCACAACTTCTCGATTTACATTAACTGCCTTTGTTAGTATTCATGGTAACTTTTTTATAGAAATACTTGATTAACACAACCCCCCAACGGCGGAGCAAACATAATTTGTATTATAGGCCATTTTACCAAAATATAATTATGTTCCGCAGTTGATGTGATAATATTTTTTTATTACATTAGCAATTGTTTACAGAAACATATGAAAGCTGTTTCATACATTTTAGAAGTTTTTGAATATTTAAAAAAAATCAGCAGGTATATTTGTTTGCTATTGTGTAGTCGTTTTCATACGTAAGTTATTTGTCTTTATAAAATGCATAAAAAATCGATGTTCTTTAGATTAGATAATAACTATACGTTGCCTACTCCATATAGTTAGAATTGTACTCCATAATGTGATTACTTTATTTCCTCAAAAAAAAATGGCTAAAAAAGGCACTTCTTTCAATCAATATTGCAAGTCAAATCGTGGAAAAGGAAATGACGCGTGACGTCACATGAATTTTCCAGCAAAGAGATGTTCCCCGCGGAAATGACACATTGCTACGTTGGCAGCCAGAAAATGTATTCTGTCGTATGTATAATGGTGTGTCCACGCCGAATATATTTTTTGTGGAACCAACATTTGGCAGCATGATGGCACTAAGGAATATTATAAATCTTTTGCGGGCGTTTTTTACTGGTTATATGATTTTTTTGAGCTTTGTTTCTTTCCATTAAAAGAGGCCGTTGGCTCAGTAGTAATGAGCCTACCTAATGTGACAGAGGTCGTGGATTTTTTCGTTTCTGGGTTTTTATAAAATATATATTTATGTAAAAGTATTATATTACTTATATATATTTTCAACACCTTTGCTGGTTCCGATTATCGTAACCCAATTTTTAAGCAGGTAAGATTAACTGATTGTGGAATTAGATCAATGTACTCGTACGTATGTATGTGATGTTGATTTATTAATAGAACATCAAGTATAAAAAAGCTTATAAATTATAATTTACTAAGTAATAAAAGAAACCCATCGGAGCTGGTAGTGAGACGGGTCGATTTTTTCTAAATACTTCATTTTTCATTTTTCAACCATAAAAATTGCATTGTGAATGCAAACAAGTAAAAATTTTAATAACTTACTTTTATTACTTAGTAAATTATAATTAATAAGCTTTTTTTACTTGATGTTCGTTTAATAAATCAACATCACATACATTTTTTCTAAATACTTCATTTTCCATTTTTCAATCATAAAAATTGCATTGTAAATGCAAAAAAGTAAAAATGTAAATAACTTGCCATAGTAAATTCTTCTTTAGCGATTGTTAAATATCTGGAAAGGTATTTCTTTCGCGTGTGATGGTAGTAATATCTTCACATTGATGAAATTAACGCTGCGCTGGCTATACAGCGTGTAAGAAGTATTTGATAAATTCGACGCTTCTCCTAACGACTCCGTAGCTCAGTGGTTAGAGCAGTCGCCCGGATAGCGAAAGGTCGTGGGTTCGTGTCCCATCGGAGCTGGTTGTGAGACGGGTCGATTTTTTCTAAATACTTTATTTTCCATTTTTCAATAATAAAAATAAGCTTATAAATTATATTTTACTAAGTAGTATATCATAATTTATTTATATTTCCTTTTTAAAATTCTTTCCAAAGCGCACCCACTCCCCTATACTTCACTTTTATTTATTTATTACCACCTAAGGTTGTCTGGAAGAGATTGCTGTTATGCAATAAGGCCGCCTTTTGTATACTTTTCTTTGTTGTGACTGTTTTTCTTCTATATGTATTTCATTTTGTGTGCAATAAAGCGTATAATATTTATTATTGTTATTTAAAAACAAATTTTAACCTCAAAGTCTTTTATATTTTATTACCTAAGTATATTATCTAACAATAAAATATTAGAAAAAATCGACCCATATCCAAAGTAGCGCAGCTAGAAAGGATGATTTGGAAAATGATTGAACTTGATGCTTTGTAATATTAATTTTTAAATATAAATATGAATGAAAATAGCGTTGTAAATGCTTCAAATGTTTTTTTTTATGAAAAGCAAACAATGCTTAAGATGCTTTACATGAACTTAGTCTGAGATACTTAAATATTCATTTTTCATTTGCTTTTAGAATCTCTGATTTGGTAAGTACCTACTGGCTTGAAATTTTACCTTTCTCCATATTTATTTATTACTTACAGGGAGGTACACGTTTTCGCATTTTATTTTTCGGCAGTATTTAATGGTGGGTCCGATGGCGAAGTTATAGGTACGGGGCAGAACTGTACAGAGATAGTGATCGTAATGATTTCGAACTCCGTCGTTAAGTCAGTGCCGCGGTTGGCTACTGTACCTATTCACGTTTTATCCATTTTCTCCATAATTTGCGCCAATGTTTGCAAAAATGACTGTCAATCAAAAACAAAAGAACGCAGTGCAGTAAATAAAATGTGGCAGCTTGTTCAAAACTTGCCAGGAGTCAACTGAAAGATGCTTGTTGATAAAAGCAGTATTGCATTTCCAGTAAAGAAGTGGGAAATTAGGAAGTCATAGACTTATTGACCTACCCTCGTATGCTCGATTGGTAAGTAGGTACTCAATACTCATGTGGGATTATTAAGACTAACACGACTAACACGGCAAAACTTATTAAAACTCACAATCAGTTTTTGAACCAAATATCATTCTTTGGTATTGATCAGAGATATTTGGTTCAAATTCAACTGCTTGAATGAGTGTAGTGTTTAGTTCTGCCGTTATAGCTTTGTTTACCTGCACAGTGTAACTAAGTTTAAATTGCCTTTGTATCGGACACATTTTGTATTGGTTCTGGTAGATTAGGGTATGGATCTAGTTTGTGTACCATGCTAGTATTTTTAAAGTCATGAACGTCAATATTTATACTCAAATAGCTAAAGGCGATAAATAAAATTAGGTACTTATTGTACGAGCATCGTCAACGTTATATTTATTGAGAACTAGCCTTCCGCCCGCGGCTACGCCCGCGTGTACTACACGACGTTATCCCGCGGGAAGGTGATATTTTTCAGGAATAAAAAGTGGCCTATGTCCTTTCTCAGGCTCTAGACTATCTCTGTACCAAAATTCATTCAAATTGGTTCAGTAGTTTAGGTGTGATTGTGTAACACACAGACAGACAGAGACGCATTTATCCTTACTTATATTATAAATGCGAAAATGCGAATCTGTCTGTCTGTGTGTTACACAATCACGCCTAAACTACGGAACCGATTTGAATAAAAATTGGTACAGAGATAGTCTAGAGCCTAAGAAAGGACATAGGCTACTTTTTTATGTGAACAAAGGGCTGTAAGGGGTTGAAATAGGGGATGAAAGTTTGTATGGAAATTACGTCATTTTTAAAGCTAGAAGCTTCAAAATTATTTTATAGGCTTTTGTTTAGATAAATAAATACGACATTCAAAGTTTGTAAAAAAAAACTACCCTAAAGAGGGTGAAAACAGGGTATGAATTTTTTCGTGTGATGACGTCGGCAAAAAAGTTTACGGAACGGATTTGATGAAAGTTTTTTTGTTATACAGCTATTGGTCCTTGCCAACATATAGCTATAATTTATTTTGAAGATTGCAATTTCTGATGTGGAACCATAGCAGTCCAGCCAAACTATGAGAGATATAAAAATACCGTTTTAAGGAAAATTGTTAAACGTGATGAGCACTTTCTTTTGACGTACAAAGTTTGAAGGTCTGGTACACCTGATGTGGAACCCTAGCAGCCAGATTAAACTATATGAGATACAAACATAGCGTCTTAAGAAAAGTTGTTTAACGTCATGGACATTTTCTATTGACGGAAAAATATCGAAGGTCTGGTACTCCTGATTTGGAACCCTTGCAGCCCAACTTAACTATAAGAGATACAAATACAGCATCTTAAGAGAAGATGTTCAGCGTGATAAGTATTTTCTTTTGACATACAATATATACTAATATTATAAATGTGAAAATGTGTTTGTTTGTATGTCCGTCTTTCACATCAAAACGGAGCAACGGATCGACCTGGTTTTTTAGTATGTGGATAGTTTAGGAGCTAGAGAGTCCCATAGGCTAATTTTATCCCGGAAAAATATCACATTCCCTAGGAAAAACGTCGTGTAGTACACGCGGAAAAACCGCGGGCGGAGGGCTATGTGATATAAATTTTTAATGTGTTAATACGTAGGTACTGTTTATGTAATTATACACGGTATTTTTTTTTCACCCCGGATAATTTTAGGGATTATTTTACTCATGAAAACAAACAACTTTTATTATTGGAGCAACACTGAAATCGCGAAAAAATATCCATACATTTTGATTAAATATTTTTGCACTTTTGTATGGAATAGCTGTTTTTTTGCGATTTTAGTGTTGGTCCCATAATAAAAATAGTTTGTTTTCATGAGCAGAATAATCCTTTTAATTTTATCCGGGGTGATAAAAAAATTACCGTGTATATTAAGTAAATAAATAAAATAATTCATACTTATTATAAAACTGTATGCGATTCTATTCAGGGGGCTACCGGCTAAAAATTATGGGTATGGACATGGGCTTCATTTGACATTTGAAGCCTTTGAAGAAATATGGCCATCAAATGTCAAATGAAGCCCATGTCCATATCCATATTTTTTTGCCGGTACAGGGGCTGTATACATTGAAAAGAAATAGAAAAAATACCACCAAGGGTCTTCTTAAACGGAACAGATACCAAAAAAAAAAATAGTTTTTGAATTTTTTGTCTGTCTGTCTGTTGTCCACGTTTCAGGCAAAAACTACTGAACGGATTTTAATGAAACTTTTTTTGTTATATAGCTATTAGTTGTCGCCAACTTATAGGTAGGCTATAATTTATTTAGAAGATCGAAATGGCCGATGTGGAACCATAGCAGTCCAGCCAAACTATGAGAGATATAAAAATACCGTCCTATGGAAAATTGTTAAATGTGATGAGCATTTTCTATTGACGTACAAAGTTTGAAGGTCTTTATATTATTATTACCATTATTATATCACGCGATATGATATAGCACGTCTTGCTGTCTTGCTTCCACCTTAGTGGGGTAGGTAAGCAAGACAGCATGACTTACTATATCATATCGCATGATAAAAGCCGTTCATGCTAGGCCAGCTGATGTGGAACCCTAGCAGCCAGGTTAAACTATATGAGATAGCATCTTAAGAGAAGTTGTTCAGCGTGATAAGTTCTTTCTTTTGACATACTGTTTGTATTGTTTGTATATCCGTCTTTCACGTCAAAACGGAGCAACGGATCGGCGAGTTTTTTTAGTATGTGTATATTTTAGGAGCTAGAGAGTGACACAGACTAATTGATATCCCGGGAAAATATAACTTTCCCTCGAGATAACGTCGTGTAGTACAGGCGGGCGAAACCGCGGGCGGAAGGCTATGTGAAATAATGTTTTAATGTGTTAATATGTATCATAGCGCTAAACTTATATATATAAAATAAATACACAAAAAAACGAAAAACCTTATTAGCTATAAAAATGAAAAATGCTGCCGAAAGTCACTATTCCACGCGAACGAAGTCGCGGGCACAGCTAGTAATATAAAAAGAAAAAGAAGTAAGGATTTGATAAGAAAATAACTTTGTGAACCATTACTATTTGTTTTTTTTTTTTCAAAAATATAACGATCTAATAACTATCCAAATTGGCTAAGTCGTTATAAATGATTTGAAGTTACACATTTCTCAACAGATTAAGTTTTTTAGTTCTAAAACCTAAGCAAAACTGCAATAAGTAATTTTATTATTTTATTTTATTTTATTTGTTTGGGAAATTTACAGACATATTTGAATTAGATATGCAGTAAGTACTATGAATAGTCTAAGCAAGGAATACCTACGTAATTTTTTTTTAAGTCGTATATTTGCAATTTATTAGGTACTTCAAACTACTTTTCAGAAGCTTTGGGTATTGATGTATTTACTAAAATGCTTATATATATTCCATTATACTGAAAAGGCTTATATAAAAAAAACCTTATTCTAACGAACAAGTCAAAATTCCATATCAGCATCATATTTTGGCTAGTAACATAAATTGCAGTACTATTTTTATCGTAAAAAATAAAGTCTCTTTTTCGTTGTTAGTTTACCACACATACCTTCACCAAGTCAATAAGATACCTAACTAAAGGCGAATAAGTGAAGGGATTTACAATCACACCGAAAACGAACTATTATTACTTCAGCAGTGCCCTTCAGATCCTCCCGTAATGGTCCTGTCAGGGCTTTTCAATCTCTTTAGATGCTATCACAGGCTATTACTAGGGTCTTGAAATATGCAGACGGTGAAACCCCATTTTTATCGGAAGACGGGTGATGTGTGATGTGTACTGCTTTTCTATTATTAGCTAATATTCTGTAGGTACATAAATGGTTTTTTTAAGCTACAATAAAATTATCATAGCTCTATTCTATTCTTATTCTAGGTATTTAATTTTTAAGGTAGTTACATACAAACTAACTGAAAGTTTAGTTTCTAACAGATATTAAAATTCAATGAGGTCGAATACCTAACTTGTTGTCACTGACCTTTATAGTTTTGACGTTATAAATAAGTGGGTCATTAATCAAATTGATCCACAGTTAGAAATGAATGTGGTGACCTGTTGTAACTAAAAAAATCGAGGAGAGTGAAACGGTGTATGAAACTTTATGCGTAAGTAAAGAGGAAATGAAAAAATTGTACGAGAATGATGTCGAAAATGGTTGTTAAATAAAAATAAAAAAACTAATTGTCTATTAACTGTTGATAAGGAAGTCATTATGATCATTATAAACTGCATAGCGGTTATTGTATTTTTTCAACCTAACGACCTAAAATTTAAAAGCATCATTTGTGACACTGTTCTCCTCAGTTTGTAAAAACGTCATCTTAAAATCACAACACGAGTTCCCCATACAGTATACGTACCTTAGCGTATAATCAGCCATTTAATGTCCCCACTGGGGCACAGGCCTGTCCTTATGGATAAATAAATAAATAAATAAATAACTTCTTACATTCACACCAATTATCTAAGCCCATGTTTGGAAAACTTAATAACGGATAAATATTTACTTAAATACTTTTTGTTTATAAATACATACTTAATATACATAGTTAACACCCAGACCAAGACAAATAGACATGTTCATGCACACAAATATTTGTCTTGTTCGGGAATCGAACCCGAGACCACTTCATCGCAGAAGGTGGGTAGCCTACCCCTGCGCCAAATCAAATTGTGATAATATCATCCATCCGTAATGGATGATGGAGGGATAAGAAAAACGGACCATGTCCCACCACGCGGCCCCAATGCGGATTGGTGGCTATTAACGAGTGCAAACGCAGCTGGGACCAAAGGCTGTTAAGCCACGCTAGTGTCTTCCGGAGCACAAAGGAACTCCAGATGATACATTTTTGGTCACCCATCCTGTGACTGTCCATTGCAAAAGTTGCTTAACCTCAACGATCGCAGGTCGAGCACGATAACCACTGCGCCATGGCTCCTTTAACATGTTACATTCTCAATTTCACTTCTATCCATTACTTACTAGTAGAGCTTCCCGTGCAAGCGTGAGGCGTTTCCTTTTGCAAATTAAATTTCCGCCCCCGACATAACTGTTTGTTCCAATTTCAGTTCTGCTGACAAACTTGAAGGCGTCAAATTAGAATAATAAAAAGTTACGTTTCGAATTCATTTAGCAAGTAATAGGGTCAAGGAAATATGTGAAGAGATGACTTTTTTCTTGTTGCGCCATCCACACGCAATGTTTTTCTTGAATAATACGATTACAAACACCAAACAAGCTGATTTCGATTTTTTTAATATATAAAATTAAATAATAAACTATCATTCCACAAATATTTATATTAAATTAGACTGAAAGTTAAAATACAAAATTTCCTTTAAAGAAACATTTAGTTTTTTTACTTCAAAATTTTATTAAACTGTTGTCTAGATCTAGAAGTCGAAAGAAGTCAAATTATTCTTCTAAAATCATATCATAATAAAGTCATATTTTTCTTTTGGATTAATTATGTATTTTAAAAACACACCAAATCATGTCCTTAAATGTTCATCGACTGGTTTATCTTCGAAATAACAAAAACTTCAGCGTCGTTTGCGAGAAAAACATCTCGAGTTTTCGCAGCAAATGTTTGAAGATCAAAATTCATTCAGAGACAAGGGCTTCTGTTATTATTGAAGATGAAGAATTGTAAACGCTTATTTCATGCATTACACAATAAAGAGATATTTGTAGCTTACTCCCGCAAAAAACATGCATGCACCGATCAAAAATAGTTCACTTGCACACCAGAAAACTATCAGTGCACAATATGCAGATAGCAAGACAATGCACACACCTTGCACTTTCACCGATTCAAAACTGATCAGCACCGAAGCGTTTCGGTATTGGCTTTTGCACGGTCTAAGAAATCCTGAGGATGCCCCGGGTTGGGGAAAAACACGTGTAGGTATAGTAGTCTAATCGGTTAGGGAGCAAGGTGTGTAACTGTCTTGCTATCTGATGCAGCTGCAGGTATTGTGCACTGATAGTTTCATGGTGTGCAAGTGCACTTTTTTTTGGTGCATCTTGCATGTTTTTGCGGATGTAAGCTAATAGTTATACCTCATTTAACCCGACTGCGGTGATTAATTCTTTACTTTTTAGGGTTCCGTAGTCAACAAGGAACCCTTATAGTTTCGCCATGTCCGTCTGTCCGTCTGTCCGTCCGTCCGTCTGACCCCAGTCTTGCTCATAGACTCTTAGTACTAGAAAGCTGTAATTTGGCATGAATATACATATTTACTACGCCAACAAAGTGGTAAAATTTTGGAAAATATTTTTTTTTAGCTTACCTCCCCTACACGTGAAGTGGGTATGTATTTTTTTTTCTTGTCTACCCCATAGTGTGGGATGTCGTTGGATAGCAATTTCAAAAACGTTGTGGGTTCGTGAAGACAGTTTTTTGATTGAGGCATCTGTTTGTGAATTATTAAGCTTGTGCAATTAAGTGCAAAATTTTGTTAGAGTCAAGTGTCCGTCCCCCCCCCCCCCCCCCCCTACCAGCCAAATGGTTGTTACTGGATACGTGAAAAAAATCACGATAGTAGTACATATGACGAAGTTAAAAGGAAAACTATCACAGCCAAGTAGGCTTTACAAGTTTTTGAGATATAACATATTTTCGAAAACCGCAAATATAACTTTGTCATTCATACGAATACTATGAAAAACAAAGTTATTTTTTTCTGGCAAAAAATGACAGTGGTATTTTTGCTAGGTGTACGTAATCGGTACGTTAAGTGGGTACGGAACCCTTCATGAGCGAGTCCGACTCGCACTTGGCCGATTTTTTAGATAAATTAATGCGGAGAGTACCGCAAAACGTTATGGAGTCGTTACTTCAAACCCTCAATTTTGCTACCCTACTGGTAGTAACATTGGTAGTTTTTTTTCTTTGATATTGCAATATACCATCAAAAATTCGCCATTTTACCAGTACTCAGTGTTCCCAGTCAGTACTCAATCAGTGTACCCATTGTCACCCGCGCTATCAAGACGAGTCTAACGTCACCTCATACTCGTACGTTAAAATCCTTCAAACCATTTAGGCTGTAGCAGGTGCAGGGAACATATTATTATCATAACAAGACTACCACAGACAGACAAACTTTTGTTACACGAATTGACCAAAATTTTTTAAGTCGTTTATACATTTTTAGCGAATTTCTGTATTTCGTATATACAGATCGCTAGAGAATTTTTTTCTGAGAAAAGTAGTATATAAAACTCAATTATGCCAAAATGGTTTAAACGCCAATGAACCCAGAGGTATCGAATATATTATTAATCTATACATATAATAAAACAGAAACGGACAAAAAGTCTGTACATGAAATATAAAAAAAAAAAAATTACTGCTATGTGATGTGTACAGGATATAGACCCCAAAACGATAGATATTAAAATTTTTGTCTGTTTGTCTGTTTGTCTGTTTGTCTGTTTGTATGTTCGCTTTTCACGCAAAAACTACTGGACGGATTTTTACCAAATTTTGTGTAGTAATAGCTTATAACCCGGGTCAACATATAGGGTACCTTTTATTGCGGGAAATTTAATTATTCCTACGGGAAAATACAAAAACTGATTCTTACTAAAATAGATGGCGCCACATGATTATGAAAATACGTTATATTTAATCGCTGTCTCAATTAATAATGAATCATGTTATTTTTTTTTACCTGCTTCAAAACATAATATAAATTAAAACCCATCCAGTCTCACATAAAATCATAAAAATAATTTCATGTTATTTACGTCATTATATCTACTAAGCAATAGATGGCGCAGGAAGTCAGTTAGATTACGATATACCTCTCACAAAAGAACATTCGAATGATTATATTAATTAGGGTGAAAGCCCCCTCTGTTGCCACTTTAAGATGCTTTTCACTTCTTTCGCATCATAACTACTAAACAATAGATGGCGCGGGAAGTCAGTAAGATTACGATATACCTTTCACAAAAGTACATTCGAATGATTATCTATATTAAGTAGGGTGAAAGCCTCCGCTGTTGCCACTTTAATTTTTTTTCACTTCTTTCGCCTATGGTCTTAAGTAGGTATCTAAAATTGTCAAGAATGTATCTTATACTTTTCTTTAAATTTTTAAATTTACAATACAAAAAAACTAATTAATAAATTTAACCGACTCCAAAAAGTATTTGTCAACTGAAAAGGAAAAATATAATATATATTATAATTAAGGTACCTACCTTTTTGAGGTCGGTGCCAGTCAGTTTATTTTTTTAAATTACTATTTATTTCCTAAGTTTTAGTGTATATTGTACAATAAAATACCCACGAAAAATACTAAACCGATTTTGATGAATCTTAGACTGTTCCCAAAGTTAGAATACACCTAATTTAAATCAAATAGAATCATCTCGATATGCCTTTAGATTTCGAGAAATTCGTGGACATACATAGTAAAAACATATAACTAAGTATTCATATACTTACGAAATTTAGTTTTATTTTAGTCAATTAAAAACCTATTTTTTAAACTTAAAATGTGCGAAGGGTGCCGATTGATGTGTTTTTTGTCAATCAAATTTTAAAAGTTACATCGCGAAATCAATACTTAACTAACTTAGATAAAATAAAAGAAACATCTAATTCGATGTAAACTGAAAAGCGTTTATTGAATAATATTCCTATGTCATAAAGAATTATTACTATTGTTATTATGACTTAAAAGTCATAGATAAAAAGTATATTATCAAGCAAAAGTTATTAGCGAAATGTTTTAAGCTAAGTAAGCACTCGGGGCAGTGGCCAAAACTGAAGTTCTCACCCTATTGATGTAAAATTTATACTTCGCATTTCCACTCGACGCCTAATGTCGCTACAGTAAGTATAGTGCCACAAATATATCTGAACCGGTGACAGTGGTCCTGGAGGAGCCACTAGCAATACAAAATTAACTGTCAAAATGGACTGCCGGCAGTCAACAGTATATTTAGTACCAAAAAATAACCACTGTGTGAAATAAGTTTGTCGCAATGTAGACAAAATGTCACCAATGTAGTTTTGAAAAATTTGCTCATACGCTAAGTGGCCAGTACGTAGTTACCTACACCTACAGTGCCACAAGCTTTTCTGTTCCGGTGACAGTCGTGACTGAGGAGCCACTTGCAATACGAAATTAGCTGTCAAAATGGACTGTCGTATGAAAACTGTTTTAGTTCCTAAGATAATCACCGGAACAGAAAAGATTGGCGCACTATACCTACCATTTTTATGTCATTTAACCGGCTCTGGCTACTTAGGCCTTCAGCCGTAGGTACCATCCAATAAAATAAAGGAATATTTAAAATAGTTTTCTATCTAACTTATTTATTCATTTATTTACTAGGAAAGCTTACATAAGTGATGACTGATGATTGATTAAAATTAAATAATTAAATGGTAGGTATATCATTACATTTTATACCTGTTACTTAAAGAAGAAATGTCTCCATATCAAAATACTAGCCTTCCGCCCGCGACTTCGCCCGCTCGGACTAAACGACGACGTTATCCCACGGGAATGTGATATTTTTCAGGGATAAAAAGTAGCCAAAGGCAGCCATTACATCCAGATCGCGATCGAGATTTACTTTGTAGATATTTTGCGATCAAGATCGCGAGCCGTCAATCACCTTCGTACACAGTCAATCTGCATCGCGATCATTGATCATTGATCATTGATCCAGATTGACTGTCTAATGGCTGCCTAAGTATGTCACTTTTCAGCTGCCAAACTATTCCCATTCCAAAAGTCACGTCGATCCGTTGCACCAATTTTGACGTGAAAGACGGACAAACAAACAAACCCACTTTCACATTTATAATATTAGTATGGATACACACAATCTCTTTTTCATTTTATATTAAAAATATGATTGGCCTGATATTATGCATTACTAAGTAAGAACTTCTGTTTGAATCGTGAAAGCGCGCATATGCGCAAAACGATAATACGCGCTCTAATCGCGCGCGGCAAGAGTGCGCTTCACCACTGGAGCTCCATAGTAGTGGTCGGAATGGACGTGCCTCGTGCGATCCAAGAGCACCAAGAGAACAAATTAGATCCATGATCCCCAATCTTAGATCGTGGTTGGCCAATCCAAGATGGATCGTTTGGTGTGGTTCAGTCTTATGAACCTCGCGTAGAATAGATCTATTGCCCGCTAGCAAGCAACGTCGAAGAACGAAGAACGGCTGTTCAAAATAATCGTTATCATTATACACTGTTATGTGTGATACATGCATTTTTGCGTATAAAAACCATATGAAAATATAGATAAGTTATTACAACTTACTGTAAATCGAGATTTGACAGCCTAAACCGACTTAGATAGCGGTTTAAATTTAAATCGGGATCGGTAACAACAAGTAGCTAAATGAGATTTAAAAGAAAATCGAGATCCAAGTGGCCCTTTTGAGTTATGAAGAAGAGAAGAGAAGTTTGTTTTTTTTGTCGCCTCTAAGGGATTGCAGACTTCAGTATTTAATTTGACATACATTTTAGCTTGATACCTCCCACGCATACTTGAGAAAAAGTTTCTTGACAGACGGACAGATCTTTGAATGAGGGCTCAACTATGTTCATGCAGCATATGATAACAACATACCATGTTCATACCCTAGCCTGCATATTCGATATTCTTTAGACCCTTTTAGTAGAGAATAGGACTTCAAGAAGAGCGTTATGAAATCTGAGCAACAAACACACATAAACTAAACTAACACAAAAGTCACTACACCGCGCGTACGAAGTCGCGGGCAACAGCTAGTCTTTATATAAAACATACTCTCGAAAAACATAACCCTCCTGCAGTCACAGTCAAAATAATAAATATTATCTTATACATTATATCTAAGACCATTGAGCACTAAAAAGGTGAGTAAAATATGTTTATCTCTGAATGTAAGATTCACAATTTTGGTTGCATGACGCTAAATGCGCTATATGCCACAGGTAAAAGAATGCTGTAGGTACTAGTTTATCCTGTAAACCGACTCAAAGGTGTTGGTTAAGAAATACATAAGTACTTGCCACGTTTGCAAGTTGATCTGTATCAAAGGCAAGTTCCAGGAAACACTTCACACACACAGAGTTTTATAACTTCTTTTTCAGTGATCTTATAAATATTTACAATAGAACTGGAGCTTATTGCAACTACATTCCTAAGAATGAATAGGATTTTTTATCCTAGTGAATCGATAAACAAATAGTTCACATCTCTGCCGAGCTTGGAAAATAGTAAACCAATTACCTGCGCAAAAATCTTTTTAGCAACATACTTTGATGTCGATCTTTTTGACCGCTCGAATCATGTTTGTGCAATGCAATGGATTCAAAGCATTCTTTTTTACTCAAGCTAGTTTTAATCAGATCTCTTTTAATACCAAATGAGTTTTTGGCATCAGTGATGTGGAACTTTAAACAATATTTTATACTTACTACTCTATGCCAAAAATGTATTTTAAATTATTATTACTGGAAATATTTTAGATAAACCTACCAAATTAAATAAAACTTATGCTTCGCATAGTTATTAGTAGTAATTACGGCATTTATTAATTTACAGCAGTGGAAACTATTTTGTACCTGAGTTTGTAATATATTAATAACTAGCGACCCCCCTCGCTTCGCCTCGGTGAAGTGTGGTATTTGACATGTATTATACATATTTTATAAACCTTCCTCTTGAATCACTCTATCTAATCAAAAAAACCGCATCAAAATCCGTTGCGTAATTTTAAATACATAGGGACCGACAGCGGGATGCGACTTTGTTTTATACTATGTAGTGAAAGTATGCCAGAGGTATGACGTATCATTAAATATTTTTATCGTGAAAAAATGAGGATAAAGAAAAAGTAAGTGGATGGATAAATAATCTGAAAAGGCGGTGGGCGGGGCACAAAGGCTGAAGAACCGAAGGTCACTGAAATGAAAAGGTCCAGGAAAGGTGACCACGCAAGAACGATGAATCATGGATCCAAGACGAATTAAACAAGGCTTTGAGCTAGTGTGGAGATGATGATGAAGATGATGATCACAAATTCAATTTAAAAATCAAGAAATATAAATAAAATCAACGATAAAACTTTATTATATTTCTCGATGTTCTACTTGCTACAGTATTTAAGAACTTTCAATGTGAAGTGCGTTATTATTCATTCGGCGTGTTCCCCTAATAAATAGAAGAAGTAAAAGTGAACACAAAACTTTAACGAAAAAGACGCCGTCATTTTGCCTCGAACTTTGGCCCAAAATCAAATTACATAGCAGAGGCTGCCCTACGTACGTGTTTTACTAGTTGAGGCGTCCTATTTGAAATATGTTTTAGTACAGCAGAATTTGAGGAATATTTATCATGGATATGTTATACATGTAGATAATTAGCAATCCTACTATATAATATGATAAATGTGAAAGTATAGATGTTTGGATGTTTAGATGTTTGTATGTTTGTTACTCAATCACGCAAAAACGGCTGAACGGGTTGGGCTGAAATTTAGGACATAGATACTATGTAGCCTGGAGAGGAACATAGGCTACTTTTTATCCCGGAAAAGTATCACATTCCTGCGGGATAACGTCGTGTAGTCCATGCGGGCGAAGCCGCGAGCAGAAAGCTAGCTTATTTATTTATTTATTTTATTTATAAAGAGGAAAGATTTGATTGTTTGTATGTTTGTTTGTGTGCATCGAATAAGTAGGCTTCGAAACTACTAATGGACCGATTTTGAAAATTCTTGGACCATTAGGAAGCTACATTCTTCCCGAGTGACATAGGCTATATTTTATCTCGATATTCCCACGGGAACAGGTACCACGCGGGTAAAACCGCGAGGATCCGCTAGTATTTAATAAAACATTTTTAATTTTAATTTAATTTAATTTTTCCACCTATTACGGTCTTCACATATTATAATTTCTCGTTCTAATTCTCACCGATTCCAGTTAAGTTGGCTTTCACTATGATAGACGCACCTAATCACAAAACATAATTAGGCAAAATTTAGCTACATAATACGTACACTTTTTTTAATATAAAATTATCCTAATATTATAAATGTGTAAAGGTCACAGCACATCCATCAACTCGGAAAGGGATCGACACCGTATCAACTCGAGCGATTCAGTATTCTTTGTATGAAACCCCCTACTGCAAAGCACACTAAACGGAATCGTAACGTAGTCGCCTCGCCTCGGGACAGGCTCACGAACCGCTTTGCGGGTCGCTCAACTTGCTATCCCCGCGCTTACCGCTAGTCGGCGAGCCGTAAGCGCGGCGGCCGGCGGCGTCGCCTAGCCGTAGCCGAGCCGACGACGTACCGACGCTGATCCGGTTTGGTTACGTGCTTGCGTTAGGTTGACGCCTGGTTGACGGCGAGGCGAAAGGCGATACAGTGTCGATCCCTTTCCGAGTTGATGTAATGTGCTGTGTCCTTAAGTGTGTTTGTCTGTTTCTTTATCCGTCTTTCTCGTCAAAATCGACGACGTGGATTTTGGTATGGAGATATTTTAGGAGCTGGAGAGTGACATAGCCTACACTTATCCTGAAAAACATCACATTCCCACGGGATAGCGTCGACTATCGCGTCTACACGCGTGGACTAAACCACGCGAGAAAACTTAGTAAATAATAAAAATATAACATTTCTCATTAAAAAAAAACAATTTTAATGTTTACGTAACTTGTAAAATGAATTAACACTTTTTTATTTAAAAATACCTTGAAATAGTTAACACTAGATCATCTTGACCTTTATCTGAGAAAAAAATCTCTGATAGCATACATCCTTCTTCACATCATTCCTTAGATCTGTCATTAATACCTACTGTGCAACTTTACGTGCCAATAGTACCTACACGTTTTTCACGGATTGTGTAGCTACAGACACACTCCACGCTAAGCCCTTTTCCATCAGAGTTTAGAGCTGAGTGGTTTTAGGAAATTCTAGAAACACTATTGATGCACTTTGCGAGGTACACTCGCCATCAAAATATGTATATTGAAGCGGACGAGATACTCAAATACAAATACTTGTATTTCGGAGCAGAATTAAATTTCAATGACTTCTATAAATCAAAAATCCATAGATCGTCTAAGGTATCGACGCAGTCAAGGTGATAAAGATCTAAACATATGTGGAAAAAATACTTTAATTCTGCTATACACAATTTAAATTCGTTACCATGTTGTCAAAAACTATTTTGACAACTAATGTGGATTTGCATTATACTACAGATAATATAATACTATACTTGATTATACATTATGTATTTATTTATATAAAGAAATAAATAAATACATAATTTATTGCAATTTAACTTGTGTGTTACAAGCATTAAGGTATATTTTAAACAAATGTTTAGATCTTTATGATCACCTTGTCTGCGTCGATTTATTGAAAACGAACTGCTCTTATATTTATGGCAAATGGTAAGTTCTGCTGTTATTGACTTTATTTAGTAGGTATAACGAGTTTATTGAAATTTAATGATGCTCTGAAATATCTTGCCCGCTACAATAAATCTGATGGCGAGTGCGTACATCGCTTATGTATCTCGAAAGTGGACATTCAGAATTACATTTTATCCTAATACTCTTGAGATAAAATTAATGTAATCTTTTCGGATCTTCCAAATCCATCCATCAAAAGTTCAATGTCTCCTAGTTATTATTCATTTGGGCTTCTACGCTGATAAATGTAAGTGCATTACGAGAACATCAAAGTTTTACGAGGCACGCCGTAGCCGTAATAAGGTTGGACGACGGTAATGATGTTCAATTTAATAAAGCGGACTCTTGAACGGCATTTTAAAACTTTTTAATGGATCGCGGATGCCTCTTCTGATGTTTGAATGATGGACAATGGCTTGGCGTTGTGCGTCGAGCCTTGCTGAGGTTGGCTTTTGTTTCCGTTCCGTTCCGGCCCTTTTCGAGTTAAGGGTGGGACTGCTACCTACATTGCAAATAGCAATGGAGTGATTTCGCGTGAAACAGCGTTCCGTTGTGATTTGTTGCAATATATTAACGTTTTTGATAAGTTTATGCAATGCGACGTACGAACTCACAGTTTATATAATACGATCGATTTGGATCGAGCTTCACTTGGTAAGTTGATCATCAATAATTAATTTTAAAAAATATATTTCAATTTTAGGGTTCCGTACCTCAAAAGGAAAAAATGGAACCCTTATAGGATCACTTTGTTGTACGTCTGTCTGTCCGTCAGTCTGTCTGTCTGTCCGTCTGTCTGTCAAGACCCTTTATCTTGGGAACGCGTAGAGGTATCAATTTCAAATTAAAACCATATACTAAGGTCTACGGTCCCTTGAAGCAGTGACAAAATCAAACTTCTTAGTTAACGTAAAAAAAAGATATGGCCGTTTATGCATATTTCCACACTCTCAAGGGAATCAAAATTTAAAGGGTACTTCCCGTTGACCTATTAGAACTTTGAAATTTGGCTAGTAATATCGTCTTATACTACAAGTACAGGAAAAAAACTATAAACTATACATTTTACAATTAAATCATAAAAAATATAGTCATTTAAGTAATCAAAAAATCAATTTGCGCGGTCATAATTTAACTTCTAATTGACCTATAAACTTGAAATTTGGTGATAATGTTTATTATTACGTATATTTTACCAACAAATTTCAATATATTGATAATTCTGTTTTTATTCTTCTAAATTCCCTTATTTTCCTATTACAAACCATTTTAACAACTTACATTTTGAGTTACAGACACAACTTTTCTATAATTTTATTATATGTATAGATGTAGTACGGAACCCCCGGTGGGCGAGCCCTACTTGCTCTTGTCCGGTTTTTTTCATACACAAAGCATTTTTTTTATTATTGAAAATATTTAAAATAATATCCTACTAATATTATAAATGTGAAAGTTTAGATGTTTGGATGTTTGGATGTTTGGATGTTTGGATGTTTGTTACTCAATCACGCCAAAACGGCTGAACGGATTTGGCTGAAATTTGGGACACAGATACTTTGTAGCCTGGAGAGGAACATAGGGTACTTTTTATCCCGGGAAAATATCACATTCCCGCGGGATAACGTCGTGTAGTCCACGCGGGCGAAGCCGCGGGCGGAAAGCTAGTTTAAAATAAAGTATTAAAAAAAGTCGATTCGTCTCACAACTAGCTCCGATGGGACTCGAAACCACGACCTTTCACTGTCCGGGCGAATGCTCGAACTACTGAGCAAGCGACTCCGTAGCTGAGTGGTTAGATCATTTGCCCAGACAGTAAAAGGTCGTGGGTTCGAGTTCCATCGGAGCTAGTTTTTGTGAAACGGGTTGACTTATTATAGGTCTTCTTCTTCTTCTACTTCATTGTCAATATTTTCAATTATGTTATAATAATTTACTGACGTTAATAATTTGGAGTGTGTTTAATTGGTTTCTATAGATAAAATAACAAATTCTATTAAGACAAAATGGTGGGTTATCGCTTGTGACATAGAACATTTAATATGAAATGAATTTAGTTTTAAAATTTTCCCCATCTGGAAAGTTATGGCAGAAACTTACAGATCCATCAAGAGATACAATAAAAAGTTTTGATCAGTTCGTATCGATCACAAACTGGTAACGGATGTATCCGATCCCAAATGACACTTCTACTTCTAAGAAAAAGGGGCGAAGTTATAAACAGTTTATGCTATAACTAAAATGACACCCAAAAACTGTATACCTAAGCTTTACTTTTACAAGAATAGCTTAAAAATTACTGCCACATCTCACAAAGATTTGGAACTTCATTTCCAAGAAATAATTGCATTACCTTTACACTTTATTTCCATAGTAATACTTAGTCAAATTCGTGTAAAATAAACTATAGTGCTAAATATTTTACCTCTCTTTCATAAAAGTGAAGACACTTTAGAGATGTCTTGAAGCTTGCGACGCTCTCAAAGATGTCTCACGCTTAAATTCCCTTAAAAATACTTATCTATAGAATGTCTCCGTCTTTGTCTCTGTACAAGGTCTAGTAAAAAATCTACCGTCGTCGTAACGTTTCAGTGATTAATGGAGAGATCGTGAATACGCAAGACTTTGATGAGTCGATTGAGAGCGCTTACTTTGTGGGTATACTGACTTCAAGGCTTTTAATTTTATCTACCTGTGCTTCCCAGTTTCTATTGCATGGGTCTGAAATTTATTAGCGATCTTTCTTCTTTTTTTATTCTTGAAATAAGCACGAATTATTATTTGAGAATATTTACAACATTTATATGCATTTTTTGTTAAAGTTTTTTAATTATATTTTCGATGATATATAATCATCAAAAGTAGACTTACAAGTAGGTAGTTATCCCATGACTACGGTTCCTGGACTGGTGACCAAATGGAAAATTCAAAAAAGAAACTAAGAACTTATAATTAAAATATCAGACCTAAACATCAGTTATACCCCTAGTGTAAGTTTTTATGTCAAGCAACTCGCGCTACTCGCCGCTAGAGGCGCTGATACAGTTTTCATACAAATTGACATAAATACGGAATCGTGACAGTTTGCGTTTGCTTGACATAAAAACTTACACTAGGGGTTCTTACTGATGTTTAGGTCTGATATTATAATTATAAGTTCTTAGTTTCTTTTTTGAATTTTCCATTTGATCACCAGTCCAGGAACCGTAGTCATAAAATGAAGTACACTAGGGGTACAGGCTGAGCTCCCCGTTTCGAAATACCCACTTCAACCGGGATTTATATAAAGGTACATTATACATACATAAAGTCGAGTCAGTAACTTTTTGCATTGCTATAAATAATTATTATCCAAATTACTTAAACAAATCAAGATATTAAATTAATAAATCATTTTTGTTATAATTAAATACCTATAAAGTTAAAATAATCAATACCTAACCGTATCTTGTTTCCGAACGATAAACAAAGACAACTAAAGTGGGTATTTTCTTTTATTAAAATCAAAAAATAGTGGGTATTAGCACAGGGTAAAAAAAAATACTGTGGTATTAATTTTTGAGTGACCACGGGCCACGGCCGGCCCGGAGGTGCCGAAACAGTTTAGTAAACGAAACCTTACAAAAAATCACACTCTGGCTACAAGACCATCAACTAGAAATTAATTTTAATAAAACTAAAATCATGCAATATTCCTCTTACCAAAAAATACTCCCAGAAATAAATATAACTTTTCAAAACAATTTACGTCGATTCATTAAAGTTACTCGGAATACATATTGATAAACATTTGAACTGGAAATCTCACAGCGAAGCCATAAAATCGAAACTAGCAACCTTTACATATGCCCTATATCATAGTAAAGCCTATATCAACTGAAACAAAGCACGGATAAAGAGGCAGCCGTCTCAGCATACTATGCTTATGCTTACGCATGGCTGAAGTACGGAATTCTGATGTGGGGAAGCAGTGTCAATACAAATGAACTCTTTGTACTCCAAAAAAAATTAGTACGAATAATAGCAAATATTGATAATCCACAAAGTTGTAGACCCTACTTCATAAAGTTCAAACTGCTTACGCTACCGTCAATATACATTTTAGACGTATGTACTTTCGTTCATAAGAATATTTCGCTATTCGTAAAAGTTGCCGACACACATAGCTTAAACACCCGCCATAAAAATAGACTTTACTTACCACCATCTCGAATAAATATGCTCAATAATAGTCCTCACTATATGGGTATAAAAATATATAATAAGCTGCCAAACATTATAAAATCAGAATTAGATCCAAATCTATTTAAAAAGAAATTAAATGAGATGTTAATTGCAAAATGTTATTACACAATCAATGATTATTTAAATGACAGAATAATAATTCAATTATATTAGGTATAATGTTAGTTTTATTTGATGATATTTTGTGACATTTTTATTAGTTTCCCAATTTCAAATATGTAACTTTATTTCTATTTTTTATTATTATATTTTTTTATTTTTTTTACCAATTAATTTAATATTACCAATTATATTTTAGTTTATTTATCATTCGTAATCTTAGTACTAACATAGATATAATAAACATAACAGTTAAAAATATTGCTGTACCCTCACAGGGTTTATGTTGGACTATGCGCTAATATACTTATAAGAACTATTATAACAACATAAGTGCAATAAATGTTTTGAATCTTTGAATCTTTGAATCTTTGAGTGACCACGGGCCACGGCCGGCCCGGAGGTGCCGAAACGTCGGATAAACCAAAAAACCTTTAAAAACAACTAAAATTTTACCAAGTTGTTAAATATATGCGTGAAAAATCCGTCACAGTGTTTTATTTATATAAAGATACATTCTTATCAGTATAAAATAAAACCGACGACATTTATGTCGAGTGAATAAAGAAAACTTACTTTTTTATTATCTTGTGTCTGAGTATATTATGTGATAATAGCGTTGTAGATTCCCATTAATTTGGGATGCGATGGTGTAGGATGATATCCAATATATATACAAACAAATTGTTCAAATTTGTCCAAGCGTCCAATTTTTATTATTATTAAGAAAGACTTAAGCTCTCTTTCAAGATAAATCGGCAATGAAGTAGAAGTCACAGGAGCCTGAATGACAGAACACAGGAAATTGCAGGACGTCTCTGCCCCGCCTTGTAGTTATAACTTATTCTTTGTCCCAACTGCTATGCTTAGAGCAACCGAAAGCTTAAACCGAAAACTCTTTGGTATCAACCTCTTCACAAAGGATTACAGGTAGCCCAAGTTTTGTTGCACCTTTCTGTAACTATTATGACGTAAAATATAACTTTGTGCGAACAATGGTTGAACTTCGTTGAGCGAAATTACTCAACACTGCCATATAGTTACGGAAATTCGATTAAAGTTCCAGAAAATGGATTCCGGATTTTGATAACATCAGTTATACGAAGTACCTTTGTAGCAGAAATTTTCTGTACCATAAGACTTCGTTGTTAAAAAGTTATCAACAAGTTATACGATACATAATTTGGTCACGTACCGCGTTAGGAAAATATTCTAAAAAGGGTTTTGGCTCTATTTACTATCATTTGTATTAATAAAAAAATCATTTTACAAACCGACTTTTAAAAAAACAAGGAGATTTGTCACCACGAGTACATATTGAATAAGACCTGGGTCCGGTCTGCTCAAGATCTTAAGCGTCAGAAGAAGTTGTATATGCTAGGGATTTGAAGAGAGCCGCTAAGAGACATTATATGCGCTCATATTGTCTATTTGTTTGCATTGCAATCTCGCGAGTTTTGACTCCAGCGATAACACCAACACGGACCTCGCCTGTGATGGGTGGCGATTGGGGCCCCCAGGGTCCTCCAAACCGTCCCTTTTAGACCCTCCCTGACCTCCGAGATTCTAAGAATATTGATTCATGGATGGTGTATTTGATTGGTATCGACAGATGCCCATGAGCACGCATCCTATCTCTCAACGTTTTACTCTGTATGACATGAAGGTTACCGACGGACCACTCCTCGTAGTATGTGATTCTTATTGTTCTTTGATATTCAAACGGGCGGTACTGATTAGACTAGCAAAAAATCGGCCAAGTGCGAGTAGGACTCGCCCATGAAGGGTTCCGTACGCACTTAACGCACCGATTGCCTAGACCTAGCCAAAATCCTACTTTAATTTTTCGTCAGCAAAATATAACTTTGATTTTCATATTGTGTTTGTATGAATGACAAAGTTATATTTGCGGTTCTTGAAAATGTGTTATATCTCAAAAAGTTCTTACTGCATATATCTCGTTCAAATCAATTTTCGTTGAAAGTTTTTATTAATATCTACAGCATATATTTTTTCTAGATAGAGCGATCGGTGCTAGCCAGAACATGCATTGAAAATGTTAAAAATGAAGTATTAGAAAAAATCGACCCGTCTCACAACTAGCTCCGATGGAACTCGAACCCACGACCTCTCATTGTCCGGGTGAATGCTCTTGGCATTCATTCATGCATTCGCAGAGCAATCGTTCAGAGCCAACCAGACATATAACCAGCTAAAATACAACATTGTGTAGTTTTATCGCATCAATCGATGAGGATTATATCTCTCTAACAAACATGTTAAGTTAAATGAAAGGAAAACAATGAAAGATCACGAATTTGATGTCGATTCAAGTATGTCGATGTTGTAATGTTATATGGTACAGCTGTTTTTTTTTATTAAATCTATGTGCTTTCAAAATCTTTGTTTCTGATCAAAATTAGGAAATGTTTCTTTTGACTAAAATATCCTATCTCTATTTTTTTGAGTAGTCCTCCAGTAGCATAATAAAATTCCAGCCAGTATACAGGGTGGATTTTTTTTCACGCCACCTGAAGAGAGATAAGACATTGACATAAATATGTAGATAGCAGCTTTCACCCACGGCTACGCCCGCGTGGACTACACGACGTTATCCCGCGGGAATGTGAGGTTTTTCGGGATAAAAAGTAGCCTATGTCACTCTCCAGCTCCCAAAATATCCCCATACCAAAAACTACGTCGATCCGTTGCTCCGTTTTGACTTAAAAGACAAGACAAACAAACAAATAAATACACTTTCACATTTATAATATTAGTGTGGATAAATAGTCCAACAAGTTTATTGGTGCGTCCAAATTGGTCTAACGTAACATGAAATGTATCATGTAATCTCAGAATAACAGCATGCCTACTCATGATATTTTGTTATACAGTACTCTATATAAGGTGATGGGTAACGATCCGCATCATCAAATTCAAATGAAAAGTAATTACTTTTAATTTTATTATTATGTATCTCGGCTTGGGTTTCACGGGCATTGCCCGGTCCTTTAGCCAGGCTTGCGTGGGGACATGGGTCCAACACGTAGAGGCCCTTTGAGACGGTTTTAATATAATGTGCGATGTGTGATGCACATGCCGGGATCCGCTCCATACTACACGCAAAGGAGCGCAGACGGAAGCGGACCCCGGCAGGTACATAGACTATTGCCAGAGTGAGAATAAATAAAATACTAGATAATTGGGCTATTGGGTGAAATGCTAATGGATTGGGATCTTGGGCTATGGGGTGAGATAACGGACTTCCGCCATTTCCTACATCTCACAACTCGAATCATCGACGGAAGGTGGCTCGCCACCCGCTAGATGGGCACCCCAAACTGCTCGGCATCTGCCGGCCGGGGCGCAACACCGGTGCGGGCCACTCAGGGTGTAGAGAGGTGTGCACCGCTTTCTACCCACTGTACAAGGGACAGTGTGCCAACTCGCGTCTTACGCATATTTCACTTCCACCCTTCGAGCATATAGCTCTTGCGACTCCACCCTGATCAGCCGGTGAAGGCCAGCCAGGGGCGGGAGTCCGCAGGCCCCCTTGGGGTCCACCCCGGCAACGGGGGTGGGGGCCTGGATCGACTCCCAGGAGCACTCGGATTACCCGTGGTGTCGCCACCTAATATTATATTATTATTCCTTATAACAAATTTAATAATCCATTAAGCTCCCTATGCTTCCCACATATATACAAAATGATAAGGTAGTTTACATATTATTCTATTCCATTTACCAGCCTTAGTCTTTGTTCTGTATTACTGGGTTCTTTGAAGTAATTTATAAGACCTATTGTCTTTAATTTACCACTGCTATTTTGCTGAATAAAGGGTGAAATGGCATAAGTATAGAACAAGTAAGTCGAACACATCAAATGTGGCTCATATTGAATTTTAACTAAAACAAAATTACAGTAGTGAAGCCAAACTGGACAAAGAAAAAACACAATATTATGTAAGAAGCTTAGATAGAGAAACCAAAACGCTTGTAAAATTTGCAATCAGATAATTAGGCAATCAATATTACAATTATAAAATAATTAGTGATATAATCTAAGTTCCATAGAAAAGAGACTACCACTAAATACCTCCTACTTTTTTTATTAATCCAGTCCTCAATTCTTGGTGTCGAAGTGAGCTACTGCCGCTAGTAACTAATAAATAAAAATGCATACAATCAATACCATAAAATCTTTTTAGCGTTAATACTATAGAAATTTTTAATTAACTCCTCATGTTTGATTAATTTTTAACGTAGTAAAATAGATTTAATTAAACTGTTCATTGTCGTAATTTTGCATCTTTTTAAAGTAAACCTTTTTGAAATTATAAAAGATACGCAATTTTAACACATATATGCCTCTTCCCCCAGACATAGGTACTGTTATGCCAATCAGAAACAAATTGGTATCTTTAAAACAAGGTTTCCCAATAAATGCAGCTCTAAAATTTATATCGGCAAAGTAATTTAGATACGAGTGGGTACATTATCTCGATGACGAGTGTCCGATGTCAATATCGTTATTTACAGCATTTTCCGAGCTATCGCAAGTTATGCGTTCCGATAACGGACTCCGTGCCAAAACGAGCGTTATTTTAAAATTATTATCGTTTAAATTTGACGTTCGCTTTCTTGCGACTAACAGGTTTATCGGTATTTTACGCTTTATGACTTGAAGTACATTGTTAAATGAACTTTTATAATTTTTTAAATGTCGTTTTAGAATTGAAAGATTTTTTAAATACCTATGGTCAGCTAGCCCAAGTTATTAAATCAATTAACCTTAATTTTAATAAATCAACTAAATTTATCGGCTTTAATAACATTAGATAGAATGCAACAAAATCTACATACGGCCAACGAAAATTTAATAGTCAGTCATCCTCACTTCACAATCAAACTAACAAAGTCATAAATATTTTCATTATTATTTTCGTAATTAATAATACTTACAAATTAGATTAGAAAAACACATTTCTCAACATTAAAGCTACTAAAAATACTTGGAACTTAGGCTTTATTAGTTTTTTATACTTTTTGAACGAACTACTACTTACTTGTACATGTACTAATAGTACTCGTATATTCTAATTCTTTTCGTTTCAGTGCTTCAGCCACAGAACAAGAGAAAAAAATCTTTCCGTGTTCTGTGGGTTCAGCTATGGATATATAGTGGACCAGTACACAGACTGGAATTATTTCATGACACCTGGAGGGAAAGTAGTCGAAATAATGATGATAGCAATAATTATTAATGTCTTTATTGATTTCACAAGAAAAAAAAACTGCATTCACAGTTTTTTAACTCGCCTTTTCCATACAAAAGTACACATCGACTCGACTCTACATCGAACCCATGATGTTTTTCATTGTTTTCCTTTCATTTATTTTATCATTTTTCTAAGACAGATTTTCCCTATGAGTTATCTCCTCTATCGATTGATGTCAAAAAGTAAAGGCTGTTGTTTTGGTTTTTCGAATTTTAGTATTTTATTTTCGAAGTTTTAAAAATCTTTAAATCTATCTTTGTTTTTTTTCAAAAATAAACGTAATCTTTGATTGGATTTGCTATCTCCATTATTCTTGTCCTTTCCCTTCAGTAAGCCTAGCATGACCACCAAAAACGTGATATGTATCGCATGATAGAGCGACTTATCGACATTCAAACGTCAAAACCCATAGTCTCTTGACAGTTAAACCGGATAAATTATCATATTATATCGAATTTTGTTGTTCATGCTAGGAATAGGGCAGGGATTATAAAATAATTCCACCCTGTGTATTAAAAAAGGGTTACAAAATAGCGGAAAAAATTGGGCTATTAGAAATCACTGTGAGGGTTTTGCCTCAGGCCAAGTTCGACAGTGACGCGAAGACTACGACGATAGAATCACATAAATTTCACTTTTCGTTTCTGTTTCTATTTGATTTTTTAATTCGCCACGGCGTAGCACTTAGCCTTCATCGCCTGATGTTAAGTGGTGAAAAGGCTAAAGGTGAAAGTGCACTACTCCCGGAATCCTCAATCACTGAGGACCTGGCTATCTTTCTCTATATTCCTGGCTATCTCATTAGTTTGTTTTCACGAAATCGCCATCGCGTCAACGCACCGATGCGTCCTCTGCATATGTCAATATGTTAAGCTTGATATGCTGTTATCGTTACATAATTCACTTCAAAAGTCAATTATGAAATTCATTCTTTCTCTCAATTTGAAAGAGCTAAGTTATAAACCACTTTAATTTTCTTACAAAAACTTTTTATGAAGATTGATTTAGTGGTTAATACTTGGTCAAATTTTCAGATAAAAGCTTTTTGTGTGTGTTTTTTTTAAACAGTTGAACTGCGATAACTGCTTTTATTACGTACGGCATAAAGGTGGGCTCAAGGTCAACATGTATACTCTGATGTGTCGCCGTGTGTACATAAATCCTTATAAGTACGGGTTATTTATTGTTAGTATTGCAAAGTTCCCTTGACAGATATTTCTTTCGCCTGTCTTAAATAATTTGTATCGCAAATAATAATGTCTGTAAATCTTGAAGAATCTATGACACACTAGATTTCCGCCCGCGTGGACTACGTACACGACGTTATCCCGCGGAAATGTGATATTTTTCCGGGATAAAAAGTAATCTATGTTCCTCTCCAGGCTATAAAGTATCTGTGTCCGAAATTTCAGCCAAATCCGTTCAGCCGTTTTGACGTGATCGAGCTTCAGACATCCAAAAATCTAAACTTTCACATTTATAATGCTAGTAGGATACTTTTTTCGATTATCGACTACGTCCAAGTATTTAAACTTTTCATAATTTTCGTTAAACGCACTTTTATTTTATATGCTTATTATATTTAATTATATAAAATACTAGCGGATCCTCGCGGTTTTACCCGCGTGGTACCCGTTCCCGTGGGAATATCGGGATAAAATATAGCCTTTGTCACTCGGGAAGAATGTAGCTTTCTAATGGTGAAAGATTTTTTTAAATCGGTCCAGTAGTTTCGGAGCCTATGCGATGCAAACAAACAAACAATCAAATATTTCCGCTTTATAATATAAGTATAGATATACATTATACTTTGCAGATTTAAAAATGCTTACAGTACTTTTATGAAAACATAAACAGTCCAACTCATTAGGAAGGTATGGAAAATAAAATTTGCATCAAGTATTTTTAATTATTTTGAGTGTGATTTGTATTAATTACATGTGAAACTGTTCCTCGAAGCTTTTCAATTTTGCTAAGCAAAAGTGTTACAATATCTCCATCTCAGGTATTGCAGTTCAAGACTAATAACTGCATTTGCAGAACTGCACATTGCGTGTTAACCTATGTGGTTATTTATAAATATTGTAATGTAAAAATTTTGTTGAATTTCTAAATGGTAATAAAAGAAAAAAACTTGAAAAGCTTCCTATCTTATATCATATTTTTTCGAAATATACTCAACAAAAATAAAATATTTTCTTCCTTTTCTCAACTCACCGTTTAATATTCCAACAACACCGCGGTAAGTAACCCACTCATGTCCACTCGCACAACACTACCGACGCGGCGGAAACACACAAAACGCCCACCCACCACGACAGTTGGAGCGAGACTGAGCAGAGCTTTAAGCTCGGAGCCGCTCGAAAACTCGTTCGGAATGCGCCGGCAATCTTCGGGTGCAGTAACACATATTTTGCAACACCGCCTATTGTGTAAAGTTGGACGAAGTTTGGAGACAAAATATGGGTGTATGGCGGTGATCAGCTTTATAAGACTAAAGTTGTGTAATAAAGGTTCTTTAGAATGTTAGAAATTGAAACAAAACTGAATAGAGCTTAATGATCGGAGCCACCGACTCGTTCAGGATGCGTCGGCAATCTTTGGGTGCAGTTACATATATTTGCAACACCTCCTATTGTGAAAAGTTGGACGAAGATTGGAGACCAAATATGAGTGTATGGCGGTCATCAGCTTTATAAGACTAAAGTTGTGTAATATAGGTTCTTTAGAATGCTAGAAATTAAACCAGACTAAGTAATTAAAGACTTATTCATCCATAAGGAAGGCCAGTGCCCCAGCAGTGGGGACATTAAATGGCTGATGATGATGATGATGATGAAGTAGAGCTTAATAATCGGAGCCACCGACTCGTTCAGGATGCGTCGGCAATTTTTCGGGTGCAAATATTTTGCAGCACCGCCTATTGTGAATGGTTGGGCAAAGTTTGGCAGAGAAAAAAACGAGAACCGATATGGTGGATTTCAGCTTAATTAGAATGAGTTGTCAAATATAGGTTCTCTGGATTAGTAAGAACTAGACTGAGCCGAGCTTAAAACTTATATCTACTGACTCGTCAATAATGCGTAGTAGTCATTCCTTGGGAGCAGTTAATCAAACGTCACCAGCCCCCCTAGCATGACCAACAAAACACGATATGATAAAGCGATTTATCGAGCGATAAAGCCGCCATATTGATTTTTTATCGAATTAACGAGCATGACCATAGCGGTGACATTACCTCGATAAGATATGATATGATAAAGGATAGAGCGAACATGACCACCACTTTTTATCGATACTGTCGAACATGACCATCAAAAAGACGATAATTATCGCGGTGAGTTATCGTTTTTTGACATTCTGCTAACCAAATTTATCGACGACCATTACAGTACGCGATACATATATCGGGCCATTATTTCATAAGAATAACACTCATTTTCAGTTTATTTAAATAGAAGAAAGGTAAGAATACCAATTTTAAATGTTTCTCTATTGCTTGTGTAAATTTAATTCTTAAAAGTGTCATGAAAAACATATAATTTCAGTTGCAGCAACAATAGTAGGAGGCCTTTCGTAAGGCTTGAAATTATAGCGGCAGAGGAAAAAAACCGGTCAAGAGCGAGTCGGACTCGCACACCGAGGGTTTCGTACCATCATAAATTTAAATAAATATAACGTGGAAATGTTTTCATCGGTGAGGCTAGATTTGTCAGAGCATTTGCGGTGTAGAATATTGCAGTTATAGGTCAACGCCAGCTTTTGACCGATAGTGGAACAAATATAATTTACTTATGTTGATGATTTCTGAAAAACTTTACTATTTAGAGACATCGTTTTATTTTTCCTGTAATCTTTACATAAGCTTCTATTACATAAAATAATTTCAGATTTTTCTCTATGCAAACTTCGGAGATAAGGGGGGGAACGGTATTTTTTATTAAATTTTTCATCATAAGTCGAAAACTATGCGGCTTAAGAAAAAAGAAACAATGCTTAAGAATGTGCAAGCAGCGCTTTTTTATATGATAACCCATATGTCATAGTAGCCCCACTTCCAATTTTTAAGACCCCCTTTCAGTCTCTGTTGCAAAAGAATACAACTATTTTTATTTCTCTCTTATTTGCAAAATAGTTAAGCAAACGTCATCTAAAACTATTCCAAATGACATCAGGCACATTCCCTTTACAAAAAACCTAAAAATGTATAGCTATTCTATTGAAGTGAATGACTAAAGTTTATCACAAACAAACACGAAAAATACTTAAAATTTTATTATGTGTTTTTTTGTTTGAGTTATTTAGGTTTAAAATATTTTGTTTTTGGTAACACTGATACTGAAACAGCAACACGAACAAAACGTTCCGTTACTTGCGTTATTTTGACCTAGAGAATATTGTGTTTCCATAATACTGAAATTGGAGCAATTTGCCTTGATTTATGTATTAACTCATTTATTCCTGTTTAATTTTTTCTTTTTTAAACTATTATTTTAATTACATCAGTTTTTGTGACATGATTCACATGATCTACTAAAAAAATAAAATACGAGCGTGCGTGCGTCGGAACGTCTTTAACAACTAATGTCAACTTTGACATGTAAACAAAGGTTTTTTTTTTATTTTATAAAGAGGTTGACACACGGTTGACATTCTTTGTTTTTTTTAATGGCTAGAGATGTTCGTTTCATGATAAATTCATAGTCATTTTTGTGTTTTTACACAAATTAATTATTAAACAATGAAAGACTTTAAAATTATTTTGGTACACGTAGTAAGTTCACAGTGGCGCATAGTGCCTAAATAAAATATAACGAAGCTTATACAGTTTTTGGCAATATGTGCCTGATGTCCTTTCAAGTTGATAGCATGAGTACAGTGCCACAAACTTTGCTGTGCCGGTGGCCAAAATGTGAAACTAGCGTGTTTTTTTAAATGTCATTTTGCTGTCAAGTTGATGTCCAACCATAGCGCTGCTAGCGGCTGAAGTTCTTAGAAGTCAGGGCCGGTTAAATTGTTACAAAAAAAAGAAAACCGTACGTAGCGCCGCTGTCACCGGAACAGAAAAGGTTGTGGCACTGTAGGTAGTTCTCGAGATGTCGTTGTGACAGACAGACCGAGTCTCACTATAATGCATAAGGGTTTCTTTTACCATTTTGGTACGGAAACCCTAAAAATACGAAGGAAAGAGGAGAGGACTTTCGTCCGAACCTTAACAAATGCGTTCGAGCTTCTGGACAACGAATTTCTAAGAAATTATAAAATTTCTATTGAAATGGTACAATATTTGTGTTCGGAGCTAGAGCAACTAACTGAAAAATATAAAAAAAGAAAAAAAAGAGTGAAAGAAAAGTGAATGATGAATGATATTTTTTTTCTAACTTAGCAACATTGGTTTAGCATACCACAGGATTTATCACTATCATAGCACATGATAACTTTTATCATATCGTATATCGATGCTGTTCATGCTCGCAAATTCGATAGATAACTCGTTGCGATAAGAGAAGATATCGTTTATCGTTTATCGACGTAATAATGGTCATGCTAGGGGGGCTGGCTTAAGTCCCGACCCATTGTGAAAAATATATTTCTTTTTTCACAATGTTAACAATAAACATAGCAAATTAAATTTTCACTAATTTCGAGAACTTAGTTATTTTCTCTAGTTAAAATTCGTCTTAAAACCATGAGATGATATAAATTCTAAATGCTACGTGCGTAGTAGCTACGAGCTACGTGCTACGATCGACTACATGACAGAGTATTAGTTAACATAAGGGCTGATTTTTTCATCCTCAGATAATAGTAAGTTATCTGTCAGTTATATTAAAACCAACCAAAGTACAAAAGATGTCTATCTCAAAACGAAAGAGATATATGAATGAGCTTTTCAATTTGGAGGTTTAAACGATATCAGACGAATAATTTTTATCCTGGCATTGAAAAATCAGCCCGGAACTTCGATCAACAATATCACTAGATAACCAGTTGGGGTGTCAAAACAGTCGAGCTAATAAGAGCGCACTTCAAAAGTGTGCTCTTATTTTTAATTGCTTCCTGTCATTTATGACGTAATTCGTAACCTATTTCTCCCTCTAAAATGTCAGTGCCTTAATTGAGTTTTGTTTTAGTTCGTGAGGCGTTATCTAGATTCTAGAGTGCGCGCCAGGGGGCTTAGACAAAGTAACATTTGAAAAACGATAGCGAAGCGATAACGAAGTTCGAAAGAAATTCAAGATATAGGATTGGCGGATTGGTATAAGCTGCGCTAAATCACGTGGTCTTGCCGCAAGTTGATTGGAGCATAAAGACGATAGCGATAGCGATTGTCGTTTCGCCACATAACGATGTTACTTTGTCTAAGCCCCATATGTCTACGCGCGGTCGAAATCGAATACTACTAATTTATTAGATACCTTAACCTTAGAACAAAAAAATGTACTGTAACTAGCTCCGAAAACGCTCCGGTCGCGCTCAGAGTTATTTGACACGGACTCTAGTGATACAAAGCTAAGGAGTCCGCATGCAATCTGAGAGCGGGCGTATTTATGTGAACCGTGTAAGTATTGTATTTTGGTCTTTTAATTCGTATTCTGTTGGCCTGTCAACTTCTCATGTACAAACTTCTGAAATTACATTTTTGATCGTGGTCCGCTCAGCGTTTTTTTTTATTAAAATAAATTTCTAGCCATCACGTAGAAACTGAATATCAGAATCTGATATTGTTAAGAAAATACTTATTATTCTGATACTTATTAGGAAAATATTGTTATCTAATTCTCACAACTTCATTGCAAAACCTTGTAGCTCGTATCTTATTACTTCATTAATCAAAACCAATGGGAGAAGTCACAATGAAAAGTTCGATAATTTCTTAAAGTTGATCAAAGAAATCGGAGCAATGTTTCATGTTCGACTGGGCGTCTATTCATAATGTTTGGTCAGGCGCCTTTAAGTAAAGTTTCTGCTTTTGAACTGGTGCCGTCAATTTTTTACGAACTCCGCTCTTTTATGTCGGAAGAAAAGTATTTTCTTTTGTAGTTGTGCTTTATGAAAATATAGTTTCTTTTTTGTTTTTACAAAAGTTGGTCTGTGTAAAATTGATTGGTTATTTTAAGAGATCTCTAACTAAGGATACGAATACGACCGATTTGGAGCAGGGTTACTGCATTCTGCGCCAGAGGTCCCGGGTTCGGTTCTTGAAGAAGACAAATATTTGTGTGCATGAACATGTCTATTTGTCTTGGTCTTGGTGTATTAGCTGGAATGTAATATTCAACTCACGTCGTTATTTTTTTTGTAAAATGGTCAAGGTATCTAGGTAGATAGATATACATATATCTTATATTTAATATAAGACCAAAATATGTACCTACATTATAGTTGCAATGAATAAATGAATATGAATAAGATTAATTATTTTTATTTTATATTTCATGGAAATCAAACAGGCATTTACAAAAAGTATGCCTTAATCAGTTTTCACGGTTGCTAGTCAAGATATTAGAGTTATTTTATCATCATGTAAGAGTGCTTTCGAAGGTAGGTATTGCCGTCAATAGACGGCAGTACCTATCTTTGACACCGATACCTTTGACACCGATATTTTATTTAAGGATACTCATTGAAGTATCCGTAAAATATCGGACCGAAATAGCATTGGTACTTTTTATATCAGTGTGTAAAAAGCACTACAATTGAACTACAATTGAAACACGATTGAGACACGATTATGACTTAACGTTAGCAGGCTTGGCCCCCAGCTAGTGTTGTCTGTTGCGTGTTGCTGCCTGTGACCAGCTAGTGTTGTCTGTTGCGTGTTGCTGCCTCACTCGATAACAGCACTGCCATCTCTGATAAAAAGAGAAAGTAGATCGCGACACCCTTTCTATCTCCCTCTATTTGCGCTTGTCAGACAGAAAAACAAACAAAGACTCTTTAGACAGTTATGGTACCGCGATCTTTTCACTCTTTCTAAAGTCATAATCAGACGAGGGACTTTTGTCCCCGGCGGACAAAAAGCCCCTGTACATCCAAAATATGTCCTCCGAGGACTTGTCGCGGACTCAACGCATACGGTGTGCGGTCATTTGTTGCCCGGAAACGTACTTCACTATCGAGCGCTCAATGCAGACCATAGTTCGTTGTGTGCGTTGTTGCGCCTAGTTACGTTACGTTCGTTCTATTTTTTTCGCGGACTACCGCGAACTTTTGTCCAGTCCAGTCTCTCGGTGTCCGCGGTAATTTCGCAGACTTTTTGTCCGCGGTACTTTAAGTTCTTCGTGTGCGTTATTCGATACAATTTATAAGAGATCTATATCGATGGACAAAAAAGTACCCGGAGGACAGTCAGTCGTCTGATTAGGCCTTAACCGTCAGACGTTTCCACTAACAGGAAGCCATATGTCTTCCCTACTCTACCTCTATGAATACATTACGATACTTATAGTGCTACAAGCTTTTCTGGTCCGGTGATAATCTTTGGAACTAAAACAGTTTTCTTACGACAGACCATTTTATAAGCAAAATTTGTATTGCAAGTGGCTCCTCTGACACGGCTGTCACCGGAACAGACAGGAGTGTGGAGCTGTACAGCCCTGTTATCATACTAGTATCATACGCCAGACACGGAGGCGTATCTCCCATATATTTGTAGATTGTCATGTCACACAATAAAAAACGGTGTCTGCAACTGTGGTTAGGTGCCAGTCGTATGTAGTATCGTTATGTAAAAGCAAACTCAATGTACCTACCTATATTACCTGCATATTTGCGTCAATGTTCTATACAAACGACTTTATCAACAACCAATACTGGTTTAGATTATCTATGTACAGTCACGAGCAATAAATAATGTATTGTGAACACCATACGACCACAGTTTAAGCAATCTTTCTATAAAAGTTGCTTATTCTGTGATACGACTATGTCATAGTACAATATTGAGTAAAGATTTTTGTGGCACATATAGTTTTGTTTCGGAAAGCTTTAATGTGACAAAGTGCTATGGTGTATACATATTATTGCTTGTGACTGTAAACTGTATATACTGAAGTGATGTTTAGACCGCCAATACAAAGCACAACGAGCAATCAATTCGTAATTAATTCTGCGGATAGGAAGCAATCAATTTAAATTAGTATTTCTGCGGTTTGCCGCTTTGGCTCTTTCGCGACATCTGTGCGGTGGTGTACGCGGCTGGCATCGGGTCCTCAAATCAAAAGCGGAATAGGAATTTATTGTCCATACTAATATTATAAATTTGAAAGTGTGTTTGTTTGTCTGTCTTTCACGTCAACTCAATACTGAGCAACGCAACGGATCGATGTGATTTTTACACATTACATTCCCGCGGGATAACGTCGTTTTGTCCACACGGGTGAAGCCGCGGTGGAAAAAATCAGCTGTTCTATACATTTTAATCGAGTCGATGTTTTTGTCGATGTCGATGTTTTGCTTTTCTATCGAACAGCTGAGTTTTTTTCGCGATTTGTCACAAAATAAACACATTCAGCCTTATCACCACTTAACATCTGTAAGCCTAGCATGACCACCCAAAACGTGATATGTATCGCATGATAGAGCGACTTATCGACATTCAAACGTCAAAACCCATAGTCTTTTGACAGTTAAACCGGATAACTTATCATATCATATCGAATTTTGTTGGTCATACTAGGGGGGCAGGTGTGATAAAAGCTAAGTGCTACCCCGTTGAGGATAAAAAAAAGAACCACCGCGTACTTCTTTGTGATTTCGTGGTTCCCCAGAGTAAAAAATGATCGTATTGATGGTCACTAGCTTTTGACGGTTAGTATATTTTATCGTGACCTTTATATTTTTTTATTTTGTACGAAAACCAGAGCAGCGCTTCTTTCGGTTAAGGAACTGAAATTCAATACATATTTGACAGCAGCACTTTGACAGCTCTGCTTTTGTATAGTTTACTATTCGATTACAACGATAGTTTTTCATACTACGGCTACTGATCTAAAATGTCGCTTGCATTATATTACCTTTCTATAGGGGAGAGGGGGCATAATGGGGACGCTAAGGAAAATACACAGTAAAATAATCAACGCAATGTATTTATTAATTAAAACTAATCACAACACTTTAGTTACTTATTAAACTATAATTTGGCATAGAATTTGCTCTCCCCTACAATGTTGCGTTATAAACGCGCGTTTCCCCTTATTTGTATTGCTCGCCTTAGACAACACGTAATGCTTTGTGACAGGCGTGCATATTATAGAGCTTAGCATAACTTTGCATATTGTATTGATATTGTCAGTTCTGTTGAAGGTTCAGGTAACTAATATATTTAGTGACGCAGCTACAATTTTACCTACTTATGCCACAGCTACATATACTTTGATGGGGATGTACGGTCGCCAGCACGTCGGGTAACTACAAAATGTCAAAATTTATTAATTGAAACTGAACTCTTTCTGTTGGAGATAAGGTTGAATTTTATTTAAAGATATTTGACAGTTTGTAGTAACCTGACGTGCTGGCGACTGTACAAGACTTCCTTAGGCTTTAACGCGTGTCCAGATATGTATCACTTTTTCTCTATCCACAAACCGGGTAGCACTTAGCCTTCGTCACACCTGATTTTAAGTGAAGGCTGAAGATGGAAGCGCACTACTCCCGGAATCCTCATCAATGAGGAACTGGCTATCTTATCTCTAACTGCTGGAATACAACAATGCTTAAAACATCGTTTTTATAGCGTCAGACTTAGATAAGATGGTGGTAGCTGGCCAAGGCGGACTTGTAACAAGTCCTACCACCAACAAAACCGAAAACAATATATATGTACCGCCCCCACTGGGAAGCGAACCCGGGACCTCTTGGTCTGATACTGGTAATATACTACTAGACCACAGAAGCGGTTGAAAAAGAATCACTTGCCCGATTTGGTCACCGTATTTGTATCATCAACGTTTACTATAGTCGCGTATTTGGATGGGGTAGCGTAACAAGGCTGCGTATCGTAATAGCGTATCGTTGCTGGTCCAATATGCGATCATGATACGTGTCGGCGATCTGGATACGGTGGTCGGGTTGGGCAAGTGATACATCTGGAAATGCCTTTAGAAAGGTGCTTGCAGCGTTGGGGAGATGAAAAAGAGACTTTGTTGTCTTTCGTGTCGATGGCATTTCTTTCAAATCCTCGCCGACAAAAACTCGGCTATTTGACCCAAATGCTCAGCAGTAGACCAATCATCAGGTGCAGTCGTTTTTACACGCGGGGCAACGCAGAGACTACCGACACTCTCGAAGTTTATTTTTTATAAAAGAATAAACTTCTTTTTTACTTAAAACGATAAGTATAAGAAATACATCGCCCCTTCGCAACAAAGTTATCCTCATCATCGCTTTGTGAACATTTCGAGAGCAAAAAAAAACGCAAGCAAAAGTTTGTGTAAAAGTAATTTAGTTTGGAGTTCTTCATCCAATTTATTACTTTAAAACGGCGCCGTTTTGTGCCCAATTTGATTTTGAATTATTGGCTATTGCAGGCAATTTGGTCTCATTGCTCCGAGCACGCGACGGTTTCGTGTCTCTAACTAAGCCTTATTGTCTCCGATGTTATGAATAATTCTAAATTTGGACATGTAGGTACCTACACTGATTGTATTGGCAGTGGTTCCACTAAAAGGTTTTAGATTTTGCTTTCAGGTAAGATTTTCTACTTTATGATTTTTTGACAAAGCTATTTAGTAAAAGAAAAGAGGTATTAAGAGTACCTCTGTGGCAGACATGCTTCTTGTAATTTGATGTATGTTTGAATTTTTTGAACGAAGTACTTAATATAGACTCCGCCAACTGGAAAAACATGTAGGTACAGTTAGTCATGGCAGCATCATGGCAGCATGTTTAAAGCAAGTTTCACACCCTAGCTCACCGCCGCAAAGTCGCTTGTCTGTCGGTATTTTACAGATTATACTTCGGAGAGTGTGCTCAGGAGCTGCATGAGCTCATACCGCAATCCCCTTTCTTCCATCGGACATCCAGACGCACAGCGGGCTACCACCATTTCTTGGTTGATATTCCCAAATGTCGCACCAAGCGCTACTCAGCATCTTTTATATTGCGCACAGCAAAGGAATGGAACTCCCTCCCTGCGTCTGTATTCCCGAGTACTTATAACCCGACCACCTTCAAAGCAAGAGTAAATAGGCACCTTCTGGGTGAGCTCGCTCCATCGTAGATCCTGTTCTAGCCCATGGGCTTGATTGGGATCAAGAGGAAACACATTAAAAGTAAAAAAAAAAATACTTTTCAATTCTTCTCACATAACTTATGTTTAATCGACGTAAATTCCTCGGCGACGAAACTCACAAAATGTCTGTGTACAGTTTTGACTTAAGTTTTTATTACTTCCGTACAAGAATTTTCTATGTTGTTTCCGTATCTATTTGCTTTCTTGCATCAAATTAAAATTGCTAATCATTTTGTTTTTGTATAGAATCTATTGGTTTAGTATAAATAAAAATAAATAAATGTTGGACATCATCACATACATTGATCTAATACCAAAGTATAGTAAGCTTAAGCACTAGTATTATGGAAAATTGCAAACAACGACAGGTAATTACCACATACACCCAGATCCGGAGAAATATTGAAAAGTTCGTTTTCAATATTAACCCGACCAGGAATCGAACCCGAGACCTCTAAGCGGCACCTTGAAAACCGATACTTACACCACTCGGCCACGAAGGTCGTCAAATCCGACCCGTACCTATAGCCGATTATTTCATTAAATTGAGGCCATGCCAACGAGTTTTAGCTTATGTCAAAAACGATTTTACGATTGTGTGATTGCATACGCATGTCAGAAATCAAGTTGGTTTCCTACAAAAGCGCAAACTTCACCGCTAGCTGGCGAACGAAAAAAAAAAAAAAAAATGTAACTGTAAAATATAATTTATATTATAATATATATATATATATAAAATTCAAAGTCCTGACTGACTGACTGACTGACTGACTGACTGACTGACTGACTGACTGACTGACTGAGATATCAACGCAGAGCCCAAACCGCTGAACCTAGAGACTTCAAATTTTGCACATAGATACGTTATACAGTGTAGGCATCCACTAAGAAAGGGTTTTTGGAAATTCCACCCCTAAGGGGGTGAAATAGAGGATGAATGTTTGTATGAAAGTCCGTCAGTTTTGAAGTTAGGATCTTAAAATTTTTTATTTAGGCTGGCAATTAAAAATTAATATTTACCTGTGTCAGCGTTTTTGACAATTCCATCCACGAAGGGGTGAAAAGGGGGATAAATGTTGTCTTTGGAAAGTCCTTCATTTAATTTATTATTTAGGCTTATGGTCGGAAAGTAAAACAAATAAGCAAACACTTATTTCGTATTTTTTCGAAAATTCACCCCTTAGAGGTTAAATGGGATAAATAAACCTAAAAATCGATATGAATGTCGTTATTGAAGTTTTATGGGATGACGATTGCAAAAATGGCATTTATTTTGATGTTTAACACGCTGAACATGATTCAACCCTTAAAAGGTTGAAATAGGGGTGAAATTTTGAATGAAAAATCAAGGGTTAAATAGACATTTCAACTTGAAATTTTGTAGGCTTACTTTTTAAAACAAATAGGCAACCCATTTCGTAATTTTCCCAAAATCAAACCAAGTGGGTAAAATAGGGGATGAATATGTGTATGAAAATCCGTCAGTTTTGAAGTTAAGATCTTCAAATTTTGTATTTAGGCTGGCAATTAAAAAATTAATATTTTCCTGTGTCATCGTTTTTGACAATTCCACCGCCGCCGAAGGGGTAAAAAGGGGGATGAAATGTTGTCTTTCAAAAGTCCTTCATTTAATTTATTATTTAGGCTTATGGTCGGAAAGTAAAACAAGTAAGCAAACACTTATTTCGTATTTTTTCGAAAATTCACCCCTTAGAGGATAAATGGGATAAATAAACCTAAAAATCGATATGGATGTCGTTATATTGAAGTTTTATGGGATGACGATTGCAAAAATGGCATTTATTTTGATGTTTAACACGCTGAACATGATTCAACCCCTAAAAGGTTGAAATAGGGGTGAAATTTTGAATGAAAAATCAGGGGTAAAATAGACATTTCAAGTTGAAACTTTGTAGGCTTACTGCTTAAAACAAATAGGCAACCCATTGCGTAGTTTTCCGAAAATCAAACCCAGGGGTAAATAGGGTATAGAAACCTAAATCATCTTAAGTACCCTTAAAGTTCTTGGTTTCTAACAAGTTCTGGTACCTAAGCTACTCAGAACTAACTTTTTGATTGTGAAACAGACACTTATTATTTACTAGCTTGTGCGAGGCCCGCCGCACGTGGCAAACGTTCTGCCTCGCGCGAGGCTGCTCATTTGGTGAGGGAGGTCCCGCCTAATCACGTAAACACGGCTGATCGGATTTTTATGAAATTAAAACATAGAATACTTTTTATCCTGGTTATTGGTCCCCTAAGTATTTTCTCGAATGTCCACGCGGACGAAGTCGCGGGCGGAAGCTAGTATTATATATAATCCATACTAATATTTTAAATGTGAAAGTGTGTTCGTTTGTTTATTTGTCCTTCTTTCACGTGAAAACGGAGACGGATCGACGTGATATTTGGTAATAAGGGGATAGTGTGGGAGCTGGAGAAATAGGCTACTTATTGTAAAAAATGGTAATTTAAAATGAAAAATTAACTGTCGACCTTTGATACAAAAGTGTCATTTCCTTCATGGCCGCTTCCAAAGAGTATGTAATCACTGACGTCTGCGCGCGGTCAAAATCGAATACTCCAAAGAGTTCAATCCATGTTTAGCAGTTTCCAGCAGTGTGAGGGGGGGCGCAATCTTCTTGTACATTCATTTGGGAACTATTAAGTAGGCAAAAAAATTATAGTTGCTATAATCAGGCACTAGGAGAACTTTACACAAAAATAGAACGATAGATGACTCCAATCAAAATAAAAAACCTTTTTTATCCTGTCCCCTGATTCACAAACCGTCGGATACAAAATCGGATTCGAATTCTGTGCTTTGTCTTTGTCAGTTATTTAGTGAGTGAGAGAGCCGACGGTTCGTGAATCATGTTGTAAACGCAACGGAAACGGAAGTGGTTAAAAGAGTAGGTAGAAACTTTAAAGAAAGTAAAAGGAAAGAGTAAAATTTACCAAAAGAAACAATAAAATTGACAATTGTATGAAAGGAGATTTTTGTTTGTTATTTATGTTATGAATCTGTGTTCTGTTATGTTAGATTCCTCTAGTTAGCAAATAGGTACATGCTTTCGTTGCTCAGACTGCCGCTTTTCAAGATAAAACGCTTTGTGTTGAGTGTGATGTGCTGTGTTTGAGAAAAGATTTGTTTGGACATTGATAATGCCTTTGGATACGCATATTTGTTGTTTTATTGGTAGCTAGGAGGTCCTTGCGGTTTTTTTACCCACGTGGTACCCGTTCCCGTGGGAATATCGAATGTAGCTTTCTTATGGTCAAGAGTTCTCTAAATCGGTCCAGTAGTTTGGGAGCCTATGAAAACAAACAAACAAACAATCAAGTCTTTCCTTGTTATAATATTAGTATAGATAAAGGGTGCAGTGTTAGCCTGTGTTTCATTTACACAAAGTAGATGTCTATGTTTATGTTTTAATACAATTATATTATGTGTTTATGTGTGAGTTTATTTGACAAAAAACTGCTTGCACCAGACAATAGATAGCGCTAGTTATACACTTCCAATAAAGGGGCCCAAGATTGGTCTCTATCCATACTAATATTATAGATGTGAAAGTGTGTTTGTTTATTTGTTTGTTTGTTTGTTTGTCCTTCTTTCACGTCAAAACGGAGCAACGGATCGACGTGATATTTGGTATGGGGATAGTTTGGGAGCTGGAGAGTAACATAGGCTACTTATTATTCCGGAAGATTGAGTAAAAATTGTTATTTTCTATAAAAAGTCGTTTAACTGTCGTACCTTTGATACGAAACTGTCATCTCTTCTATTGCCGTTTCCAAAGAGTATGTAATCCATGGAGCTAGACTTGCGACGGGACGTCCTCGTCGGCCAGTGGTACACTAGCCGGAACGTCGTAAGTCACCGCCCAGTATTTAATTTGTAGATAATCTATATATATAAAAATGAATCCCTATTTCCCTTGGTCACGGCATCACGCGTGAACGGCTGGACCGATTTGGCTAATTTTGGTCTTGAAATGTTCGTGGAAGTCCAAGGAAGGTTTTAGCGGTGAGAAAATAGGGGAAGGAGGGGTAAGTAGGGGTAGAGTAGAAGTAGGGTAGGGGTAGAGTAGGGGTAGGTTAGGGTAGGGGTAGGGGTAGGGTAGGGGTAGAGTAGGGGTAGGGTAGGGGTAGGGTAGGGGTAGGGTAGGGGTTGGGGTAGGGTAGGGGTATAGTAGGGGTAGGGTAGGGTAGGGGTAGGGTAGGGTAGGGTAGAGGTAGGGTAGGGGTAGGGTAGGGTGGAGTAGGGGGTAGGGCCACGGGAACGAAGTCGCGCTGGGTCAGCTAGTAGATGAATAAAAAGATGATGTTTATAGGGACTTGACTTTTTATTGTAAAGGTAGTAATAAAGAAACGTATAGGAAGAATAGGAAGATTAGGAAGATTAGGAACTGTAACAACAAGATAAAAAATACATGAATAACAAAAAGTAGGTAGGTAAGTAGGTAGTAGTGGGTATGATGATGAAAACTTACCCCTTTCCAAGGGTCAAGGGTTCCGCTTATTTAAAACTATAACAAACAACTCAAACTGGTATAAAAAACTGGTAATGCTCCGAGAGCTCTGTACGGCTTGGTGATTTTGAATTTGAATTGAAAGAACAGGATAGGATTCGATAAAATTAATGGCCAGTATGTAGAACTAGATGGAGTTTCCAGCCATCATGGAATTTTTAACCATCCATAATGACTGGTACGAATCGACATCGTTACAGACTTAATACTGAGTTACCTCAGTATGTAGTCTAGCTCCATGATGTAATCACTGACGGCTGCGCGGTCAAAATCGAATACTAATCTTTTCCATAAGCTTAGAATAGAAAACTGCAAACAAAACTACAAACAAAAAACTCATTTTCCAAAAAACACGTAAAAGTGAAAAATAAATTGAATCATTCAATTCAAAGTACGAAAGTGCGGGACTTTTTCTAATTAATCTTGAACTTACTGATCTGATTGAAGTGGGTGTTAAGCCATATCATAATATGTATTTGATAGGTATCACTTCGCGCATGAGATATTGTGTATTATTGATTCACTATTTCTTGTTACTTTCGGCGTGACACCGACTTCAATCAGATCAGTAAGTTCAAGATTAATTAGAAAAAGTTACGCACTTTCGTACTTTGAATTGAATGATTCAATTTATTTTTCACTTTTACGTGTTTTTTGGAAAATGAGTTTTTTGTTTGTAGTTTTGTTTGCAGTTTTGTTTTGAAGGCGGTTTAATTTTTTTTGAAAAAATTTGTTTATTTTTCCATTTTTAGTGTAAGAAATCTACCATAAGAAACCGCATAATGAGCAAGCGTAGCGCAATGTGCAACGACTGTAGCCCATATCTAAATTAGAATACTGAGACAAGCACCACCCTCCAACTCTCAACTGTTATGCAGTTTCCTACCACCATCAGCTAACCTAAATTACTTGAAAGAATACAACCTAAAGTTCTATTCGCGCTTGTGGTACTTAAAAACATACTTTAACTCCTAAGCGTTAAGGAGTTTTACCTTCCATCATCAGCTTACCTAAATAACCAAAAGATAACAGCTATAAATATTTACGCATCAACAATATTTAAAGAATTATTCTCCAACTCCCAACCATTGAGGAGGTGTACCTTCCATCACCAGCTCATCATCATGAGATAATGACTACCAGACGCAAATACTTGAAAATTGTTTATAAACCATATTAAAGAAATCGTATCGCGCCCGTAAAATTTAAAATTTTGTTAATATTTCCGATTTTGTTAATATATGACCATCTTTGGTCCTTATCATCAGTTCCACTACACCAAACGGTGCTTACCGAAAGCAAGTGCTCAAGTTATTTAAGAAAATACAAAAAGCGCTATAGGTTTGCCTATCAAATTTGAAGAGTTCCCTTGATTTCACCAGGATCCCATCATCAGATCCTGACCGTATGACAATGGGACCAATTTGTAACTATATGCTTATGAACAAAAAAAGAATTTCTAATATGAGGTAACCATGGAGGTAACAAACATTAAAAAAAACATTAACTAGCGCCAAAAATGCCCCAGTTGCGCATGCGCGCAGAGTTATCTGACACTCACTCTACTTCACAGAGTATTTTTTTACATGTAGGAAATAGAGACCAAGCTTGTGGCCCTTTATTGGTAGTATGTAACTAGCGCTATCTGTTGTCTGGTGTAGGCAACCTTTGGTGTATAAACACACACACAAGATGTTGGTGACCGGGTCCACTATTATATGGCAAAACAACGTTTGCCGGGTCAGCTAGTACTATTATAAAAATGTGAAAGTGTGTTTGTTTGTTTATTTGTCCTTCTTTCACGTCAAAACGGAGACGGATCAACGTAATATTTGGTATTATGGGAATAGTGTGGGAGCTGGAGAGTAAAATAGGCTACTTATTATTCCGGAAAATTAAGTAAAAATGGTAATTTCACATCCTTCTCTATGTGGGTAATTTAGAATGAAAAATCGTACCTTCACTGTCGTACCTTTAATACAAAACTGTAATTTCTTCCATGGCCGCTTCCAAAGAGTATGTAATCACTGACGTCTGCGCGCGGTCAAAATCGAATACTAATCTTTTCCATAAGCTTAGAATAAAAAAGTGTACTGTAAGTAGCGCCAAAAATGCCCCAGTCGCGCATGCGCGCAGAGTTATCTGACCCCCACTCTACTTCACAGAGTTATTTTTTATATGTAGGAAATAGAGACCAATCTTGGACCCCTTTATTGGTAGTGTATAACTAGCGCTATCTGTTGTCTGGTGTAGGCAACTTTTACTATAATTTATATGGCAAAACAACGTTGGCCGGATCAGCTAGTTTCCTATAAACAAAAAGTTACTCTATGATATTTACATTTTGACGTTGAATAAATATTAATTTTCTCCACAAAATGAACGAAAAGAAAGAAACTTCTGAAATCGAGCTTTTAGTTGCATTAAAGGATCTTTTAAGGAAAAACGGGCATTTGAATAAGATACAAGCGGAGGTAATGTATCTACCTTTTTTTTACTTTATGCTGAACTCAAATCTAACATCAGAGATCATTGTCATTATACTCGTATCTTCTGAACTGATTCTGTATAAAAATTGACGTCGTATAATACTGTTTAGGCAGTTTATATTTAAATTTTGTAAAGGTTTTAATGCAAAGGTATGAGAAAAGATGCTTAAGCTAATGCTTATGCATGCAAAAATAGTAGCATTCTCTTGGAAGCCACTGTATTGACACTATCAGAGTATTCATTATGATATAACTAGGTTGCAAGTAAACATGGAGTTGCAGTTGCAGTAAGTACAGATCAACAGATCCCTACGGTTCCGAACGGGCCCAAATGCATGCCGACGTAGCCGTATGGCCGTCGTGAAACGTGAGCGGTTCTGTTTAAGCATTTCAATTACCTTTAGCACATTTAAAAATGCCTTCCGGGCCAGCCCGATGCAAACCGGTTGGTCTAAATCATACCTTATTTTAGTTTGCAAGTATTCAATGAATAGACACCTTTCTAAGACGCACGTAACAAAAATAATGAGACAAGACGAAACTCGTGCCAAAAATACGAAATAACTATGAAATTGCAGCGAGAACTAGTTAGTTAGAACAATGTAGAGTAACTTTTGAGAATATTCTCACAAACTAAGTAAATTAAAATGAACAAAGTTGCATATTTCGTGTTATGGGATTTTCAGGGACATTTTAATGTAGGAGTTCTTTATTTGTAGCAATTTTTCACTTTAATGATACTTGATTATGAGGAGACAACATTAAAATTCTCCAAACAATATTTTGCTCACTGTTTTTAATTTTAATAATTTCAGTTCTTGCTACTATTATAATGACTATATAATTATTTATTACTATTATTATAAGAAGTCGGAGGAATTTACTTGAATAATTAACTACATAGATACATACATAACACAAAATACATAACCATCTTCTGTCGCAATCGAGTAACAACAAAAGTAGATGTTAAACATACCTTAGTCTATAATATTTCGTCTAAAAATTAGAGCATTCCTTTGTATTTTTAAAATTACAGTATAAAATTTAGTAATTAGTAAATTGTCAGCCAATGCTATGAAAATCGGAAGGTTTACGCAAATTAATTTTCAGCGTTGGCCGTGACAATTTATCTCATAATCTCTTGAAATACTTTATAAAACATGTTATTAGTGCTCATACAGGTGTTATTGTTGATTGACGGCTCATACTCGCATCGCTATTGCTATTTTTTTTTTATTTAAGGCACAATTACAGACAACATATAGAAAATATACAAAAATATAAAAAATAACATAATACTATGATATATCTGTGTCCAATTACAAAAGTGCACAGCACTGAAATAATAAAAAGTAATGTAACCTCTGAAATTAAAAAACAATCAGTTATTCTTAGTTTCTGATGAAACTTATTACTTTACTATTATTTTCCTCTTTTCAACTTATGTTAAAATAAGTAAAATAAAATATTAGATTTTATTCCGAATATTGTACTTTTTTTTATTATCTGCAATAGGGTACACACTAGGCTCTTAGCCTTCATCACACCTGATGTTAAGTGGTGATAAGGCTGTTGAAGGTGGTTATAATTACCACGTATGTCTTGCCAGCCCTGGCGCCACAAGATAATTTGGTCCATTCTCAGCCGCAACGGCGTGAGTTGCGGTCTTGCTTATATTAGTCTTGTGAACGAGAAAAAGCGGGGTTCAAAGCCAGATAATCGACAAAATTTGGACCGGACTGGAGAGAACAAGCACTGGAAAGATGCCGAAACATCTAGAAATCCAAACACCAAACACATTTTTAATACAGATTTAAATTATAAATGTATAAAAGTTTTATTTCAATGACCATTTTGCTTATTTTCAGCTTATTAGCAGATTTAAATTTAAATTAGTTTTTCACCCCCAGATGCGAGCTAAAGTCACTGAGGTGCTCCAAGATAAGCAATTTTCGTCTCAAGATGATAAAAAACTTGGCATTCCAGAGCCGTCTGACGAAGTTTTGCTTGTGAATGAACTTATCCGGGAATACTTAGAATGGAATGGCTATTTGTATACTGCTTCCGTGATGGCTTCTGAAGCGGCTATGCCTAAAGAAAAAAAATGTAGATCTGACCTCTGTACTGAAGTTGGAGTAAGGGATGATGAAAAATCATCGGCTCTGCCCCTACTCATGAATATAGTTGCTGCTTACACGGAGCGAATTAAGCGCAAAATTAATAAGAGCAGGAAGGATGAGTGTTAATTTTTATTTTTAACATGATACTAACAGATTTATACTTATAGATTGTGGTTTATTATTTTTTCGTTAGATACTAGTTTTGTGCTTAGTATCCAACATAATTTGTTAACAAATTAATTATAATTGTTTATTTGGCTGAAATAATCTAACTAGTTACCAAGTGCCTTGAAATTAATTTAATTGTTTACGTACTGACTTACAGTAACTTAAAACTTTAAAGCACTTCTTATTCAGTCTTATTAAATGATGTACCTACTGTAGATTACGTTTCTTTTATTAGTAAGTAAAATTAGCTATGAATGGCCACTTACTTACAGACGCTGTTTTAAAACTTTATGAGAGAATAACAAAGTTATTTAAGGCGATACTCGGAAAAATCGTGCTGAAGCAAGATAGCAATGAGAAAACGACGCGCGCGGGAGCGAGACCGATTTTGCCGATTACGCAAAAAAAACACAAAATCACTTCGTATTCAAAAACTATAGCAATTTTTTTAAAATGCTTCTATACGATTCTAAATATTATTGTTGTCCACTAATTAAACCAATTTTCAATAGTATATGTATCCCCATTTAAGAATAATCTTGATATTTCTTATTTTTTAGAGGTATTTTCGAAAATAAAAAGTGTCGAGCCAAAATCATCAAATCGTGTTTCTGAAACTATACGATTCTAGGTAAAGGTATGAAGAAATATATATCTTACTAGCTTTCCGCCCGCGGCTTCGCCCGCGTGGACTACACGACGTTATCCCGCGGGAATGTGATGTTTTTCCGGGATAAAAAGTAGCCTATGTTCCTCTCCAGACTACAAATTATCTGTGTCCCAAATTTCAGCCAAATCCGTTCAGCCGTTTTGGTGTGATTGAGTAACAAACATCCAAACATCTAAACTTTCACATTTATAATATTAGTAGGATTACCAGATTTATAACTCTAACCGTCCCATAGTTTTAAATCAAAAAGTCCATATTTTTCCGAGTAGCGCCTTAATATTTATAAAAATATACCTAATTTCTTTTCTAATTAAGCTGATTGGTGTTTTCTTTTTCTTAGTTGACTGTAACTATGGTTAACTAAATCAAATTACACTTAATTTTTATTTGACTAATCTGATGTAAGTACTCAGTCGTCTGGATTTACTTAATTGCTGATTAAAGCTTTTATGCTAGGAGTACTAATTTGTTATACTTGTCCCATTTATTTGTAAAAGCGTAATGAAACTGTTTTGCTAAAATATTGATTTACTTTCTATTTTTCAAATACTAATTAGCCTTATTTATAAATAAAAGTTGTAACGCAAGATCACCGTAATTATTTTTCTTTACAGGGTGGCGCAATATAAGGTACATATTACCTGTAGTTTTATATGCACTATAGCAGTGTTTTTCAAACTTTTTGAATACACGACCCCTTTCCAGGCTAAAAAATTCTGGCGACCCCCCTGGGCCACAGAAAGTCCTCTTCTTCCCGGTCTTTTGGATAAAAAGTTTTGGCTAGGAGTTCCGCCGATTCTTTTTTATTCAAGACTCGTCCTCTCTTCTCCAGGGGGAGATCCTCTTTCCTCTTTGCTGTTCTAGCTATAACCCTATATATTCCCTCCCATACTCCTTCCCTATCCTGCTTTGCGCAAAACTCCTTCCAGCTGTCTATTTGTGCCTTTTTGGCGGCTAATTCATACTCCTCTTTATGTTTTACATACTCTGCCACTACTTTTGCCCTTCGGACCGGTGCAGCGCATCGAATTCTGTTCTTTCCGGTGGCGACTCCCTTCTTCATCTTATCAAGCTCGTTGTTCCACCACGGCACTTTGAGACTTTCAGTATTCTTCTTTTTCGGCATTGAGCTTTGGCATGCTTCTGTAATCGCTTTGGTGTAGTTTTCTATTGCTTCATCCAGGTCTTTTTTGGTGGCGATTTTCTCTATTTTTTGCGGCGTAATGTTATATTCTAATTTTAATTGTCCCAATTTCTCACGAAATTGGGTCCAATTAGCTTATACGATTCTAGATAAAGGTATGAAGAAATATATATCTTACTAGCTTTCCGCCCGCGGCTTCGCCCGCGTGGACTACACGACGTTATCCCGCGGGAATGTGATGTTTTTCCGGGATAAAAAGTAGCCTATGTTCCTCTCCAGACTACAAATTATCTGTGTCCCAAATTTCAGCCAAATCCGTTCAGCCGTTTTGGTGTGATTGAGTAACAAACATCCAAACATCCAAACATCCAAACATCTAAACTTTCACATTTATAATATTAGTAGGATTACCAGATTTATAACTCTAACCGTCCCATAGTTTTAAATCAAAAAGTCCATATTTTTCCGAGTAGCGCCTTAATATTTATAAAAATATACCTAATTTCTTTTCTAATTAAGCTGATTGGTGTTTTCTTTTTCTTAGTTGACTGTAACTATGGTTAACTAAATCAAATTACACTTAATTTTTATTTGACTAATCTGATGTAAGTACTCAGTCGTCTGGATTTACTTAATTGCTGATTAAAGCTTTTATGCTAGGAGTACTAATTTGTTATACTTGTCCCATTTATTTGTAAAAGCGTAATGAAACTGTTTTGCTAAAATATTGATTAACTTTCTATTTTTCAAATACTAATTAGCCTTATTTATAAATAAAAGTTGTAACGCAAGATCACCGTAATTATTTTTCTTTACAGGGTGGCGCAATATAAGGTACATATTACCTGTAGTTTTATATGCACTATAGCAGTGTTTTTCAAACTTTTTGAATACACGACCCCTTTCCAGGCTAAAAAATTCTGGCGACCCCCCTGGGCCACAGAAAGTCCTCTTCTTCCCGGTCTTTTGGATAAAAAGTTTTGGCTAGGAGTTCCGCCGATTCTTTTTTATTCAAGACTCGTCCTCTCTCCTCCAGGGGGAGATCCTCTTTCCTCTTTGCTGTTCTAGCTATAACCCTATATATTCCCTCCCATACTCCTTCCCTATCCTGCTTTGCGCAAAACTCCTTCCAGCTGTCTATTTGTGCCTTTTTGGCGGCTAATTCATACTCCTCTTTATGTTTTACATACTCTGCCACTACTTTTGCCCTTCGGACCGGTGCAGCGCATCGAATTCTGTTCTTTCTGGTGGCGACTCCCTTCTTCATCTTATCAAGCTCGTTGTTCCACCACGGCACTTTGAGACTTTCAGTATTCTTCTTTTTCGGCATTGAGCTTTGGCATGCTTCTGTAATCGCTTTGGTGTAGTTTTCTATTGCTTCATCCAGGTCTTTTTTGGTGGCGATTTTCTCTATTTTTTGCGGCGTAATGTTATATTCTAATTTTAATTGTCCCAATTTCTCACGAAATTGGGTCCAATTAGCTTCTCGTCAACATCTATTTCTTCATTCGTTATCCCATTATTGGTAGTTTGGCAATATTATGATGACTGGTGATGACATTCTCAAATGTCATAGTAAATTTTCTATTTGTTTTTGGTATTTTAGGTCTAATAAATATTAAATAATTGTGGTATTATAAACTGGATGCTATTGTTGATCGAATTATTACAGATAATATGAGAATTTCGATCTCTGAATAAAATATAAAATATAAAATGGGGAATGAATGTCCTGTCACGTTGACGCTTTTTATTATTATAACTAAGAATTATTGCTATCCAACAACACCCCACACTATGGGGTAAAATATTTTCTAAACTTTACTTCACCACTTTGTCGGCGTGATTATTAGGAGTTATATTCATACCAAATTACAGCTTTTTAGTACTAAGAGTCTGAGCTAAGCTGGGGACATACAGACGGACAGATGGACATGGCGAAACTATAAGGGTTCCTTGTTGACTACGGAACCCTAAAAATGGGCCCAAAATGACGCATGGTCCTTTGATTAAAGAGTATGATGTAATGCAATATTACTCGGTTGTGAGCAGAACCCACAGTAACCACATACACATTACATTCAAAAGGAGACTGAATGATATGCTTAATTTACTGGTTCACATTCTAATATATTGTTTTCATTGCTTATTGACGCAGAAAAATCCGAGAAACCATGAAATAATGTCTTTTCAAAGTGAATACATGTTATCGTCTAATAATCATTTAACCAAGATACTTTGCTAGCTTTACAATGGAGCACTCTGGATTTCCAGAACGACCCATGTACCTAAAGCCTAGTACAGAAACTTTTTGAAATAACATTTTTTCCTATAAGTACTTATTCACAGAATAAAATCATAATAATACTATTTTAAATAAAATTATTATTTAAAATAAAACTATTATGATTTTTATTAATTTTACAATGCAATTCTGTGAGTAAGTATAGAAAAAAATGTTAATAGAAAAAATCACCAGCTGTGCAAATATTCCGTCCGAAAAACTAATTATCATAATAATATTATTTAAAATAAAATTATTGTTTAAAAAAAAACTATTATGATTTTTATTAATTTTACAATGCAATTCTGTGTGTAAGTATAGGAAAAAATGTTAATAGAAAAAATCACCAGCTCTGCAAGTACTCCGTCCGAAAAACTAATTACAGGGTTCGTGGATATTTTCTTTTACAATTTTTACTATATTAAAATAACTATTACAAAATCCAGCAAAAGCTTTTAAAAATGTTTGTTGTTAATGATTTACTTAACTGATAGATAAAGAGTATCTATACATATAATAAAACAGAAACGGGAAAAAAGTCTGTACATGAAATATAAAAAAAAAACTGCTATGTGATGTGTACAGGATATAGACCCCAAAACGATAGATAATAAAATTTTTGTCTGTTTGTCTGTTTGTCTGTTTGTCTGTTTGTATGTTCGCTTTTCACGCAAAAACTACTGGACGGATTTTTACCAAATTTTGTGTAGTAATAACTTATAACCTGGGTCAACATATAGGGTACTTTTTATTGCGGGAACATTTCTTTATAATTAAAAAAAACGTTGATAAACTTATAATTTGCGCGCGTCTGTTTATATGTTTGCTTTTCACGCAAAAACTACTGGACGGATTTTTACCAAATTTTGTGTAGTAATAACTTATAACCTAGGTCAACATAAAGGGCACCTTTTAATGCGGGAAAATTTCTTCATATTTAAAAAAACGTTGACAAACTTATATTTGCGGGCGCGTCTGTTGGTATGTTTGCTTTTCACGCAAAAAGTACTGGACGGAGTTTTACCAAATTTTGTGTAGTAATAACTTATAACCTGGGTCAACATATAGGGTACCTTTTATTGTGGGAAAATTTCTTGACATTATAAAAAAATACGGGTTGAATTGAGTACCTCTCTCCTTTTTTGGAAGTCGGTAAAAAACGTAGACAAACTGACTCACATTTTGTATGAAATTTATTACAAATGTAAGTTTGTATTCATTTTTTTAGTGATTAAACTTTAAATTACCATTATTTTTTACATTTATTTGTACTGTAAGATCTGAAGTTAAGCGAAGTTTATGTAAAGATTACAGGAAAAATAAAACAATGTCTCTAAATAGTAAACTTTTTCAGAAATCATCAACAAAAATTATATTAGTTCCACTATCGATCAAGAGATGGAGCTGACCAAAAACTGCAATATTCTACATCGCGAATTCTCGGACGAATATGCCTCGCCGATGAAAATTTAATTTACGATTTTTACGTTTAATTCAAAGTCAAAAAAGTGCTTTTGCTATTACGGACCTTCTTTTTATCAGCCAAGACCACTGAGCTGACCTAGAGCTGAGCTGCCGGCCTGTAAGATTGTTAACCTAACCTGGTTGATCTTCGTCTCTAGAATCTTCATCAGTTGGGATTGCTGGGTCTGATGTCCTCCTTCCTACCTACTCGCAGGTTGCTTTGGGTGAAGCACAGTTGTAGTTTTTTCTTTTTTATAAAAGACTAGCTTTCTGCCCGCGGCTTCGCCCGCGTGGACTACACGACGTTATCCCGCGGGAATTTGACATTTTTCCGGGATAAAAAGTAGCCTATGTTCCTCTCCAGGCTACAAAGTATCTGTGTCCCAAATTTCAGCCAAATCCGTTCAGCCGTTTTGGCGTGATTGAGTAACAAACATCCAAACATCCAAACATCTAAACTTTCACATTTATAATATTAGTAGGATGGTATGGAACTCTCGGGGCGCGAGTCTGACTGGCTCTTGACCGGTTTTTTCTTATTATATTTTATACCGGTATCTTTTAGACTGTGTGCAAACCGGCGGCCCCACGAACGCCAACGGCAAACGACATCAGGCATTGCTCGCTTCACGTTTCTGGCCTTCGAAGATCAATCTAAAGCTAGGTAAAGGATCACTGGGAGCGATTCCAGTTCACATTCGGAGTTTCTGATCAGTTGATCAGAATTGAGACAGAGGGGAAAACAGAACCCCTTAGATGGTGTTCGTTGGCCTTAGTTGGTTCGGTGTGTACGCAGCATTAGGCAAGCGCGAATCGAGATTCATCGTAGATCGCATCAACGCTTAGGGGCGTGATAGCGTGTCGACTATATTAAATTCTTACTCTTGACGGCTGACACCCTGAGAAAACTCAGTTAATGTGATTTTAATGAATAAAAATACGTAAACTATTAAAATTTTTATTTTTTTACATTTAATAATGTAAAATTTTTATTATTGAAAAATGGAAAATGAAGTAAGTATTTTGAAAAAAAAATGTAACCGCCTTCAAAACGGATCTTCAAACAAAAATTAACAAACACTAAAAAACGAAAAAAATAATAAGATTTTTTAATTTAAAGGACGATGATACGTGACTTTTTCTAATTTATCTTGGTATTTACTGGACTATTTGAAGTCGGTGCCATCTTATACGTATTGAGGTAATTACGTCCTACACCTCACGCTTGGGACCGGGTTTTTTTTTATATGTTAGTTATTTCACTCAGTATATTTCGTTCTTATTCTTTTTGGCTTGGCACCGACTTTAAACAGTCCAGTAAGTACCAAGATAAATTAGAAAAAGTCACGTATCATCGTCCTTTAAATTAAAAAATCTTATTATTTTTTTCGTTTTTTAGTGTTTGTTAATTTTTGTTTGAAGATCCGTTTTGAAGGCGGTTACATTTTTTTTCAAAAACGTTTTTTTTTCGATTTTTAGTGAAGTAGCTTAAGAAACTACATGGTGATTATGATAAATTGTTGTAAATATCCTATCCGTTACGGAATTCAGCTTTCCATCTTTAGCTACTTAGATAACTTGAAGGAACACAACTGAAGGTCCATTCGTGCATATGGTATTTATAAAACATCATAATATAACTCCTAACTGTTGAGGAGTTTCACCTCTCATCAGCAGCTCACCCTAATAACCTGAAAGAATATAACTATTGGCCCATACGTACGATTAACACTTAAAGAAATATTCTCCAGCTCCTAACCGTTAAGGAATTGTAGGTTCCATCACCAGCTCATCACTATGAGATGATGACTACCAGATGCAAATACTTGGCTAACTTCAAAAACAAATGGAACGCATAAGACTTGCCTATATTTGAGAATTTCTCTCAATTTTCCTGGAATTTGATCCCCTGGTCCTGACTTGGTGAAAGTAAGATCAGGTCAGAAGTACTTACCAACTTTCGAAAAAAAAAATATTTTGAAAATGATCCCCAATTTGATGAAACTATGAAATCGTCCATATACCCAAATAAAGTCTGAATACACATTATTCAGGATAACTCCTGAACTTCTGGCCAGTTCTTGATAAAATTTGAATGGGACCACACGAGAAGCATCACCTTTTAAATAAAAAAAGAATTATCCAAATCGGTTCATTAACTAAAAAGTTCTGAGGTAACACACATAAAACATAAAAAAAAAAAAAAAAAAAAATATACAGTCGAATTGATAACCTCCTCCTTTTTTTGAAGTCGGTTAAAAATGACCCGTCTCACAACCAGCTCCGATGGGACTCGAACCCACGACCTTTCGCTATCCGGGCGACTGCTCTAACCACTGAGCTACGGAGTCGTTCCTCTTTAACGACTCCGTAGCTCAGTGGTTAGAGCAGGGTCGATTTTTTCAAAATACGTAGACTATACTTGAATTAGATTTCAATTTATTGATTTATAAATCAATTCGAGTTGTTGGAAAACGGACATTGATTATTGTGATTTGATTACGATTAGGTTTTATTATTTGAAATATCTAGAAAAACAAATTAGTAATTTATCGCAAGGCTCTAGGTCAGCTGGAGGATGAGGTTATTTCGTGCTTTTGAAACCGATGAGGACCGTGAAGCTCGGTTAACAAGCAATCGCGAGCGCAACACTGAATCCCGCGCTTCCGAGACCTACACCCATATACACACACATATACCTTGCGGTCACTGGAAGGAAGTGTAGATTACACATAAAATAAACAAATACAAAAGTCACTTTACCGTGCGTACGAAGTCGCGGGCAACAGCTAGTTGTCAAATAAAATTCAAACAATATTTAATTCAGGACTTACCAAAATACGTTCCTAAAACAAAGGTAGGTGTCGCAATTATGAAGGCAACCTCCATACATAATGCATAATACAAATAGTAAGTTTTCGAATTGTTCTTTACCACCTTTTGCCACCACAAAAAGCCACAGTATTTATATTACTTATCTCGTCACCAAAGGTTCTCACAAGTCCAAATCAACATAGTTTTCATTGTAATGAATTAAAAGACCACACATTGTAATTCTCTAACTGAAAATGCTATGTTTTCTATTATATTGTTGTGTTTGAGTTTAATAAATGATCTATTAAATCTTTATTTAGCAACTGACCACATCTACTTAAACTAAGCTCTATCTATATACCCGCGGTAGCGTGTCAAGCCAAGTTCAAGCTAACAGAATTGGCGAGCAGCATCGTAGTGATGTACGCCTGGGAACATTGCCACTGCCGGAAATTTTCCACTTCCAATGTGCCCGGGAAATTTCCGGACACATTGGGAATATTGGCCAAAATTCCCAGTAGACTTTTTGTCGTTTTTTTAAATTATATAAATAATAATATTGTTTTTCTTTTGTGTCTTACAATTATATAGTTTGTTGATAATCATGGCAAGATAATTTCGTTTTGTTTTTTTTTTAGTTTTGTTGATTATAAAAAAACCATCTTGTTTAAAAGTGTTTTTCATTTATTATGTACTTTTCTTTGATGTTGGTGGCTATTTATTACGTAATTCAATGTAATCAAACAGTTTTGAAATCTTATTTTAAATTGTCTAGCATGGTTTTATATTCAACTAAAACTGGTCCTTGGGAATACTGCTTGGAACATTGGGAACGTGCCCGGGCATGGTATCACTGATCGTGTGTAATATTACACGAAGCATTTGGAGCCACTTTTGACCCCCTCATAACTCAAAAACTATTACAAATAAACATGTCAAATCCTACTTCCTACTAATATTATAAATGTGAAAGTTTAGATGTTTGGATGTTTGGATGTTTGGATGTTTAGGTGTTTGGATGTTTGTTACTCAATCACGCCAAAACGGCTGAATGGATTTGGCTGAAATTTGGGACACACATACTTTGGAGCCTGGAGAGGAACATAGGCTACTGTTTACCCCGAAAAAATGTCACATTCCCGCGGGATAACGTCGTGTAATCCACGCAGGCGAAGCCGCGGGCGGGAAGCTAGTATGGCTCATATATTAAGACTTCATAAACACACCTCAAACGGTTATTTAGATATTTACGTCCAGAAATCGACATTTTTATCGCTGACTCACCTATATATCAAAACTCTAACCCACTTGCAGATAACCGATGACGAATTATAGCCTTCGCAAGATCTTAAGCCGTAAGTTCTTTTTATTCTTCCGGAAATGTGGCTTGCTAGTAGAGACTAGCCATCGAACATAGGGCTTTCCATGACTGTTTTAGCAAGTACTTAATAATAATTCGTATATGAAAACTAGCAAAGTCAGACCTTAGGCTCGAATATATTATCCTAAGTTATAAGAAGAAATGATTTTTTAAAATGTTATAAAATATTTTATGTTGTTATAAATAAATTTCAGGTCTGACCATTGAACAAGGCACCTATTTCAATGTCACTTCTTTTGTCGTTGAAGTCAACAACCAATTATATATTGAACTTGGCTCTCATTTCACATTAATGTTTTTGATGGGATCCTATCCTATCTAACAGGAACGTCCGAGCACACAATCGATTCGACGTTGACTTCAACCGAGCAGCTATTTTTGAAACGACCATTCGCTGCCACAATGCAATCGAGTACATTCATCTTGAAATCCATCCTCCATTCTATCGTGTCAGAGAACCATTGTGTCCTAACTGATTACTGCAGGTAATAGGAACGAAAATACTGCTTGTAGGTACAATGGGATATCGGCAACGAGTGACTGACATAAATGGAGCAATGAGCGGCGATTGGAAGTGTCACGGATATTGTACGTCTACGCTTAACTTGGTATGAACCATTATGGAGCTAGACTTTATACTGAGGTAACTGGAGTTCTCACCATGAATAAAAAAGTGTACCCAGCAAGTTTGACATTTAGTATGTAGTGGCTGTCAGTTGTCTCATATGACCATGAAGCTCGACTTAATACTGAGGTAACTGGAGAGTGCAGTACGAACAATTTTTTGTGACCACAAATTACACAGTGGCTGTCTTCCATCTCACCTACACTTTAAAAAAATACGTATGGTCATATGAGACAACTGACAGCTACTACATACTAAATGTCAAATTTGCTGGTGTTCACTTTTTTATTCAGAGTGAGAACTCCAGTTACCTCAGTATTAAGTCGAGCTTCATCCATATGACCATACGTATTTTTTTAAAGTGTAGGTGAGACGGAAGACAGCCACTGTGTAATTTGTGGTCACAAAAAAATGTTAGTACTGCACTCTCCAGTTACCTCAGTATTAAGTCTAGCTCCATGGTACGAACAGTAAGCTTATAAAGTGTGATGTAATAACTGATGAAAATTAATTATTCAAGTTGAAGCTACTTAAAATAACAAAGGTCTTTCTACGTGTATGGCGTATAAACTACCAGTTAGTTTAAACGGAGATAATATTGAAGTGATCATTCAAATTAAAGTCAATTGTGACTATACAAGAAAAACGAATGGTTAAAAATTAAATCCAATGTTACTTATGAACTTACTTTAATGATGCTTTGACATAATTTTAGATCTGCCTTCAATTATAGGTACATGTATTCTTGACGTGAGATAGATGTGATAGATATTAAAAGGGCTCTAGAAACGCTCTCAATGCCGGAATTACCTCACGCTCGAGTCGACAGGTATGGGATTCAATTTCCAAGAGATACGAGTCATATATTATACTTTTATTACCGCACCCCTTATTTATATGACATCAATATAGCAATAACGTTCATCTTCAGACAACATAGAATTACTTGTCTGAAACTTTAGGGATAGTTGGAAAGTATTTACGTTTTTAGCAAAATTTTTTTGCTGGCTGTACTTTAATATTGTATTGTCATCTAAACCAAATATTTATACAAAATTTCAGCTCCATCAGACACTGGGAAGCAGGTCAAATTAAGCTTGCAAGATTTGTCCCCCACTAACAAACAAACTAACTACTTAACTAAAATGGCAAGCTTGTAAAAAGGAACCCTTATGGTGCGACTTTGTCCGTCTGTCACAACTGAACATCTCGAGAACTACTAATGCTGGAATAGTTTTAGACGTTTGCCCAACTATTTTGCTAATAAGAGAGAAATATATTTTTTTTGCAACAGAGACTGAAAAAGGGGGTTTTAAAAATTCTAAGTGGGGTTACTAGGGTATATTGGGTATTATATGAAAGAGCGCTGCTTACACATTCTCAAACATTTTTTTTTTCTTAAGTCGCCCCAAAAATACCGTCCCCCCCCCCCCCCCCTTATCTCCGAAGTATGCATAGAAAAAAAATCTAAAATAATTTTATGTGATAGAAGTTTATGTAAAGATTACATGAAAAATTAAACGATGTCTCTAAATAGTAAATTTTCAGAAATCATCAACAAAAATTATATTAGTTCCACTATCGGTCAAGAGCTGGCGTTGACCTGAAACTGCAATATTCTACACCGCAAATGCTTTGACGAATCTAGCTTCGCCGATGAAAACATTTTCACGTTAAGTATATTTATTTAAATTTATAATGGAACGGAACTCTCGGTGCGCGAGTCCGACTCGCTCTTGACCGGTTTTTATTTATTGTTTAGATATGCCTGCTCGTAACAGTACCTACCTCTTTTAAATAGGTAGTATGGTTTTTTTAAGGAAACATTATCCTACTAATATAATAAATGTGAAAGTTTAGATGTTTGGATGTTTGTTACTCAATCACGCCAAAACGGCTTAACGGATTTGGCTGAAATTTGGAACACTGATACTTTGTAGCCTGGAGAGGAACATAGGGTACTTTTAATTCCGAAAAAATATCACATCCCCGCGGGATAACGTCGTGTAGTCCACGCAGGCGAAGCCGCGGGCGGAAAGCTAGTTATTTATAACGTACAGGGGTGCAATTCTCTAACGAAGTTTCACCATCACATCGTCGTTCACTTCGATTCTTTATGTCAAAATTCATAATAAACAAGTGAAAGTCAAGCGAAAAAGAACGTCGAGTTTGTTGATTGAATCTTAGAGAATCGCACACAACAGGGCCCCAAGTCTGCTAATTTACAAATGGTTCAATTGAATCTTAATTGGATCTCAATAGCGGTTTTTGACAGTTTTGGTATTCTGCTACTAACTTAAGACCAATGGTATACGACTGAACTGCCATTGAACTGCCATCGGAATATTTGCTAGTCTGCTCTTCAATCGTATTACAATCGTATTCTACTCTCATTTGACATTTGTTTGACAGGACTCTCAATGGGGTATGTATCATAATAACTAAGGTCATTACGACTAAGACCCAGGTAATTACAGACCAATATCTATTTTACCCGCCTTGAGCAAGATCTTTGAAAAAATAATACTGGAGCAATTATTAACTCATTATTTTTACTTTAAATAACCTCTTGCATAACAAACAGTTCGGTTTTACGAAGGGTAGGTCTACTACTGATGCCGGGGTTGCACTTCTTAAGCATGTCTTTGGGGCCTGGGAGGGGTCGCAGAATGCTCTTGGCATATTCTGCGACTTGTCCAAAGCTTTTGACTGTGTAGATCATCGGACGCTGCTGTTGAAGCTAAATCATTACGGTGTAAAAAATAATGCCCAAAAACTATTACACTCGTATCTTAGTTCCAGAACTCAGACAGTTGATATAAATGGGGTGAAATCAATGGGTTCTGATGTAAAGCTAGGTGTACCTCAAGGGTTTATCTTGGGCCCTTTCTTGTTTTTGGTTTATATTAACGATTTACCTTTCTTTGCAAATAGCTTATGTGAGATTGTCTTGTTTGCTGAAAATACTTCCTTAATATTTAACATTGACAGAAATCAATCTAATTTTGACGATGTAAACAAAGCACTCTCGGAAATACTCACTTGGTTTAGTTTTAATAATCTACAGCTTAATGCAAAGAAAACGAAATGCATTCTATTCTCTTTACCAAATGTACAATCTCCACCCGTAGAAATTGTAATAAATAATGAAAAATTAGATTTAGTTGAATCAACAGTCTTTCTGGGTGTAACTATAGACAGAAAACTTCAGTGGCATTCGCATATTGCTGCATTAGCTGGTAAGCTCAGCTCTGCAGCTTACGCTATTAGAAAAGTTAGACAGTTAACTGACATAGAAACTGCTAGGACTGTATACTTTAGTTATTTTCATAGCATCATGTCATATGGCATTCTTTTGTGGGGATTAGCAGCTGACACTAATGCTATATTTATTCTGCAAAAACGAGCTATTTATCAACTAAGCTCTAAAACTTCTCTTAGGGAGAAGTTCAAAGAAATTGGTATACTGACAGCTGCATCTCAATTTATATTAAATTTTATTATTTTTGTGCGTCGTAATATTAACTTGTATACTAAACATGGCGTTTTGCATGGTTACAATACAAGAAATAGGGATAAACTTTCAATGCCTCGGTACCGATTAGAGAAGGTACATGGGTCTTTCATGGGTCAAGGTATACACATCTTTAGCAAGATTCCAAGTGATATCTTGGAGTTACCCTTTGAAGAGTTTAAGAATCATATAAAAAATTGCCTCCTCAAGAAGGGCTACTATACTGTAAGTGATTACTTAAATGACAAAGCAACTTGGTCATAAGCTGAGAAGGATTTTTTCTCTAGTTAATTGTGAGTCGTGTTTTACAAAATTATTAATACTGGGTACATTCTTATATTGGTTTCTGCGTCTTGAGATGAGAAGTTTGAGTATGTCATGCTCTCTGTAAACATTTCTGCGGTGGTTAGTACATGGAAATCGTGCCAAATTAGTGGTGTTGCCTTGCATTAAATGAGGTAGTTCTGATTTTTTTATATGTTAGTAGTGATGAGATGGTAATGACAAATCCAAGTTTTCCACCTCGAAAGCCCTCCGGATCATTGTTAAATATTTAAAAATCCAATAAATTTTCAGATTTTTTTCAGTTTTTGACAATTTTTACCACCAAGGACCTGTGTTACGGCAAAAGTTACTATGCACGCTTTAAAGTAGACTAAATTTGCAATAAAAAGAGAATAATTTGGTTCTTGTAAGTCAAATAGTTTTTAAGATGGGGCTATTTAAAAGTTTGCAAAAATTCAAAAAAGGAAGTATTACAGTTTTTTTAGTTTTCGACATTTTGACCCATAGTAGTGGGTTTATGGCAAAAGATAAATTATTAGTTATTAAATTCCATTAAATTTCCAACAAAATGAGACCAATTAGTAATATCATCTTACACTTGATAGTTCCTGAGACAGTTGTTCAAAGTTATTGAGGTAGGTAAGTAAACAATTATGTAATAGAAGGGTTTGCAAAAGGTAGTAAGCCCTAAAGGAAGAAGGATCTGGGAGACGTTCCCGTTCTACCCTGTTAATGACACGCAAACCTTAATCACCTTGAAAGCATACCAAAGATGTAAGGTTGTACCAGCAGATAGTTGCAGGAAAGCAGAACTCAAATGTTCCGGTGTTTGCAGCTACTGCATTGGCCAATCATGCGAGAACATACCAGACCTGATGTGTGATGACATTGATGAACCATTGATTGATAACCCACCATCAAAGGACGATTTTGACCGTCCTGAGCAGTTCGATGTAGAAATTATACCTCAGCAAGCTGCCCCCAAAAAGTGTGCTGTGGATTCAGAGGACGAGCCTGGTCCATCAAAATTATACATACAATGTACATAATTGATCCCACCACCTCCCAGATCCTCCTTCCTTTAGGGCGTACTTCATTTTGCAAACCCTTCTATTACATAATTGTTTACTTACCTCAATAACTTTGAACAGCTGTCTCAGGAACTATCAAGTGTAAGTTGATATTACTAATTGGTCTCATTTTGTTAAAAATTTAATGGACTTTAATAACTAATAATTTATCTTTTGCCATAAACCCACTTCTATGGGTCAAAATGTCGAAAACTAAAAAAACTGTAATACTTCCTTTTTTTGAATTTTTGCAAACTTTTAAATAGCCCCATCTTAAAAACTATTTGACTTACAAGAACCAAATTGTTTTCTTTTTATTGCAAATTTAGTCTACTTTAAAGCGTGTTTTTTTTTAGTAACTATTGCCGTAACACAGTTCCTTGGTGGTAAAAAATTACAAAAACTGAAAAAAAACTGATTATTTATTGGATTTTTAAATATTTAACAATGATCCGGAGGGCTTTCGAGGTGGAAAACTTGGATTTATCATTACTATCTCATCACTACTAACATCCAAAAAAATCAGAACTACCTCATTTAACGCAAGGCAAAATGTACGATTTCCATGGACTAGGTGTCGTGTGAGGCGGGTCGTTACGTTCCCTAAAATATGGTTGAGCGAAGCGATGGCTGGTTCATGCGTCATGCTCGTGAACGAGTGCCACCAGTGGGATGGGTCTGCTCCTGGCTTCTTGTCTCAAAATATGCAGATTTTTAATGTTTTATTGTTATTAGTTTTATTTTATCGTGGCTTGTATGGCACTGTTTATTATTGACTCTTATGTTCTTAAACTATTCAAAGTTTTATTACCCTTGTTTGGCATTTATATTTATTATTTTATTTGCTACGTTTTTGGTTGGTGTGTATTTTAAAGAAACTACCTTTTGGATGTCTATTTCTTAGTTATTGAAAATTATTTACTGCTATGATTACCGGGTTTTTTTATTTTGTTTTTAAACTTAAGATTAATTTGTGATGGAAAGTGACTTTACATATTATATTATGTTAAAGTCACTTTTCAATTTGACGACTCTGTATGAAATATGACAGGGAGAAAAAAATAGCCCTTGGCGAGTTTCTTGCCGGTTCTTCTCGTTACAAGGCCTCCCGCCGTAGGATTTGCGAACCGATAGCGTAGCTTCATTGACGTTCACAAGTGCTGTATAAGCCTAAAATGAATAAATGATTTTTGATTTTGATTTTTGATTTTGATATGGTCGAAATAACTACGATCGATTCACATATTTTCGTAATGACTATTGAACGACTCAACTACTGTTAATTTCACCTACGGTTGATTGAACTACAGTTGATTCAACTAACGGACGATTGGCCTAATGTTCATTTCATCTACTGGTTGTTTCGACTATGAACGACTCGCCTACAACAAGCTTATGAATTGGAAAGTTTATTAAATGGATTTGGGCGCGTTGGATTGTTTTTTTGGTTAGGGTGTCGCAAACATAAAATTTTTGACTGTTTTAGTATGAAGCGGGGACTTGCAAAATTTTCAAGAATGAATTTTATAAAAATGCAAATATCTCGAAAACGGTGCGTCATAGCTGAAATCTAACAAAATTTTCGATCCCCTACGGTACTCCGGAGATACCTAGGAGGCATCCGATGGACATATAGAAATATTTTTTTTAATTTTTTTGCTCAAAATTTTTTTGTTATTTCAAAATTTTTATATCTTTTGGGAAAAACAAAAGGGGGGACAGGGGGCGAAGCCCCCCGCCAAGGGGGCTCGGGGGTCGAAGCCCCCTGCCACCCAACAAAATGTAACAGACGTTTTAGGTTAGGTTAGGTTAGAACAGTGACCAAAACGCCGCGCGAGCCGAGCGAGCGAAGCGAGCGTGCCGCGGGAGCGGCCGGCGAAGCGCCAGAATCGACTTTATACACCCCTCCTACCCCCTACTTCAGTTTAATAGGAAATGGGAATATATATATAGTCGTTTCTGGCGCTTTGCCGGCCGCTGCCGCGGCACGCTCGCTTCGCTCGCTCGGCTCGCGCGGTATGTTCATGTAAACCGAACATGCTCGTCGCTTCGCTCCTCGCACCTAACAGCAATACAGTCACGACCAATAATATGTATACAACATAGGACTATATCATATTACAATATTGAATGACTTCTGTGACACTGATCGTTTTCTTTTGGAACGCTACAGTGTAACAAAGTTCTATGTTATATTGTATACATAATATTATTGCTCGTGTCTGTACATGAGTCACTTTTTTTAAACTTAATAAACCGTTATTTTAAAAATTAGTTATTTTAAAAATAGGTGTAACGACCAATAGTTATTTTGAACAGTAGGTCTTTTGACCGTAGTTATTTCGACCATAGTCGAAACGACCGTAGTTATTATGATACATACCCGAAGGTAACTATCCAACTGAGACTCCATTACGATTCAATTACGATGACGTACAAGTTTTTATAGAATACCCAATTTGTTTTAATCGTAATGGAATCGTAATTGAGTCTCAATTGAATATCAACGTCCGTATGGATTGAGGAGCCACGTCATATTTTTAAGGATAGCTATCACCCTTATTTAGTAGCCATGCAGATAATTTTGTAGGTCAAATTCTGAAATTTGTAGTAAAATACATCAAAAGTTATATCACTGCAAAGGTGGCTCCTCAATCCTGATGTTTAGATTGAGGAGCCACCTAGAACTCGTAATGTATGGAATGTAGGTTGCTGAAAATTATGTATCAATTTGTAGCAATCACGTAGGATATCTACTAGAATTTTGAGCACATTAGTTCTAAAATTCAAGAAACTACAACACTTTTGCTGTGGCTCCTCAATCCATATACAATAGAGTAAATTTCTATGAATATTTGCAATCAATTCAGATATTCGACATAATGATAATTTAGAAGGAGGTAAATTCTATTGCCTACAATATGAATGAAATACTAAATCATAGTGATTTCCGTAAACAAACGCATATTATTTGGCTCCTCAATCCTGACGTTTAGCAGACCAATAATTTACTATATTTACCTGAGATCACAACGAAATCAAAAGCCAGAGACTCTAACGTTTAGTAGGCATGCATACTAAATGGCTACATACAATTCATTGCTGTATTCGTTTTAATTGCTGAGAAATAAAGCTTTTTGGTGTTGCTCAAGGATACGTTGCGAGGGGTGACCATAGTTATGTGAATGAAACTAGGATAAGTAATTTTTATCAACATTTAATAATTGGTTTTTACAAAATTTCAATCATTTCATTTGCCATAATGATCCTTGGTCATAATATTTGTTAACACTATTCTTATTTGTACTTAGGTACTAATAAAGCATGATATAATTATTTAGTAGCAATAACTCTCATTTGCCATAAAATGAGATGCCTTAATAACAAATACTATATTTATAAGTCACTGTAAATATCATTTGACATAATTTATATTTGACATAATAATACATGTCTCATAAATAATAATTTAATAATAAAATTGTTTATTTGCTTAAAAGACGGAATATACAAGTTGGTACAATAAATTGAACCAGGCGGACTATGAACAAGTCCTACCACCTTTCTACCACCAACCAAACCGAATACAATATGTACCCCCACTGGGAATCGAACCCGGGACCTCTTGGTCTGAAATCGGTGGTGTGATTCGAACCACTAGACCACAGAGGCAGTCTTGTCAAATGCCATACATAATACATCAAAATTTCATAAGTTCATTATTAGTTACTTTATTTTTTTAATTTGATCACAAAATATGACAGACCTGGAATTATAACAAGAAAAGGTAAGGTACAGTCGGGGACAAATTCGGTGAGCCACCTCTTACTTCTTTTCGTGTGGCTGGCGTCTCACAGTTTACTTGCGATCCCTTACCTTAATCAATTATGTATTGTACTACCCTTGTTTAAAACATAACCAAATAGCAAAAAAACCACATCAAAAAAGTAAGAAATACTTAATTCCTCACCAAATAAATAACGTAAGTAGAAAATGAAATATTTAGAAAAAATCAACCCGTCTCACAACTAGCTCCGATGGTAGTTGATAGTTGATAGTTGTAGATAGTTGTGAGACGGGTCGATTTTTCTAAATATTTCATTTTCCATTTTTCTGTAACAAAAATTGCATTGTGAATGCAAAAAACTAAAAATTAAAATAAATAACGTAAGTACTTTGAAGTCGGGCGTGAAACATGTAAGTACAATTTTTTGTTGTTTTTGTTAAAACCCGCCCGACTTCAAAGTACTTACGTTATTTATTTGGTGAGGAATTATTTCTTACTTTTTTGATGTGGTTTTTATGAAGGCGGTTTAATTATTTTATACAAATAATTTTTATTTCACTCTTTGTAGTGCATCGTGCAGGCAATTTACGTGTTTTCTGGTAAATAGGTATGCGATCAAACTGAAAACCTCCTTTTTCGAAGTCGGTTAAAATACCTTGAGGTATCCCCTTTTTAACAAAACAAGAATCATCTAAATCCTACTAATATTATAAATGTGAAAGTTTAGATGTTTGGATGTTTGGATGTTTGTTACTCAATCACGCCAAAACGGCTGAACGGATTTGGCTGAAATTTGGAATACAGATATTTTAAAGCCTGGAAAAGAACATAGGCTACTTTTTATCCCGGAAAAATAACACATTCCCGCGGGATGACGTAGTGTATTCCACGCGGGCGAAGCCGCGGGCGGAAAGCTAGTCGGTTTATAAACAAAGGAGTTATGCCTAAAGATACGTATTAAATTTACATAAAGTGGTAACGAAAACGACAGTATTTTCAAGATTTCCTGAAAACTACTGAACCGATTTCAAAATTTCAAAAAATGGGACCAACTTGGAAACCAACCTGATGTAATAACGTTTGAACCATTTCAATCGGTTCAGCCGTCTTCAAGTAATCGGTGGACATACACAAAAAAAAAAAAAAAAAAAAAAGAGAAAAAACATACATACAGACGAATAGAGAACCTCCTCCTTTTTGATTTAGAAGTCGGTTAAAAATGGTCTGCGCGTCAATGGCGAGGCACCAGCCAGACAAAAAGAAGCAAGAGATGGTTCAGCGAATTTGTCTCTGAGTGTACTTACCTAATTTTACTTTGAGGGTGGGTATCAATATACTCGCAAGAAATTTTGCAAAAACAATTCATCGTATTGGAAGGGTTGATATTAGTATCCAACCGCAGGCTTTTTGTAGATTCTTTGTGTGGAAAATGTAGATTTTGATCTCCGCTTTCCAATGACACCACTTTCAGAGCGCGGAGATTACTAGTTTGTAAGAAATGAGATTGCAAAATCGTAAATCGTATTTTAGATTATTTATTAAGTATAAGCGAGTTTGCCTCGGAAGTCTTGTAGAACACATGATAGGTTTGAAAAAAGCCTTAAATTTCGTGGTTACTTTTTGTGAAAAAAAAACTGATGGATTGTTTCACAAAAAAAAAACTGAAATATCTACGCAGCTGTCAAAGTCAATAAATTTTTATTCATATAGATTCATCATCATCATCATTTCAACCGTAAGACGCCCACTGCTGGGCATAGGCCTCCCCCAAGGATCTCCACAACGATCGGTCCTGCGCTGCCCGCATCCAGCGGCTTCCCGCGAGCGACCTTGACCAGATCGTCGGTCCACCTTGTAGGGGGCCTGCCCACGGAACGTCGTCCGGTTCGCGGTCGCCATTCGAGAACCTTTCCGCCCCAACGGCCATCGGTTCTACGCGCTATGTGTCCCGCCCACTGCCACTTCAACTGAGCAATCCTTCGAGCGATGTCGGTCGTTTTAGTTCTCCTGCGGATCTCATCATTTCTGATTCGATCGAGCAGGGAAATACCAAGCATCGTTCTCTCCATTGCTCGCTGGGTAACCTTGAGCCTTCTTATGAGACCCATAGTAAAAGACCACGTCTCGCTTCCATAAGTCATAACTGGCAACACACACTGGTCAAAGACCTTAGTCTTGAGACATTGAGGAATTTTGGACGCAAATATATGCCGGAGCTTCCCAAACGCTGCCCATCCGAGCTGGATTCGACGAGAGATCTCTTTCTCGAAGTTGGACTTACCTAATTGGATTGTCTGTCCTAGGTAGACATAGTGGTCAACAACTTCGAGTGTAATGTTCCCAACATTAACTGGAGCGGATGCAACATGGGCATTGGCCATGATTTTCGTCTTATCCATCAGACCCACTCTTTGGGAAGCATTGCTGAGATCTTCGAGCATTGTGTTCAGGTCTTCCAAGGTCTCAGCCATGAGAACTACATCATCGGCAAACCGCAGGTGTGTTAGGTACTCGCCATTGATGTTAATGCCGAATCCTTTCCAGTCCAGTAGCTTGAAAATATCCTCCAACGCAGCTGTGAATAGTTTCGGAGAAATAACGTCTCCCTGTCTCACACCTCGCTGTAGTTGGATAGGATTAGAGCTCTGGTTCTGTAGTCGGACTGACATGGTGGCGTTTTGGTATAAGTACCTCAGCACCTCGATGTACCTGTAGTCTATTTGGCACCTCTGAAGAGACTGCAGCACTGCCCAGGTCTCGATCGAATCAAAGGCTTTCTCATAGTCCACGAACGCCAAGCATAGTGGCAAGTTATACTCTTCGGTCTTCTGTATAACTTGCCGCAGCGTATGAATGTGGTCTATGGTACTATAACCTTTTCGGAACCCGGCTTGTTCGGGAGGTTGGAAGTCGTCGAACCTGCGAGCGAGACGATTCGTAATGACTCTCGAAAACAACTTGTAGATATGGCTCAGAAGCGAGATGGGTCGGTAGTTTTTCAAGAGAGTCTTATCACCCTTCTTGAAGAACAGCATCACATCGCTTCTGCCCCATGCCTTTGGCGTTTTGCCCTCGAGGATGACAGAGTTGAAGAGCTTCTGGAGGACCTTAAGTATCGGCTTACCGCCCACTCTCAGAAGTTCTGTTGTGATTCCGTCATCGCCCGCCGCCTTGTTGTTTTTGAGCTGCTTGAGAGCCATTCTAATCTCGTACAGGCTGACGTCCGGGATATCTTCGGTATAGTGTCGGGTAAGCTTGGCTCTAGGTTCTGTAGCCTTACTTTCAACAGGTGTTTGCGTGGAGTACAACTGTCCATAGAAACTCTCAATCTCCCTCAGGATTTCAGGTGTTGATGAAATGATACTACCGTCCTCAGCTTGCAGCCTCGTCAGTTGACTTTGCCCTATAGCCAGATCTCTAGCGAACACTTTGGAGCCTTTGTTCCGCTCAATGGCCTCTTTAATACGCTCGGTATTAAATTGGCGAAGGTCGCTTGTCAAGGACTTGGAGATCTGCCTATTTAGCTGTCGATAACGAAGGGCATCCGCTGAGTTCTGTAGTTTCATTTCGTTTCTCTGATCCATGAGTCGGATAGTGTGGCTGGAGAGTTTCTTTAATTTAGGACGGTGGGTTTTGTAGTGCTTGGACCCTACCGTGCGGACAGTATCCACCACTATGTTGTATAGATCGTCCATATCGATGCTGTTCTCAAGGGCTTCGAAGCGGTTTTGGAGCTCGAGCTGAAAGCACTCGGGGTTTTGAATTTGAGCCGGTATTGGTCGGAGCGTAGATTTTATTAGTCGAGATCTTTCCAGCTTGACGTTGATATTCAATGTGCCTCTAAGCATGCGGTGATCGCTTCCCGTCTTTACGGCGTTGATGACAACGACATCATTGAATATTTGCTTCCTCGTTGACATAATAAAATCTATCTCGTTTTTGACTTTACCGTCCGGACTAATCCAGGTCCATTTGCGGCTTACGGGCTTCTTAAAGAAGGAGCTCATCATGTAGAGGTTCTCCCTCTCCATGAAGTCTGCCAGCATCTGGCCCCTTTCGTTCCGTTGCCCAAATCCAAATTGCCCCACTCTCAACTCATCACCACAGCGTTGCCCCAACTTAGCATTAAAATCCCCCATCACAACCGTGTAGTGGGTTTTATAGCTATGCATGGCTTTAGAGATCTCCTCATACATAGCCTCCACTTCGACATCGTCGTGTTTCGAGGTCGGAGCGTAGACCTGGATAACATTCAGCGAATATCGTTTCGATAATCTGAGTATCAGGTACGCTACCCTGCTCGAGACACTTCCGATGGTGATCACGTTGTTGACAAGGGATTTATGGACGATGAACCCGACACCACCTTGGGACTGTTGGTCGCCCTCCCGGTGGTATAGTAAGTTACCGGATTGAAGGGTAATCGAGTCCTCCCCCTCTCTTCGGACTTCAGATAACCCAATAATATCCCAATGCAACTTACTAATTGCCTCTTCCAACTCTATAAGCTTCTCGTCGAGCCTCAACGTGCGCGTGTTGTAGGTTGCCAGGTCAAGTCGTCGGTGTTGGTAGCCGGAGCCTACCCGGGGATTCTTAGCACCCCCTGCCCCGCCGTTACCATAGCCGCTACCGTAGCTAGGAATAGCGGGGCCGCCGGGGACTGGGGGCCGATTTTTGTTGTGTGTATCCATATCGGGGGGTTTTGCCATAATCGCCACGCTTGGCAGGCGGGTTGGCGATCGCAGTATGGCCTGCTGTTAAATGGAGACGCTGCTGCCCATCTCCTTTGGCAGTTTTCCCTCTGTCGGCTCTTACGACACCCACGGGAAGAGAGGGGGTAGTGCTATTCTTTTTATGTGCCGGCACTACACGGCACGTGATCATCTTTTTTTAATCATATAGATTAAAAAAAGTTAATGCTTATGAATCGTCCAACATTTTTTTACCTTCTATTTTTTTAGAACTTTAAAAATACAGTTCGATAGCGCAGAAAAAACTGATTAAGATGGCATTCAAAACTCATTTTGGTCAAAATGGTGGTTACGCCCTTTGAGCCGGAAGGTATCGATATATTCTGTGACAATACATCGTGTTGGAATGGTTGGTATTAGTATCCAGCCGCAGGCTTTTTGTAGAGTCTTTGTACAGATAATGTAGATTTTGATCTCCCCTTTCCAATGACACCACTCTCAGAGCGCGGAAATAACTAGTTTGTGAGATATGAGATTGCAAAATGTCGTATTTTAGGTTATTTTGAGGTGACAAGTATGAGCAAGTTTGCCTCGGAAGTTCTGTAGAACACACGATAGGGTAGAAAAAGGCCTTAAATTTCGTGGTTACTTAATTTGTGAAAAAAATCCCTGTTTTCTCGTGGTTCCATGATTTTGTCCCATTAATGGGACCAAGAGGGATAACCATTTCTTGTGGTCCCATTAAAATTGTGCTCCCAGGATTTTGACCAATTAATGGAACCACGAGGGATTTACTATTTCTCGTAGTCCCATTACTATTTACGGTTGTGAAAATTCCCTCCTGTCTACAATGTGTAACAGAATTAATAGCTAAACCAGAATATGATAGTTATGGGACCATCAAACTGAATAACTTTTACTATAGGACCAACAATGAAATCGCGAAAAAAAAACTGCTGTTTCATACAAAAATTGATTGATAATAAATATGAAAATGTATGAAACAGCTGATTTTTTTTTCGTGATTTCAGGGTTGGTCCCATAGTTCAGTTTAATGGTCCCTTTCTACCATATATGTAAATTCTTACTCAGCGTTAAACAACAACCGCACGCGACATGACTCCCGCGCCACTATTGGTTTCTATGTATTTGTATGAATACATTATAACCTTTTCGCTTATTGATCATCGACTTCACTACACACTCCAAAAAGTTTGCCTATGCAGGAAATATATATAGGAGGGATCCACAAATTTAGATGATAATGGGACTACGAAAAATAGTACTCCCTCGCGGTCCTATTAAATAATAATGAGACCACGAGAAATAGTTATCCCTCGTGGTCCCATTAATGGGACAAAATCATGGGACCACAAGAAAACAGGGAAAAAATTATGGATGTGTCACAAAAAAAAAACTCTGAAATATCAACGCAGCCGTGTGTTTACTGTCGCGAGACTAATATGTTTTCTGTATTTGGCATCAAAGGTTTAGAAGATGCTATTTGTATTGCAGAAGATAAAAACGCATGTAAGTCTTGCAACAACCAAACAACAGTAACAGTCTGTTGATAAACTTTCAAATACGCTTTCGTTCGATTTGAATGATTGCAAAAAAAATTGTTTGAAGGAAATACCAGAATCTATAGTGGTTCTAGGCAGCACATACACATTAATGGGCGCTATAGAATTCTTTCCTAGAGTTAGTATCACTGGCGTGGGCCACTACTACAAATGTCATATCCTAGCAAAGGATGAGATGTTGTGTTACGATGACTATGAATCCAGAATTCGTAAAAGCACAGAAGACCCAATAGGTACTCGTCCATTCGCTAACCTATATTTTGTAAAAATTAATTATTAAATTTTAATAAATTACTTGTCCTACTTTCATTCACATAATTATGGTCACCCCTTGCAACGGATCCTTGAGCAATACCAAAAAGCTTTATTTTTCAGTAATTAAAACGAATACAGCAATGAATTGTATGTAGCCATTTAGTATGCATGCCTACTAAACGTTAGAGTCTCTGGCTTTTGATTTCGTTGTGATCTCAGGTAAATATAGTAAATTATTGGTCTGCTAAACGTCAGGATTGAGGAGCCAAATAATATGCGTTTGTTTACGGAAATCACTATGATTTAGTATTTCATTCATATTGTAGGCAATAGATTTTACCTCCTTCTAAATTATCATTATGTCGAATATCTGAATTGACTGCAAATATTCATAGAAATTTACTCTATTGTATATGGATTGAGGAGCCACAGCAAAAGTGTTGTAGTTTCTTGAATTTTAGAACTAATGTGCTCAAAATTCTAGTAGATATCCTACGTGATTGCTACAAATTGATACATAATTTTCAGCAACCTACATTCAATACATTACGAGTTCTAGGTGGCTCCTCAATCTAAACATCAGGATTGAGGAGCCACCTTTGCAGTGATATAACTTTTGATGTATTTTACTACAAATTTCAGAATTTGACCTACAAAATTATCTGCATGGCTACTAAATAAGGGTGATAGCTATCCTTAAAAATATGACGTGGCTCCTCAATCCATACGGACGTGAATATCAATAGAATCTTATTTAAATTAAAATTAGCAGACTTGGGGCCCAGGTGTGCGGTGCTTCCGGCAACAAGACGTCTACGTCTGCGGCATCAGCTGTCTTCTGTTATTCGCAAACTTTCCCGTTGTTCATCTTACGGTAGTTCCCTTTTTGTTATTCCGCAACACTTGTGAAAATATTAACTTACTGAGTTATATTTTCACTAGTAACTAACCATTATTTATTAAAGTTGGTTAAGTTCAGAAAGACTACGCTGTTGAACATTCTACTCGTATATAACATAAAGTCAAAGTCTTTGTTCATTCAAGATTCAAGATTCAAGATTCAAATTTGTTTATTCAATTTAGACTATTATTTACAATACTTGTGAACGTCATAGAAGCTACGCCATCGGTTCGCAAACCCTACAGCGGGAGGCCTTGGAGAAGAACCGGCCAGAAACTCCAAGCAAGGGTTGTTTTTTTCTCCATGTTTTATTTCATACAGAGTCGTCAAATTGAAAAATGACCTTAACATGGTATGACTAAGGTCAGTTTCCATCACAATTACACAAGGGGTTATGATAAATACAGTTAAGTATAGGCGAACTAATGATCATAGCGGTGAACAATTTTCAATTACTTAGGAACTCTACTTAAAGCTTTAATATTAGTTAAAAACATAAGACAATTCTACTAATACTAATTCAATTAAGATTCTTATTTACAATACTTGTGAACGTCATAGAAGCTACGCCATGGGTTCGCAAACCCTACAGCGGGAGACCTTGGAGAAGAACCGGCAAGAAATGGTAACATTAAGAACAACGGCTCGTTCACATGATGACGTTTGACATACTCTTTTTTTGACGGCGGTAAATGGCGATTCATGAAAATTTACTTATGTTGGTAGGTTACTTACCTATACTTACGTAACTTAATGGTTTCGTGTTTTTTCTTAATCGTCGAATGACGGATCCCATGAAAACGAAAGGTCGATTACTGTACACCGTGCACGAAAAACTCTTGATCTCGTAATTGTTTTTTTTTTAATCATAGCGGCGCCGTAGTTGCCATTTACGGAACTTAAATTCAATACATGAAAACACTAGTAGGCTTAATACTGTGGAAACTGATAGTAGGTATTTACGATTATGATAGTGAAAGAATGACATAATGAACACATGTGATCGTTTTTTTTTTATAGAAAACAGTGTCTAATTAAGAACTAATTAAGTCCGAAAATACATCAAAACACTTTGGGCCTAACTCGCCCATTCTCTATCTTGTTATAGGAAAGGTGTGGGGTTATTGCAGATGTCTAATGATGATAACCATATATAAGCGTAGTACCTCTTCATAGATTTTCCTAAGACTTTCTTCAAGTTCAAAAAATTACAAACAAAAATAATTAGGTATCTAATAACTACACGCGGACGAACTTGAAAAAAAAGGAAGTCAAATAAAAAATATATTTTGCCTCAAAATCAGTAATTTATTATTTTCCTTTCAACTGATGCACAGCCCTAGCATCTCAGATCCCTTGTATGAAAGTGTGACGAAATGTGATGATAACATTGCCCACCATCATTAACACTTATAATAGGCTTTTTTTTATTTGAAATAGTAATGGTATACAATTTTACCCGTTTGTTTACAATAATCAAAGTCATAGAGCTTATAGTTGCTGAGAAATTTAGGCTGGACAAAGATGTAAGAAAGTGGAGATACCTACTCGTAACTTTGCCCGCGTTTGTTTTTGTTTTTTTCTCTACGTCTGTTAGGAATTATGTAACCTGGATTTGACAGTTTATTAGGTGCATAGAGTGTCTTTTATACCTTCAGCAACCATCAAAAAAGTGGGGTATTTTTTGAAAACATTCAGAAAAACATAAAATTTCGGGCAAAGATGTAAGGTTTCACGGTATACTTACTAAGAAACAGGCTCCTTTCAGATAATACTAAAACAAAGTTATAAACTTATCCTACCTTTTGTTTGCCATTTAAGTGACTTAAGAGACACTCAGAAGTTCAAGCCAAATCCAAAACTATCAAAATTCCTGTCTCGTGTACTCGGTCAAGTAAATTGTTGGCGTGGCCTCGTGTGTGGTAATTAATTGTGTTTCCCGCGTGTGTTGGGTCGCCAATTCCCTTATTTATCGGCTCCAATTCTTACCCATTAGTTGAACAGGCTGGTTATTAGGTCTGAAAAGGACGCTGACAAATGTATCCTGTTAAATCGGTTCTGGCGATTGCCACTTTTGCCCTCAGACTATTTGTTTGTCACTTGATTTATTAACTTAATGTAAGGTTGCCTTCGGTGGTCACATTAGTAAAAACAAAGTAGGTTAATTATGTGTTGCTACAGGACTAAGGGTACCTATTCTAAAGCAAAGTCAATATTTTTAAAGGATAAAATTAAAAAGTCAAATAATAAAATCAAAACAACTTGGGATATTATTAAGCGTGAAACCGGAAAAGGTAAACAACATGACAACAGTCTAGCGCTTAACATTAATAACGCAAGAATAAACTCTGAAACAGAAATTGCTAATATTTTTGATAACTTTTTTGTTAATATACCATTAGTAACCACCTCTAATTTGAATTCTTCACCAGCTTCTGCTGTCTCGGTTCTTGAAAAACATGTATCTGAGTGTAGTTCATTATTTAATTTTAAAGAAATTAATTCTAGCGATATAATCAAAACATTTAATTTACTTAAAATGAAAACTACCACTGATTTATGGGGCATATCTGTTACTGTACTTAAAAACATTATTCATGCTATTGCCCCTTATCTTGCTATTATATTTAATCAGTGTATCGCTCAAGGAATTTTTCCTGATTTAATGAAATTTAGCAAAGTCATACCTTTATTTAAATCAGGAAACAAAGAAGACCCAAGCAATTATAGACCAATATCAATATTACCCGCCTTAAGCAAAATATTTGAAAAAATAATACTAGAGCAATTATTGTCTCATTTCTCATTAAACAATCTCATGCATAGCAAACAATTCGGATTTATGAAGGTTCAGTCAACCACGGATGCTGGGGTTGCACTTTTAAAGCATGTGTTTGATGCCTGGGAAAAGTCGCAAAATACTCTTGGAATATTTTGCGACTTATCCAAGGCTTTTGATTGTGTTGATCACCGGACGCTGCTGTTGAAGCTAAATCATTACGGTGTAAAAAAAAATGCCCAGAAACTAATACTGTCGTATCTCAGTTCCAGAACTCAGACAGTTGACATTAATGGAGTGAAATCAAACGGCTCTCAGATTAAACTAGGCGTACCTCAAGGCTCTATTTTAGGCCCTTTTCTATTTTTGGTTTATATTAATGATTTGCCTTTCTTTGCCAAAAACTTCTGTGATATTGTGTTGTTTGCAGATGATACTTCTTTAATATTTAACATAGACAGAAACAAAACCAATTTTGACGATGTAAACAAAGCACTGTCACAAGTACTCGGTTGGTTTAATTCTAACAATTTGCAGCTTAATGCAAAGAAAACAAAGTGCGTACTTTTTTCTCTGCCAAATGTACAGACGGTACCTGTAGAAATTGTAATCAACAACGAAAAACTGGATTTAGTACAATCAACGATCTTTCTGGGTGTAACTTTAGACTCGAAACTTCAATGGCATGCGCATATCGCAACATTAGCTGGTAAGCTTAGTTCTGCTTCCTACGCTATTAGAAAAGTACGACAGCTAACAGATGTTGATACTGCTAGAACTGTATACTTTAGTTATTTCCATAGCATCATGTCATATGGCATTCTTTTGTGGGGATTAGCGGCTGGCATTAATGCTATATTCATCTTGCAAAAACGAGCAATCAGGGCCATCTATAAACTAGGCTCCAAAACTTCGCTTAGAGACAAGTTCAAGGAAATAGGTATACTGACAGCTGCATCTCAATTTATATTAAATTGCATTCTTTTTGTACGTCGCAATATTAACTTGTATACCAAACATGGTGATTTACACAATCGTAATACTAGAAATAGAAACAAGCTCGTAATGCCTCGGTACCGTTTAGAAAAGGTGCACGGATCTTTCATTGGTCAAGGTATACACATATATAACAAAATCCCAAGTGATATCTTGGATTTACCATATCTAGAGTTTAAGAATCATATAAAGAGTGGCCTCCTCAAAAAAGGCTATTACACTGTAAATGATTATTTGAACGACAAAACACCTTGGTCGTAACACTCGTAACGAATGTTCCTAGTATGATATTGTGAGTCGTGTCCTATATTTTATATTATTAGCGTTTATATTAGTTAAGCTTTTAATTCGGTCATTTAAGGTAGGCAGTTTGAGTATGTCATGCTCACTAAAACATTTCTACGGTGGTGGCGTGTGAGGCGGGTCGTTACGTTCCCTAAAATATGGTTGAGCGAAGCGATGGCTGGTTCATGCGTCATGCTCGTGAACGGGTGCTGCCAGTGGGAATGGGTCTGCTCTTATCTGCTTGCTTTAAAATGTGTTTACTTTTGTTTTTATTCATTTTATTAAGAATTACATTTGAAACATGTATGGCGCAACTTGCAGTATATAGTAGAATTGTCTTTTGTTTTTAACTAATATTAAAGCTTTAAGTAGAGTTCCTAAGTACTTAATTGAAAATTGTTCACCGCTATGATCATTAGTTCGCCTATACTTAACTGTATTTATCATAACCCATTGTGTAATTGTGATGGAAACTGACCTTAGTCATACCATGTTAAGGTCATTTTTCAATTTGACGACTCTGTATGAAATAAAACAGGGAGAAAAAAACAACCCTTGGAGTTTCTTGCCGGTTCTTCTCCAAGGCCTCCCGCTGTAGGGTTTGCGAACCGATGGCGTAGCTTCTATGACGTTCACAAGTATTGTAAATAACAATCTAAATTGAATAAACATATTTGAATCTTGAATCTTGAATCTTGAATCTATTCAATCTTTGATTATTCAACCAGTCCCTTACTAGTGGAATACACGTGTATTGATTTTATTGGTTGGTAGGTACTTTCATAGCCTTGAACAAAGTTACCTACTCTTAATTTATGTTTACCAGCCAACTTTATTTCGAAGCTTAGTTAATTATTTCAAATTATTAAGGTATATGACTGCAGTTCAAAGAAGCAAAGCTAAGCTTTATTTTCATACATTTGATAGAGCAGACGGTGTCAGCTCAATGAGTCACACCAACACATCATAATATGACTATAAAAATTACTGCATTTGATGCGCGTACTCGTGCAAGTAATAACAGTTTTTGTTTCATCGAAATCTGTCCAGGATTTCCAAAGTTACAGCGTTGTAAAGTTTCACCAGCTTTTGTAAATTTGCTTTCCTTGCGCGCTATTGCGATGACGTCATGTCGCAATAACATCTCTGATTGCGGCTGCTGCGGGTGATTTCCGTCCAACTGTACCTACATAGAGTCCATCCGTGCGCAATCTGCGCGCAACCTGGTGCGTTTTTGGCGCTAGTTACAGTACATTTTCTTCGTTCTAAGGTTATGGTAAATGATAAGTATTCGATTTCGTCCGCGCGCAGCCGCACTCTAAAACTGTCACCTACTGCATGTCCATTTGACAGCTTCGTGTTATTGTTGATCGAAGTTTGACGGTTGCTATTTATATTGACAGAATACAGCCCGCCATTACCTACGAAAGTTAATTTAATTTATTAATCACGAAAATACAACTTATGTATTTGAAGGTGTTTTTTCACAATGGGCTCAATACAAAATTGATCATTGATCGACTATAATAAAAATAAATGAATTTATTGCGAAACCGTGAGAGCGCAACTCTATAGCCAAAGGAGAAATACGGAAGCGCCAACTCTCAATCGCGATGTGACGTCACACGTTAATTCCATTGGCTCACCCGAATTGTTCACGGAGGCCGTACTTTAACGTTCAATATCTCAGTCATTTTTGAAGATAGGAAAAAAATAAAAACATATTCTTTTTTCTCGAGTAACATATTTTTTAGATATGCTGATAACAAAAATCATTGGTGTGACTCATTGACAAATGCATGAAAACAAGGCTCAGCTCCACGCAGCTCTGCTTCTGTGTCTACCACACCTACTGCCTCTTTTATTTATTTTTTTTAACATGGATTGTCATTAAGTTTTAGTATTAGGTACCTATCCAACAAGGATTCTAATCAGATTTAAGACTAGGTATAATTTGCTTGTCGGTGAAGCTTAAATCTGTGCAAAGCATCCAGGCTGCTGTGCAGCTGGACCAAAGGCAATAGTTAACAATATGTTGACGGTTGATTAAGTAATAGGCAGTGGGCATGCGATAATTAATTAGAAGGGAGTTGCGGAACACGCAGCACCAGGGACGGTCGGCGAGAACCGCAAATTGGCTAATTTATCGCACCAGTAGCCGCTCGTGTCCGGAGCAAAACTTGCCGGAATTCCGAAAACTCAACGGAAAAACGACGCAATGACGACCGGTGGGAATGCTGAAGTTTTTAAAGGCTTTTTGTTTCTTTAGATAGGTATTTGATGTTTGAATGGATAATGCTTATTTTACGGTATGCGTACGAACTTTTTAAATAGTGTGAATTGATTAGCTTGCATGATTTTATTAGCATGTCTTCTCATGTATACCAAAATTAGTGCAATGTATCTATCCGGCAGCAGGGACCACAAATTGGCTAATTTATCGCACCGCTAGCCGCTTGTGTTCGGTGAAAAACTTACCGGAATTCCGACGGAAAAATGCTGTGATGACCGCTCCGCTCTCTTTAACTTTTAAGAGCGGATCCACTTTTTGTTTCTTCAGATGTTTGAGAAAATATGGCCACCTCTTTCTTACGGTATGCGTGATGAACGAAGTTTTTTAATTGTGTGATGTATATGCGGACGGGAGACGAGTGACAACACGAACGGTTAGAAACGCACTGGTTTATTCAAATAATAATACAGACGCTGTAGCCAGCGGTGCCAACTTACTACAAAGAATAGTTCATACTTAACACTCCTGCCCCTAATGAACTACTACAATATTATTAGAAATACTGCCTATAACTAACCGGGGGACCTCTACGAACTCTTTGGCGTGACGACGTTTTATCCGGTTGCACTGAGGTAGTCGCGGCTGGCTGGTCGTGGACGGCCGATTGGGAAATGTCCCCACTTCCATTCCCTTCCACGTAGTCGCCTTCTGATAAGGCCTCCTGGAAGTTATCGTCATCTTCCGGCGCCGGGGGTGTGACTACCGTCAAATCTGTTGCCCTGAACGTTACAGGCCGGTTGTGATCTGTAGGTACCGGAGAGTACGCCGCTGGCAAATTCGTAGACATTGGCAAATCAACGCCTTCCTTCCTCTCCCCGCCATGTTCAGAGCTGGCGTTGCTGACCTCAGGTGTTGCATCATCTGATCTGAGAGATGTTGGTAAGTCTTGTATAATAATGCCAAAGTCCCGTTGATGTAATGTGAGGTTTGATTTAGGTCCCGTACAGGCTATAATTTGATTTTTATGTTTACTGACACATTTCAAAGAGTTACTGTCCTTAACTAAGTACATCACCTTTCCGATTCGTTTAACAATAGTACCGTTACACCATACAAACTTAGAAGCATTCATGTATTTTTTATAGCAGACCTTATCATTGGGCTTAAAGGTTTGTGTATTAGTACCTCCATATTTACTCTGTGAACACTGATTATTTCTTACATTATTAGCCAATGCAGATGAAAACGATGATAGTTTTGATGGAGTCGGCTTTAATAAATCCAAGCGTGATCTTAATTTCCTACCGAACACTAACTCGGCGGGAGCGAAACCTGTGGCTGAATGAACAGAGTTTCTATAGTCAAATAGAAATTTTAACAGTTTGCTTTTCATAGTTTTTGCATTATTACTTGACTGGATACTAGATTTAATGCCCTTTTTAACAATTTTCACATAGCTCTCTGCCTGTCCGTTGCTGGCTGGGTGGTACGGTGGTGACGTCATATGCAGTATTCCATTCAGTTTGCAAAAACTTTGAAAATCCTGAGACGTAAATGCCGTGCCATTGTCAGTAACTAGTGTATGTGGCATACCAAATCTTGACATAAAATCAACTAACTTTTCGATAAGAGCTGTTGTAGTACTACAATTGTTCATATTATACACCTCTACCCATTTCGTGTATGCATCTGCAAATACAAGGTAAGTTTGACCCAACATAGGCCCTAAAAAATCCAAGTGTACTCTGTAAAACGGTTGCGGGGGAAACTTCCAATGAGAATACGGGGCGCGGGGTGGGGACGGTCGAAGCTTAGTACAAACATCACAAGAACTTATCATAGTTTCCAAAGCTTCATCGATGCCTGGAAACCAGAAACGTGATCGCGCTTCGGCTTTAGTTTTAACTATCCCCAAATGTGAATTATGTAACTCTGCAATAATTCTATCACGCAGTGATAGTGGTATCACCACTTTATGTCCTCTCATAAGACACCCGCATTCGTATGACAATTGATTCCTACACAAATAAAATGGTTTTAAAACTAAATTAGGCAATTTAGGAGGCCAGCCGTTTAAAATAAAATGCTTTACTTTATTTAATAGCACATCTTTCTCTGTTTCCTCGCGCAACTGATCTAATGTTATCGGAAGGCTACCTTCGACCACAAAATTAACGTAGGCTGCGCGATCGCATTCCATATCGAATGAGTCATCCTCCCCGTTGGTCGCGTGCGGCTGCGCGGCCGCCGCCGCCTGCAGGCTAGACCGAGACAGATAGTCGGCACTGTTATCAGCGCTACGTATATATTCAATGTTATAGTTGTATGCGCTCAAAAACATTGCATATCTTTGTAGCCGATTTGCCGTTACTTCGGGTATGCCACGGTAAGGGCCGAATATGGAAATTAATGGCTTATGATCGGTACGAAGTAAAAATGGAACAGATTTCCCGTATAAGTACTGATGGTATTTACGTATTCCAAATATAATCGCGGTCGCTTCCTTTTGAATCTGTGAATAACGTTTCTCCGCAGAATTCAAAGTCCGCGAAGCAAATGAGACCGGCCTCTCTAACCCGTTTTTATCTACTTGTGACAAAATAGCCCCTAGTCCACTAGGGGACGCGTCCACAGTCAAAATTAACTTGGCGCTTGGGTCAAAATGTGCAAGTACTTTATCTGATGATAATATGTCTTTTACCTTGTTAAAAGCGATATTATGAATATGCGACCAATACCATTTTACCCCCTTTTTTAATAAGTCATACAACGGACTCAAAATAGTGGATGCATTGGGTATAAAATTTCTATAATAATTAACCAACCCTAAAAAGGATTGTAATTCACCAATATTGGAAGGTGTCGGTGCTTCTACTATTGCTTTTACTTTTTGTGGGCACTTTTTTAACCCCTCCTTATTTATTATATACCCCAGATAACTAATCTCCTCTTTGAAAAATTCGCATTTTTCCTTTTGCAAAGTTAAGCCCGCGTCTTGCAATCGTTGAAGGACCGCATGTAATCGATCTAAATGTTGAGTTTCATCCGACCCCGTAATCAAAATGTCATCAAGCAGGCATAACACTCCATCTAGACCTGCTAGAAGACTTTCCATGGCTTTTTGGAAGATAGCGGGCGCGCTCGAGAGCCCGAACACGAGACGCGTATATTTAAAAAGACCGCGCGGTGTATTTATGCATGTTATATTCTGTGATGCCTCGTCGAGGACAAATTGTTGGTAAGCCATGGACAAATCTAATTTTGTGAACTTTTGGCCACCATACACTTTTGAAAACAACTCCTTGATCGTGGGTAACGGGTACTCATCAACTACCAGTTGCTTGTTTATGCTTACAGAATAATCGGCGCATAAACGAATATCCCCGTTACGTTTTAAAATCGGTACAATTGGAGATGCAAATTCTGAATGGTCTACTGGTATAAGGATCCCTAAATTGACCAGTTTATCAATTTCTTTGTTTACCTTATCCCTCAGAGCAAAGGCTACAGGGCGCGCCTTAAAAAAAACAGGTTTTGCGTTTTCTTTTAATGTTAAGGAAACCTTATATTTATTAAATAACCCCAATTTATCAGAAAACACACCCGGGAAACGTGATGCCAGCTGTTCCGTCGTGGGCTTAGCTTGAATACAATAATTACTGGCCAGTAGCTCTAATTTGAAAAGCGAAATAAAATCACGACCTAGGAGTGGTGGCCCACCATTGCGGATAACAAAAATACGCAAATTCTTTGTGCTACCTGCATAGGATACAGGTAGTGTGGCCATACCTACACAAGGTATATAGTCACCAGTGTATGTCAAAAGCTTTTTACTTGTTGGTGACAGTGGCACGTCATTAAAATACGAATTAAATATTTTTTCAGATAAAACTGTCACAGCGGAGCCAGTGTCAATTTCAAATTTTAATTTAATTCCGTTAAGAAAAACTGTTTCCACCATAGGTTCTCCCTTAATCGAACGAATATTAAATAACTCACCATCATCGCCTTCATCTACATCACCTGTGTCGATGTAATTTACTTTGCTACACATTTTACGAAGGTGCCCTTTTGTATTGCACCTTTTGCACGTATATTTTGCGAAACGACACTCTGACGTTTTGTGGTTAGAATAACCACACACTAAACACTTATTTTTCGGTCCACTCTTTACGTTTTTTCCGCTATGATTAATTTTAAATAGCTGCTCTGTAGTAGGATTAGTTGCTACGCTACTGCAACTGCCACTCGCTGCGCTTTGTTTAGCACACCGTAAACCCTCAGCTAGCTCCACCGCTTTGGCCAAGGTTAACTCTTTCATGTCCTGGACGTACAGTTTCTCCTTCTCGAGCCCTGGTAACATCCCCATAATGAAGCGATCCCTTAGAGTTTCTTCGATGTTTAAAAACTTGCAATGCGCTGTCAGGCCGCGCAACCTCGCGGCCCACTGCGCGTGACCTTCGCCCACCTGTTGTGTTGCTGCGTAGAAATTATGTCGATCACTAAATCCCACACGCTTCGGTGTAAAATGCACATCCAGCAATCCCAAAATGTCTTCAAATGGCACGTCTTCTAGCACCTTTGGTAAAGCTAAATCTTCTGCGAGCTTGTACGTACCCTCGCTGAGTGCGCTCAAAAATATCGCTCGTCTCTTCGCTCCGGTTGGATCATTAGTCGCGTCTATACTATTTGCGATAAAAAACTGCGTAATACGCCCTTTGTACGTATTCCAGTTGTGCAAATTATGATCAAAACTTGTTAAAATTCCAAAATGAGAAGTAGCCATTTTTAATTTGACAATCGTCGCCACTGATGTATATGCGGACGGGAGACGAGTGACAACACGAACGGTTAGAAACGCACTGGTTTATTCAAATAATAATACAGACGCTGTAGCCAGCGGTGCCAACTTACTACAAAGAATAGTTCATACTTAACATTGTGTAAATTGTTTCGCGGGCAGGATAGTACAAACATTATTAGGCATACAGCGAAGTTTGATCGCGCTGTTTCTCTTTAACTCCCGACTGGGTTTGACGTGTGTCTGTTTCTGGCATCGTGGCTACGGAACGAATGGATCGATTTTGATACGATACGATTTTTGTTTATTTTCATAGACATTTAGCCAATTTACGTAAAGTACATGCACTTTAAACGCCTTTGTGGTCTAGTGGTTCACACCACTGATTTCAGACCAAGAGGTCCCGGGTTCTATTCCCAGTGGGGGTACATATTGTATTCGGTTTGGTTGGTGGTAGGACTTGTTATTAGTCCGACTAGCTAGCTACTATTATCTTATCTAAGTCTGACGCCATAACAATGATGCTTTCAGCATTATTGTGTTCCGGCAGTTAGAGATAAGATAGCCAGTGCCTCAGTGATTGATGATTCCGGGAGTAGTGCGCTTTCACTTTCAGCTTTATCACCACTACCCCGTTGTGGATATTAGTAAAAACCAAAAATAAAATCAATTAAGAATTCCAAACAGAGCCTTTATAATAATTACGACCTTATGTGGTTGTGGTTAGCTTGATTCTGTTACTAAAAGATTGTATAATTATATTAATAAAAGCTATAAAAAAATCAATATTAATAGTAAAGTAAGTATGCAATAAGATATTAAGTACTATTACCTAGCAAGATAAGTCTTGTAGTTTTTGTTTTGTATACACAACGGGGTAGTGCTTAGCCTTCATCACACCTGAAGACTACCGCGACAAACCTCAGTGGTTTTCAAAATGCAATCAAAAAATGAATTCTGTAAGTAATAAAGGAAATAAACCAAGGTATATTGGTATTAGCACCGGTTTCCAATGTGCCGCTATCTCTGAGGTCCCGGGTTCGATTCCCAGGTGAGTAAACATATAAGTAATTTAGATGTCTGAGTGTATGTATGTATAGTATACCTCGTTGTTTCTGATTTCGTCACAACCTCAGATCATATAATACTATGTCACAACACAGGCGTCGCGACGCGTCGGTCGTCCCAAGAACAACGTGCCAAAGTTTCATCACAATATTTTTGATGGTTTAGGAACGCATAGAGGACAAACATTCAATCATTGTTTTTTATTAGATGTGCGTACGTAACATAAAAAATAAAACACATAGCTAAGCGTAAAAACAAAGCGACTCGTATAGCTGTTATATTAGATTTCCTTGTTCTCCACCTGTCTGGAGCTTATTTAATTAAGGAATGTTTTCTGGCTGGCACGGCGCCCTTGAGGACAGTGGAATTTCGCTCAAATATTGCAATCGAGTATAAACATTGTGACGATGCGCATAAATGTTTCTTTTGCATGAAAAAAATATATTAATTTAAATGGAATTTGTATTTTCATGTGAGTTAATAGCATAATAAATAGTTAGCCTAACTAAGCTTTAATTGCTTGGTTTTGCCATATTTTAAATGTTTGGTTATTTATCGTGATCATAATTTTGTACGCCTGAGCAGCGCTTCTTTGCCATTAATTTGTGGAACTAAAATTCAAAAGCTATTATTTTTAGTGTTCTGTAACCGAATGGCAAAAAACGGAACCCTTGTAGATTCGTCATGTCTGTCTGTCTGTCCGTCCGTACTTATATCACAGCCACTTTATTCCAAAACTATAAAAAATTTAAAGTTGAAATTTGGTAGGTATAGGTGTATTCTGTAAACCGCTTTACGATTTTAAAATAAAAATAAATAACGATAAGAAATTAAGGGGGGCTCCCCATACATGGAACTGAAACTGAAAAATATTTTTTAAATCAAACATATTCGTGTGAGGTGTCTATTATAGACAGGTCTTTAAAAATGACATAAAGGTTTCTCAAACCTTTTTTTCTCAGTCAATATTTTGAAAGATAGAGCCTTCCAAAGTGGTAAAATGTGTGTGTTTCATTTCAGAGCAGGTTTTTAGACATGTTTTACGGTGGTAGGCCACCAGGGGACGCAGCAGCAACCAGATAAGTTGGCACTTTAAAAGTTCTCAAAACTACTCAACCGATAACAGTGCGGTTTTTTACATTCAAAAGGTTTCATTTCTAAAAAGATAAAAATAAAAACATTTTTTTTAAACCCACTCCGGATTTTAAAACGTCATACCTACCTACTTATTACTTCTAAAAAAAAAACTAAAAAAATTTGACAAAAAAAATGACTTGAAATTAGTTAGTCTTTTGAAAAAGAATTAAGTAAATATTTTTTACGAAAACCTCCTTACTAAAAGTGATGTAGGTACTATACATATTTTATCCACCTATTCATAAATAACACACTTAAGAAAAATCCGTCGGGGGCTGCCATTGCCATCGCTTTGTTCTATTTCAATTAAAATTTTAATTAATCACAACTGCAAGATATTAGTTCACTTCGGGGCAGGTAATGACAGCCCCGACGGATTTTTCTTAAGGCGCCCATTCCCCAAAATAGGGTATTTTAAATTATGGATTACTCGCAAATCACAAGTACTTAAAATTTGGAAAAATTATATGTTATTTTACAGTTATTTATCTAGTGCTTCCGGCCGTTTTTTTTCGATTGGTGATATTTTACTGTGTCAAATAAAATCCCAAACATCCGTCTAATAATAATTCAAATATCATATTACTTGCAGTATAATTGGTTTTAGTTAATGAAAAACATATGAAAATAATTGTCTTTGAATAGCCGAGGGATTCCGGCCGTCATAAATTAAATTTTCTTATTATTTAATTTTTATTGAATTTTAAGTGATTTTCGATTCGCGGGGCGCTCGCGAGTTCACAGTTCACTGCCGGCTGCCGCTGGGTCCGCGCGAAGTGTATAGAGCGCGGCCGAGCAAGCGTTAGCGTGCCTATTTCGGTCGGGATTCCTCGCCTTAAGTTTGTTATTTATGAATGGTTGGATAAAAATAAAATATGTATAGTACCTACATCACTTTTAGTTGGGGGACTTTCGTAAAAATTATTTAACTCTTTTTCAAAAGACTAACTAATTTCAACAGTCATGTTTTTTTTAATGGATCAAAAGTATTTTACATCAAATATATAGCCTACTAAGGCTAAATAATATGATGCCAGTGGGTTGAGTGAAATCTTTCTGACAAGGCAATTGAATCAAATCGATATCGAATTGCACCGATTTGGTTAATGAATAATTTTTATACCATTCGATAGAATGGAGTCTACAAAATGTAAAAACATTGGGTTGGCTACGTTATTCCTGTCAGATCATAGGGTTGGCAGCGATTGAAAGTTTAATAAAAAAATTGTTAGGTATATGCCCCAATTTGTTTGTTAAATAATTAATTCTGCAAATCTCATACTATCGATTGGTATAAAAATTATTTAAAAAAATCGGGTAGGTGCAAATTTCTTAGCAAAAAACTACGGAAAAAACTAGAAAAATATGTCTTGTCCGTAAAATTTTTGCAAACCCACTGGCGATATATACCTACCTAATTTAGCGTACTTACTTCAATTGATATAAAACACATTTTATCCATTAAACAGATGGGGAAGGTCGATCCCTATTCGTATCTTAGGCAAAGTGGTACCTACACCTGGCTCCAACTAAAACCAAGCTATAACAAAACTTAGGCGTGCGCGCGATAATTTCTCAATGTTTTTCTATTTCCAAAGGTCTCGTACCTATACACAATTTCATTCTAATACCAATTGTTGGGTCGTCTTGAATAATATATTTTTTACTCTGGCGCCAATTGTAGGGCGAGTGGGCCGGAATGCCTCTAATTCATTCCATCCTTTGTTTAAATTTCAAAGTCGCATGTGATTTGTTATCTGAGTAGGTACGTAGGTAGTTACGTTCAGAATGAATGTGTATTTCAATTTGATCGCTGCCAGTTTATTATTTTGCATTTTTTGTAAATGCCTGAAATAAAAGCGAGAAAAAACTTTAGTAGGTAGTTACTTGAATAAATTTCTTTTCTTGCAAAATAATCTCTGGTAAATCATTAACATAAATGCTTCATAGAAGTAATTCAAATTAATAAGTTTTTGTAAAAAAAAGTAAGGAAGCTGAAAACAATATACCTAGCTACTTAATTACAAATTAATAATAATTGTGTGTACCTAGTAAATATTTTTTTCTAAATCTTATAATTTTATTTTTATTTATTTATTCATAAAGACACATAACTGGTTAGGTACAATAATTAAAACAAAACTAATTACAATATTATCACTATTATTAATACCCGTCGTTGTTTTAATTTTTATAATACTAGAGCTCAAGCTTCTACAGCTTGGTATTGGAACAATGTAGGTACCTATGTGATGGTGTCCAATATATATATTTATATTTACATAACCTCCTCCTTTTGAAGTCGGTTAAAAAGCATACAGAGCGCCATGACTTCCGAAACACAATAGACACAGATACTTAATCAAGATAGTCTGTGGTTGCTACTGACGACGAAGAAATTTAATATTACCTACACAAAATACGGTTGCAATAGTTGACTCAATGCTAGCAATCAGTGTCTTCTGCTGGCAGTGATCCAAACTAAATGGGACGGGCGTCTATGAAGTTGCCGAATTCACTGGCAAAGACACAAATCTCGATGCGACCGCTTTAGGTAGATGCAGTATTTAATAAGGCTTCTTTCCATTTGAATAATGCTTCTTTCGATTCGAATAATGTTTTGAGAAATAAATGCGAATGAGCGAAAGTTTTTATTTCAGCATTATTTCCGTTTAGTATCAAGTGAATCGGGTTCTTCTGAACAGGGTTTTATAAATGTTGGCTTGCAAGGAATATGTATGGTCCTTCCTAAATAGTGCACATAATTTTAAGGGGTCAATGTACTCACGCATACAAACAACTTTTACTGTGGTACTTACATAATTATATGGAATACTTAACGATTTATAAGATTAAACGAGTCACATCAACTTTTCTTAAATCTGGGTTGTACCTAGTTTGTAACGTAAGTAGTGTTTAAAACCCCTGGGGCTTTACTTTACAATGAGCTGTTACGAGTAGAGCTCCGTCTTTTATTCAATCTTACTTAATATTGCGATAACGGACAGTGTGGTAAAGGGCCTTATTACGGACAGAATTAGGTAAATACACCATACTGCATACCTACTGTCAGATTTATTTATTCATTAATTTCTTTTTGATCTTACCTACCAAATACAGCAAAGCACTAAATAATAGTACCTATCCTGCATCATTTAGTAGTATTTCTCGTTATATCTCAATGCTCGCGTGTTCACACGTCGTTAGGCAATTATACCAGTAGCACCAGGTCGCAACTAGGTAATTAGTGCGTCCGTTTTTATCGTTAATCACTATTATCATAGTTGATTTTCTGTAAGTACCTATATGTACAGTGAAATTTTAAAATTGGTCATTTGTTTTTAATGAGCGGTTTTCCTTTGACAGATAATACGTCAAAATTAGTTCCAAATCTTTTAATAGATGTCACTATTTACAGTCAGCTGTCAAACCTCAAACCATTCTACAATATTTTATGGTCGTTGGTAGCACAGTTTATATTAGAATATATATAAATTTACTGTGTTGGTACCTAGTATAGAAGTAGTCTGTGGTTCTATCAATAAGACAAATCAATTTTATTACTTATTTAATAAAGATTGACATTGCAGTTTAACATAAACACAAGAATAGCTTTTTTCCCCGTAAGCTTCGCATTTCTTTTCTTCAGCTCTGCTTTCTTTTGCACGGCACGGCCAATCCCGTTCAAACGTCTTGTCCAAATCGTAAAGGCAAACTCAAAGTTCGTAGAATACGCCAAGGGTTAGAGCTAGAGCGCACGGGTGGCTTTTGTCACCGTGACTGTTTTGTCTCTCACACCAATAGTATGAAAAAGTCGCGTCGCTCATGCGCGCACTTTCATACGACTACTTTTTCATACGACTTTTGTCTTCGCAACTATTTTGTCACTCGCATCAAGTCTACGGGTTAGTATGAAAGTGCGCGCACGTAGCGACGCGACACTTTCTTGTCCTTGGGTTCGAAGACAAGCCCGTGACGCAACTGTCTCCTCTATTGGTTTCAATGCAAGTGCGCGCACGGCGACAAATAAGTTGCCAATCGGCCAGTAGCAACTCAACCGTCGTCCGGGGTGATAGCGGTGATAGCGTGTACCTAGTAACGAAAATCCACATACGCTTCTATAACTATCGATCTAAAATATAGTTAATATCCTTAATATTACTAAAATAACTTTTAAAATGCCAGTAGTAGAAGAAGATATTGATAACTGTTATACAATAAAAATTTAAAAGAATATTCAGATGTTTATGCTAAATCTTATTAAGCTTGGAGAGAAGTTTGCCAGCAGCTATTCCAGGTTTCCAGGTTTTTCCAAGTGTCAGCCTATCACCCCATAATGGATGCACGGTGCCCCCTTATTGCTTTTTATTTCGTTGTCGTCTTCGGCTTCTTTAGACAAGTGCACAGACCACAACCACCTCTTCGAAATCCATGTTGATGACTGCGAGCAAAAATTGCAAAAAAGTTGTGTCGCTGTCGATCTTTTCGCGGTGAAGAGACGGCCCGGCGACAATGACAATTAAATTGCCGGGTAACTAAGTCACCCGTGCGTGCTAGCCCTTATCTTGTCATGCATAGAAGAGTCGTCAGCACAGGCACCAATAGGAAAAGCCAAAGTCGTTGGTTATAATAATCCACGGAAAATACAAACGAAAACAGCGAACCACAAACAGAAGCGAACAAAATACACTGACTACAGTTTTTTTACCCTGTGACACTGACGAGACAAACAAAGACAAAATGACAGACAGAAAGCCATCAACATACAAATTTCTTGCAGAAAGCATCGATTATTTTTGCTTGAGCGAGTGAGAAAAGTAAAAGATTTTGTTTATGGCCTTATTTTTGACAGCTGAGTTTAAAATGCGACATCTATTGATGAAAAAACGTACTAAAATCCCTACCTGTCAGAAAAACGCTAATTAGCTGTGACCTGGCAGTTTCGCCTACCAGGGTTAACGCAGACAAGCCTGGGGAGTTACTGCGAACTGTCCTTCAATGTTGTCGTAATATTGTAAGCGTGATGGCGATATACGCAGTGTATAACTCCGTCCTACAATGAACATTACTATTTAACAATGTTTGACAGCTCGCAGTAAAGGCCCCTGTAAGCCTGGCATGACCACCCAAAACGTGATATGTATCGCACTTCGAGCAACGCGGGCCTTCCGTTCCGAGACGGAAGACCCGCGTTGCTCGAAGGTATCGCATGATAGAGCGACTTATCGACATTCAAACGACAAAACCCATACCCCCTTATTCGAAAACGAGGACTAAAGTTAGACCTAGTTTAAAACTAATGCTAATTCTGTTTTTCATTTGGGAAATTAAAGTTACAGCACCAATTTAGTACCAGTTTTAAACCAGGACTATTTTAGTCCACGATTGGGAATAAGGGGTATAGTCTTTTGTCAGTTAAACCGGATAACTTATCATTATCATAATCGATCGTTGGTCATGCTAGGGGGGCTGATGTATTGCATTTTCCGGAACTGTGTTTCAGGCTGTGGTACCTATTTTTCATTAATTAAAGTAGGTTGAAATTTTTTATTTTATAAGTTGACCACTGGGTCTACCATGAGTTTTTCTTTCTGTTTACTGTACCTACACTAAACGGGAGACGTTTTACAGGCGCACTAGAGGCGCTGTACAGAATTGCATTCAAAATATCTCCCGTTTACTGTAGGTACAGTAAACGAAAAAAACTCATGGAAGGCCCCAGTAACTTAAACTTAAATTATTATTACTACTACTTAAAAATTTACAACTGACAGAAAACAGAAATAAGTATTCGTTGCTTTCGAGATAAGTTTTTTCTTTAATTAAATTATCAAAAGATGCTCGATGCGGTCTTAATGTACCTACCTAATGCAATATTAAAAAAAATATAATTATATATCTAATCAAATGAATAAATACCGGTCAAGTGCAAGTCGGACTCTCGCGCACCGAGGTTTCCGTACCATCATAAATTTAAATAAATATATTGTGAAAATGTTGTCATCGGCTAGGCTAGATTCGTCAGAACTATACTATACTATGTATTATATGATCTGAGGTCAGAACATTTTTGCAGCGTAGAATATTGCAGTTTTAGGTCAACGCCAGCTTTTGACCGATAGTGGAACTAATATATTTTTTTGATGATTTCTGAAAAGTTTACTATTTAGATACTTACATCGTTTTATTTTTCGTGTAATCTTCACTTACATAAACTGCTATCACATAAAATAATTTCTGATTTTTCTCTATGCAAACTTCGGAGATAAGGGGGGACGGGGGGACGGTATTTTTTAATTTTTTTCATCAATAGTCGAAAACTATGCGGCTGAGGAAAAATTTTTTAAAATGTGAGGGCAGCGCTCTTTCATATAATAGCCCATATTAAGCCCTAGTAGCCTCACTTCGAATATTTAAAACCCCCTTTCAGTCTCTGTTACAAAAAAAAACTCTCTTATTTGCAAAATAGTTGGGCAAACGTCATCTAAAACTATTCCAAATTTCAAGTTGATAGCATTACAGCAGACTGTCACATTTAATTCCCAATTAAAAGCACCTTGGGTTTCTGAAACGAAAATTATCTCACAATTAGGTTTAGGCTCTAGGTATGGGCTCTGACAGACTGTTAACAGACTGTTGACAGTCTGTCACATTTTTCTTTCAGAAACCCAAACTACAATTAATTGGAGATTAATTGGGAATTAGGTAATTTAATTTTAATTGGCGTTTCGGAAACCGGCGGTGAGTCTCACCATATCTGGGTAGTTTTCAAAAAAAATTTAAAAATTATTTTTTTTGGCAAAAAGTAAAAAAATTTTTGAATGTAGATTTTATATTATTTTTATGCATTCACAATGCAATTTTGTAATTATAGGAAAAATGTGATAGTAAAAAACCACGAGCCCTATAAGTAGTATCCCGCCTGAAAGCTACTTATAGGGCTCGTGGTTTTTTTCTATCACATTTTTCCTATACTTGTTGAATGTAATTTTTTATGATATTTTATTAAATTTGTTATATAAAAACAAGTAGTTTTCACTAAAAGGGAACAAGGAATAGTCTGGTTTTCAAGGCAGGTGAATTAGATTATTATTATGAACCTTAATAAGGCTTTATAAGAACCTAATTGGACGATCAATACTATTCATCTTATTCACTCGAACACATCTCATCCACCTGACATGCATTGAGCAGGTTATTTAGAAACAGGTTAATGAGAAAATGACTGTTATGTCGTAGGATATATGCAAACCTTTAATTTAGCAAAGCCATAGCGACTCCACCCTAAAGCTGACCCTATGTACACCATGAGATGAAACTTTAATCACTTTTTGTCATTTGTTAAAATTATTGTAGACAGAAAAAATAGAACTTATCGTTACAAATTTACCCAGCGAAAACTCGATATTTATTTTTTATCACAATAATACACTCACATACTTCTCACCGCGTCCGCCGCTAGCAGGCATTGTCAGGCGACGTGGATGGAGAGTAGAGACTCATTGCTAAGTTAGTTGGCGAACTAACGGTAAATATTTGAAGTTGAAGTTGTGTACAGGTGATGTAGAAATTATTGCTTACAAAACATTTTTTTTTCTCTCATACTTTCTCGATTTACGAGTCACAAATTTATAAGAGACTATTGCTGGACTTTCATCAATTAAGTATTTCAGTTGCAGTTTGTTTATCTCCAATGTGCAATATTTCATGTATAAATTTCTCACACAGTCGTGTTTTGGACACGCAGGTTAATTAGAAAATGGAGTTACAAACATAATTTCGAGTTCTCCATCATTATATAAATGGGTTAAGAGGATTTGCCTCGATGCAACTGATAATACTTTAACCTATTTAGCAGTTGCGTTACTTTAAAACCAAAAATCAAAGTAAAACAAGGTTTGAAAGTCTGGCAGGTGAAAGCGGCAATTTTTTGAAAACTACCCATCTGGGTTTCTTTTTACCATTTTGGTACGGAAACTCTTAAAACGGCAATTTCATACTTATCTCAACGCGTGTTCACATGTCGTTAGGCAATTATACCAGCACCGGGTCGCAACCAGGGACCGTACTCTGAAACGCTAATCCGAAACTTCGGTTAGCCCCACCCCTTTCACTCGATTCTGTCCCAACGAGAAAGTGAGAGGGACGGGTATACCGAAGTTTCGGGTTTTGCGTTTCAGAGTAGACCCTCAGGCTTCGATCAACAATAACACCTAGGTCCAACTAGGTATAAATTATTGCCTGCGTTTTTATCGTTAATCACTATATCATAGTCGATTTTCTATAAGTAAGTACTTAAATGAACTTTTTTTTTATTTAAGTAGGTAAATCTTACGATCTATTATTGTCATTATTATAAATACCTACTTAATTTATTACCTATAATCACAGATAATATAATACTATAATGAAGACAATATCTATTGTAGGATTTATGTTGAGTATTATTTATTTTTGAGACCTGCCGGCCTGCTTTTATCACGCGATATGATATGGAACGGCAAGTTGTCTTGTTTTCCCCACTAAGGTGTAAGCAAGACAACTTGCCGTACCATATCATATCGCGCGATAAAAGCCGCTCATGCTAGGCCGGCTGGCATTGAACTACTTATAATAATATCATAACAAATTATATAAAATTTTTGTATAGGTACGTAAACCGTTTTGCTAAAACGTGCAGTGTCCCATAAAAGAAACTGCAATGTATTGGATTTAAAGGCAGTGGAGCGTGAACCGTCCGATAAATACCCAGCATTCAATGTACGACATACATATTAACTTTAATTTTTTTAAAGTTTAAGTAAACTTTACTTATAGGCCTTGCTTGTCTAATGTAGGTCAAGATAATGTCAGAAACTGTAACTTTATTGGTTTTTAAATTAGTTACCACCATTTTCCATTATCATCTTGACTTGAGGAAAAGAAAGTCTTACGGAAATGTATTACTTACCTTAATATTTGCTCCTCACGAACTATTTCCTGCAGTCTAATAAATTAGTTTTGTCATTAAAAAAGCTATTATTTCAACTTACAATCGACTGCAAACTTTACATAGCCCTTTTAACATCAAAACTTTCATCCCGGACGATCATTCCGAATCTAAGTTAAAAATCTGGCACCGGGATCGACACCAAATAACTAAGCCATTGTCCGATTCAGTGGCCAATAAATCGTACCAGCCAATAGTTAGGAAGTTGGTGGCCATCGATTTTCTTGCGCCCGCCACAAATTGTGAAACTTGGCCCATTGTTGTGCCTCTCGCAATATGAACCGCTTGCTTGCAGATTGCAATCACTTTTGTAAGTTCTGTCACCGCTATTGTAATGGACTTTAGGTGTTCCCGTGTTCACCTTTCATAGTATTGCAACGATTAAGGCTGCTACACACCAAAAAGTATCGCAGACGTGCTGCAATGCTTCTGCGACACCGTCTCGGTCTGAACATACACGTAGGGTACAAGTTCAAATATTACCTGTAGGTACCTACTATTATTTATTATGTGATATTACAAAATCATAACGCACGCAGACGCAATGCAGTACGTCTGCGACACTTTTAAGCAGCTACAATATTGGGTGGTGTTTAGGGATTGTAACGATAAAAGAGTGCATTCATGACGTATAGTACGAAAAGAAACGTAAGGTATTGCATGATACTTATTATTGATTCCGCCACAAGTTGTGAAGCTTGCAGATTGCTATCCCTTTTGTAAGATCTGTCACCGCTTTTGTAATAGGCTTTAGGTGTTACCGTACTACTAAATGGGGAACACGGTAACACCGGAGTACTGCAATTTAACCATTGCAATACTCCTGAATCTGAATCCTGAATCTCATGAAATGCTCAATCGAGCAGCGACAACTTTGGAAGGCGTTTTGTATTGTTTTACAAAAAATGCACTTATCGTTACTACTTATACACAGTGCGAAAATAAAAGGCTAGTCTATATGTTGACGCATCAATAATTAACGTTTTGAAGTGTTACAAAAAATCGAATTTAAATTTATGAGCTAACATTAAACAAGTTCGTATTTTAGAAAGTAAATTAAAATCCCTGTTTGGCGGAAATACTATTACCAACAGAATCTCATCTCATTTGCAAGACGAGGGGCTGATGTCTCAGTATCTTGTCCATTATTGGTCACTACATCGAACATTAAACCCATTAAGGTTCCCCTACGAGTCCATGTTATAACAGCCTCCGCCTGCTCTACATCACAGATATTGTCCTACATGCCGTCAATCGGATCCAATCTGACGGCATAATACATGCCTGTACTGTATCACTTCCAATATTATTGCAGCGCCGAACTAAACACTGTCTAGCTCTAATTTACTTAGCAAATACGGAGCATGCCGTTTCCAAGATACCAAGCGCTTAGTGCCACAAGTGCAGAAGCTACGAAAAGCGTTTCTAGGAATGAGCGTAGGTATATAGGTATTTGGAATTTCGACAAGTAACTACTTAGTTGTTTATCATGTTCAATTTGAATCAAATACGACAAGTGGGTACATACCATAAGTATTAAACTTTTTACCGCAGACTACAAAAAAGCAAGCAATCGCACTTAGTTTTATTCACGTGTCCTCGAAGATTCGTCTTTTGCAAAGGTCGTATGACGAAATGTCTAACACGAGAGGAAGCATTTGAGAAAGCAAAACACTAAATAGGCACTATTATTTCTGGGAAATGTCTAGAAATTAAGAAGCACATGCATGTGCGAGATAAGTATAACACGTACACCCCAAGAGCGTTGTCAGTAGGTACATAATGCGGGGGAGGGGGGGGCATTCCAGCCGCCAGCCGATGGCCATATGGGGGGAAAGTTCAGTTGAGTGGATTATCCAAATTCCACGTATGGCCACACTTCAAGTACAAATATAATGGTGACAATTGTCCCTTTAGTTTAAAACCATTGGCACGGAGACAATTTATGCCCACTGTACAAGTTCCTTTGTCAATAGTTGGGTTTCGACTAAGATTCTGCTCGGATCGCTTTTGTCGACAGAGGAAATTGAAAATCATTGTTTATGTGTTCCGGAGTATTAAGAGGATCTAGCTAATGAAACTTTGGGACCATCGGCTGATGTCAGTTTCAATAAAGTGTAAATTATAGACAAAACTAGGTAGGAAGGTTAGTTACCCACATTATGTTAAGTATTGTTAGTTTTAGAATATTATAGTAATTAATCCATAGCTATTTATTATTAATGTGAAAGTATGTTTGTCCGTCTTTCACGTCAAAACAGATAGGTTGGTACCTATGGGGGTTTTTAATGCAATAAATAGTGTATTTACTTCTTCTTAGGCAGACTCTACGGGGCGGAAATGTTGGACGATCCAAAAGTATTTCATTTTGTAAATCTATTTGAATAAAACGTTCTTTATTTTGACTTAGGATCTTTCCCGGAAAACTGTTCCAAACGTGGGTACTTAAATACAAGGAAAATTACCAAGAAATTGGAACAATATTTGAATAGACAATCTAATAAGCAAATTGCTAAATGTTTAAAAATACTTCTTAGGTATTATGAAAAAAAAAACGGAATATGAGTAGAGTTGCGAAAGTTGCTCAACCTCAAAGATCGCAGGCCGAGTGCGCTAATCACTGCGCCACGGGCTGCTCAAATAGACAAATAGTGGGATCGGCGATACTGTAGGTACCTAACAAGTCCTGTATAACACATCCAAATAAGGTTTGTATGTATGTATGTAAGTCTGTATGTATGTATTTATGTCTATATTTTTGGTATGTCCTATGTATGTATAAATTATTTTTATTTGTACCGCTTTTGAGCTTTCTCTGTTTTCCCGAAGGTTGGCTGGTAGAGAATGCTTTTAGCGTTAAGCCCGCCTTTTTTGCACTTACCTTATTTTGTATTATGTACAATAAAGCAATAAAATAAATAAATTACATCTGTGCAAAGCCGGGGCGGATAATACACGGATTAATTATTATTGTAACGCAAAAATCATAGCTGATCGATAAAGCTTACGTACTCATATATATTTATGACATTGAAATGTAATTTACGTTACCATGTAAGTAAACAAGCAATAAAGGCCGAAATCAAAGAGGACAGATCAAAATTTGATTCCCACTGCCGCCGAATGCATAACAATTGTATCGCGTCCGTGCCGCGCATTGAATAAACAATCCTGGGACAACTTCGCTGATCCTGGCCCTTACCATTGGTTTAAAACTTTGAATAATATTATGAACGATGAAATTGAAACAAAAAATTGGTTTAAAACTTTGAATAATGTTATGAACGATGAAATTGAAATTAAAAAAATTGGTTTAAAACGTTGAATAATATTATGAACGATGAAATTGAAATAAAAGAGTTGGTTTAAAACTTTAAATAATATTATGAACGATTAAATTGATAAATTGGCAAATTTTGCGTTAACTTTATGTAAGTTACCAAGCAACTTAGGCCGAGATAAAAAAGGGACGTTCAAAATTTAGTTGATTTTATGAAGGTCCTTGCTCTAGTCAGAACAGAACTTACCCACAGTGTAAGTTTATCATTCTGCAAACCTACTTTTAAAACTTAAGCGTTTGAGTAAAATTTCGGTAGGTAAGTGACAAACAAAACAAAATTCTTAACGCGAACGCGATAGCACATTGACGAACTTACACTAACTGATAGAAACTAATAATAATTGGTAGTTCTTTCTTTCATACCTCCCTCCCTGGGCTGGCAATTCCCCCCCTGTCGGGGTCATGGGCTGGCAAAGTCCCCCCCTGCCGGGGTCATGGGCTGACGAGGCCCTTGATCCTTACATCTCCTTATAACTCTCGTTATGAATATCACAACTGATAGGCGTCAGCTTAATTATGTACCTAGGCACAGAATATATAATAGTACTAACGTACCTAGGTCTTGTACTTGCTTAAAAATACTGCACAGTATTGAGAAGAAAAAAAAACTCAAAGTAAGAATAATGAAGTGACATAAGTTCTTAAGCCATAAGTAATAGTAGTGGTGCGAGTGATCTCAATTTACATGTTACAAGTCGTTTGCTATAGACAACTCGTGTGAGCTAACATCGTAGGATCCCATTTCTGGTCGGATGTAAGCTAGATAGGGTTGGTTAAATTAATATCAAGACAACTCGGAATAATATGCGGTGAGAGTTTAATGTACCTATTTGCAGTCGTAGAAAATGGTACTAGCAACGTGTTTATCTATACTGAACTATACTAATATTATAAAGCGAAAAGATTTGATTGTTTGTTTGCATCGAATAGGCTCCGAAACTACTGGACCGATTTAGAAAATTCTTTCACCATTAGAAAGCACACTTCGCAAGTACATTCTTCCCGAGTGACATAGGCTATATTTTATCCCGATATTCCCATGGGAAAGGGTACCACGCGGGTGAAACCGCGAGGATCCGCTAGTAATAATTAAACCGAAACTGACAAATAGTTTGTTCAAAATCGAGTGTAGGTAGAATCGATTCCACACATTTTTGATATGGGTTAATTTTCTCAAAAAAAATATTTATTTTTTGCCGCTTGTTTGTGTCTACTTACTGCCTATTCACGTCACGTGAAAGTCACGTGCTCTCTTACGTCATAGTAAAGCTTAAAATCTGTCAGTAAGTCACGGAGGACTCTGAGCACGAATATCTTTTAAGTCTCTTTAGATAGGGTTAGTTAAATTAATATTAAGACAACTCGGAATAATATGCGGTGAGAGTTTAATGTACCTATTTGCAGTCGTAGAAAATGGTACTAGCAACGTGTTTATCTATACTGAACTATACTCATATTATAAAGCGAAAAGATTTGATTGTTTGTTTGCATCAAATAGGCTCCGAAACTACTGGACCGATTTAGAAAATTCTTTCACCATTAGAAAGCTACATTCTTCCCGAGTGACATAGGCTATATTTTATCCCGATATTCCCATGGGAAAGGGTACCACGCGGGTTAAACCGCGAGGATCCGCTAGTAATAATTGAACCGAAACTGACAAATAGTTTGTTCAGAATCGAGAGTAAGTAGGTAGAATCGATCCACACATTTTCGATATGGGTTAATTATTATTTTTTGCCGCTTGTTTGTGTCTACCTACTGCCTATTCACGTCACGTGAAAGTCACGTGCTCTCCTACGTCATAGCAAAGCTTAAAATCTGTCAGTAAGTCACGGAGAACTCTGAGCACGAATATCTTGGAAGTTTCTTTAGATTTTTTTTATAGAATTCAATTTATTATACAAAATATAAGTAAATAAATTGGAGTGTATGTACTTTTCGGTTATTGTATTAACAAGTTGTATATGTAAGTATAGTTTTCGTCTTATATGGGAGAGACAAAGAGGAGATTAATACGATACTTACATAGGCAGGGTTTTTTGTAGCTTTTCATAAATTTTGTGCGTGGGATTGGGAGCATAGCTAAGCGGAAAGCGAGGTTTACAGGTTGGAGCACTTTCATTATGCTACTCGGTCAAGATAACATGACACCTGCAGGTTATACCCGTCCCTCTATTCTCCGGGCATGACAGAATCGAGTGACAGAGACGGGTATAATTTTTAGATGACATGTTATCTTGTACGAGTAGGTAGTAGAGACTCATTTAGGTACTTGGGGCATGTTGTAGTAGAGACTCTATTATAAGGACTTTCTATAAGGCACTGCCACATCAGGAACACCAATAGCCAAAAGCTGATACATTTGATTTATTTATCCACGACAGGGTACCTAGATACCTAGCACTTAGCCTTCATCACACCTGATGATACCTAAGTGAAGATAAGGCTGAAGGTGGAAGCGCACTACTCAACCACTGAGAAACTGGCATCTTATCTACAATTGCCGGAACACAATAATGCTGAAAACATCATTGTTATGACGGCGCGTCAGAGTTAGATAATATCATAAAGTTAATATACCTATCGGAATAGAGGAACAACCACGAGCTGTCAAACGAAACCGAAATTGGATCGCATTTGTGTGTGTAAAATTGTTTATGTATGCGTGTCAGTGATGTGCGTCATGTCGCTTTTCAGATTAATATCGATATCGATAATATTAAATAATTACAGTAATAAATAAATATATATTGGACACGATCACACTCATTGTTCCAATACCAAAGTATAGTAGCTTAAGCACTATTATTATGGAAATTAGAAACAACGACGGGTAATTACCACATAAACCCAGACCCGAGGAAATATAGAAAAATTAGTTTTCAACATTTACCCGACCAGGGGGGCTACCGGCTAAGAAATCTGGATATGGGTATGGGCTTCAACTGTCATTTGAACTCCTTATTCTGATAGATTTTTGCTGCTTTGTTCTGTTGAACGTTGCTAGCTAGTTATCGTTATACCCAACGTCACAAAACAAGGAACTGATAGCGGCTATTTTCTTTATAAAATTGACTTAAAGTTCCCAAAAACGTATGAAGTTCATATCCATAAAGTTACGCGATAGCCCCCCTGGGGGGCTACCGGCTAAAAAATATGGGTATGGGTATCGGCTTCAACTGTCACTGGAATTCCTTATTTTGATAGATTTTGCTACTTTGTTCTGTTGAACGTTGCTAGCTAGCTATCATTATACCCGAAGTCACAAAACAAATAACTTATAGTAGCTATTTTTTTTATAAAATTGACTTAAAGTTCAACGTATGAAATTCATATACATAAAGTTATGCGGTAGCCCCCCTGGAGGGCTACCGGCTAAGAAATATGAATATGGACATGGGTTTCAACTGTCATTTGAATTTCTTATTTTGATAGATTTTTGCGGCTTTGTTCTGTTGAACGTTGCTAGCTAGCTATCGTTATACCCGAGCGACGTCACAAAACAAGGAACTGATAGTAGCTATTTTCTTTATAAAATTGACTTAAAATTTCAAAAAACGTATGAAGTTCATATCCATAAAGTTACGCGGTACCCCCCAGGGATCGAACCCGGGACCTCTAGAGATAGCGACACCTTGAAACCGGTGCGTACACCACTCAGCCACGGAGGTCGTCTAATAATAATATATTAATATATAGTAATATTATTAATATAACTAAAATTCCCATCTTGGGAAGGGATTTTGCATGGCTAAAACTTCGATTCTGCGGTGAAGTATGCATATTTAAGAAAAACTCCCAGAGATTTTAAATCATTTATTATACACTAGCGACCCGGCCATGCTTCGCACAATCCTTTGAACAATTTGTTGGTGCTTCCACAGTGATAGTACGTTTCACCTCTCGCGTTTGGAAATATTTTTCATCAAAATGCTTACTGCATAATAATCAATTTAGTCCAGTTAGTTTCTGGTACCCAAGTTAGTATGTAATCTGAAAGATAATTATATTACTAATGATAGTATATGTAGGTACCTATTCTAGCAGTCAAAAACTGATACCTATGGATCAGTTAAGTATCTTAAATGGAATTACATTCCCAGGTAATTCATATCTAAACGTCTTACAGGTACTTTAATTACAGTACCTGATACATATTCATTTTTTACCACGTGATAGACAGTGGACACAAAATATCGATAACTTGATGCAGCCCTAGTGTAAAACGAAAATTATTTCTTTACACAAAATATTCGTAAATACTGCATTATGTGTAATCAATATTTGCTTGTTACATAAATAAATGTTTGTTGAAGAGCATTATCACACTTCTTGCTTTAAATTCGAAGCGCATTGGCAAAAATTAACCTTAGGAAGGGAGGTGTCGGTTTGGAATAATTTACCTGTGAACTGAACATTTTGCGGGATTATTTCATTGTGTTGTACAACAATCAATAACTGAGCAAGTCACCATGTTTCCATATCAATATTGGCTAAAAATATCTAAGATTGCACGTAAAATCCGAAAAAATAAAATACCTAAATTCTCAGCGTGCTGATAAGTGCTGACGAACTGTCAAACAGTAGCCAAAAACGGTTCTGTTACGTTGCATCATGCATCTCCTTTTATCTCACAGTGTTGTTGCTAGTGACATCCCGCTCGCTCAGCCCTTTGTTTCTCTATTCCGATAGGTATATTAACTTTATGGATAATATGGAGTCTCTATAAGTATGTACCTACTTACGAGAAAATATAGAGAGCTCTACTACTGTGGTCAGGTAGGTGTGCCAAATTCATCTGTACCTATTAGCCACCATTAACACTTTTTTTTTTTTTATAAGTGCATTAATATATTGATTTTTGTTTGTAATGGAAACAGTCAAAAACTGCTGAACCGATTAAAATAATCTTCCACTTAAATTAACAAGGTTAAATATCAGCGAGAAACAGAGGCTATTATTACAGTTACAATATCTCTATACTGTGGCTATAGCCACAGGGTAAAACCGCTGAGAGTAACTAGTAGGAACGTAACTCAATAAAACTACATTAAAATTTAACATTCCTACCTCAGAACTAATCGCCTCTGTGGTCTAGTGGTACGCAACACGGCACTTAACATTACATGGCCAAGTGCTACCCCGTTGTAAATAAAAATAACTAAGCTTATACAGTTGTATAAGTCCCATTCGTAAGCGAAGCTTTCTTGTCCCTGGCATAAGTTCCCTAACAGAATTTATAGTTCTCAAACATTGACATTTCGAAGAGACTATAAAAGTTTATATCTTCTTTTAACTTATACCGCCAGATAACTTTCTTTATCTGGAAGTTATCAGATTGAATCATACTGTATCGATGCCAGATGAAAAATTTATTACAGTTCGATGTTCTCTTTCGTAGATCTGAAAGTTAGTAGGATCCGACTAGTTTTTTTAATTGATAAATAGTATTTTTTGTAACAATAACAGTTTATTTTAGTTTTAAGTTTATTTTGATTGATAATTTTGTTTGTTTTGGCACATAACTACCTACCTATACTAACCTTTATTTAAGTTTTTACTTTTTTGCATTCACAATGCCTTTCAACATAAGTAGGTAGCACTAAGCCTTCATCACACCTGATGTTAAGTGATGATAAGGCTGAAGGTGGACTTCTACTACTCCCGGAATCCTCATCCACTGAGGATTATTTATATATTATTATTTACACTGGCTATCTTATCTCTAACTGTTGTAACATTATCATCATCATCATCATCATCATGTCAGCCGAACGACGCCCACTGCTGGGCATAGGCCTCCCTCAAGGATCTCCACAACGATCGGTCCTACGCTGCCCGCATCCAGCGGCTTCCCGCGACCTTGACCAGATCGTCGGTCCACCTTGTAGGGGGCCTGCCCACGGAACGTCGTCCGGCACGCGGTCGCCATTCGAGAACCTTTCCGCCCCAACGGCCATCGGTTCTCCGCGCTATATGTCTCGCCCACTGCCACTTCAACGATGCAATCCTTTGAGCGATGTCGGTTGTTTTAGTTCTCCTGCGGATCTCATCATTTTTGATTCGATCGAGCAGGGAAATACCAAGCATCGCTCTCTCCCTTGCTCGCTGGGTGACTTTGAGCCTTCTTATGAGACCCATAGTAAAAGACCACGTCTCACTTCCATAGGTCATTACTGGCAACACACACTGGTCAAAGACTTTCATCTTGAGACATTGAGTTATTTCGGACGCCAATATATGCCGAAGCTTCCCAAACGCTGCCCATCCGAGCTGGATTCGACGAGAGATCTTTTTCTCAAAGTTGGACTTACCTAACTGGACCGTCTGTCCTAGGTAAACATAGTGGTCAACAACTTCGAGTGTAATGTTCCCAACATTAACTGGAGCGGGTGCAACGTGGGCATTGAACATGATTTTCGTCTTGTCCATGTACATCTAAGGACCCACTCTTCGCGAAGCATTGCTGAGATCTTCGAGCATTGTGTTCAGGTCTTCCAAGGTCTCAGCCATAAGAACTACATCATCGGCAAACCGTAACATAACAATGCTGAAAACAACGTTGTTATGGCGTCAGACTTACCTACCTAGATAAGAGAGCTAGCTAGTCGGACTTTTTTTATACACAACAAATAGCACTTAGCCTTCATCATATCTGATGTTAATTGGTGATAAGGCTGAAAGCGGAAGCGCACTACTCCCGGAATCCTTAACCACTGAGGAACTGGCTATCATATCGCTACCTGCCTGCTGGAAAAAAACAATGCTGAAAACATCGTTGTTAAGACGCCAGACTTAGATAGGTGGTAGTAGCTAGCCAGTCGGCCATTGAACAAGTCCTAACATCAACCAAATACAATAAATATATCCTCACTGGGAATCGAACCCGGAACCTCTGGGTCTGAGACCGGTGGTGTGTACCACTATACCACAGAGGCGGTTAGTAAGTTAATATTGTTTCATTAAAATAAAAACAAGGGATTTAGAATATAATTTATTTATTGTAACCTCTTAAGTTATTAGTTCAACAAGAAAGACATTATATTGATAATGTGAACGCGAGCGATTAGGTATATATTTACAAAATACGTTCTTAGATTTCACTTCTACCAGGGGCTAACTTCTTTTCCATTTTTAAAAGGAAGTTGTTTAGACTGCTTCTCGTCGTAATACCACAATTAATAATACTCCTCATGTGGCTTGAACAGCATACATACAGCTCTAAGTGCTTGGCCACGGAGAAGGACTAGGCGCGGTTGCGGGTGGTGGCGCGGCGGTTGGCTTATTGAACAAACGTATGAAATAGTAGATTTCATTACAAGTGCGGAAAGCCTGTCATTGCAAAGAGTTCCGACAAATGTCTACCCGAGCCGAGGCGCAGCCGAAGGTGAGGGTTGACAGTCGGAACAAGTTGCAATGACGGTTCCGCACGTGTACTGAACAACTATTTTTAATACAGTTGCGAAAAAATTAAGCAATTTAATAAAAAAATAAAACACAATAAACTCAACTAACTAATCGTAAAAGAATATAAGCAGAGACTTTTTTTTTGTTTTCTTCACCCATTCTGGGTTGGCAAAGGAAACTATGATCATACAGCCAAGGCTTCAGTAGAATTTTTTTATTGATATGAAATGAAAATTAAATTAAATGAGATGAAATGAAATGAAACCTAACAAAAGCAATCCGAATCCTACAGGAGCGCCTTTCCTTATTTCTCTCTTTTACCACATCGTTTTCCATTAAAGCCACATTATTGCACTAATTCCACCATACTAAGTACCTACCACAATAAAAACCAGAAAAAACTAATTTAGAAAATTAAGAAATAAGGTCCCTCATTTTCTTTTCACTTGCGCAAACTCCTATATGCAGATACTATGGTAAATAGTGCACGTCATACCATATTTAGTAATCTGTGGTCATACAGCCAATTTTATGTATTTTTTATATTCATAAATTTAATTTGGCCGATACTAATATTAATTTAATGTATAATTAAAATTACTTTTAAATCTGATATTGAAACAAATTAGTAGCTTCTTTTTAGAAATATTTGCATGAATCATAAAAACTTCTATGATTTTTTTTTAGTAAAAACTTCGTGGTTGGTTTTTTCTTTTTAATATTTGACAGTTGGGAAAGAAAACGCACGAGTTCGGGAATGGTAAAGAAAAAGTTCGAGTGTGTAATAGCCCACATCCCGAACGCTATACGTCCCTGCAATACGCCACTTTTTGAGCAACTGTATTAAAAATGTATAAAGCATGCCACTCGGCGCGCGCGGCGGGCTAGAGCGGCTGCGGCTGGCGGCGGCGGTCGGCGGCTGCGGTGGCGGGCGAGGCGGGCGGGTGGAAGGAAACAAAGCTATGGGCTAGTTTGCGCCTGGCCACGGTGCACAGCGGTTTGTCGGGCGGTTGAAAAGGGCTAGCGCGGGACGGATCGAGCGAAACAATCGAAGTTTTTAGACGAATCCACGAGCGGCGGGATTTTATTATGGACACCGAGGCATTTATTACAGAAATATTAAACCGACCACCTATATGGATGTCAGAGCATCCACAACACAAGTATAAGAATGTAATAAAAAGATTATGGGAAGAAATAGTCTTCATAAAGATTCAAAAATTCTCCACATTTATGACGATCTTATTTATTTATTTCTTATTATTATATATTATATTTAATTCATGCACTCCGTCTCTTGAATTTAAAATGTCGTGCATAAAATACGAACTGCTGTGAAGGCAACTATACGTCACATTAGAGCCATCCTCAATACGTCCACTTAGCCAGCCGCTGTAGCCGCTTCTGAATGTACGTGGCATGCCAACGGCGCGCCCGCAGAAGTCACCCGCGCCCGCGCTTAGCCTACTAGCCCGTCTACGTGGCCAGGGCGTTAACAGTTGCTTTGACCCTTTCACGCCGGTTTTTAGCCGCTTGGATATCAGTTCGTCTATTGATATAATGGATTATTATTATTATTATTATTTATAGGGGGGACGCCAGCGAAGCGAAGGATGTCAGTTCGTCTATTGACGTGGATGCCATGGCTTCTAGGTTCTGTTTCATAAGCTCTACAGTAACCCTTCCATCGGTGACTTGAACATCCCATAGAGTTCCAACAGTTGCTTAGACCCTTTACCGCCGTTTTTAACTGCTCGGATGTCAGTCCTTCTATTGATGTGTACTCGAGCCCCGTCTGCGCCTGACCACGCTTTACAAGAGGACACTAGCTTGCTCCAGGGCAATGGCCACTCACCACGCAGAAACTGAAAGAGAAATAGAAGTAAGAAAAGAGTAATTGAGAAAGTGTTTGAGGAGCCCGTGGCGCAGTGGAAAGCACGCTCGGCCTGCGATCGTTGAGGTTAAGCAACTTTCGCAATGGTCGGTCACGGGATGGGTGACCAAAAACTTTTTATCTCAAGCTCCTCCGTGATTCGGAAGGCACGCTAAGCTGTTGGTCCCGGCTACATTTGCAGTCACTAATACCCACCAATCCGCACTGAGCAGCGTGGTGTGGCACCCACAAGGAAGGCCTGTGCCCCAGCAGTGGGGACATTAAATAGCTGATGATGATGATGAATTGGATAAAAAAGAAACAACTTGTTCTCAATTTGCTCAGACAGGACAGCTTTTGGATTGTTTTTGCAAGTAAAGACAAATGGTCAAGCCGCCGGCACATGCCGCCGCGCTGTGTGGATGCACCATAAGATGATTAACATGGTGTCAGTTTGTAACAAGTAATAGACTTTTTTTTTTTTTTTTTTTTTTTATTGATACACCAACAATTGTAACAATCAAACAACATAATAAAAAGTAGCTTATAAGAAGTAATTATTCTAATTGCACAATTACTTATAGGTGTACACCACATGCAAAATAAATGAAAGAAAAAAAAAAAAAAACAGATCAGTGTTTAGTGATCAGCTAGCTAAATATTTAGGATAAAAAAAGGAAAGATAACACTTTAAATTAAAACAAAAAAAAAATACAACGCTAAACTCTACCGGAGTACAGTTGCAGAGCCCAAAGTTGTTAAAACTATCAATCGGTTAAAGTTTCTTGCAAGTGCTTTCGAAAACGATTTCGCTTGACTGAATAAACGTCCAACGACTCAGCATTATCGTTGAGGAGCCTGCAGAGTCTGGGAACACAAGAATTCGATCCCGCAGTAGTTCTTCGAAATGGTGGAACCAACGGTGGAACAGGTTTTCTAGGAAGCCTGTTTGGCACTCTAAACTTAAACTGTTGCAATAGCTGAGGACAGTCTATTTCGTTATTGAGAAGTTTAAACAAGAAAAGTAAATCGTGAATTTTACGCCGCTTCTCAAGTGATGCAAAACGAAACTGTTTGAGCCTAGAGTGGTTGGTTGAGCGGGCGAATCGAATTTAAAAAATGGACTGTAATTTTGCGATGCGGGGAAAAACAAATGAAATTTTAAACGCGATTGTTGACAAAAAAGAAGGAAAACCAGGAGTGCACAATACCTTGCCGCCTCGTGGCGTTGAGAGACGATGTAGGCTGCCGGGACGTCCCAGGGTCGTGGCTGATGCAGCAGGGTTGGTTTCCTTACGCGGAGCACGGTAGGCACTTCACAAAATGGTCTTTTTTTCGAAATGTTTGTATGGTTTAGGCCGTCAAATCAATAATTAAAGCGGGAGATCGATGCGCGCGCGGTGGCCATTTTTGCGTAACAGAAAAGTCTTTTTTATTACTTCTCCCGCTAGAGGGCGGTGTGGTGCTGTCTCGCTTTTGTATGCGAGACACGGTATGTGCAATAAGGACAGGTGAGGTGGGAATGTCAACAACTATTTAAATTAAAACAATTGAAAATCGGCGTTGCAACTTAAGAAAAAAAACGCGGCAATTTTCGAATCGTGATCGGCGCAACCATTTCCCCCCCGGCTTGAAGGGTTACCTTCAAAACAAGAAGAACAACTGACTATACGGTTGTAACTAAGCTTTAACTGCTAACTAAACAAAATGCTATCAAACTAAACTAAGCTAAACCTAATCGAACAAGTTAAATTAAGAATGTGGTTAAAGTTATTGTTGATTAGGCAAAGGACAAAGACGAATAACTGGTCGCAAGTACGAACCAGTTGCGGTTTTAACACGAACTATACGGGTGATACCATTTGACCCGGGGAAAACTTCTTCTACTACCCCAAGAGGCCAATGTAATGGAGGTATATTTTCAGTTAAAATAACCACGACAGTACCGACAGTAACAGGGTTCGATGGAGTATTCCATTTCTGACGTGACTGTAGCGTATGCAAATAGTCTGTTCTCCAACGCTTCCAAAACGACTGAACGAGTTTATCTAATAAGGCGTGACGCGAGAGTAGATGAAGTCGATCTTCCTCTACTTCTAAAGCGGGGAAGTATTTTAACGGTGTCACATTCAAAAAGTGCGCTGGAGTCAGTGCAAGCGGCTCCGAGGGATCACTAGACAGGGTTCTACAAAGAGGACGCGTATTCATTACGGCCTCGACTTGAGTGAGCACGGTGCTCAGCTCTTCAAACGTAAGAATCTGTTCGCCTATAACGCGAAACAGATGCATCTTTAAGCTCTTAATATTAGTTTCCCAATTTCCACCAAAGTGGCTTGCGGCGGGCGTATTGAACGACCACTCAATGCGGTTTTCAGCTAATACATAGGCAAATTCCGTGTTAAAATGTTTCGAGCGCAAAAAATTATGTAGTTCGGAAAGGTTGCGACGTGCTCCTACGTAATTCGTACCGTTGTCCGAATACATTCGAGATACGGAACCTCGACGCGACAAAAATCTTTTAAAGGCAGCCATAAAGCATGGCGTGCTCAAATCGCTAGCTAATTCTATATGAACAGCGCGAGTCGTCATACAAATGAATAGACAAACGTAAGCTTTCGTGGAGCGTATACCACGACCACGAGAAACTGTAACCCTGAAGGGGCCAGCGTAATCTGTACCTGTGTGTACGAACGGTTTGGCAGCCTGAACGACACGACAAGGACGATGATCGGCCATTTCGGGTGCGATTGACTTCGGGCGAAGTTTAAAACACGGAATACATCTATGAACTATCGAACGAATTAAATTGCGGGCGGATAGAATCCAATATTTTTGGCGCAAAATCGACATTAATAAATCTGGACCAGCGTGACAATTCACCCTATGGTGATATTCGACTAAAAGATCAACAATATGATCCTTGCGCGGGAGAATTATAGGATGCATTTGATCATATTCTAATGCGGACTGGCTCAAACGACCACCAACTCGAATGAGACCGTCATTCAAAAAAGGTTTCAAATGTTGAAAAGCGCGACTACAAGGTTTATTTGATTCCAAATTTCTAATTTCAGATGAAAAATAATATCGCTGAAGTTCACGAAGCACAATTAATTCAGCCTTGTTTAAGTCAGAGGCGGTAACGTGCTCGCGACGAGGAAGGATTTTCAAAAATCGACAAATATAAACAACACTACGTAAAAGAATCGACCACGATGAAACACGGCTAGCCAACGCTAAGATAGGCGATTTTTCCAGCGGCGCGGTAGCAACTAAAGAGGTTTTTCTTTCCTCTGGCGGCGTTGACACAGTCGCGGGGTTGAAAGGACTAACAGGCCATTCATCAGGTGGGGCTTGGCACCAGGAAGAGCCATGGAACCACAACGGATGATTCAAAATTTGTGCAGGTGTTAACCCACGAGACAAACAATCGGCAGGGTTATCCGTACCTGAGACGTGATAAAAGTTTTGCGGCGCCAATTCCGACTGAATTTTTGCCACCCTATTTGCGACAAATGTATCCCAACGATGGGGCGAAGAATGTGTCCAACACAGAGCGACGGTTGAGTCCGAGAATGCGAAAATTCTGTCTATACTCATGCGGTTGCGACAACTACTAACAATCGAACTAATGAGCTGGGCTAGCAGCAATATAGCGCACAGCTCGAGACGAGCGAGAGAGACTACTTTACTAGGGGCTACTTTAGATTTAGCGCTGATAAGGTGGAATGAAATGTCATCACCGTTACGAACGTGGAAGTACACAACACCCCCGTACGCTTTCTCACTAGCGTCTGCAAAACCTAAAACTGTAACAATGCTCTCATCTGAGATGCCAACGTGGCGCGGTATTCTAATTTGCTCGAGCATCGGAAGCTCGGCTCTAAAGCGGTCCCACAATTTAATGATGTGGTCAGGAGGAGTGTCGTCCCAGTCACAGTTGGACAGCCAAAGTTCTTTTATAAGAAGCTTTGCATACAAGACGACAGGTGCTACAAATCCCATAACATCCCATATGCGTGCGACACACGACAATATGGTGCGCTTAGTGCAGGTTGACGGTGTAGGACAAACTTTCAAACTAAACATGTCGGACGAGGGTGACCAACACAAACCGAGAACCTTCTGCGTATCATTACCATCAAACTCCTTGACAGTTGACAAGCGATGCGACGGTGGAATCGAATCCAAGACCGTTTGCGAATTACTATTCCATTTTACGAGATCAAAATGACCAGCCTTCATGAGATCAATCACTTCAGCCGCAGTTGCGACAGCTTGATCTTCGCTCTGTACAGAATAAATATAGTCATCCATGTACAAACCAGTTTCTACAGTCTCCTTAGCCTTCGGGTACCTATCGCCCTCATCGGCAGCAAGCTGCTTGACAGTGCGAAGAGCGTGGAAGGGACTGGATTTAAGTCCAAAACAAACGCGATTAAATTCGTAAACCTGTAAAGGTTCCTGCGGCGAAAATCTATACAAAATGCGTTGAAATCGGCGATCCGATTCGCGAACACCAATACAAAGAAACATTTGTCTGATGTCGGCTGAAAGCGCGACAGCGAACAAGCGAAAGTTAACTATAATTTCGAACAAATTACCTTGGAGATTTTGACCACTATACAAAATATCATTTACCGAAACATTCGAACTAGTTTTGGCGCTGCCATCTAAAACAACGCGCAACTTGGTGGTTAGTTTATCCTCGCGGACAACTCCATGGTGCGGAATGGTATACGAAGGAGCGTGCTTCGTCTCTTCAGTTTCGGGAGGCGCGGGTGAAATAAAGCCTTTTTCCAAATATTCAACTACTACGCTATCGTAAGCCTCCTTCAACTTTGGAGATACCTGCATTTTCCGTTCTAAACAAAAGAAGCGTTTTTCGGCTGACTGAAAAGAATCTCCAAGCGAATTAACATCACCCTTAAAGGGGAGTGCGACAATATAACGACCATCACTATCGCGAGTAGTCGTGCGACTATAAAACTCTTCACAAAGTTTATCATCAGGGCTGACAATAGGAGGGACGTTCACTTCTTCTATCTCCCAGAATTTACGAACGGCTAAGTCCAGCGGCTCGACGACGCAACAATATGACACTGTCGAGTTACAATCAAAACAAGCGGGTGCGGAACCAACAATAACAAAACCAAGAGCCGTCTCTAAGGCGAGCGGCGCAGGGTGCGATGCGTGACCTTGAACCTTATGCTGCAACAGGAGGTGCGGGAAAATCGAAGCGCCAACTAACAAATCAATATCTCCTGGAACGGCGTAAGTATCATCGGCCAAAGGTAAATCTCTAAAATTAGTCAACAATGAGGTATTGACTGCGACAGTCGGTAAAAGTTCGGTAACTTTATCGACGACTAGCGAATCCATCGAAAAACTAATATCAAAATCAAAACGCGAGTGGAATTTAATCCCTACAGAACCTTGAACGGCTTTAGTGGAACCCCCAATACCTTTTACAACATTACAGGCAGGGCGGTTATTTATATGCAAACCAAGACGACTACAACAATTTTTACTAATAAAATTACTTTGAGAAGCACTGTCTAAAAGTGCGCGAACACTATGTCCCCTACCTTGTGAATCGTAAACAATAACTCGAGCGGTTGCGAGAAGTACCGTAGTAGGGCTTGTGTGCAAACTCGATAGCGAGCACAAAGTAACATCGTTCGGCTGGAGGCGCGCTGCAGTGGCGTCGCCGTCGCTAGACGCGGACGGGGACGGAAACCCGCGAGAGCGCTCCGAGTCGAGCGGCGCGGGCGGCTGTGACGACACAGCGGGCGGACGGTGCATGAAGTTCGCGCAGCCGCCGGAATCGACGAACGAATTACCGGACACGGCGCCGGCGGCGGGTACATTGCTAACTACGAGCGAATTATTACCATTAACGCGCGAGGTACCAACCTTATTTAAATTGGACGCGGCATTATTGTTTTCGAAGTGCAATAATGAATGGTGTTTACCATTACACTTGCGACAAAAATGATTTGAATTACAAAATGAAACACGATGTTTGTCACTGAGACAATTAATACATAAATTATTAGAACGAACAAATTTATAGCGATCACTAGGAGCGAGTTTATTGAACTCCGAACATTTATAAAGTTGGTCATGGTGACCTTTACACAAAGAACAATTTTTCGAATGCGACACTTGCGGATTTGTGGGTTCAAAATTAACAAAAGAATGCGTGGACTTCGTGGGCTTAATACTACTACTACGATTATTAAGACTATTTTTCGTTACTCCGTGATTTAACGAAGTTCGTTGCAAAATTTTAATATGTTGACGAACGAAAGTTTCTAAATCGTCGAACTTAGGTATTTGATGGCCACGTCTATCCATTTCAAACAAGCGAACGGTTTCGGAATCTAATTTCTTTAATCCAATATACAAAAACAAAAAGTCACAGAGGTCATTAACCTTGAGATTCTTGAGGGCGCGAACAGCGGATGCAAAAATATCTAAGAATTTTTCTAAGTCTTGTTCATTGCACGAAGAACTATTTTTCAAATTAAATATTTGATCTAAATAAGCGGTTGTTACTAAGCGTTTATCTTCGTATTTGATCTTCAAAGTGTTCAAAATCAAGCTATAATTTTCGGCGCAAAACGTTATTCCGGCGCAAACGGTTTTTGCTTTCCCGGTTAGTTTACTAACTAAATAATGTAATTTTTCGTGATCCGATAACGAATTATTATTATGGATCGTATTTTCAAAACTAGCGAAAAACAAAGGCCAATTTTTAATATCGCCATCAAATTCGGGTATTTGTATAGGCGGTAATTTAGGTCGGTCCCGTTTCATCAAATCAAAACCGGCTGGCCCGGGTTTCGAATCGGTAACTACTACGGGCGCTTGCAATGACTTAGCGACACGTTTTATGCGACAAATTAAATCTTCGAAAGATGACAAGGCGTCATAACTTAATAAGAAATCAGGATTTAATTCTAATTCAAGCAAATTTATTTTATCTAGAACATTTTCGAAATTTACGCGCAAAGTATCTACGGTTTCGATCGAGGATAAAAACAAATCTTTTATTGCTTCATCGGCTATCCTCGATGAGTAATCACAAATCGATTGCATACGCTTGAAAAGGCTATCCTTCTTAGCGTGTAATATTTTTAACTGCGAGTCTGGATCTGGAATCGCCTTCGGAGGCATTGCGAAATGCAAAATCTAACGAGCAATCTAATATGAAAGCGGTAATGAACAGCTAGGTACGCGACGCACGGTAGAAATATATTCTGATTTTGCGAGCGAATCAGTAGGTACTTACCTACCCGCGCACAAAATATGTACCGTACCGGTTACTATGCGGTGCTGTCGAGACTACTAACTATTTATTAAGCGAAAAAAACAGTATGTACCTATGCGTTATTCCCTATGGAATAAAAACTATGAACTATGCGTTTGATTCCCAATGGAATAAAAAACTAATGCGTTGTTCCCAAATGGAACAAAACTAATAAGTAGCTAAGTACCTACCTATTGAGTATGCGTCCGTTCCCAATGGAATGGAATAAAAACAAAACTAAGTATAGCGGTTTCTATAGCGAAATGGATGATTCCATATGGATGGACTAGAAAATCCGGCCGAAGGTCCAGAAATGGTTGAGCGGGCGAATCGAATTTAAAAAATGGACTGTAATTTTGCGATGCGGGGAAAAACAAATGAAATTTTAAACGCGATTGTTGACAAAAAAGAAGGAAAACCAGGAGTGCACAATACCTTGCCGCCTCGTGGCGTTGAGAGACGATGTAGGCTGCCGGGACGTCCCAGGGTCGTGGCTGATGCAGCAGGGTTGGTTTCCTTACGCGGAGCACGGTAGGCACTTCACAAAATGGTCTTTTTTTCGAAATGTTTGTATGGTTTAGGCCGTCAAATCAATAATTAAAGCGGGAGATCGATGCGCGCGCGGTGGCCATTTTTGCGTAACAGAAAAGTCTTTTTTATTACTTCTCCCGCTAGAGGGCGGTGTGGTGCTGTCTCGCTTTTGTATGCGAGACACGGTATGTGCAATAAGGACAGGTGAGGTGGGAATGTCAACAACTATTTAAATTAAAACAATTGAAAATCGGCGTTGCAACTTAAGAAAAAAAACGCGGCAATTTTCGAATCGTGATCGGCGCAACCAGTGGTAACTGAATCCTCTCTTGCATTTGTTCATTGCATGAGAGAGGTGCCAAAGAAACCTCTTCTGGATTCGCTCCAACCTCAAACAGTGGCATGCATAATGCGGTCTCCACACTACACTACAATACTCCAGGGTACTGAGAACAAATGAATTATATAATAATCTCTTGGTTTGCAATTTTTTAAATTCCCGACCATTTCTAATAATAAAACCGAGCATTTTCGATGCCTTCTTTATAACATTTTCAAGATGGATATTGAATGTCAACTTTCTGTCAAATATTACCCCAAGGTCCCTGATATGATCAACTTGTTCGATTTGTATGCCATCAATATAGTAAGATGATTTATTGCTGCAATTATATCTCCTAGAGAACCTTATATGAAAGCACTTATTCACATTTAACATCATATTGTTATGTTTACACCAGGCAGATAATCTGTTGAGATCAGACTGTAGCAAATGTACGTCTTCTTCAGTTTGTATAACCCTAGACAATTTTAAGTCATCTGCGTATAAATAAGGATTCGAGTTAAAAATCTGATTGACAATATCATTTATAAAAATGTTAAACAAGACGGGACCCAAGTTAGAGCCTTGTGGAACTCCTGACTCTATATTGAATATATTAGAACTAAATCCATTAAGCACAACATAGAATTTACGGTTAATCAAATAAGACTTGAACCACTGCAGTAGATTACCACAAATTCCAATATCAGATAACTTTCTGCATAACATTTCATGAGGTACTCTATCAAAAGCCCTGCTCAAGTCAGTATAGATAACATCTACCTCATGCTGAGCATCCAAAGCCCCTGAGAGATCCTCGGAAAAGGTTACTAAGTTGGTGGTAGTTGATCTACTTTCCACAAAACCATGCTGATGTTCAGTTATGAATGGCTTAACGTGCGCAACAAGGAATGGACAAACAAGCAACTCAAAAACCTTCGATATTATTGACAACACAGAGATGGGCCTGTAATTCCCAACAAAATTCATGTCATTAGACTTATGAACCGGGACCACCCTTGCTATTTTCCAATCGTCTGGATATACTCCAGTAGATAATGACTCGTTATACAGTCGACAGAGTGGATAGGCAAGATTAGAAAAGCAAGATTTAAAAAAAATGGGAGGTATATTGTCAGGGCCTGATCCTTTACTGGCATCCAGCTGTTTAAGTGCTTTTGCAACAGAATCCACATCAACACTTAATTTACTCAAGGATACAGAACAGGGCAATGAGTCATCACCACCAGCCGTATATTGCTGTGTTGGGTTAGCATTATAAACTTCAGCAAAACGACTTGCGAATAAATTGCAGATGCCTGGACCGTCAGATATGGTAGTAGAACCATTTGTAAATGAAGCAGGATATGAACTATTTCCACCGCGTTTTGTTTTAGTGTGTGACCAAAAATTCTTAGTGTTCCGAGCTATTGCATCTTCCATATTTTTAATATAAGCATTATAGCAATTAGTAGATATTTTTTTGCACCTTTCTGTTAATATTTCCAATTCAACTTTATCAAGAGGGTTTTTATATTTGTTATATTTCATTCTAAGTTTATATTTTTCTCGAAGCCGACCTATTAAAGAACTATTAAACCAAACAGGGTATTTCCTGGTATTATAAATTCTCTTATTTGGAACAAACTTAGAAATAGCGTCTCTTACTATGGTGTAGAATCGAGTGACCATTTCATTAACATCCTTACAGTCACGAAAAATAGTATCCCAGTTCACACCTGCAAGATATTTATTAATAGAATCATAATCTGCCTTATAAAAAATTAACTTAACCTGAAAATTATTGTAATTTAAGTTGTCAGATTTGCCAAGGCTTATATCAATTTGTAAGGGGGGATGAAGACGATCTATTTTCGATAAGGAATCCGGTGATGTTTGCACTTTACAATCAACTATATCCGTTAGAACCAAATCCAATATATTAGAGTTACAATTAGTGACCATATTCAATTGCCTGAAATTGTTCAGATTAACAAAGTCTACAAGTTTTTGGCTTAAAGCTGGCATCCTGTACTCAGGTCGATCAATGAGCTCCCAAACAATATTACTTTGATTAAAATCACCAATAATACATATTTCACCTTCAAAGCTTTCACGAACTCTATTACAATTAGAAATAGACTTTATGAAATGCAATGCAAAGGCGTTAATATTCAATAGAGAGAACCATTTAAGTTGTCGTAATTCTGATTGATGTTAATGAAATACCTGGTCAAACGGTCGTTTTCCTATATGAAACATAATATAAAGTAGGGGTGCCTTGTTGAGAGATACGGTGTGTTCACTTTGCTCTTGAATGGTCAGTTCTTTATAAATCCTCTCTGCATGTAGCTGTATGTGGTTGTAAATTACCTGTGAACGATGAAGATGAACTATAATAAGCAACACAAACATATGAAATGTGTGAATATTAGGAGTAACTGCCGTTTTGTATAAACAATTTCAATGAAACTGCGTTTTCCATACTAACATTTTTTACTATAGTTTTGACAGCAAAAACCGCAAAAAAGTTTTTAAGGTTCAAGTACTGTAAAGACTTAGCTGAATACTGAATTCAAAAAAGAACTTACTCTCAAACTGTCTCTTCCTGGTGACGTCATCAGAATTTGACTTGTCAACGCAGCAGCGTCACTGGAACGTTCAGCGTTCGAACCTGGCACATCTCCCTGGGAGAAAAACATAAATAGTATATTCTATTTGTTTGCTTATGGAAATAACCTCAATGTAGATTTTAAAATCCTAACTATTCCTGCTTCAGGTAAGTACCTACTCTTATGAACTACAATTTTCAAAGTTACTTACTCGAATTTAAAAATTTATGATGTATTATTAAATGTCATTTTTCGTACCTCCTCAAACAACTCTGCGAATTCCGGAAAGTCCTCTAATCCGAACAGATTGGACAATGCGAACGTTTTCTTAGTCTGGGCTACCAGCTGCATGATTTCTTGTGTATGCTTGTCATCTTCATCTATGGAGCATAACGCTTCGGCAATCGCTAGGGCTATGGACGACGGCGAACTGTGACTGCCGTCGAAACTGAGAGAGCTTGAGGTGGCTGGGTAAAATAAGCCTTATTTAGTTAGATTTAGGGTTAATTTTCGTGTAAACGTTATATTAAATATTCAAGGTTTGCGTTACTGATTCAGTTGAAGATAACAGCTATGTTATGATTTTATTAACACCCGTTGGAAAAAGTAAATACATTTATAATGAACACCTTTCATTAAAGTAACAGATAAATCCTTATTAGGCAGAGTTTGTCTCTGCCAATTTTAATCTGATTACGTATTTGAAAATTCATATAAGTATTAGAAATATACAGGCGGGGTTACAAGGGAAATGGGCAATGGGGGCAAGTGCTATCCCGTTGTGCTATCCCCCCCACCCCTCGAGACACATTTTTACCTACATATTTTTATTAACCATTTCAAACCGTGAAATAAGCTAACATTGCCCCTCCCTCAAACAATTCTGGATCCACACCAGAAATATATACACAGCCTTACTAATAAAATGTTATACAGAGTATACACATCTGTTGTAAGACAATCGCTACCAATAAAAAATATTTTGACATAAAGCCTGTGTACACGTGTTTTATTGTGGTAGGAAAGTTACACAAGGTTTAAACGAGCCAAGACCCTTGTTTAAAGGATGTTTAAGAGCCAGATGGCGGCGGATTTTTTTTCTTCAAGTGTTGTCGTATTGTTGGTTCCGTTTTGTTTTACTGAGATATTTTAGTTCTTAATATGGAGTATTTAAATTACTTACTTCAATTTGTTTGACCAATTAGACGAAGAAAAAGAGAATGCCCCTAGAAAAAGTTTGTAAAGAACGCGCAGATCCTTTTTCGCTTACAGACAGTGAATTTAAATGTAAATATAGATTTACAAAGGTGTATGCTAGAAATATTAGAGATTTGATTAAAAAAGATATCAATAAAGACGCAAGAGGATGTGGGATTTCACCTGAGTTGCAGGTGCTCACTGCACAGAACCTGGGCTCGCCACGAAGTACAAGATGATGCTGCGGAACTCTTGAATTTGTTCAGCAATCTATAACTTTGCAAAAGCTTTAGCTAGCAAGGCTACAAATTTTATTTACATGCCCTCTAGTATGGCAGAACAAGAAGTTATTTCTGGCCTTCGCCAGATATGTGGCTTCAGGAATGTTATTGGTGCAATCGATTGCACGAACATAAAAAAAAAGTTGGAGGTGATTTTGGACAGTATTACGTTAGTCGTAGAGGATTTTACTCAATGAATATGCAAGTAGTATGGTGACGCATCCCTTGTGTATTGTTGACGACGCGGCACGGTACCGGCTGTCAAACAAACTGCGTTCAAAATTTAGCAAAAAAACATAGCTAGCAAAAATGTCCCGATTCATCAATTGTATGCAATATAAAATTAAAAAGTAGACTGAAACATATACAGGATAATTTTTTTATCAGTGCACAAATTTTTAGGATCGACTCAGAATCGGTAAGTGAACAACTTTCTCCTAGAAACATAGGTCGAAATATGACAAAAATTTTTTGACCTTTCATACAAATAGAACTGATCACGTGATCGAATTAGTATGGGAAGTCCAAAAATTTTTGTCGTATTTCGACCCATGTTTCTAGGAGAAAGTTGTTCACTTATCGACTCTGAGTCGATCCTAAAAATTTGTGCAGTGGTAAAAAAATTACCCTGTATAATTATTAGATTCAAACCATTTTTGTTCTCTAAGTCATGAAATAACATACTTTCATTAAAATATTTCATTAACTAATGAGCAATACAAATTTATTGAACAAAGTTTTAGAACGTCTCTTTCTTGATGTTGCCAGTGAATAAAAAAAACCTTTTGTGTACGAAGGGTATAGTTACACAACCTTTATACAACGTCTATTAGTCAAAACGGTGCGTAAGTCTTATACGACCTTTACACAATGTGTAACTATACACGCGGTTAACCAGTGATTAACATTTTTTTATTAGTAAGACCGACAGTGTTTAGATTATAAATAAGATTTAAAAGTAAAAAATACTAGTTCCTTACTTGTATTGCCGAGACTGACAATTCTAACATGTTTAGGTCTTGATCTACTCGGTGTAGCTCTCGTATGACGCGCATCACCGTTGCCAGTGGCTGCTGAAACATTACTTAGTATTTTAATTGGCAACAAAGCGAGAAATATAAATAACAATAAAGAATTAAGTATTACTTTTTGACTAACTGGGAATCGAACCCGGAGGAGTAACTTAGAGGATGGACCGTTTTTTCTAATATTTCATTTTCAAAAATGTCATTGTGATGCAAAAAGTAAAAGTAATAAGCAAGGATTATTTGAGAAAGCAAAACAATCATATTTCGACTTATAATAAACTAGCCTTCCGCCCGCGGCTTCACCCGCACGGACTTCACGATGTTATCCCGCGGGAATGTAATGTTTTCCGGGATAAAAAGTAGGTAGCCTTTGTCACTGTCCAGGTTCCAAACGTCGATCCATTGCTCCTTTTTTACGTAGAAGACGGATAAACTTACACACTTTCACATGTATAATATTAGTATGGGAGTATGGATTTAACTAATCTTTATTGCGAAAAACACCAAATGGCGGACTTGATGCAAATAGGCATTCTCTTTTAGTAAACCAGTAAAGGTGTAGGGATTTAACACCGGTAATGAAGAAATGGTTGTACTTTATAAATGTGAAAGTTTAGATGTTTGGATGTTTGTTACTCGATCACGCCAAAGCAGCTGAACGGATTTGGCTGAAATTTGGAACAGATACTTTGTAGCCTGGAGAGAAACAAAAGATATTTTAATCCCGGAAAAAAACCAAATTCACGCGGGTTAACATTTATTTATTTATTTATTATTATAATTAGTTATACGAGCTGAGTGAGCCCAATTACATAACTAACTTAACATCATGTAGTCCACGCGGGCGAAACCGCGGGTGGAAGCTAGCTTTGTTTATACACAATCTAACCGCTTTTCTCCTTAGCCGCCTCCCTCTTAGCCCAGTTCAGCATCTCCTCGTACACAATGGTTATCAACATCTGCAGTAACACGGAACCTCCAACCGGGTTGATATGGGAAGGCATCGCCTTCTCAATGATATTGCAAGTGTTGGTGAAGGAACGGGGTATGCAATCTAAGGTCCTTGAAATGCAGGTCAGGCATAAAGACATTGTCTGAAAGGAAGAAAAACAAGATACAGATGTTTTATCTCACGAGCGCGGGTGAGCTTCGCTTGTGTGTGTAAATATACCATGGGCAACAGCGTTGCTTAACCACTTCTAAGGTTAAAATGGCTTGCACGCCGCTTCGTCACAACATACGTTTAGTTCTTGCAGGGGCGATACGCACGCACACGAATTTCGTTGCTAGCTGGTTAAGCGACGCTGTTGCCCATATTACATGCATACTGTCCTTGCCTGCCTATGCTCGGGAGCGCTCGGTTTTGGCCGAGTCGCTGGCCGAACGCACACAGGAACGTGTCTATACACATTACAACTAAAAAGTATGGCTCACTCATCCGCGCTCGGGAGATACAACAACTGTACTTTTAAGAAAGATTAAACTAGTACGTTTAGAAGTAATAGTCTATAGTAGTGCTTTCTGAAAGATAATGTAACTAGCTTCTTTCACAAGTGCTTTAACTGTCTAGAACAAGGGTTCCCAAACTTTTTTACTACGACGACTTTGAGAATTCGCCATTTGTTTTCCACACACCACGCAAATGATATTAGAACCCTCAATCTTACAGGACCGATTGCGCTATATTCGTAAGAAACTGAGCTCCAAGACGTTCACTGTTGTACGGTCGAACCAATTAAATAATGAACCATTTTGCTAATAATTTGTTTAAAACCGTCAAAACTATAAAGGTCAATGCCAACGAGTTGGAATTTCGACCTTATTGAGTTTTAATATCAGTCAAAAAACGAACTTATGGTGGGGTCACGATTCAATTACCTAGGTAGTTCGACTGTACTTAGATCACCTTGCGACGACGCCCCAGAGCTATGTATAGTTTGGGAATCCCTGGCCTAGACTATGAATGAAGTTGTAATTTAACACTCACCTGATACATAGAAGCTCCTGACAGTATTGCGTTCACAAGTATGGGTGGGATAAACTGGAATGCTGTGCCCGCTATCGCTAGTACACCTGCCAACCACGGGGGACGACGATCGCACCAAACCTGTTGAGTTGTAAATGAGAAAATAAGCACATTATAGATTTTTGTGGAAACTGTTTATTTAAACAAAACGCCTTTATTTTTACACATCTAAAAATTTTAATCCTTTGACCTGTGAAGCATCGATGCCAACTAAATGCTGCCTTATTTCTATAGAAATAAGTCTCTATTCTCCACTGCCAATCGGCACCCGCTATGCTTCAGATTGACTACGAAACAAAATACGCGGTGCCGCTCCGAGGCCCTACTGCCCCACTGTAATTCAACGAGCGAAGTTCTGTCGTCACAACTCAGAGGCACATTTTTTATGTTTCTTTTTTATTTAAATGTGCAATCAAATAGTGTCACTATATGGCCTGGCGCCCACTATCGGCATCGGCCTAGCAAGGCATTTTTTCTGCGAAGAATAAAATGTAACTTATTGTATGACGATAAAATGAAATTGTTATGTCAAAAGCTGTCAATACAAAACAAACGCTCGTGTGATAAAATATCTGTTCAACTCAGGAATAAAGGTTCAACTCCTATAAACAATATTAAATGACAGTTACCTTTAATATTAGAAAAGTGTAATCTTCGATCAACAATAAAATAGTGTTAGAAAAAATGCTCCAGCCTTGCAAGTAGATTTTCGGATGGTATTCGAATCCGCGCCGCTGGGGAACCAGCCCAATGCTGTGACAAGCTACTGAAGGGCTTACATCAGCCAGCATTGCTTCATCAATTTATTATATTAATATTGTATCAGATGTTTTTGTTACCTGTCTTTTATCCAAACACGCGGCCCAATCTCGTCCACATATTTCCAAAGCGTAGCTGAGCGTTGATTTCAATTCAGCTTTACTTCCAATCGTAGCCAATATGTGGGTTAAGGCACCAGTGGCTCTTGCGTACTCTACGCCGGCTGAGAAACATGTTAAAACAATAAATATAACATGACTGCTACAGCTTTAGTTCTATATGCCGGTAGTACAATACACCGTCGCCGCGTAACTATAGTAGCGGCGTCGCTGATCGGCCCGCCCGAGTTGTCGATTGTAGGGCGCGCGTAGCTGCATTCACAGATAACCACCAATAGATACCGCATTTAGGGCATTCCGAACTTCGCCAAGCATTTATGATTTACCACTGACTAGCGGATCCTCGCGGTTTCACCCGCGTGGTACCCGTTCCCGTGGGAATATCGGGATAAAATATAGCATATGTCACTCGGGAAGAATGTAGCTTTCTAATGGTCAAAGAATTTTCTAATTCGATCCAGTAGTTTCGGAGCCTATTCGATGCAAACAAACAAACAATCAAATCTTTCCTCTTTATAATATTAGTATAGATATGATAAGTGACAATGCTTGTCAACGTCGTTTCAGTGCTGACCAATGAAGTATGTATGCTTCGATCAACAATAACACAAGTATGTATGTCGTAAAAGCACGTAAAAGCTATTGTCATTGACATTGTCATTGAAGCAGCCAATCACGAGTGCCGGTGTTCCGTCCCTCGCCCAATCGCTCGCTAGTCCCATGTTATTTACATACTAGCGGCCGCCCGCGGTTTCACCCGTGTGGTTCTCGTTCCCGTAGGAATATCCAGATAAAAAGTAGCCTAAGTACTCCTTATTACATCAGGTACCTGCCAGTGAAAGTCCCGTCAGAATCGATCCAGCCGTTTCAGAGATTAACCGGAACAAACAGAAAGACAGACAGATAGACAGACAGACAGACAGACAGACAGACAGACAGACAGACAGACAAAATTGTAAAAAAATGTTATTTTGGTATATGTACACCTTATAAATAGACATAATGCATGCGGTTATTTTAATATTACAAACAGACACTCCAATTTTATTTATTTGAATAGATTATTACTCGTGTCGTGGCTGTATTGTATAACTCACCATCAGTATCAGCTTTGAATTTACAAAACCCGTCCGCGGTACACAGGAATCCGTCACACTTCATCTGTCGACCATCAGCTCCGTACCAGAGACCGCTGGCCGCCCACCGGGAGTTGTCCACTGACATGTTCTTGATGGCGTGGATTAGAAGCATACGAGCTAGGTAGCAGTTTCGCATCATCAGGACCTTCGAGAAAAAGAGGTTTAACTTGATTTTACGAATAATCAGCTGGACAATATTTAACATCATACAAACTCTATCAATCTTTTGAGAAAGTCTGTGTCTTATTCAGTTTAAACATTGTTCAGTACACCCCTGCCTAGACCGCGGAGTCAGCATTGGCGCAGTGGAAGGCTATCATGAGTATAGACTCCGGACAAATCTTGGTTTCAGCCGGGATGTAACTGAACAATAGGACTGCGATACACAGCGGAGAGACTTTTAAGTAAGGTAAGGTTACATACGGGTCTGTGGGTCGACCGTCTCCAAGGCAGATGTGGTGTAAGGGGGGCCCCCCCTGTGGCTCCGTCTTCTTCTGCAGACCTTACCAATTAGTCACCTCACTCATAACACAAATAACAGCGTTCACAAGACACCGGGCGTTTCAACAATAGATACACAAAGACACACACGTGGGAGCTTTTTTTATTACGATATAGTGTCTCGACAACAAGCGCGTGTGGTAGAAAAGGTTATCTTTCAAAGCATCCGCGACCGGCCACTCCAGAGATGGCATCAAAACCTTGGTCGTACAAAACGGGATCACATAGATAATTTAAGATGTATTCAAACTCGATATGCCAGGCACATTCAACGCGAGCGATTTTTAACAAATTCAGCAAAATTATTCCGACATTTTTCCAAGAAGAATTCCAATCAAGTGTCACTGACAACTTCAAGTGACAGCTAATGTCAATTTGACGTGACATTAGAGATGCGTTCAGAAACGTCGATCTTTTCCGAACATCCCCCCGCCCCGGACCGTTAAGAACGGTACGTCAATCTACGGGTAATCGGGAGAGCCCACTAACTGCTCTCTTCAAAACCGAATCTCGAACCAAAACCTCAGCAAAACGAGGAACTCCGTCAGTTCCGGGGTAGAGTTTAACAATGCGCCCCCTTCGCCAACATAGGGGCGGCAGGTTAGCATCCTTAATCAACACGAGGTCGCCAGTCTGGGGTGGGGTGGTTTTATCTGTCCACTTCACGCGCTGTTGTAGGATATGCAAATACTCCATCGACCAACGTGCCCAGAAGTTTTGGGACATCTGTCTCAAAAGTTGGTATCGCGACAAACGATGGGATCCTACATCCTGAATCGGATATTCAGGCAACGCCAAAAGGGGCTGTCCGATCAAGAAATGACCTGGGGTCAACGCTTCCAGGTCATTCGGGTCCGAAGACAACGGGCACAAGGGTCGCGAGTTGAGGACGGCCTCAATTTTACAAAATACCGTATCAAGTTCCTCAAACGTGAGAATAGTTTCTCCAATCACGCGACGCAAGTGTGTCTTGGCAGCCTTTACACAAGCTTCAAAAATTCCTCCCCAGGTCGGACAAGCTGGAGGGCTAAACTTCCAGATTATCCCACGCCGGGAGAGGGTGGTTCCAATGTCTATTTTATTATCAACAAAAAACTTAACTACTTCCTTAAGATAATTACACGTTCCCTTATAATTAGTACCACAATCAGAACGTATCAATGACGGCAGTCCTCTACGGGAAACAAATCTGCTCAAGGCGGCGACAAAGGCTTCGGTAGACAATTCCGAGACAATTTCCAAATGGACAGCCTTGGTGGACAAACACACAAACACGCACAAGTACGCCTTATAGGTTTTAGCATTACGCAGTCTCGACGCCTTTACAGTAAAGGGACCGGCGAAGTCGGTGGCGACTCCGGCAAAAGCTCTACATTCCGTGACGCGATCAGCAGGCAAATCACCCATCTGGGGCTGCATGGTCGCGGCCTTCAATCGATAACAAGGCAGGCAACGGAAAACCACAGTGCGAATGGCTCGACGAGCAGACAAAATCCAAAATTCACGCTGCAAAATGGCCAACAAAGCATTACAGCCAGCATGTTGTGCATTCACATGGCGATCTGTTATTATCAGTTGAGTCAAATGTCCGGCTTTAGGTAACAAAAGGGGGTGACGAGCTCCATACGGCAGGTTCGCATTTCGAAGTCTTCCGCCGACTCGCAAAAGCCCACTCTCGTCCAGGAAGGGATTCAATCGCGATACCGCGCCCTTCAACTTGCGACGGCCTAAACGCAAAATTTCAATCTCGGACTCAAAACTATCAGCTTGTACTCTCCGGACCCAAAACAAGAGCGCGTCCCTACGCTCGTCCGGAGTGAGAACCGACGAATCACGCCTCGCGCGTGGGTTTCTGCAATTGTACACAAAACGTCTGATCCAAGCGGTAACACCAAGCAGCTTCTGTAAGGAGCTGTACCGATCCAACAACAAATCCTTTTCCCCGGCGGGGTTAGTCTCCAGGACGCATGCCCGCATATCAGGAACGGCTACGTTCGACAACGCTGGAGAGGGCGGCCACTCCGACTCAGGCCGCATCAACCACTGTGGGCTCCACCAGAGGGGGTGGTTAATTAGGGTTGGGGCTGCACAACCCCTAGACGCACAATCCGCGGGATTCATGGTTCCCGGCACGTGTCTCCAAATCAACTCGATGTCGGAATTACAAATCTGCGACACTCGATTGGCCACAAACACGTCCAAGGTGTGCGCCGGAGCCTTCAACCAACAAAGGACGACCTGACTGTCCGTCCAAGCATAAACCTCTTGTATCTTAATAGATCGACCTAATGTGAGCCATACGTGGTTCAACAAACGCATTAGGAGGGCAGCTCCACACAATTCCAACCTCGGGATCGTATGACGAGTCCGAAGGGGAGCGACTTTGCTTTTCGCTATCACCAGATGCACAGCAACAACTCCGTCAACAGTAACGGTGCGGAGGTACACGGCCGCAGCAAATCCACGTTCGGAGGCATCGGAAAAGCCGTGAAGAGTAACTTTACAATTTTCAGAAGGGAGGAATAGCCTCGGCAAATGCACTTCATTAATCTCGGGGAGGGATGAAACGAAGCTCGACCAATCTCGGAGTAACTCGTCCGAGAGGGGTTCATCCCACGACACACCCGAAGCCCATAACCGTTGCAAGAAACACTTGGCCATAAACAGCACGGGGCAAATCCACCCATTGGGGTCAAAGGTACGTGCGACAGTAGACAATACTAAACGCTTGGTCCAGACTTTCGGTGGTCGTAAATCCACACAATAAGTGAACGTGTCAGAGACCGGTTTGTACTGTACGCCAAGGACGGTCACCACATGGGGATTATCAACATTTTCGAATAGGTGGGGGTCCTGCTGGTGCTCTTCGGGCAAACCTACCAGTACATCAGGCGAGTTGGATATCCATTTCCTCAACTCGTAACCTCCCGACTTCAAAAGGGCGGTGAGTTCGTCTCTCAGGACAATCGCCTCTGAGACAGATGAGGCGCCCGTGCAAATGTCATCCACATAGACGTCACTGGCCAAAATGGCGGAGGCGCGAGGGTATCTCAAGCGCTCCTTCTCGGCCAACTCCAACAAAGAACGAATCGCAACAAACGGGCTCGAAGCCAAACCGTACGTATTCGTATTCAATTCATAAATCAACAAGGGGTCCCTAGGACTCTCTCTCCACAAAATCAATTGGTACCTCCTATCCTCTGGATGGATGACCGTTTGTCTGAACATCATCCGGATGTCAGTCATAAATACAATTTGATGCCGCCGGAAGTTGGTCAAAATGTCTGAGATCTCCGTGTGCAGCTTGGGACCTACATGCAGACACTGGTTCAAGGACGCTCCAGTAGAGGTGGGAGCCGAACCGTCAAAGACCACCCGAATCTTTCCGGATTTCAAAACGGCGTGGTGCGGCAAAAAGAAGTGCTCAACGGAGCGCCAATCCAAATCGCTCACGGACATGTGCCCTAACTCCTCATACTCCCGCATGAATTCAACATACTTCTGGCGGAAGACCGGATCCTTGCTCATGCGACGCTCCATCGCCACTAGCCTACGTTCCGCTAGCGGTCGGGATTCGCCCAGAGGAGGTCGGCCGGCACGAAAGGGGAGACGGGTGATCAAACGACCAGAGCGGAGGCGACCAGTGTTATTCTGGTAATACAACTCGCATTCATCCGCTACTGGGTCTACCCGCGGGGCTGGTGGAGGTTCCTCAACCTCCCAAAACTTCTGCACCACTTCGGAGAGAGACACATTAAAAACAAGACCGCGATCCTCATCAAGGGAATCCAAAACGCGGCGAGCAGGGCCCATCACAACTGTACCGAGTGTCGTCTGCAGAGCTACCAAGCCATCTGGCTGCAAAACTCGCTTCCCCGTCAACAAAACTCGCCCCAGGACATCGGCTCCAAGGAGAGCATCAATCGGGCCTGGGCGGAAGAAATTTGGATCGGCGAGTGGGGAATCAGACACCAAAGACAACATACTCGGTCCCAAGTCAACTGAAGGTTGACGGCCAACAACTGTGTCCAACACAATCGCCGAGGTCTTAATGCCTGGCGTGGACTTATTACGTGATGTAAATGTGAAGTCAACATGCCCTAACAACCCGGGGACTTTCACATCGCCAACACCTCTCACGCCTTCCGTGTGGGGGTGCACCTTGAGGCCCAACCGCCTAACTAACCAAGATGACACAACACACCCCTGAGCACCGGAATCCAACAAGGCGCGAACTTCCACAAGGTCGCCATTCAACCCCCTGACAAGCACAGAGGCCGTGGGCAACAAAACGGTCTCTGGAGGGGTGGCTACAATCGACCGTAAACACGTTGATTGCTAGTATGTGGGGTCCCCAGACGTCCCCCCATGGTAAGGGGGTCGCTCATAGCGATCCAGTGGGTCCCAATCTCCCACATACTGCCTACGTCCAATTCGCCCGGCATCAGGCGGGTTATATCTCCCGGCCCCTTGAAGACGGGGCGGGCGCCGCTCCAAACGCGGGTATTCGGCGAGCGGTGGCGAGAATCGGTGCCTATCATCCACCGTGTACGTCGCCCCATAGTCGCGGGGGCACGGTGATCGATTTTCAGAGGGGGGGTCCCGGGGACCCCCGGCTGTGCGAGGCTCAACACGTTGCGGGGGGCTTCTACGACCTCCCGCATCGCTCGCAAAATCGAACCCCCTAGTTGGGGACCGATTTCCCATGGGGGGGTCCGTGGGACCCCCGCCCGTGCGAGGCTCAAAACGTCGCGGGGGGCCTCTACGACCTCCGGCAACGCCCGCATAACTCATCCCCATCCTTGGGGATCGGTTTCCCATTGGGGGGTCCCTGGGACCCCCGCCCGTGCGAGGCTCAAAACGTCGCGGGGGGCCTCTACGACCTCCGGCAACGCTCGCATAACTCATATCCATCCTTGGGGATCGGTTTCCCATTGGGGGGTCCCTGGGACCCCCGCCCGTTTGAGGCTCCAAACGTGGCGGAGAGCGTCTGGGGCCACTCTGGTGGCCACTAGAACTGCTGCGGGATGCAAACACCGCGGGGGGTCCGAGACCCCCACCCATACGCGGTGATCCTGCAGCGACGCGCTGCGGCGCTCCGCCGCCCTCTGGGCTGTTCATGCAGAGGAGGGGATGGTGGTTGCCCTGACAAAAGCGGCATGGGTGCGCTTGGGTACATTCGCGCTGCATGTGCAGGCCCAAGCACGAGTAGCACCATGTCCGTTGTCGCGCGATCGCTCGACGGCCTTGGACGCGCTGGTCGAGGAACTTATCACAACGGATCGTGCTGTGACCCGGTTCCCGACAGTACAAGCAGCGGGCGGTCTCCTGGACGGCGGCATAGCGGCCGGGCGCGCGAGGGGCCATACGCCCCCTACGGGGGGGTCCGGTGGGGGATCTACTCTGTGGCACAGGTCGTTCGGGTCCCATAGGACCGGCCAGAGAGGAATTATCTGCCAGTCTACTTTCTCCTTCCAGGAACGTCAAGAGGTCCGAGAAGGGTGGCAGATAAGTCGCACTATCCCCACCATACTGCTGCTCAAAACGGACCTTAACAGAGTCCGGCAACTTTCCCAGGACAATGTGCAGTAACAAAAACGACCACTGCTCCACTGGGAGTTTTAAGTTTTTTAATGCGTTGTATGCCACCAACAGCGGATTTAACAAAGCCACTCTCAAGTGCATCACGCTGGCAACGCGGGGTAAATTCAAAATGGCGGCAACATGGTTGTCCGCCAGACGTCGTACGTTCTGGTACCGACGGGCAATCAAATCCCTAGCAATAGGGTAGTTTTCATCCGAGGGGGCCAAATGTTGAACCGATTCAAGGGCCTCCCCTTCCAACACGGATAACAAATAAGCTAACTTCTGGCCCTGGGTCAAATCGTCCCGGGCATGTACAAGACTATCAAAAATATTAATAAAGCCCTCCCAGTCCTCTAGACGACCAGCAAAGCGCCTTAAGTCTAAGGGGGCCAATCTAGCAAAGAGAGGGGGCATACTTTTAGATGTGACCGGGGACGGGCTCGGTTCATTCTCTCTTGCCACTTGCAAAGGTCGAGCTACCTGGGTAATTCTGTCCGCAAAATCATAACACTGGTCCACATCCAAACCGACTTCTTGTCGCATTTCCACCTCGGCCTCAACAGTCCTTTCCAAAAATAAGGCATACTGCTCATCAACAACAGCCAAACGTATGGGCAGATCTACGTATCTGTTCAACAAGGCCTCCGTTCTATCCGGTCGATCCAACAACGCGACCGCAGAAGCCAACCACCGTAACTCAGAACGTATTTTGGCTTTAGCAGAGGAGGCCGTCATTGTAACGTCACAAATTTATCAACAAAAACAACAAATTCAAAATATTCACTATAACACAAAATCTCCAATATTTGGAGGTTATTACTAACCACAAAATTCCAATATTACAACAACAAAGTATTTATAATGACACAAACTCTTAAATATCTGGAGGTTATCAGAAAACAACAAAACTCACTGACTATTGAAATTCACTTGGATATCAACACAACATACTGTTACACAACAACAAGTTAATTTCAATTATTTCAAAGCACAAGTTTCAATGAGTTTCAATGTGTAAACAATGTCCCAAATCATTTAAGTTTCACTAAGTATTGAGTGCAAACTTATTAGCTGACCTTTTATTAGCTATTATTTTAGCAACAAACTTGTCAATATTCACAACTCAAGTTTGCTGACAAAACTAAATAATAATTATTATGAACAAAGAAAGGTATCTGTTTACATTTTGGAACTTCAATACATGACAATTAATTACAAGACATGGAACCAATAACAAAGGAATGCCCTTTACTTTTCAAATGCAAGTTAATTACCATTTACAAGTACAAATTAATCTAGTCCGGACCAGACTGGGTCATCAAACGGCACTGATTAATACAAAGTTTTGGCGTGGGCCTCTCAGGCCTTCAAACTACGCTCTGCTACCAAGAAATGTTCAGTACACCCCTGCCTAGACCGCGGAGTCAGCATTGGCGCAGTGGAAGGCTATCATGAGTATAGACTCCGGACAAATCTTGGTTTCAGCCGGGATGTAACTGAACAATAGGACTGCGATACACAGCGGAGAGACTTTTAAGTAAGGTAAGGTTACATACGGGTCTGTGGGTCGACCGTCTCCAAGGCAGAT